>JAKSZU010000006.1:27073736-27673736 GCA_026018925.1 Tupaia tana | reverse complement strand
GGAAAGCAGGGTCTCAGACAGATATTTGTACACCCATGTTCATAGCAACATTATTCACAATAGCCAAAAAACGTGGAAGCAATCCAAATGTCCATCAACATAAGAATGAATGAGCAAAATGTGGCATATTATTGGGACCAGCAGTTAGCGTAATGGCTATGTCGCTGATCTCCCATGTAGTCGACCGTGGTCCGAGTCCTGGACCCGGTGGCTTAAACTCACACCGGGCACGTGTGCATGCGTGCCCAAGATTCGAGAAGAGAATGGAGGAGAAGGGATTGCAGTGCGGCCATCCCCCCGGGGGTGATTTCTCACTTTCTATCTCTCTGTCTCTCTCTCTGTCTTTCTGGCGAGCGCACACGCCCTATAGCGAAAATCTCTCAAAAAAAAAAAAAAAAAATGTGGCATATTGTTCTGCCTTGGAAAAGAAGGCTGGCCAGCCTGGTAGCACAGCAATTAAGTGCTGTGTGGAGAGAACTGGCTCCTACATGATCAACCGAGGTTCAAATCCCAGCCTCTGCAGCTTGCAAAACACAAAGGGCATGTGCACACATGACCAGGATCCTTACAGGATGGAGAAATGGAGGGGGGAAAAAAGGGTTGAAGTGTGACCAATCCCCACTCGAGGTTCTCTCTCTGTCTCACATATGTGCTTCCTCAGAATAATTTTTTTAAGCAGCAAATTTTGACACATGCTACAAAATGAATGAACCTAAGGGTCACTATACTAATTGAAATAGCCAGTCACCAAAAGGCAAATATTATTTAATTTCACTTATGTAGGTACCTAAAATAGGCAAATTCATAGATAAAAAATGAAATCATGGTTGACAGGGCAGGAAGTAGGTAGGAATGAGGAATTGTTCAATGAGTATAGTTTCGGTTCTGCGAAATGGAGAATTCAGGAGATTGGTTGAACATCAATGTGAATGCACTCACCCTATTAAACTATACACTTTAAAATGGTTAGGATGGGGGACCAGCAGATGGTGTAGTTGTTACATCACTGGACTCTCACAGTGAATGCGGTTCAAGTCCCAGACCCGCTGACTTCAAACTCGTGTGTGCCCAAATTTCTGAGAGGAGAATGGAGGAGAAGGGATTGTGGTGTGGCCTCCCCTCTTAGGAGGTCATTTGTCACTTTCTGTCTCTGTACCTCTCTCTGTCTTTCTGATGAACACACATACCCTACAGCAAAAATGACTCTTAAAAAAATGGTTATGATGGTAAATTTTTTGTTATATCTATGTTACCACAATTAAAATATTTAGAAAGAGGAATGAATAAATATGGTGATACATACTATACCATGAATGAACTTGGAAAACATTAGACCAAGAGAAAGAAGCCAGACATAGTAGACTACTATTATATGACTCTGATGCCATGAAATGTCCAGAATAGGGAAATCCATAGAGACAGAATAGATTAGTAGTTGCCAGGAGCTGAGGAGATGGGAAACAAGTCTGATTGCTAGTGAATACAAAACATCTTTTTGAAGTGATAAAGATGTTCTAAAATTAGATGCCAATTCTATGAATTTGCTAAAAAAAATCACTGAATTGTATACTTCAAAAGTGCGACTTTTATAGTATGTGAATTATGTTTAAAATAGAACTGTCAGCAAAAAAAAAGAAAGAATTTCTTATTATATCCAGATCATTGAGATTATTTTAATTCTGTGTCATTTCTGGCAGAGGAGAGGTTTATAATGAATGATTTGTGTCAGAGATATGGATAGTAAGAGGTTCATATAGGTAGTCTAAGCAAATCTCAGTCTTGGAGTGCAAGGAACTTTTGAGAACTGCTGGCTAATGGGTTGCTAAGAGTATCTGGAAGATCTGGGTTTGGACAGTTGACCATGGGACCCACATCTTCCTGGAATCATTGCATCTGTCTAACCATGGAGTTTCCCCATGGCACTAGGACTAGAGAGAGTAGTCTATTCCCCAGATGCGCCCTACAGGGAATTCAGCTTACTACTTGCCATTGTAATGATGTAATTGCCTGCTTCTCATTGATAAAATGCAAAAACAATCACTATAGACTATAAACAAACAGCTGGTGAGCAGCCTCCTTACAAAACGCTGAAGCAAACTTCAAAAGATTTTTTTTTCTTAAGTCGGTTTTTAAAACCTAATGTGGTAATCCCAAATGTGCAGCAGAGCACATGTGACAGCTCAGAAGTGACAGTGACACATTCTGTAAAATAGCACTCAGACTTTCAGAACCACTCGCAGTAGAAAACACTGAAGGCAATGATGAGCTGAAAAGCAGAGCTATGATTCACCGGCAGGCCTTTACTCTCATCAGCGATCCAAATGTTTTCATGCTAAAAAACACCTTCTGGGCCCCTCACACATTGTCACAGCATGTGAATTTCAAGTTGTTTCTCCCGAAAATACTTTCCTTATCCACCCAACAGGAGCCTGTAAGACTTGCCCAAGGTGCTCCACCCAATCAAGGCCTCCATGCTTATTGTCTGGGGACTAACATACAGGAGTATCTAGCCCCAAGACCACCAACCCATGTGCACAAGGACCCCATGTTGCAGTGTATCTTTAACAACCTCACTAGGGTGTCTGGAACTGGGTCTGAAAAATAACAAAAGGAATTAAGTAGTTGAAAATGACCAAACCATTGCTGTGGCTGAAATAAACATGTGAACATATGTAAACAGTGTAGGCCCAGAAATAAGGACTATTAAGCTTTATTCACTGACTAGCCCTCTTTTCTGAGAAATTGTTAAATTTTTCAAGCCTCACCAGGGAAAGGCATAGTCTTGGACCTGACCAGCTTTGTCATCTGGATATCCTTTCTGCATTCTCCTGTAGATTCCACTGAGGCATGACAGGCACTTAGCATTTATTTCGTTCTTATCCACAGGATGTGGGTTGGTTTCATTCTTGTGGTGGCTTCTTTCTTTTCTTGTCATACATATGTATGGTATGTGTGGTATTTTATTTATATGTGTGTGTGTGTGTGAGTGTATGTATATATATATAATATTTATATATGTATATATAATATTTATATATAAACATATTATAAATATGACAAAATATATTTTTATATTTTATATATAAATATATATTTACATATTATATATGTAAAAGTATTACATGCAATTATATCCTTGCCCTAATTTTTTTCTTCTATTAATTTTAGCTGTATAACAGGGTAAATTTAGCTATATATATATATATCAAATAAATATATTAAAGGTGTATATATATATATATATATATATATATACATATGTGTGTGTGTGTGTGTGTGTGTGTGTGTGTGTGTGTATAGCCAGAAGGTGGCGTGGAGGTTACAGTGCTGGATCCCACATGCCTTACTTCCCAGTTCAAGTCCTGGACCCAGTGATTTGAAAATCATGCCAGGTGCATGTGCATGTGAGCCCAAAATCCTAAGAGGAGAATGGAGAAAGGACACCAGTGTGGCCATCCCCCCAGGGGGTGATTTCTAACTTTCCCTCCCTCTCTCTCTGGCAAGCATACTAAACTAAACTAAACTAAGTTAAAAATAATATTTATTTATATGTACTTTAATCCTTATATTATTTTTTTCTTTGTATTAATTTTAGCTATCTAACAAATGATCTCAAAATCCTGGTGGCTGCAGGAACCAGCAGTTAGCGTAATGGCTATGTCGCTGGACTCCCATGTAGTCGACCGCGGCTCGCGTCCCAGACCCGGTGACTTAAAACTCACACCGGGCGCGTGTGTGTGCGTGCCCAAGATCCCGAGAGGAGAATGGAGGAGAAGGGATTGCGGCGTGACCATCCCCCCTGGGGGGTGATTTCTCGCTTTCTGTCTCTCTGTCTCTATCTGTCTGGCGAGCGCACGCGCCCTATAGCGAAAACCTCTCCAAAAAAAAAAGTTAAAAAAAAAAAATCCTGGTGGCTGCTATAGTTTGGATGTCCCCCCAGAATTCTTGTGTAGGGGTGTGATTGTATTATAAAGGTGCTATTATAAATGAAAACTTCATGGTGTCTCAGGTTGGCAGCCTTTGGGTGTGATAAGGTCGTTAAAGTGGGGCACCCATGGCTGAGTTCTGGTGGGTTTAAAAGCAGAGAAAGTGAGACCAGAACAGGAGAAAGAAACTCACGGATACAAACCATGCTCTGCTCCGCTAAAAGTTCTGCATTCTGCCATTTTTCTATGCCTTCGAGCCTTCCAGCCACCAGAATTGTGAGTTTTGCAAATAAACTTCTATTTTCTTTATGTCACCCAGTCTCAGGATTTCAGTTAGCATGCAAAAAAGGACTAGACAAGAGTTTATAATAATAAACATTCACTTTCTTCCTCACAAGTCTATGGAGCGAATGATGCTAAGTAGTACGTTGGCCTACTTCTTCTTTTCAATTGAAATATAATCTACATCCCATAAAATTTACCTTTTATTTGTTTGTTTGTTTGTTTGTTTGTTTATTTATTTATTTTTAGGTTTTTATCATAGCATGAGTGTGCTCACTGGAAAGAAAGAAGAAAAGTGAGAAATCACCCCCCAGGGGAAGATGGCTGTACAGTAATCCCTTCTCCTCCATTCTCCTCTAGGGATTTTGGGCACACGTGCACATGCGCCTGGCATGATATTCAAGCCTCTGGGTCTGGGACTCAAACCTCAGTCAACCATGTGGGTATCCAGTGCTCTAACCACCATGCCACTTTCTGGCCCTAAAATTCACCTTTTAAGGTGTACAATTCGGTGACTTTTAGTATATTCACAAGGTATTGCAGTTATCACCACTATCTAATTTCAGAACATTTTCATCACCTCAAAAAGAAATCTTGAGCCAGGCACAGTGGAGCGTGCCGATAGTCTCAGTTACTTGAGAGCCTTAGGCAGGAGGACCACAAGTTGAAGCCAGCCTGGGTAGCACAGTGAGACCCTGTTTCCTAAAAATCAAGCAAAAAATAAAAAGAACTCTTAGAGCTGGCAGGTGCCATGGTGGTTGATGTGCTAGATCCCCCACATGGCCGACTGTGGTTGGAGTCCCAGACCTGGCAGCCTGCTTTCTCACTTTCCCCCCCTCCTCTCTCTCTGGTCAAATTGAAAAATAATGATAATAATAAATAAAGTTAGAAGGTTTTGTTGGTTTTTTTTCGGGGGGGTGGTTAGAGAGATTTTTTTGCTATAGGGTGAGTGTGCTTGCCAGAGAGACAGAGAGAGACTGAGAGACAAAAAGGGAGAAATCACCCCCTAGGGGGATGGCCATGTCAACATCCCTTCTCCTCTATTCTCCTCTCAGGATCTGGGGCATGCATGTACACATGCCCAGCATGAGTTTCAAGCCACCAAGTCTGGGACTCAAACCTCAGTCAGTCATATGGGAGTCCAGTAATGTAACTATTATGCCATGTGCTGGTACCATAGTTAAATGAATAATTATTAAAAGAAGGAGAAGGAGGAGGAGGAGGAGGAGGAGAGGAAGAGGAAGAGGAAGAGGAAGAGGAAGAGGAAGAAGAAGAAGAAGAAGAAGAAGAAGAAGAAGAAGAAGAAGAAGAAGAAGAAGGAGAAAAGTCTCATGAACATTAGAAGTTATTTCCATTCCCTCCTTCCTTTAGTGCCTGGAAACCACTAATCAGATTTCTGTTTCTACTGATTTTTTTTTTTTTATTCTGGATGTTTCATAGAAATGGAGTCATACAATATATGATTGATTCTTTTGTGCCTGGCTTCTTTCACTTAGCATAATGTTTTCAAGGTTTGTCCATGCTGTTGCATGGATAAGAATTTCACGTTTTTATGACAGAATATTCCACTGTACAGATATAGCATATTGTGTTTATCCACTCATCAACTAATGGAAATGTGGGTTGTTTCCACCTTTTAGTTACTGTGAAGAAGTGTGAACTTTTGTGCACAGGTTTCTATGTGGGCATGTTTTCAGTTCCCTTGGGTGTATACCTAGGAGTGGAATTGCTGGGTCACACAGTGACTCTGTGTTTAGCTTTTTTAAGGAACTCCCAGACCAGCTGCACTGTTTCACGTCTGTGGTTGCTTACTGCTAAGGAAGTGGTAGTGCCTTTTCCGGCTTCCACATTTTGTGCTCTTCATTAACCCACCTGAGCCTCAGGCCCTGCTTACAAAACATTTCAGGTATGTTCTTGGTTTGAGGCTCCATCTTGCCCTCAATCAATGTGAAGCAACATGCCTCTAAGCCAAGAGAAATAAAAAAGAAGGAAAATGCAGCAAACACCCACTCCACACCATGCTCACACACTGTATGTGTTTGGTCCTCCTGGTATTCATGAGGCTTGAGGTAGATGTCATTGGCCCCATCTTATAGAAGAGGAAATTTGAAAAGCTAATGCTAGTCTCATTGCTGCAAGCTGCTACCCAGGTCTCCAAGAAAATGGTTCTCAGACGGTGCCCCACAGATCCTGACCGTGCTTCAGAGGTTCAAACGATTCCTGAAAAATCCACTCCTCATTTTTTATGTATTTTGGAGTTCAATGAAGACATTGTCTTATTTGCCACTGCTTGTCCAGAGTTTAGAACAATAAATGGCACATTGTATTTGTTCAATAATTTTCATCAAGTGAATAAATTTTTCTGCTAGAAGAAAATGGCACATCCCTGTGCTAAAGCATTGCTTTCCAAACCTGACTACAAGTCAGAAATTGCCCAGAGTATCTTTTTTGTTGTTGTTGTTTTGAGAGAGAGAGATTTTTGCAATAGGGCACATGAGCTCACCAGAGACACAGAGAGACAGAGAGACAGAAAGTGAGAAATCAATGGACATGCCACAACCCCTTCTCCTCTGTTTTCCTCTCAGGATTTTGGGCATGCACACACATGTGCCTGGCATGAGTTTAAGCCACCAGATCCGGGACTCAAACCATGGTTGACTACATGGGAGTCCAGTGATGTAACCATTATGCCATCAGCTGCTCCCCCAGAGTATTTTTTAAAGTATAGTTCCTTGGGCCCTGCCAAATCAGACTCTCTAGGGAGGGTGTTGAAATCATCGTCATACATGCCCCAGGCGATATTGAGGGAGATTTCTGCAAATCTTAGTTTGAGAGCCACTTCCCTGAGAAGTGCTGTTATCTGGCCACAGGGCCAGTGACCATCCCAGGCTAGGAGATCTTACTCTGGCCCAGAGCCATAAGTCACAACTGAACAACCGAGAGTCTTTCTGCATCTATTGCCATTATAGTCCACGAGCATTGCTGTCTTCACTCCAAGCACTAGACCTTTCCATGTCTGAAGAGCACCAGCAGTCAGTCTTTCCCCTAGGCTTTGACCTGCTTTCTTATTATTAATTAATGAGGATTAAAGCCACATTGGTTTGAACATCAGAACTTTTCCATGACTGGAGAAAAGGATCTCACCACTTCTTGTATTCTCTAAGTCCTCTCTTCACTCCCCCTAGGATCTGAGGAATAAACACATGCCATGAGAGAAAGTATGGGGTTCCCCTTTCTCTCTACCTGTGGATAGGACAAAAGTTCCCACAGTCTCCAGTTCTTCTTTCAATGTCAAAACTAATGTACAAAATTGTAATATCTTTCCCCATGGATGGTGGCCCTAAAGGGAAAAGGAACTCACTTTTACATGCTTGTTTAAGACTCACTTTCCCTTTTTCTCCAAGAGGAAGGAGGACTTTACTATGCTAGAAAATGTAAAGATTCAGAGCCAGCAGGCAGCATGGTGATTAAGGAGCTGGACTCCCATAGGACCGACCATGGTTCAAGTCCTGAGGCTTGTAACCATGCCAGATGTGTGTGCATGTCCAACATCCCAGGAGGATAATGGAGAAGAGACTGCAGTATGGCCATCCCTGCTGGGGTGACTTCTCATTTTCCCTCTCTGTGTCACTCTCTGTCTCTCTCCAGTGAGAGCACATGCCTTATGGCAAAAACCTAAGGGGAAAAATAAGAAAAGACAATATAAAGATTCTCTAGATACATTTAATGATGCATCTATAATAAAAGTAGATCCACAAGGGAAAGAAGATGAAGCCATATCAGTGAGCTGTTCCCAGAGCAGGGGAAGCACAGGGAAGGTGAGAGTAGAGAGGTCAACTGAGGGGAGGAAAAGGAAGGAAGGAAGCAGATGAGTCTGGCTGACCTTTATCCAGAGCCCAGTCAAGAAAGCACACTATTCACAAGGGTGAATACTGCAGCAATCTTTAATCCCAATGCAAGATTAGGGCCAAGGACTGGAAAAGCCTCAAGATGGCCTCACAGGTAAACAAAGGACACCAAAATAAATTCTTTTGCACTTTTCCACCCAAGGTGTGGTGCTCCAACCAGTAATGGTAGCATCACCTGAGGGTTTGTGAGATATGCAGAATCTCAGGTCCCAATACCTAACTTAACAGGATCTCTGCATGATTTGAATGTGCATTGCAAATGCTCTGAACCAGCATGAGTATAAGCACAACTTAACACTAAAACAGGGTAAGTAAAGTCAGAAGGTGGCATGGAGGTTAAGATCCCACATGGCCGACTCTGTGGTTTGAGTCCTGTACCCAGTGGCTTGAAAAATCACACTGGGCATGTGTGCCTATGTACCCAAAATCCCAACAGGAGAATGGAGAATGGATTGTGTCATGGCCATCCCCCCAAGGGAGGTGATTCCACTTTCTCTCTTTCTCTCTCTGGTGAACACATGCATTCCATAGAAAAACTAAGAAAACAAAGCGAAACAAAAAAACTTAGCACGTAGTTCTGATGAGGCTGGGTAGTTCAGCTAAGGCTGGGATTAGGCAATTCTCAAATTATGGTGCACATAAGAATTAGTTAGAAAGATTCTGATTATGTAGACTTTGGGTGGAACATAGGAATCTATATTTTTAGCAACCACATAAGTGATTCTGTTTCTAGAGCGCCCAACTGCTTTAGTTCTGGACAGATGATATGAGGTTCCCACTTCATGTGCAGAATAGTACTTAATACTATTAGCTATTTTGGGGAGGACGGAGAGGTTTTTGCTATAGGGCGCGTGGGCTTGCCAGAAAGACAGAGAGAGACAGAGAGACAGAAAGCGAGAAATCATCCCCCAGGTGTGGATTGCAGGCCACGCTGCAATTTCTGTTTAGCAACAGAATAACAGACTAAAATAAGGTGTTAGAAGAGTTGGACATAGCCCAGTGTTTGGACGTGGGATTGAGGGGTGGGAGGACTTCTTTATCCCTTCCCCAAATAATTCTTCTTTCTGGGTGAAAAGAAAGACAGCCAAGGGTTAGCCAGTGGTATGATGGTTAATGTGGCTAGATCCCATATGGCCAACTGTATAGTTCAAGTCACAGAACCAGTGGCTTGAAAACCATGCTGGGCACATATGTTTGCATGCCCTAAATCTATAAAGGAGAATGAAGAAGAAAGGGTGGTGGCATAGCCATCCACCCTGTGGGGTGATTTCTTACCCTCTCTCTCTGACAAGCTCATGCGTCCTATAGCAAAAAAAAAAAAATGGCAGGAGGGGCAAAAAGACAAGTGTCACTAAAGCCTGGAGACCTGGCCTCTATGTCTTGATGGCTACAGATAAGAAGTGGGTGCTTTGCGGAAATTTCTGTGCCTTCAATTGCATGGGAAAGACCATGTGACTTGAGAGGACTGGTTGGACAGGAATGAGAACCATCATCCCAGGAGCAATCCCTATGAATTGGTATGTTAGGGACTCAGCATGGACATCACTTGAAATCAGATGGGCCTTCACCCCATCACCACCACCACCACCATTATGCCTTGGTCTTTACAAGCCCTCCAGTTGCAGACTGAAGCTGTCAACCTGAAATAAAGAGGTCTGACCAGAGCTTGTCAAGCAAGTAAAGAGTTTATTCAGGCATGACTTGGAGAATGTATACCTGGGAGACAAAAGCTCCAGTAACCCATAGCAAGTACTCCGAAATGAAGTTCAGGGCCATTTTTATAGGAAAAAAAAAAGGGAGAGAAGGGAAGAAGAGGTTACAAAAGTTGTTTGTCAATAATTTAGATTAATGTACGCAAGTTAGCAAGATGCCTCAGAAGGGGATTGAGTAACTCAGAGAGTGCAGTCAAGCATGTCACCCCAGGGTCTGGGAAGAAAAAGGAAGCCTGACAATTCCCACTGCTGGCTTTAGAGTCTGTTTGTTCTTATGACATATGAATCACAAGGAAGGTTGACCTTGGAGAGATGACGACGTTTACTTGGAAATAGTGTACATTTAGCAGGGTTGTAAGTTTAAAAATAAGTGAGGCATGACTATGGCCCAGTCTCTCAAGCCCTCTCAACCAAGTGAGTTTTTAGAAAATGCCTTAGGCATCAGCAGTTGGTGTAATCGCTATGTCACTGGACTCCCATGTAGTCGACCGTGGTTCGAGTTCCAGACCCGGTAGCTTAAACTCATGCCGGGCGCCTGTGTGTGCATGCCCAAGACCTCGAGAGGAGAATGGGGGAGAAGGGATTGTGGTGTGGCCATCACTCCTGGGGGGTGATTTCTTGCTTTCTGTCTCTCTGTCGCTCTGTCTTTCTGACGAGTGTACACACCCTATAGCAAAAACTTCTCAAAAAAAAAAAAAAAAGAAAAGAAAAGAAAAGAAAAGAAAAAGAAAATGCTTTAACTTGGCTGGCTCCATACCTTGGTGGTTAAGGGAGCCAGGTCCTACATGGCCAACTATGGTTCAAATCCCAGCCCCAGAGGCTTGAAAAACATACCTAGTATGTATGCATGCATGCCCAAAATCCTGACAGGATGGAGAAATGGAGAAGGGATTGCAGTGTGACCTCATCGAACTAGAGGTGCTCTCTCCCTCTCTCTTTTTCTGTTTCTTTGTCTCTTTCCAGTAAGTGCATGCACCCTCTGGCAAATTCAAAAAAGAAAAGAAAAATTAATGCCCAAACCATCTTATTCTATCTCACAAAGCTCAAAGAATTGCCGGTGGAAGGGACACAGAGAATTGAGTGTGAATCCCCAGTAGATAAGGGACTTGAAAGTGCAATGTTACAGAAACTTTTAAAAGCTAAAATGTGAAGTGGAGATTGTGCCAGCTACAGGGGAAGGATGGCAGGATTTGAACTCAGAAAGCGCCTGCCAAGTATTCCTCCCTCGGGAGCACCTCTTGCAGTGCCTCTTGCGCAGGATCCCCTCTTGTAATTGTGCTACTCGGCATTTTTCCCAAATACCCGATTTTCCAAAAATTTCTACCATGGCTTTTTCCCCCAAATACCCAATTTCTCTGTATTCTCTCTTCATGTATGTCCTTTATTCTCCTCAAAATTTCTCTGTATTCTCTCTTCATGTATGTCCTTTATTCTCATCAAAATTGCCTTTAGTGAACCAGCAGTAAAAAACTCCATGACCTTTTACAACTAGAGACCTCAAACCATGGCAAAGAAAACAGCGATTCTCCTTTTGACTCACTTTCCCCTAAGGCCAGGGAGAACCCAATTTTCCAAAACAGGTTGCTTCCCCTTCCCTCCCTGGAGGGGAAGTGAACCCTGGAATTCCTTCCTGCTTGAGGCCAGCCTTGTGTGCAGGATGACCTGAGATGCCCCCAGAGCAGCAGAGAAAAGGGTAATGTTTCCACATTAACCAGATGAACTTGCCCGTCTAGTGTCCCAACTCCTTGACCAATGTAGTGTTGCGTTGGATGTTCAGGGTAAATATCCAACATGTTTGTTTTGGGGAGCAATGTCAGCTAATGTAGGGTCCCCATTCTACCTCTCTAACTTTCTGAATGATGAAGTCCAGCTTTTTTAATGGCTCAGGGTCTTTGTGACGTGAAACATTTGGCCTGAAAAAACAAATTCCTATGAAACACATTTACCCTGTAGTTGGTTATGAAATTGTAAACTTTAAGTTTGTTTTGGGGAGTAAGAAGAGTAACAAGAGAGGTCACAGCACCCCAATCTCCTCCTTCCTGAATTGAGCACATGAAGACCGAGGCAGAGACACGCCCAGAATAAGAGAAAAATTGCATGTACACGTTCTCTCTGTTCTTTTTGTGCAGGAACACTGCCTTCTGGATCCAAAAAACCACCAAGGTCTAGTCTTGTGCCAGACACAACTCCATCCTTGCCACTAGCCTCTATGGCAGCTCCAGGGTTCCGTGGGGAGAAGAGTGGGAAGCTCTGCTCTCCAAATTCAGCCAGGTGTCTGTTCACTCTTTTCCTAAGCCAGAGAAGTGGTACAAGTTGTCTGAAGGTGGGTCCAGTTAACATAAGTGACTCAAATTACAACCACCACCTCTGCCGGCCCCACTTCCTCTTCCCTTTTATCATCTCTGAGAGGTACCCGTGGGTGTCTCCTGCATTTACAATCCTCCTACTTTTGCTGTAGCATTCGTAATATCGTATGACCTCCCCGCTTTTTTTTTTTAAACATTTATTTAATTTTATTTGTTATTATTATTTTTAATTTGATCAGAGAGAGACAGAGAGAGAGAAAGGGAAAGAGAACACAAGCTGCCGGATCCGGGGCTCCAACCGCTGTGGGTCAAGTAGTCCAGTGCCTTAACCATCATGCCACGACCTCCCCGCTTTACAGTGGAACAGTCAATTGTAGGGAAGTCTGTTGATTTTAGGGTGGAGAAGAACCAAAAAGGCAACAGTAAGAAGAACCTATGAAATGGGAAAATGAGAGGATCAGCCAGCAGTCCTGCTTCCTGAACCTTGATGACCCTGGAATTCCATAAGGCAGGAGTCCCCAACCACAGGCCATGGACTCCATGGACTATTAGGAACTGGGGCACACAGTAAGGGAACCTTGCAAAGCTTCATCTGTATTTACAACCACTCCCCATCACCTGCATTATTGCCTGAGCTGTGTCTCCTGTCAGATCAGCGGTGGCATTAGATTTTCACAGGAGCACCCAGATGAGATCACCTAGTTGCAGGAAGACAAACTCAGGGTTTCCTCTAATTCTGCAGTATATGAGTTGTATATTTATTTCACTATACATTACAATGTAATAACAACAGAAATAAGGTGCATGATAAATATAACATGCTTGAATGATCCTGAAACCATTCCCCTTACCCCCTACTCCAATCCATGGAAAAACTATTGTCCACAAAACCAGTCCCTGGTGCCAGAAAGTTTGCAGACCACACATCACTGTGCATCATCCTGTATCTCATGCCTCCATCAAAGCTACACTACTTTATCTGCTTACCTTATCTCTCTCTCTCTCTCTCTCTCTCTCTCTCTCGATGAATCAAGGTCCCTCCTTGACACCAGGGACCTTTTCTAATTTGTATTTGGTGAAGCGAGTAGTCTGGCACAGAGAAGGTGATTCAAAGATCAGTTGAATATGTGCAAGGACAACTTGATGATCACACATTATCCTTAAAGAATATGTGTTTCTTAACAAAAAGTGTTGGGCATTATGTTTGATGCTTTACATACACATGCAAATATTAAACATCTTTTTTTGCCAGTCATGGGTTGACAGTTACTTAGAATATTCTCCTGTAAACAAGGATGACTACTTACATGGCAGCAGAAGAAAAACAGTGTATGTAAATGAATGACTTTTTAAGTCACATATAGTGTTGTAGGGAGTGGACTTAATAACTGTGGGAGTTTCCACCCAGACACAAAAGGGAGGATTATGTTTTCTCTGCAGAATCCAAGAGGCTAGTGGTAAGGAAGAGGGACCATTTAGAATCATAAAAGCAAGTAAGGGGGCTAGCCCTATAGCCTAGTGCTTAAGGGACCTGGATTGCACATGGTTGACCATAGTTCAAGTCCTGGACTTGGTGGCTTGAAAATTACACCAGGCGTGTGTATGTGCATGCCCAAAATCTCAACAGGATGGACAGATAGAGAAGAAGGAATTATAGAATGACTATGCTCCATTGGGGATTTTTTCCTCTCTCTGTCTCTATGTGGTGAGCTCATGCATCCTGTAGCAATTAAAAAGAAAAAAAGAAAGAAAAGAAAAGAGGGGCTAGCGGATGGCATAGTGGTTACGACACTGGACTCCTACACGACCAACCACAGTTTGAGTCCCAGACCCAGTGGTTCAAAACTCACACCAGGCACGTGTGCATGTGTGCCTAAGATACTGGGAAGAGAAGGCAGGAGATGGGATTGTAGCATGGCCATCCCCCCCAGGGGGTGATTTCTCACTTTCCCTCTCACTGTCTCTATCTCTCTTTCTCTATGGTGAGTGCACATGGCCTAAGGGGAAAACCTCTAAAAAAAGGAAGAAGAAAGGAGAAAAAGAAAGAAAGAAAGAAAGGAAGGAAGGAAGGAAGGAAGGAAGGAAGGAAGGAAGGAAGGAAGGAGAAAGAAAGAAAGAAAGAAAGAAAGAAAGAAAGAAAGAAAGAAAGAAAGAAGAAAAAGAAAGAAAGAAATGCTAGGAAGAGACCACTTGGAGATCAGGAAACACAAGAGTTAAAGTCAGGCTGGCCCAGGTCAGGGAGGGCCAGGTGCAGACTGGGTAAGGGTATAGTGCTGGTACAGCTTTGGAGGGCACAAAGGCAGAGAGAAGGTCAGAGTGTGTTCATTTGCTAGGGCTGCCTTAACAAAGTACCACAAACTGGGTTCTAAATAGAACAGAAATTTACTATTTCAAAGTTCTGGAAACTAGCAGTCCAAAATCAGGATGCCAAGTGTGTTGAGTGAGAACTGTGAGAAAAGGATTTGTCCCTGGCCTCTTTCTTTAGCTTATAGATGACCATCTTCAAGTTCACATGGTGTTCTCCCTGTGAACATGTCTGTCTCCAAATCTTCCCTTTTTAGAGAGATGTTTATTATAGGGTGCGTGTGCTTGCCAGAGAGAGACAGAAATCAAGAAATCACCCTCCCCCCAGGAGGGATGGCCATGCTACAATCTCTTCTCCTCCATTTTTCTATCAGGATTTTGGGCAGGCACACACACGTGCCTGACGTGAGTTTCAAGCTGCTAGGTCTGGGACTCGAACTGTAGGTGACTATGTTGGAGTCCAGTAACATAACCATTATGCCATCTGTTGACCCCCCAAATTTTCCTTTTTACAAGGACACTAATTATGTTGTACTACCTATTCTATTGACCTCATTTTAATCTGATTTTTTAATCAGATTACTTCTGACACTATTTCCAAACAAGGTCACACTCTGAGATACTAAATTAGGATTTCAACCAATGAATTTTGAGGGGGGAACACATTCAATTCAAGTCACAGGGAATACCTGGAAGCACTTTGAGATGAGGGTAAGTTCATCGTCTAATTCAAGTTCTGGATCTACAATCTAAAAGTTTTCTTTTTATAATAATTATTTATTTTATTTTATTTATTTATTCATTTATTTTAATTTGACCAAAGAGAAAGAGAGAACAGAAGCGAGAAAACAAGCCCCCAGGTCCAGGAGTGGGAGTGAGCCATGTGGGAGTCCATGCCACTTGCTGGCCCCTCTAAAGTTTTTTTTTTTTAATTACTCCATGACCACACCACCAGAACTCTTGTCACCAAACCTTCTCATTGTGTGTGCATGTACGTTTTAAATCTATATGTTTATCTCTTTCATGAAAGAGAGAATCACCTTCAATATGCTGTCATGCCACAAACCCCACCAAACAGCCTTTTGCAGTCAGCCAGGATCATGGGAACCCGTATGCCTGGCATGTACAAGTCAACCCAAGAACTGAATCCTGACCTTCCATATGGCTTCCAAAATTGCAGAGTGCTGAGCTACCACTGTGCTACCATGCCTGGGCCTCACATGTACGTTTACTGGCTGCTAGAAATAAAATCTCCTTATTGGTGCTACTTCTGCCTGTAGAATCTACTTGCAGGACTTTCAAGAGTGAATAGTTGCCTCCCTATCAGTTATTCTCTCTCGGGAGCAGCACCCACATCCAGTCATAAAGATTCAAAATGCCAGACATGCAAAGTCTCAATCTAGTTTGCAGCTAGGGCACAGGCAGGTGACCCAGTCTTGGCTAATGGATCTGATGTGACTTCTATTGGGAACATTTACCAAAGCACATCCTCCTTAATAACTGAGAGAAACAATGGAGTCACCCCTCCCTTCCTGCTCTGGACATAGCCTAGTGAGGATATGGTGCTTAGAATTCCAAAGTGGTTTTATTATCTTTTTTTAGAGGTTTTTGCTATAGAGCGCGTGCGCTTGCCAGACAGACAGAGACAGAGAAACAGAAAGCAAGAAATCACCCCCCAGGGGGGATGGCCATGCCACAATCCCTTCTCCTCCATTCTCCTCTCGGGATCTTGGGCACGCATGCACATACGCCCGGCGTGAGTTTTAAGCCACCTGGTCCGGGACGCGAACCGCGGTGGACTACATGGGAGTCCAGCAACATAGCCATTACGCTAACTGCTGGTCCCCCAAAGCGGTTTTAAAACCGTGAAGAAAGATGCCACCAAAACACTGAGAAGGGTAGAGCAGAAAAATGAAAATGTCTCAACTTTAGTAAACTGATATCCGTGTCCTAATCCTCAGAATCTGTAAGTCTTACCTTATATAGCAAAAGGGACTTCCCAGATGTGCTAAAGTTAAAGATCTTGAGATGAACGGATTATCCTGAATTATCTGGGCAGGCCCTAACTGTAATCACAAAGTCCTTATATAAGCATGAGGGAGAGGGAGTTTGAGTATAGAAGTAGGAGAGATGATGGAAGGAGAAGGCTGTAGTGATTTGAGGAAGGAGTCATGAGCCAAGGAATGTGAATGGTCTCCAAAACCTAAAACAGGCAAGAAAACGGATTCTCCCCTGGAGCTTCCAGAAAATAACAGCCCTTCCAAGTGCCTTAAGTCCAGTGAAACTGATTTTTGAGTTCTGGCCTTCAGAACCATAAGAGAATAAAGCTGTATTGTTTAGCCAAGTATGTGGTAATTTATCACAGCAACAGGAAATTAATAAAATGACCTAATAGTAAGCCAATCTTGGAAACATGGTACCTCTGGATTTCTGGTGAATTAACACCATTTTTTAAGCTTTTATGAATTAAGCTATTGCTGTTACTTGCAGCCCAAGGCATCCTAACTACATTAGTCCCCCTGTATCCATAGGAGACACAGTCCTAGACCCCCAGTGGATGCCCAAAACTTTGAATATCCTGAAACTATGAATGCTATGATTTTCCTATGTATACACACTTATGATAAAGTTTAATTTATTGGGGCTCGCAGGTGGTTTGGTGGCTAAGGCTCCAGACTCCCACATGGCCAAATGCAGTTCAAGTCCCTGATTTGGCAGCTTGCTTTCTCACTTTCTCTCTCTCTCTCTGGTAAAATTAAATAATAATAATAATAAATAAAATTAAGTAAATTTTTAAAATTGTATTATTAACTAGGCACAGTAAGAGATTAACAATATTAACCAACAATAAAGTAAACAATGATAAGAATATACTATAATAAAAATTATGCAAGGGGCCAGCAGGTGTTATGACTCCCATGTGGCTGACTGTGGTTCAAGTGCCAGACCAGGAGGTTTGAAACTCACAACGGGTGTGTGTGTGCACAAAATCCCACGAGGAGAATGGGGGAAAGGGAATTACGGGATGGTCATCCCCCTGGAGGGTGAGTTCTCACTTTCTGTCTCTCTGTCTCTGTCTCTCCAGCAAATGCAAATGCCCTATGACAAAAATCTCTCAAAAAAGTTCTGCAAATGTGCTTTCTGTCTGTAAAAATAGTGGACTACAACTGACCAAGGATCAGTGAAACTGCATAACACAAAACTGAGGGGGGGGACAATTATAATACTTTAGCATGACTTATAACAGTTTGGATGGAGGTATTAGGCCATCCATTCAGCTGCTAATACAGAAAGAATTTCTTAAAATAGAAGACTGGGGGCCAGCAAGTGGCGTGGTGGTTAAGGCACTGGACTTTCACATGGGCAACTTTCCTACTTTCCCTCTCTCTCTCTTTGTCTCTCTCCTGTCAAATTAAACAAATAGTAATACTCATAATAAATAAAATAAAATAATTCTTTAAAAATAAAATAGAAGGGGGACCAGCAGTTAACATAATGGCTATGTCGCTGGACTCCCACGTAGTCGACCGTGGTTCGCGTCCTGAACCTGGTGGCTTAAACTCACGCTGGGCGCGTGTGCGTGCGTGCCCAAGATCTCGAGAGGAGAATAGAGGAGAAGGGATTGCGGCGTGGCCATCCCCCCCAGGGGGTGATTTCTCGCTTTCTGTCTCTCTGTCTCTCTGTCTGGCAAGCGCACGCACCCTATAGCAAAAAACTCTCCAAAAATAAATAAATAAATAAATAAATAAATAAATAAATAAATAAATAAAATAGAAGGCTGGCAGGGCAGCTCTACTTCAAGAGTTTTGGTCAGAAGTAGGCTTCTCTATTCACCATATTAAATAGCTCCCACTTTCTTTTTCTCTTTTTTTTTTCTTTCTTTTTTTGTAGTGATAAAATAAGTAGCAATATTTTTAGAGAGAAAGTTTTGCTATAGGGCATGTGCACTCGCCAGAGAGACAGAGAGAGAGAAAGCGAGAAAAATCACCCCCTAGGAGAGATGGCCACGCCGCAATCCCTTGTCCTCCATTCTCCTCTAGGGATTTTTGGCACACATGTATGTGTACCCAGTGTGAATTTTTTAAAATTATTTACTTATTTAATTCTACTTGTTATTATTATTTTTTAATTTGATCAGACAGTGACAGAGAAAGGGCAAGTGAAAAAGCAAGCCTCCAGGTCCAGGACTTGAACTGCGTTCGGCCATGTGGAAATCCAGCACCTTTAACCACCACTACCCCCAGTCTGAGTTTTAAGCCACAGGGTCAAAGACTCAAACCGCAGCCAACTATGTGGTAGTCCAGCAATGTAATCATTATGTCATCTGCTAGTCCTAAGTAGCAATATTTTTCAATTATCATATTATTATGTCTTACTATTCTGCCACTTCTGTGGTGGCATCCTCATCCTTGTGGCTCAAGATGACAAGTCACCATTACAACTGCAAACCAGCCCAAGAAAGCGGGGAAGGCTTCAGGACAGGGCACGCACCCCAGCAAACTGCACTTGCACTCATAGTACAATGGTCAGACTTCGGTCAGATAGGTACGCCTACTTGCCAGGAATGATTGAAATCTTTATTCCAATGTGTCCAGTTAGAAATTAAAAGAGAATGGGACCAGCAAATGGCATAATAGTTATGTCACTGGACTCCCACATAGTCAATGGCAGTTTAAGTCCCGGACCCAGAGGCTTAACTCTTATGCTGGGCATGTGTGAGTGCGTGCCCAAGATCCCAAGAGGAGAATGGAGAAGAAGGGACTGCAGCGTGGCCACTCCCCAAGGAAGGGAGAGCGGTGATTTCTCATTTTCTCTCTCAATTGTCTCTCTCTGTCTCTCTGGCAAGTGCATGCACCCTATAACAAAAATCTCTCTCTAAAAAAAAATAAAGAAGAAGAAGAAAGAAAAAAAGGAAATTAAAAGAGAGAGAAAGTACATATTGAGGGACAATAGATAATCTGTTTCAGTTTTGCTTCAGGAAAAAATTACGTGAGCATTAAAGTTAGTATCACAGATGCTTCAGCATCTCAGTACAATGGCTTAATAATCAATCTTGCTGACGAGCTTAACTCGTCCTTCTCTTAGTTTCAAATGTTGAGGGGTGGGAGTGCAGCCGGTGGCATGGTGGTTAATGGTGGTTAAGACAGCTAGAGCCCACATGGCCAACTGTGCAGTTGAAGTCTCTGAACTGGTGGCTTGAAAAACACACTAGGTGCATGTGTGTACATGCCCAAAACGCTGGGAGGAAAATGGATGAGAAGGAACAGTAACATGGCCATCCCCTCTGCCCACGATGCGGTGCTTTCTCACTTTCTCTCTCTTTCTTTCTGTCTTTCTCTGGGAAGTGAATGCACCCTAGAGGGGAGAAAAATTGGATCGGTTGTAGCAAAGCTACAATATATAAGCAAAAACAAATAGTGGAACCCTTCCCCCTTTTCCTTCCCCTCACACCTACTGCACTCTTTGGAACATTAGCCCTGAGGGGAGACAACTTTGAAACAATGCATTGCTCTAAGACGAAGCAAAACCATATGCTTTGCACATAGACAGTAATTTGTGGGGATTCCCAAGGCAGCTGATTTTATTTCTCCTGAAGGAAATATGCTGAAAACCCTGCAGCACAAGGAAGCTGAACCAGTCTTTGTTGCACTCCGTGCTTGGTATATTTTAGAGTCACTCACTGCAGGGGAAACAGAGGCTGGAACACTCCACTCGGCAGGTGGGAAGCCATTTGCAATTACACCCCGGAGTTTGCAGAGCTGTCTGGGTCCAGAGTGAACACCGGTTGCCATGGCACTGCTTTGAACTGCGCCTGTGCTGGCACATCCCGTCACACCATTGCATGCTGCTCTGACACATGGGACCACATTTATCTCTTCCTCCTGTTTGCTGACTGACGCTCGAGCTCTGCACCAAAAATGTGGGCACAGCAATCAGAAAGCAAATCCATGTGGGTGCCACACCTTCTGCCTAGTTCAAATAGAGGTACTGCGTTAGAAATACCTGAAGTGGGAAATAAGAGATCTGGGTTATATTCACAGATCTCCGCTATGGGGCTTTGGGCAAACCCATTAGTCTCCGTGCCTTCAAATCCTCGCCTGCACAATAAAAGAGATGGAGTAGAATGTCTCCAAGGTCTCCCTGATGTAACCAACTCTGATTCCTGTGTGCTGGTGTGCAACGGCAGAGGTAGAGGCAAGCAGAGACTCTGCAGAGAACCAACCTCAAAATGTGAGTGAGGCAATTCCTGTAAGCTGTTGCATGGTCCTCCCATGCTGACTGTTTCTTAAACACCCCTCTAGCACCTCTGGGCTGCTAGGGATTTGTTTTGAGTTCGTGCCCTGGCAAGATACCACTTGCTAAATAGTCCCTTCTGATATACTAAGGGAACTGTTTCCAGCTGGGGATGAGTTTGTATTTGTCTTGAAAATAATCTTCTCAGCATAGTCCATGGTTCAGTGCACACAGATTTGGTCCCAAAGATGGCTAGACCCTTAAATAAAGTAAATTCCAAAACTAGAGAAAGACATACATGAGGCTGTTTTCCAGACACGTTTCACAGAGTAACATCTCATGGGATAGAGACAGCTGGGATAAAGCAGCTCTCAGACTTGTCTCACCGGCATGAGCTGGTCTTACTACCTGGAATACAAATGAGGTCATCTTTCCACTTCTGCTTCATTGTCCTAACCCCTAGTACTTACCTGCTGATTACAGGAACTGGGCCCCCACCTTCAAATTCTTCTTCATGCCCCCCAACTCGATTGTTTCTGGGAATCTTCAGAGTCTCATATAGATCCACAAAACAGAAATATGGCCTGGGAAACAGATATGACAAAGGTCATAGGGTGTTCTGGCATAAAACAGGAGTATACAAGTCACAGGGAAAAAATTCTAGGGCCTCCATGACCATCACCATACAAAGGACTGTGCACCTCAGTTCCCCTGATAAGGAATAAGAGAAAAGTCTAGCAGACTTCACAGAGAAGGTGAAACACTGGCTGACTTGAAAAATGAATGCTGAATCAAATGATGGGAAGACATGACAAGGTTGCTCCCCAACTTCCTGAACCTCCCCACCCCAGCCATCAATTGGAGCAGTTGTTCATTCATTCATTCTTTTTTTTTTTTTTTTAGAGGTTTTTACCTTAGGGCACATGCATTCACCAGGGAGACAGAGAGAGAGACAGTGATGAGAAGGAAAGTGAGAAATCATCCACTGGGGCAATGGCCACACCGCAATCCCTTCTTGTCTGTTCTCCTCCCAGTATCTTGGGCATGCACACACATGACCGGCCTGAGTTTCAAACCACCAAGTTGGGGACTCAAACCTCAGTTAGCCATGTGGGAGTCCAGCAAGATAACTGCTATGTCATTTGCTGGTCCTCTTTTTTTTTTTAGTCTGAAACTTAAAATTAAGGTGAAAAGATAATTGCATGTCTTTTCAAGGTCAAGCAGGAGTCTTGTTTAACAGGCCCACCCAAGTGTCATTGTTCTGGAGAAGTATCTCTATTTATTATTATTATTGTATTATTATTACTATGATCCAGATTCTATAAAGTTACTTATCAATTTGTCTGTTAGAGATGAAAATACTTTCTATTCAATAGAAATGACAACCCCAGAGTTTACTGTTTATTGCCCGATAGGACATTAACCAGATTTTCCTCTAACCTAGGTAGCTTATTTCAGCCTGACTTCTCTGACTCTAGGTAAACTTTTGTTACTCACATTCTCCTTGGACCGACTTTATTGTCTTGCTGGGGATTTTTTTTTTTTTTACTAAAATGAGTTAAATACTCATTTTGACACATGCTTACTATTTATTTGATGACAGCCATATTTTTAACTCTTGGAAGAGTATTCTTTGGCATCATGTAATAACTATCACAGAGGTCTTGGGCTGCTAAATTCATTTAGGCCACTATAACAGAATACCATAGACTAGGAGACTTACAAACAACAGAAATTTCTCTTAACAGTTCTGGAGGTGGAGAAGTCCAAAAACACGGCACTGGCAGACTTAGTATTTGTTGAGAGGCTGCTTCTTGGTTCATAGGTGATCTCACAAGGCAGAAGAGGCAAAGTAGCTATCTGCTATCTGGAGTATCTTTTTTTTTTTTTTTTTTTTTTTTTGAGAGATTTTTGCTATAGGGCATGTGCACTTGCCAAAGAGACAGAGAGAGACAGAGAAAGAGAAAGTAAGAAATCACCCCGGGGCCAGCAGATGGTGTGGTAGTTGAGGTGCTAGACTCCCATATGAGACCTGTCCCAGATCTCCCAGCTTGCTTTCTCACTTTGCCTCTCATTCTCCATGTCTTTCTCCAGTCACTTTAAAAAATAATAATAAATAAATAAAATTTAATAAATATTTCTTTAAAAGAAAAAGAAAGAAATCACCCCCCAGGGGAGGATGGCCACACCAGAATCCCTTCTCCTCCATTCTTCTCTTGGGATTCTGGGCACACATGACACCCGCCTGGCGTGAGTTTCAAGCCTCCAGGTCCTGGACTCAAACCTCGGTCAGTCATGTGGGAGTCCAGCACCTCAACACTCTGCCACCTGCTGGTCCCCTTGAGGATCTTTTATAAGGACACTGGGCCAGCCTCATAGCCCAGTAAAGGGAGTCAGATTCCACATGACCGACCACAGTTGGAATCTTGGCCCTGGTGACTTAAAGAACACACCAGGCAAGTGTGCATGTATGCCCCAAATCCCAACAGGATGGAGGAATGGAAGAGAAGGGATTGCAGTATGACCATGTGCCATTGGGAGATGCTTTTTCCCTCTTTGTTGCTCTTTGTCAAGTGCAAGCACCCTCTGGCAACTGGAGGAAAAAAATACTAATATTAGGCACTCGTCTCATTTGTGAGGGCTCCACCCTCATAATCTAATCACCTTCCAAAGGCTCCACTTCCTAACACCATTACATGGGGTGGTTACAACATGATGAAACCCTGTTGAGGACATTTCTCTCTCTCTCTCTCTCTCTCTCTCTCTCTCTCTCTCTCTCTCTCTCTCTCTCTCCTCTCTCTCTCTCTCTCTCTCATGCATGTACATGGACTCTCTGTCATGAATAAAATGAATAAATTTCTTTTTCAGTTGCCAGAAGATTCATGCACTGGCCAGAGAGAGACGGAAAAACAGAGAGAAAGGAGGAGAAGGTACCCCTTACGGGATGTGGTCACCCTGCAATCCCTTCTCCTCTATTTCTCCATCCTGTCAGGATTCTGAGCATGTACCCACATGTGCTCAGTGTTTTCTGAGCTACTAAGGCCAGAATTCAAACCATGGAAGGCCGTATGAATTCCAGCTCCCTTAACAACTAGGCTATAGGGCCTGTCCTAAAATGAATAAACTTTCCTAAATTAAATTAAATTTAAAATTGACATTGGTACAGTACTATTAACTAAACTACTAAGCTCAGATTATTCAGATTTCTCCAGTTTTCTCACTGTTATTTTTCTGTCCCAGGATCCAATCCAAGATACCATCTGGCATCATTTGTCATGTCTCCTGTCTCCTTCAGCGGGTGACAGCTCCTCAGTCTTTCCTTGTTTTTTTGTAACCTTAACATTCTTAAAGAATGCCAAGTATCTAGTAAAATGTTTCTTGATTTCGGTTCGTGTGGTATTTTCTCATAATTAGGCTGAAGTTATCAGTTTGGAGAAAGAAAATAACAGAGGTATTATGACACGCATTCTTCTCTCTCTCTCTCTCTCTCTCTCTCTCTCTCTCTCTCTCTCTCTCTCTCTCTCTCCCTTTCCTTCTCTCTCTCTCTCTCTCTCTCTCTCTCTCTCTCTCTCTCTCTCTCTCTCTTTTTTTTTTTTTTCATGACTTGTTGTCTTTTGACACAAATACAACTTGAAGTCCAGGCTGAAAATTGTCTTATGCTACTCAGGGAAAGAGGGATTTTGTAATGTTCAGCTATTTGGGCAGAGAAGAGGAAGATACATGAAACTGGTAGAGGAGAGGATTTCTACAGAGGAGGGGAAACGTCATTATAAGTGAGCAAATCCAAAAGCCTGGCTTCAGTAAGAGATGCTGATGGCATACATATCAAGTGGGACACAGCGTCCAGCAAAATCTTAAAGAGCTGAGATTTTGCTGAGATGTTCACTTTTCCACTAACTTGTGGTTTTAGTAGCATGCAGTTATATTAGGGGGTGGTTTTTCCTTCATCAGTAGGCAAGGGTATGGTCGTGAACAATTATAATAGAATTTATTCCAGGACCAGAGGAAGTTGACAAAGGAACTTGGGCTGGAAATGGGTATTCCAAGCTGAAGAAAAAGCATATTAAAGGGTGTGAAGGTGTGAGGAAACACTTGGCAAAGTCAAGTAACTGGATTGCCAGGAGGATAGAGTTAACAAGGGGAACAGTGAGAAATAAGGTGAGAAGAATATTGGAGATAGGCAGGAGGAGCTTAATACACCATGTCAAGGCATTTTGCATCCCACAAATGATCCTGAAGTCAACAGTTGACAACATCCTAAACCTGGCCCCAAATCAAACTCTAGCCTATTATCTTGCCATTGGGCCAGCCACCACCAATTTGTTTGCACTATTGAAAGGAGTCGTAGGGCCAGCAAGTGGAGTGGTGGTTAGGGCGGCTGGATTCCTGCATGGCTGACTACAGTTTGAGTCCCAGATCTGGTGGCTTGAAACACACTGGGTGCCTGCACGTGTGCACCCTAAATCCAGAGAGGAGAATAGAGAAGAAGGGACTATAGCATGGCCATCCCCATGTGGAGTGATTTCTCACGTTCCCTCTCTATATATCTCTCTGTCTCTCTTCTCTCTGGTGAGTACACCCACTCAACGGCAAAACCTAAAAAAACAAAAAAAAAAAAAATGAAAGGAGTGGTTATGTGGCTCAGATATCTTCACTCTTCTTATACTGACTGTGGGGCTTCCACATTTTCTTTTTCTTTATATCTACCTCCTTGTTTACAATTGTTTTGGTACCTATCCCTAACCACTAAATGTTGGTTTTTGTCTCAAGCCCTTCTCTCCATTTACTCCATTATCATTTTGCTAGACAAAAATAATGGAGACTGATTGATTTAATAAAAATAAAGATTTGTTTGGTTCATAATTTTGATGGCTGAGAAGTTCCAAAGGTGTGGGGCCCCAAGATAACAGACAGAAACATAAAGGTCAATGAGTGTGAGCAACGAGAGAGTTGTGAGCAGCCATTTTACTTTTATAATAATCTGCTCTCTTAGAAACTAACCCATTGTCATGAAAGCAAGAACTCACCTCTTCCTGAGATCTGGCATTAATGTATCCATGAAGGAAGTGTCCCAAGATCCAGAGACTGCCAACGAGGAGTCTAACGGCCCCACCACCTTTACCACCATTACATTGGGGACCAAGCTTCCAGCACGTGAGCCTCTGAGATACAAACCATATTCAAACCATGGCATCACCCTATGCTCTCACTCCCTAGGTGACTTTAAGGGTGGCATTTCCCTTAATATTCATGCCCTGAAAACTTAAAAATCTATATCATGTGAATTGCCACCTAAGTTCTAGATTTTCCTTCTAACTGTCTCCTGGCCTTTGCTCTTTCCATGACACATGCGTCTCAAACTCAGCAAGTCCAAAACAAAACAATCTTTATCTCTGCCACCAATATTTGCTCCTCTTTTTTTGTTCTTTATTTTGGCTATTGGGAAAATCATCCACCCTAATCTCCAAAATTAGAAAACTTAGACTCGTCTTTGACTTCTCATATTACTTACTTGCCACGTCTACTCTGCTGCTGAAATTTGTCAATTTTTTTTTTTGAAGAGATTTTTGCTATAGGGCATGTGCACGCACCAGAAAGACAGAGACAAAGAGACAGAAAGCAAGAAATCACCCTTCAGGGGGATGGTCATGTCTCTATCCCTTCTCCTCCCATCTCCTCTTGGAGACTGTGTACACATGCACATGTGCCAGGCATGAATTTTAAACTGCCAGGTCCAGGACTTGAACCGCAGTTGACTACTTGGGAGTGTAATGATGTAATCATTATGCCATCTGCTGATCCCCCCTATTTTTTTAAATTAACAACTTTATTGAAATGCAGTACACCTGTCACAAAATTCATCTTTTTAACATTTTTGTCTGTTGATGGACGTGAAATTATTTTCACTTTCTAAATTATTTTCACTTTCTAGCTAGTATGAACAATGCTGGTATAATTATTTATGTATACATTTTTATGTGGACACATGTTTTTACTTTTCTTGGTTATATACCTGAGAATGGAATGGCTGGGTCACGTAGCATCTGTATGTTCAACTTCTTGAAGAACTGCCAGACTGTTTTCCAAGCTACTTTATCATTGTACATTCCCACCAGCAGTGAATGGATTTTCTAACTTCTCTGCATCCTCAGTGACACTGGCTAGTCTCTGTCTTTTTGCCGATAGCAAGCATGGTGAGTATGACCTAGTATCTTATTGTGGTTTTGATTGCATGTCCCCAGTGACTAGCAATGTTGAGTTCTTTTTCTTGTGCTTATTGGCCATTTGTATATCTTCCTTAAAGAAATAGTTATGCAAATCATTGGCCTATTTTCAAATTAGGTTATTTTTCTTGTTATTACTGAGTGCTAATAATTTTGGGTGTAAGTCCTTTAGTAAATTCACTGTTAAAAAAATAAACAAGCATCCTACTGGATCAATGTCTTATTTCCCACATTTCTTTCAATATCTAACATAATTGGACACTCTTCTTCCTAAAAGTATTAGGAAGAAATTTATCTTTTAAACCTGCATACTTTAGTGGGTTTTAATAGATGTATAAGGTGCTTCAACCATTTCAATATTTTCAACATTTTTATTACTCTAAAAAGAATTCCTGAACCCATTAGCAGTCATACCACATTCCCTCCTTCTCTCAAGTCCTGGGAAACATTAATTTATTTTCTGTCTCTGTTTTTCTTTTTTGTTTTGTTTAATTTTTTTTTTAAATTCTGGATGTTTAACATAAACACAGTATGTAGTCTTTTGTGTCTGGCTTCTTTCACTCAGCATAATGCTTTCAGGGTTCATCCATGTTGCAGCATGACTCAGTACTTCATTCCGTTCTATGCTAAAAATATCCCATTGTTTGGATATATCTCTTTTTAAAATATATCAGTTGATGGACATAAACGATTGTTTCCATTTGTTGGCTATTTTGAATGATGCTGCTATGAACATTCATGTGCAAGGTTTCGTCCGGACATATGTTTTCAATTCTCTTGAGTGTATACCTAGGAGTGGAACTGTTGCATTAATGATGATTATTAATTTTTTGAAGAACTGTGAAATGTTTTTTAATGTGACTGCACCACTTCAGAATTCCACTATCAGTGCATGAGATTTGTAATTTCTCCATGCCCTGGACAACACTTGTTATGGACTGTTATATTTATTTTAGTCATCCTATGGACATGAAGTGGTATCCCATTGAGATTTGGATATATTTCCCTTACAACTAGTGATGCTGAGCACATTTTCATAAACTTCAGGCCACTTGTATATTTGCTTTACAGAAGATCTATTCAAATCCTTTGCCCATTCTTTTTTTTTAACTTTATTTATCATCATTTTTCCATTTGACCATGTATGCACACATACCTGGTATGATTTTCTTCCTTTTTCTTCCTTCCTTCCTTCCTTTCTTTCTTTCTTTCTTTCTTTCTTTCTTTCTTTCTTTCTTTCTTTCTGAGAGGTTTTTACCTTACAGTGCATGAGCCCACCAGAGAAAGAGACAGGGACAGTGAGAGAGAAAGTGAGAAATCACGCCCCCTGGGGGGATGACTATGCCACAATCCCTTCTCCTCCATTCTTTTCCCAAGATCTTGAGTACACACACACATGTGCCCGGTGTGATTTTGAAGCTACCAAGTCCAGGACTCTGAATGAGGTCAGCCATGTGGGAGTCCAGTGACATAACTGGACGTACGCCATCTACTGACCCCACACCTGGCATGATTTTTCAAGCCACCAAGTCTGGCTCTCAAACTGTGGAGTTGGCTATGGAGAATCCAACGCCTGAATCTCCATGCCATCTGCTGGCTCAAGATTTTTTTAATGTATTCTTGATTCTTGCCCCTTTTTAACTGAAAAGCATCACCAACTGCAGTCTTTGAAGCTAGATTTTTCCAAATGGTAGTAGGACAGGGGGCCCTTGTCAAGTTTTTAAAGTGGCCATCTTGCAAGTATGGCACATAAACCACTCTCTCTGAATAAATCCCTTCTCACTAATTTCCAGTCTTCTTTGCTTTTCAATTCAATCTTTATGTGATGTTAGAGGACTGAAGGATAAGAATAACAAAAGTTATTATTTTTTTTTTTTAGAGAAAGAGATTTTAGCTATAGGGTATGTGCACTCACCAGAGAGACAGAAAGTGAGAAATCACCCCCTGAGTCTGTGAGGGAGGGGGGTGGTGGCCATGTTGCAATCCCTTCTCCATTCTCCTCTCAGAATTTTGGGGACACATGCACACTCGCCTGGTGTGTTTTATGCCACCAGATCTGGGATCTGGACTACAGTAAACTATGTGGGAATCCAACAATGTAACCATTGTTCCATCTGCTGGTCCCAAAAAAGTAATTTTTACTTGTTCTCTTTACAGGTCCTACATAGGTGGAGGGACTACATAGTTTACAATTCGAACCACAACACTTTGAATGAAAGGGGCACCACAATGATGAAAATTATATGTAGTAGTTCTCCTTATCTGCAGTTCTGCTTTCTGTGGTTCTGTTACCAGCAATCACAGTCCAAAAATATTAAATGGAAAATTCCAGAAATAAATAACTGAAGATTATTTTTTAATTATGATTTCTGATTTCTATATAATCAATATATATCTTTGTGGGCTATAGTTTTTTGTTTTTTGTTTTTTTCTGGAGAGATTTTTGCTATAAGGCACACTCACTTGCCAGGGAGCTAGAGAGAAACAGAGAAATAGAAAGCGAGAAATCATCCCCCAAAGGGGATAGCCACATTGCAATCCTTTCGCCTCCATTCTCCTTTCGGGATTTTGGGCACGCACGTACACATACTCAGTGTGAGTTTTAAGCCACTAGGTTCAGGACTTGAACTGCAGTCGACCACATAGGAGTCCAGCAACGTAACCTCTCCACTATCTGCTGGCCTACAGTATGTTTTTCTAAGGCCAGCACACAGTGTATGATAATCAAATTAAGGATATATACATATTCATGTTCTTTAACATAGAGAATTATATTATGTTGTGCACATTTGTTAATCATTCTACTAGTGTTTTTTGAAATGCATATTAAATTGTCCATATTTTTTACTCTGCTGTGGTACATCATCCTGTAGCCTCTTCACCTTACTTACATGCATTCTTGTGTCCATTAAAAATTTTCTCACCAACTCTCCACCCAGCCTTCTTCAAGCAACCCCCATAGCATATTGGTTAAGTGCTGTACGTAGAAAGCCTTAACCCACATGGCCAACCACAGTTAGAATCCCCTTGGCTTGAAAAACACTCCAGGCACCTATGTGAGCATGCCTCAAATCCCAACAGATGGAGAAATGGAGGAAGAGGGATTGTGGTGTGACTATGTCCCTATTTGGAGATGTTTTCTCTCCTTCATGTCTTTCTCTCTCTCTAGTGAGTACACATACCCACTGACAATCAAAACACAGAAAAAAAAATTCATATGCTTTAAATTATATCCTGTTTTGAGTAGTGTGATGATATCTCATACCATCCCATTCCATCTTGCCTGGGACATGAATTATCCTTTTTTTCAACATACCCATACTATATACACTGCCTGCCCTTAGTAGCCATTTTAGTTATCAGATTAAAAAATACATACTGGGGCCAGCCAATGGCATGATGGTTAAGGCAGCAAGAACCCACATGGCCAACTGAATGGTTCAAGTCCAGACCTAGTGGCTGGAAAAACACACCCAGTACATGTGCGTGCATGCTCAAAATCCCAAGAGGAGAATGGAAAAATAGTGAAGGGATTGCAATATGGCCATAACCCCTGGCAGGGGTGGGGGGAGCTTTCTCTCTCTCTCTCTCTCTCGTGTATTTTGCACATCCACTGGGGGTCTTGAAATGCATCCCCCACAAATAAGGGAGGTCTACCATAAATTACTGAAATTTTTATTTATTACCTGACAGATTCATTTTATTTTATTGGTGCACTTAACCAAGAAAAAGATTTCTTTCAAAACCTTTCAAAAAATATACTCTTTCCTAAAAAACAAAAATATGCATAATAAGAGACTTCTTCACATTGGTTATCTAAATGCTAAAAAAAAAAAAAACCCAATCACAAACAATTATCCTAGAATAAATCCATGTCCCTTATCCAATTTCTCCTTTTCTCTTTTTTTGTATATAGGAATTCTCAGACCTCCTTCCTCAGCACTTGGGAGCCACGGGAAACTTAAGAATTATTTCCTGGTCATTTCCAAAAAGTCTCATGATGCCACCATCTTTTCCATTCTCACGTGATGGCGGTCACCTCTGCCAGCCTGCAGCCTTCCTAAAATTCTAAATGAGGCTCAGCCAGTGGCATGGTGGTTAAGGTGGCTGAATTCCACATGGTCAACTATGTGATTTGAGCTCCAGACATGGTAATTTGGAAAGCACACTGGGTGCATATGTGTGTGTGCCCAAAAGCCTAAGAGGAGAATTGGAAAAGAAGGGATTGCAGCATGGTCATCCCCTCTACAGGATACTTTCTCACTTTCTCTCTCTCTCTCTCTCTCTCTCTCTCCTCTCTCATGCGTACACATATCCCATAGCAAATTTTAAAAATAATAATTCATTACTATTTTATTTATTATTATTTATAATAATAAATAATTATTTTAATAATAATAAATAAAAATGAAAATAAAAAAATTCTAGATGAGAAGCAGAGTCCATATCGTCCTTAGATCTCCAGACATAAAGACAGTTCCCATTCCTCCATGACCACAGGGTCAGGGTAGGGAACAGAGTGTGTGGTCCTTCAACTTTTTCTAACTCCCTCTCAACTCCTTCATTTTTCTCAGCTTGAAGGTTTTTTTTCTTTCCTAGCTGGACAAGAAGAGGCTCAGGGAAAAAGTGTTCCTGCATTTGCAAATTCTTATTCTATCTTAGAGTTTAAACTCTCAACTCTAGAACTAGAAGTTGAGAATTTGCTAGCTTGTCCATTTCTGGCTCACTCCTGGGACCCATGGTGAGCCCATGTCTATGGTCCAAACAGGGTGGTCAAATGAGAGATAAACAATCACCTTACTATTCACTTTAGTATTCTGGAATAAACATTTATACCCAAATGTGTGTGTGTGTGTGTGTATGATATTTATTCATGAACTTATAGAAGGAGGTGGACACTGAAGGAAACACTCTAACTGGTCACCAGTACAAGTGATATTTAAGAGATCACTTCTCCATCATCCAATTCTGACCACTGATCAACACAACTAAACTGCAGTTTTTTACCCAAACCAAATTATGTTAGCTTTTGATGGTCCTGACAATGAAAGGTTAAAATAATGTTCTACTCATCATTAGTGTGGGACATCAAAGTAGCTGACAGAACAAGGAAGGAGTCCTGAGGAATTTTCTGGGTTTCTCACATACAATTCTGCTGGCATTGTGCAGCTGCAACCTCTTTTTCCTTGGACCAGTGTCAGTCATCCCAACCAACACCATAACCCTTTTCCCCGTCCATGGTTAGGTATCCAAGACAGAAAGCCAGGATTGTGTCCCTGAAAGGAAACATTATTCCCCTGGAGGGTAAAACCACTTAGAGAAGAAAGCCCAGAGTTGGATAAATGGGAAGCAAACATTTTATAATTGGGTAATTAGATATAACTTTGAAAGGTACCACCCCAAAATATTCTACCTGTATATTTTTCCAAGTATGAGATACTCTAAGTCAGGGGTCCCTAGTCCCCAAGCTGCCAATGAGTGCTGCTCAGTGGCCTGTTAGGAGCCTGCCTATTGGGCCCCCACTCCCCCAACCCCAGTCGCGTGAGAAGGGGCGGGAAGTGAGTAAGCTTGCCAAGCTCCATCTGTGTTGGCAGGCACTCCTGTCACTTACATTGCCACCTTTGGAGCAGCGGTGGTATTGGATTCTCGTGGGAGCACAAATTATTGCATGGTTATTTCCTTGTACATTGCAATGTGGGAATGGTGGAAATGGGGTACACAGTGGATGTGGTCCACTTGGGTCATCCTGGGACTATTTCCCCCTCCCCCCACCACCACTCTCCCCATCCTCAGCCTGATCTATAGAGAGATTGTCTTCCACAGGGCCAGTTCCTTGAGCAGGGAAGAAGGTTGGGGATCACTGCTTTAAGTTACTAAGCACATGATAAAATCGGTTAACTGGTTAACACAGTATCTCATTGCCTTTCTACTTTCACTACAAAGCAAGTTCTTTAATTAAAGACTAATCTAACCCAGACACTTGGACTATCAATGTAACTGTGAGGTCATAAAGATCAATTGGCACCTCCAGTTCTACAGTCTCGATGAGTTGGGGAGACTTCCGTTGTTCTGTATCTACATTAAGAGGGGCAGTTCTTGGTTCACCAGGTAGAGGGGTAGAAGAATTACCTCTGAAATTCAGGGGCCCTATAAACTAGAGAAGATATGTATCTATATTTCAGTTCACTCAGTTCTTCTACAGAAAATTAACTGAGGTAGCAAGTCCCTTTATTTTCATAAAATATATTTCTCACCACTGACATATCTGTGTCTAAGATATCTAAGTTAATATCTGTGATGTTGGTTCCTTTCTGCTCCCCAGGCCTTAGACATGTGGTGTGTTCAGTGGAGACCAGCCTTATTACTCTAGGATGGTGAGATAGTCAAGATCTCTTGCAGCCAGCAGGTGATGTGGTGGTTAAGGTACTGGATTCCTACCTCGTTGATAGTGGTTTAAGTCCCAGACCAGCGGCTTCAAAATCACAACAAATAAATAGATAAATAAATGCTTGTTTGTTTGTTTGTTTGTTTTAAATGGTCAAGATCTCGATGGGACTTGAGAAAGTTGCCAGTATCAAAATGGACTCATTTATGTCAACTTGTGTTAAACCATGACTAAAAGGGACTGGAATTGGCCATGGAGGGAATTGCTCTCACACTGTATACCTGATAATAAGAACTATCATGAGAACTTTGCCAGAATTACAACGTGGTCCAAAGACCATTTACACAAAAACTACTTCTGCAAGGAGGTCTGCCCAGGAACTGCCTATGCGACCAATAATAATAATGACATCAATCACAAGAATGACATCAGTGCACCCCACTATTGATCCCAAAGCAACTGTTGTAATTCCCCTCCCCACTTGTGGTTTTGCTTTTAAAACTGTTTCTGTAAGAGCTGACAGGCTCAATATATCCCTGAGGCTGTATGGTAAGAGTATATATTTCTACTAGGTGAAAGTAAACTACTAGAAAACCCTTTAGCAGAATGGGGGTGGGGGACGTACTTGCTAGATCATTTTATCGTACCAGGGAGTGTGGTAATATGCTCCAGAAGGGAGATTTTACTTACTATTCATTATTTTTCAAAATTTTGCTATAGGGCACATGCACTTCTTGGAGAAAGACAGAAAGAGAGAGAAAGAAAGCAACCCTCAGAGGATATGACCATGATGCAATCCTTTCTACATTCTCCTCTTGGGATATCAGGCACACATACAGACACGCCTAGCATGTTTTTCCAGCTGCCATGTCCAGGATTCAAACTACACAGTCGGTCATGTGGGAGCCAGCTAAAACCAGAAGGGAGGCTTTATCTTGGCTTATCACTAAAATAAGAGTTACCAATGGGGCTAGCCCATGCTGGTTAAAGCAACAGGATCCCACATGGCCAGCTGTGCAATTTTAGTTCAAGCCCCAGTGGCTTGAGAAACACACCAGCTGCATATGCATATGCCCAAAGTCACAAAAGGAGGGAGAAATAGAGGAGAAGGGCTCTTGGTATGACCAGTCCCCATGGGAGGTGCTTTCTCTCTGTCTCTCTCTCTCTCTCTCTCTCTTTCTCTCTCTCTCTCTCTCTCTCTCTCTCTCACAAAGGCATGTGCTTTCTGACAAATTAACTTAAAAAAAAAAAAGAAGAAGAAGAGTTACCAACTAATTAGGCTTACTTACTACATTGTTCTTACTAGGAGTCATCTATTCTGGTTGGCCATCCTGAGGAACTGAGCTGTAGCGTCAGTCTTTAACTGTGGGACTAAAATACGATTCCTCCAATTTTTACTGCATGTGTCAGAGAGCCACTATGGGTATCTGCCAGTTCAACTCTGCTATACTCAGGAGCTAGAGAAATCATCATTGGGCCTATTATCATATAGATTCAGGTTAAAACTCTACTTCTTACCACCTGGTGATCATCAGACCCACTACCTCAGGGACTGCAGTAGATCTATCAGTCTTTGGAATCTCATGTTAACTCAGTATTCTTCATTCCCTAAGAGATTTATGTCTCTTGCTTGCCCTAGTAAAATTACAGAGTAAATAAATGGTCCTTGGACCCTTTAATAAAGGCTAGAAGGAGGTTTTGAGTATACAATTGGGGTGTTAGAGGGGTCTTTCCTGCAGGTATTTAGTGTCTTTTCCATTGGGCATTTGAGCTGTTACCAATCTCGGGTCTACGAATTAGAAATGAGCTATAACTGACTGCTGTTGGTGAATCCAGTGAGGCCTCTGTTCACCAAACCTAGCTTTGTTTTGGCTAGGTTTAGTTATTTACATCACAGAAAACATACACAAGTCACCTGATGATCCCATTCCCCGGAATGCCGTAGGTAAAGATCTTTCAAATCTTTTTGAAGTACTTTTTACCAAGGCTACCCTGGAGCTTATTGCAGTAACCCTGCCCACTGTTTCCAGTAGTTGGTTGGCATCGCTTGTACTCTGCCACAGTTCACTCCCAGATACCTGCTGATAATGGGAAACAAGTTTCAACGTCGGCAGCAATACCAGCCTATAGACTCTGATAAGTTTCTGGACCTTCAGTCTCAAAGCCCAGTAAATTAACTCTTCTGCGCCTTGTCAAGGAAATGTGGTTGAGGTGGTTGGAAGGACATGCATGTCAGGTGTTGTCTCCCCATCGGCATTCCCCTTTATGTATTTGTTAGGAGCTGTTGGAATATTATATTTCCCAAACTCCCTCACTAGCTGGGTACTGGAAGGACAGGTTCTTCCAGCAAAGAGAGATACAAGGTAGGAAGACGGAAACCCCCAGTCCACTCCTGGCTCTGGCAGATGCAACAAACTGCAGTTGATAAATGGGCCACAGCCAGTTCTAGTCACGACAGCAGCGACAGCTCTTACTCAGGCCACTTGTCATCTGGAGCAGCTGCAGTGAGAGCGAGCTCATGGGCTTCAGCCCCACGTGGTAGCAGCTCCCTGCTCTCAACATAAAGCCGTATTTCCATTTGGCTCCTTCCATCTTTCCAACACCTTTGTAACTAATCCCCTGCATTCAATCTCGTTCTGCTTGTAGCTTATGTTTTTATTTAGAGACAGGGTCTCACTGTATTGCCCAGCTGGCCTTGAACTCATAATCCTGCTGCTTCAGCCTCCTGAGTAACTGAGAATACAGGTATGTGCCATGGGTTTATGGGTTTGGGGTTTTTTTTTTTAGAGTGTGTGTGTGTGTGTGTGTGTGTGTGTGTGTGTGTTTTGTTTTGTTTTGTTTTGTCACAGAGTGCATGCACTCTCCAGAGAGACACGGAAAGAGGGAAAGTGAGAAATTACTCCCTGGGGGAATGGCCACACTGCAATCCCTTCTCCTCCATTCTCCTTTTTGGGCATGCACGCACACATGCATGGCATGATTTTTCATGCCACCAAGGACTAAAACCATGGTCGACCATGAGGGAGTCCAGCCACCTGCTGGTCCCTGTTTTTTATGTTTTTAATTGGACTGCTGACTGATATAACAGATTGAAAAAGGCAATCCAGCATTCCTGTGACAAACAGAAATTATTAGGATCCGTTGTTTTGGACTAAGCTCATTATCTAGGCCCCAGCAGACCAGACCAAAATGGAGTCACTCTCGCTAAAATGTCATCAAACTGAATCTTGAGGAAATCAATAGGTTCCAAAATAGACTAGTAATTTTTTTCTTCCTGAAAACAGGAGATTCTAGTCTATCTGTATCAGTACTGCATGGAAATAAAACTTATGTACATCTCACAGCTTTCTTAGGAATGTGCACCTGAAATAGCTCAAGATGCTACCTAGATTCATTGCACTTTGTGTATTATAAACATCCATACTGCCCAAATACATTCGTCTTTACCTTCCAGACTCGCTGTTGCAAAGTGACTACAGATGACGACTCCCTTTATCTCAGAATTCAGCCAGGCACTGCCAGACAAGGTACCTTGCTACTCCCTCTCCCATTTGGGACTTTTGCCTTCAAAATCATCCTGAAATTTGGCACCAGCAGTTAGCGTAATGGCTATGTCACTGGACTCCCATGTAGTCGACCATGGTTCGCGACCCGGACCCAGTGGCTTAAAACTCACGCTGGGCGCATGTGCGTGCGTGCTCAAGATCCCGAGAGGAGAATGGAGGAGAAGGGATTGCGGTGTGGCCATCCCCCCAGGGGGTGATTTCTCGCTTTCTCTCTGTCTGTCTCTGTCTGTCTGGCGAGCACACGCGCCCTATAGCAAAAACCTCTCAAAAAAAAAAAAAAATCATCCTGAAATTTGAAAGATCTCTTATTCTCTGTTCCAACACAGTTATCTCATTTTAATTTACTTTATATTTTATTTTATTTTATTTGCTATAGGATACATGTGCTTGCCAGAGAGAGGCAGGATGATCATTTCTCTTTATACAATGAAAATAGCTTCCAAAAAGTTTTAAAAAAATGTTCATTGAAACAGGTTGAGAAGTATAAGAAAGAAAATTAAAATCACCCTTAAATCTTGCTACATTGGAAATAGTTTAATAATGGTTCTAGAAATGTGCTGAGGTTGACCGATGTAGCCCTGGGAACAACTGCTGGTTCACTCGGAAAAATATGGAAAGGCCAGAAATTCCTTGGCATGATCATGAGCAGAGGATCTCAAAGCTGGCTGCACATTGAAACCACCTGGAGGAGTTTGAAAAGCTGGGCCAGGGAACCAGCAGTTAGCGTAATGGCTATGTCGTTGGACTCCCACGTAGTCGACCGCGGTTCGCGTCCTGGACCCGGTGGCTTAAAACTCATGCCGGGCACATGTGCGTGCGTGCCCAAGATCCCAAGAGGAGAATGGAGGAGAACGGATTGCGGCGTGACCATCCCCCCTGGGGGGTGATTTCTCGCTTTCTGTCTCTCTGTCTCTCTCTGTCTGTCTGGCAAGCGCACGCGCCCTATAGTGAAAACCTCTCAAAAAAAAAAAAAAAAAAAAAAGCTGGGCCAGAGTCTAATGGTTAAGGGAGTTGGATCCCATATGGCCAACCATGGTTTCAGACCTAGTGGTTTGGAAAACATGCTGGCACATGAGTATGCATGTTTCAAATCCTGACAGGATGGAGAAATGGAAGAGGAGGGATTATGGTACAATCTCATCCCATTAGGGGAGGTGATTTATCTCTCTCTCTCCCCGTCCCCCATCTCTCTGGTGAGCACTTGCATCCCCTGGCAAGTGGGGGTGGAGGGAAGCACTGGTACCTGAGCAATTGAATCAGAATCTCTGGAAAAATGTGGGCCAGCATCAGTGTTTTCAAAACTTCTAGATGATTCTAATATGTAGTCTGAGCTGTGGGATCCGACAGCTTTAACCACTAAGTTGCTGACCTGGGATATTCAGTTTTTTTGTTTGGCCTAACTGATCTTGATTTTTGCTGTCCCATTTAACCTAATCTATGCTTCCCAACATTTTTTTTCATTTGATTGTTCAGTTCAACCCACACCACCTCTAGGTCACCATATTAAACTGTGTACTCATATTCAGAGACACCAACTCTCACGCTTTGGGGTTATTGTCCATGTCATTTCCTCTGAATGCTATCTTCCTTTTTGTTTGTTTTTATTGCCATAGGGCATGTGTACTCACCAGAAAGATAGAGAAAGAGAGAGAGAGAGTGAGGAAACCCCCTTTAACAAGGTATGATCGTACCACAATCCCTTCTTTTCCATTACTCTATCCTGTTGGAATTTGGGGCATGAACACATATGTACCCAGCATATTTTCTAAGCCACTGAGATTGGGATTTGAACAGGATTGGCCATCTGGGATCTGGCTCCCTTGACCATTGGGCCACCAGGCCAGCCCTGAATGATACGTTCTTAAGGTTATAAGCCCAAAAAGATATAAGAACTAACTAGATACTGGCACTGTGGTAGACTCTGGCCCTTCACTGCTCCCCCTCCCTGCCATTAGCTCTTAGAGGCCTGACTGCCTCCACTCATTTCCTTGACTTCACTAAAAATAGACGGAATGGTTTTCTCATTCTCTGTTCTAACAGTTATTTAAACAGGAAATAAACCTTGGCATTTGTAAATTTAACATTTCTATTTTAGCCAATTCACTCTACAAAGTGAGTCTGTAAAGTGTCATTTGTCATATCACCAAAGCACAAATGGGAACCATTCTCCCTGAAGAGGTGGAGAAAAGAACGAGTCACCTCCTCTTGGAAAACTTTCCTGAGATTCCATCCCACCCAGACTCAGATCAGTAGCCCTCTGAATCACTTGGGATACTTCCAACTCTAATGGAAAATGGGAATAATAACATTTAATTATTTCACACAACAAAGAATCTGAAGGTGGGTGGTTCTAGACTTTGCTTAACTCTTGAAAAATATCAGGGATCTGGGTTGGGATTTTTTTTTTTTTTTTTTTTTTTTGAGAGGTTTTTGCTATAGGGCACATGCGCTCACCAGAAAGACAGAGAAACAGAAAGCAAGAAATCACCCCCCCAGAGAGGATGGCCACGCCACAATCCCCTCTCCTCCATTCTCCTCTCGGGATCTTAGGCACGCACGTACATGCGCCCGGCGTGAGTTTAAGCCACCAGGTCCAGGACTCTAGCCACAGTCAACAATGTGGGAGTCCAGCGACTTATACCAACTGCTGGTCCCTGGGTTGGGAATTTTGCAGGCCTCTCAGTCAAGTCCATATGATCATAGAACAATAGCAGCTCTAAATAGTATTTGCTCCGATAATCCTCCACCAGGTGGAATGAAAGGACTGCTTTACATCTCACTTTTTACCAAGAAGCAAAAGTCTTCCTGAATCTCCTCCACTGACTTTTTTTTTTTTTTTTTGAGAGGTTTTTGCTATAGGGTGCATGCGCTCGCCAGACAGAGAGAGACAGAGAGACAGAAAGCAAGAAATCACCCCCCTGGGGGGATGGCCATGCCGCAATCCCTTTTCCTCCATTCTCCTCTCGGGATCGTGGGCACGCACGCACACGCGCCCGGCGTGAGTTTTAAGCCACCGGGTCCGGGATGCAAACCGCGGTTGTCTACATGGGAGTCCAGCGACATAGCCATTACGCTAACTGCTGGTCCCTCCACTGACTTTCATTTCAATAGCCAGGTTGGTTACGTGGCCAACACTAAACCAAATACTAGAATAGCCGAACCAGATGACTACACTTCATTGAATTAGTGGTCCTCATGCTGTTAGCATCACCTCAGAACTTGGATCTCATGACCTATTGAATCAGAAACCTTGGGGGCAAGGCCCAGGATTGTGGGTTTTAATAAGTCCTGTAGGTGGTGGGCCAGCAGGTAACATGGTAGTTGGGGTGCTGAATCCCACATGGCCAACTCTGTGTTTCAAGTCCCAGACTCGGTGGCCTGAAAAACACACCAGGCATGTGCAGGTATATGCCCAAAATCTCAAGGAAAGAATGAGGGAGAAGGGATTGCAGTGTGACCATCCTCCCTGGGGGGCCATTTCTCACTTTCCCCCTCTCTCTGTGTCTCTCCAGAGAGTGCACCACCCTATGGCTAAATAAATAAAGTTCTGTAGATAATTCTGATGAAACCAAAACTTAGAATCATGGGCTTAGACCAATCACAGTTTATCCTGAGCCTGGGAGGGGGACATGTCTACCTGAGCATCTTGTCTCCTAGAATAAAATAAGGATTCTATAAACTGAGGAAGAAGAGGGTAATGCTACTGGGCAAACAACACCCTCTTACTGTTTCCATTTAAATGATCACGAATTACATTATTTACCCATCTATTTCCTTGCTGGCTTCCTGAACCAAATGCACACTTTTTAAGAGTATGAACTTTGTCTTTTTTCAGTGTTTCTACCCCTAATACAGTGGAAGGCACTCAATCAATGTTTGCTGGATAAGTGGATAAATATTAAAGTGTGCTCTCCTTTCTAATTGCCCATCCCTTTAACAGCTGCTTCCTGCTGCTTTCCACTCAAGGAACATTTTCATATCAGTTCACGTCAGTGAGCCAAGAGCTCTTCCAGGAGTCTGAGAACAATTATTCTGCATATGGGCACAAGTGGAGATTCTGGCTTCCTGAATATGCGTTGGAACTTTGTGCACGTTCGTTTTTGTTCGGGGTGTCCTCGGAGAGCAGTGCAGTACAATAGCACAGGACTAAACATGTTGACCGCTGAGCTGAATTCTGGCTGCCGATGCCCACCCAGCAATCTTTCTCAGAGGCAGCCGTACACTCAGAGTTGAACAGTCAGGAAATAAGCCCATGGGCTCTTCTGCCCTGAGAGCAGCACTGAGACAGTGGCAGACGGTAGCAGTACCCCTTTTTTTCTGCCCAGCTCAGTGCCCTGGATGAGTCTCTCAGGCTTTCTGAGGCCACTTGTGTCAGGTAAGATTCTTTGGATTGCAAGTGACAGAAACCCAAATGCAAAATGGTGAATATAAGGGGATGGGGCAAGATTTATAGGCACATAGAACTAAAGAGTGCTGGGAGGGGCCAGCAGGTGGCATAGTCATTAAGGGCACTGAACTCCCACAAGGCTAACCATGGTTCGAGTCTCAGACCTGGAGGCTTGCTTTCTCACTCTCTCTCTCTCTCTCTCTCTCTCTCTCTCCCCCATCAAATTTTAAAATAAATAAAGTTAAGGGACCAGCAGTTAGCGTAATGGCTATGTCGCTGGATTCCCATGTAGTCGACTGCGGTTCAAGTCCCAGATGCAGTGGCTTAAACTCACGCCGGGTGCATGTGCATGCGTGCCCAAGATCCCGAGAGGAGAAAGGAGGAGAAGGGATTGTGGCATAGCCATCCCCCCAGTGGGTGATTTCTTGCTTTCTGTCTCTCTGTCTCTCTCTGTCTTCTGGTGAGCGCACGCGCCCTATAGCAAAAAACCTCTCCAAAAATAAATAAATAAATAAAGTTAAATAAAATAATTATTTAAAAAAAAAAAAGAACGAGTGCTGGGTAGTCAAAGAACAAAGTAGGATAGTAGCATCATGAAATACTTAGCGGAGATGGGCTAGAGGCATGTAGGTTTAAAGTACCTGCTTTGAAACCGAGTATCAGGGTGCTATAGACAGATACTGAAACATCCTCATAATCTCTTATACCAGCTAATGGAAGGTCATGACATTGATGTCAAAACAGAAAGTTCCGACATCACTGAAGCAACTTTCTCTCTGATTTCTTTTCATCTTGATTCTTCATGTTATGCTACAATTTGTCTGAGGGAAATAATGAAGCATGATGTTTAAAACTGGGTAGTATCAATTTCAGCTGCAGCTGGATCCAGGTGCTCAATGTCCTCAGGAAACGTCATTGCTCAACCGGATCCCTTCTATCTGGCTTCGTCTCCAGAGAGCTGTCACAAAGCAAGCCAGGAGCAACTCCAGACTTAACATTCAACGACGTAGGCACCCACAGCCAGAGCAAGCCCCGCTTTCACAAGAGTGTCAGCACAAGTCCTGGGACTCACTCTCACCATCCTAGCCTAAGTCACATGGACATTCCAGTACAATCAGTTGACAGAAATGCCCAGCTTGGAGTATGGAAATTGGGTCAAAATGGGAATAGGAATTCTATTTCATTCTGATTCTAATAGGAATAAAAATGTCTACTGCTATTCTGAATAGTCTGGGAATGGGGATTAGTCTCACCTGAACTGTGTGGACTAGGAGTGAAGGAAGCTGTGTTCCTCCAGCTTCCTCCACCAAATCATGTGTTGGTGGGCACGGAATGGCGGCCGAGGAGGCGAAACCTACAGATATCAAGTCTACCACTGTTCTTTATTTTGAGTCTCCGAGTAACCCGTCATTAAAAAGGCACCCACATACATGCGGAGATGGGTATCATTCTGTAAAACAAGGAAGAAGATAAAGTGCCTCCTAGGGAGTACAGACTCTCCCACTGGCAGGGAACAGCTCCCACCCCACAGAACAGGGCTGGGGATGGCACCAACAGCTTCACTCTGTAATTTAATCCTCCAGAGCATCTGCCTCCCAACCAACACCCCCTTCCCCACTGCCGTAACCACCCCACCCTCCCATGGTTTCTTGGCCTGCTCTGCTGTCTTTTGTAATCACTGGTTAACATCTGCGATATTTTATTCGGGGCAGGAAGGATTTGTTTTTTTTTCTCCTTTACCCTTCTTCCTCTGGAGGATGAATATGAAAGATTAGAATAACAAAATGAGGCAGACAGGCTTAACATCATAACCTAAAAAGCTCTGTTAAGGGGAAAGTGTCAGAGGTTCAATGCCTTTCTTGCCACTTTCCAACAGCAGACCCTCTCTTTCCAGCACTGTTCTGGCTCAAAGCCCTGGATCCATCCAGGAAAGGACTGGATGGAGCCAAAGGACTGATAATTCAAACTGAAGAAGAGGCCGAAAGGGGTAAGGGCAGGAAGAGCCATGGTAAAGCAGTAGAAGAGATAAGAAATTCAAGGAAGTCACAAGTGAGGGCAAGGGCTGGTCTGTAGCACTGCAGTTAAGAGCCCTGTGCATAGGAAACCAGATCCCACATGGCCTGTCACTGTTTGAATCATGGCCCTGGAAGTTTGAAAAACATACCAGGTGCACGTGCTTGCGTATGCTCCACATTTTGACAGAATGGAGAAATGGAGTGAAAAGAGTGTGGCATAGGGAACAGCAAATGGCATAGTGGTTAAGGTGCTAGATGCCCATATGGTAGACTGTGGTTCGAGTCCTGCACCCAGCAGCTTGAAACTCTCACTGGGCATGTGTGCATGCATGCCCAAAATTCCAAGAGGAAAAGTAGGGGAGAAGAGATTACAGTGTGACCATCCCTCCCCCGGAGGGTGATTTCTTTCTGTGTGCCTCTGTCTCTCCAGCGAGCACACACACCAGTAGCAAAAATCTCTCAAAAAAAAAAGAATGTGGCATGACCACATCCCATTAGAGGGTTTTCTTTCTCTTTCTCCCTCTGGCAAGTGCACATGCCCTCTGTCAATTAAGAAAAAAATAAAAAGAAGAGGAAGAAAGTGAAGGCAAGAAGTGTCTGATGTTTCTTAGGGATCCTGTATTGTTTCTATCTGTGATTAGGTGACAATGCAAGTTATATGTAGAGATAGGATCTTTAAATTGATGATGAAATCAAGGACTGAGACAAAATTGATTTAACATAAAATCAAAATCCTTGATGACAAAATCAAAGACTGAACCCCCACCTAGCTTTTATCAGAAATGTAAGAACTAATATACGAGACTAAAAGGTGACGGCAAAGGAAAGGAGGCCATCTAGCTCAGAAAGCTCGAAACTGAGATTTTCCCACACTCAGGAAGAAAATTGGGAGGAAAGCCGGTAAAATAGGGCAGAGACCACTCCCAACCTCCAGCTCCCCTGCGGTCCCACTAACGCCCATGCTTTCAGACTCAGCCTCTGTGCTTCTCTGCACATCGCTTTGTGGCACAGAGAGCTATTCCTTCCTGACACAGGTAAACCAAGAGGATTACATATCTGTTTACTTATTTTTAAAGTATTCAGCTAGTATACCACAAAGCATAATGAATCGTAAACAGGACATTCTATTCATTTCAAAATCTGTAGAATTTGCGGATATATGTTGAATACATATGCCTGTCTGTGAATTTAGTGAATCTAGTTCTTCTTTATTTACCCTATCACACTCGTACATGTGCATAGTATGAGTCCTTTTCAAAGAATTCACTCTGTTTTCCTCGTCGTCCGGAGAAGTCAATGTCTACATTTCTGATTTCTTGCTAGGGAAGCTTTCTTTTTTTTTCTGCAGATTTCTAGGACTCGCTTGGTTTCTTCTTCCTCTCCTCATTGCTACTCATTTCCTCTATCGGTTGTGTCTGTATCAGTGAGAATCAGCAGACAAGAACCTCCTTGAGGACCTTCTGGAAAGTCTTGTCTAAAATTCTTTCCTGTGAGGCCTGAGGAGAACTGTGCCTATTTACTATCAGTCTTATTAAACAGGTCACCTTGCCTCAGGAGTTGTGGCTTACTTCTCCTAACCTGACCCTGGCATAATATCACATGATTAATAAACTCCCTTATCTATGTTAAAGTTAAGCGTAAACCTTTCTTTGTGCTGACTCCACGTTTTAAACAAATCCTTTGCTCTTTTAGCCATTAACGAGCTTAAAAAGTCTCTACATCTATCTATGACCAATGGTCCTGTGCTTCTAGATACTGCCTTCTTGGGCCAAACCCATGGATACCGTCCATGTATTGATTTACACCTTTGATAAGAACGTCTGCTTTCCTAAAAGGTGTGAAAGATCAAAGATCTGCTGTAACTCAGATGAGTGGGAAGCACTTTCACAAGGCTGCTTGAACTTGTGTTCCCCAGGTCCAGGATTACGTATATTGGCTTAGAATAAATGTCCCTCAGTATTTTACAGTTTGTTATTGGTTTGTTTTTTGCTTGTTTTTGGTTTGGGATCCTTTTTTTTTTTTTTTTTTTTAGGTTTTTGCCACATGGCACTTGCCAGAGAGTCAGAGAGAGACAGAGAAAGTGAGAAATCACATCCCCCGCCCCCCCGGGGCATGGGGGGGGGATGGACCACGAACAGTGGTCAGCCATGTGGGAATCCAATGTCTTCACCACCACGCTACCTGCTGGCCCAGAGTTTTCTTTGTTTTTCTGTTGACATTCTCTTGTAAGTTTAAACACAAAAGGATTAATTAAAGGATATTAGGTGCTCTAATACATTTCTGAGCAGACTCAAGCACAGGCTTTAAACCAGGAACTCCCCCAGTAGAATTTCTTTTTCTGTGTGTTTTTTTTGTTGTTGTTTTGTTTTTTGTTTGTTTGTTTGTTTTAAGAATTGGGACCAGCAGATGGCATAGCAGTTACATTGCTGGCCTCCCACATGGTGAACCACAGTTTGAGTCCTGGGCCTGGTGGTTTGAAAATCATGTCAAGTGCTTTCCAGAAGGTACAGCCCTCTGGCCGTCAGCCAAGGTCTCATTTTCACCTTGCTGCAAAGAAGTCTAGTAATCGTAGGCTTCTGCCGTCCAGCCCATGCGTCAGCGGAACAATGTTCTGGAAATCAGTCCACGTGGGCAACCTCTGAGATCTGCAGTAGAACAGCACATCATGTCTCCCTGCTCCCCCTCCTTTTCTGCCTCTGAAAAAACCCACTCAGCCTCTGTCTTTAAAAGGTTCCGCTGCTCCTTATTGTGAAAATCTGAGGAGCCCTGAAGAGAAAGATTCTGAAATTAGCAAAAATATCCCTTTTTACGATGCCTATGCTTTGCAGTTTTCTAGTCGAATGTTGTATTGCAAAGCTTTTTTAAAAATCTCAAAATGTTCTCTCTGTATTATTTGTTCAGTCTAGATTGAAATGCAAATGTAGCTTCTGGTTCAATTAGATAATCTGAGCACACACATTAATAATTACCACTCCTAACACCTGATACTCATCAAAGTGACAGTCAAGGAAGAGAAGAGAAGGGAGGTTCCAACAGCTAAGGGATTTCTAGGCTGAGAAGGTAGAGCGATCCACTGCCTTTAAAGTACAGGGAGTGCCTAACCCAGAGGAGGAAGCAGAGGGCCCACAGAGGGTCTGCGTCCAGCAGTCCCTAAACAGCAGCCACTCCTGCAGCTGCTGGCTCTGCTAATTTGCTATACTTTCATAGATCTGGCCAGCCCCAACAGATGTTGACAGTTTGTTACTCACGGCACAGCAGGGAGTGTGTCCTCCATTTCCAACAGTTCTGCTTGTCCGTCAGGCCTCATGGGGGAGATACTGAGCCAGCCAAGTGAATACTGCCACTAAGGAATACTGAATTTAAGAAACCCCCAATCTTAGACAGGAATGCTAGCAAACCTGCTCTACCTTTGCCTCAGAGGAACACATTATGCTTCGGTTTCATTTGTTTTAGATGGAGATGCTAGGGAGACATTAGCTTTATTAACATGGTCAGGAAATGAACCATCCTCTGACCCAGAGGAAGAAAATATCTCTAACTTCCAAAGACGTTTGCTAAGCAAACCATCTTGAAAAGACTGTCTATAAAAGCTGTTGTAAGAATATGCAAACACCAGAGAGAATGGTCTCCCAGCATTCTTGTATGTATGAACAGAGTCAGGTGGAGAGGTAAGGTAGAAAACAAGCTGTTCATTAAAGGTCAGCTCAGGAGGAGTGTTGGGGTTTGGATAATGATTTGTCCCCAAAGTTTCATATTTTGGAATGTGATATTGGGAGGTGATGAGACAGTGTGCAGTAATTAGATCATGGTGACTGCATCACAAAGCCAACACTCTCATGAATGATTAATGATAGCTCATGAGACCTAGTGAGTTCTAGCACTTATAAGAAGGGGTTCGCTTTTTTCTTTCTTTCTTTCTTTTTTAAGAGAGATTTTTGTTATAGGGCACATGTGCTGGCCAGAGAGACAGACATAGGCAGAAAGCGAGAAATCACCGCCCGAGAAGGTATGGCCACACTGCAATCCATTCTCCATCCTCTTCTCAGGATTTTAGGCGCACGTTGGCGCACACGCACACACACCCATTGTGAGTTTTAAGCCACCGGGCCTGGAACTCGAATCACTGTCGACTACATTGGAGTCCAGCGACGTAACCATCACATCACCTGCTGGTCCCAGAAGGGGTTAGTTCTGGCAAGAGCTGGTTGCTATAAAAGAGACAGCTCACCTACCACTGTCTATGCATCCATCAGCCATGCCGTAGGCTGGCCGGATGCCAGGCTTAGACCTTTGAATCACTCAGTCTCAGGTATTTCTGCTAGCAGTGCAGTAACAGACTAAGATACAGGACAGTGTCTGACTAGTCCTGCTCCGACCCTGGATGCAGACGTGGGGAGTGGTAAACTGCTACCTTTCCACCCCCTCATATTCTAGGACCAATGCAAGGGGATTTCACTGCATGAACTTTTAGGTTATGGCCTCCTTTTCTTGGCTTACTGATGTCACAGGATGCTATGAAGTGTGGGTAAGCCTTCTAGGATAAGTCGTGCAGGGGCTGAGCAAAGGTCTGGGGATAGACAGGAGTTGCTGGGTAGCACTGACGTTTAGAGGAGTGCTGGCCACTGTTGAAGAGATGTTCGCCAGGGCTGTTGGTGGGATGCATAGCCAGCCATGGCCCTGGCCACAGGTCATAACTAGTGAAGACCACAGATCTGCAGATAATGACTCAGTTTCCAGGTTAAAAAAAAGCCCTTTACTGAGAAGCCCCTTATTCCTGTCCAGGTGGACCATTCAGGTCAGGCCTTCTCTCTCAGGGGAACCCCTAGCCTTCTACCCTAATTCTTTTCTTCCCCTGGAAATTTTCACCTTTCAGAATTAAGCTAAGGGGACAGCCTGTGACATAATGGTTAAGGCAGCTAGCTCCCACATGGCCAACTGCGCAATTCAAATCCTGGACCCAGTGACTTAAGAAACATGCCAGGCAAGTGTATGCTCAAAATCCTGAAAGGAGGGGGCCAGCTGGTGGCATTGTGGTTAAGGTGGTTGGAGTCCTGTTAACGGATGGCAAAGTGTCGAGTTGTGTTGTGAAGTCCTTGGTTCTTTGGGTCCAGATCACTGAAATTAGAGATCTGTCCCTAGGCGCAAAATGAAACTGCAACCATGAATGAAGTAGGTAGAAAAGAAGATTTAATAGAAAGAAAGGAAAGGAAAGAAAGGAAGTACATCCAAAAAGGCTCTTGGGCGGGCAGATTGCCAGGTGGCAACCGCACTTGGTACTAGGTAACTGTTATTTTTATTACTAGAGGTCATGAATATTCATTAGTGGGAGGCCCCTTACGCTGCCTATGTTCTTCCTCTAAATTTGAATCCACACGTTCTTTTCCTGCACCTGTGCACCTTCCTCACAGGTAAAGAATGAGGAACTTGATCACCTAATCACGCCTGGTGCCCAATGCGAGCCAGGTTGCCCCAATTAGACTGCCCAGTTAGTCCATTGCCCTAATAGGAATTGGGGCCATTGACCAAAAACACTTGCTTAGGTCTTTTTGATAAGAGAAAAATCTACGAATCATCCCTGTGCGCTTCCCTCAGGCCTCAAGGAAGGAAGATGTCAAATTGCCTCGCCCTCCTGGCACCTGAAGCTAGATGAGCCTTTCGCTTTTCTCTTAGGGCTGCCCACTCATGACTGACTAACTGCCTATCACAGTCCCAGACCCAGTGGCTTAGAAAACATGTGTACAGGGACCAGCAGTTAGCATAATGGCTATGTTGCTGGACTCCCATGCAGTCGACCGCAGTTCACGTCCCAGATCCGGTGGCTTAAAACTCACGCAGGGCGTGAGTTCGTGCGTGCCCAAGATCCTGAGAGGAGAATGGAGAAGGGATTGCGGCATGGCCATCCCCCCTGGGGGGGGTGATTTCTCACTTTCTATCTCTCTGTCTCTCTCTGTCTGGCGAGCAAATGCACCTTATAGCCAAAAACAAAAAAAAAAAAGAAAAAAAGAAAAAAACTCTAAAAAAAAAAGAAAAAGAAAAAGAAAAATACACCAGATGCCATGCCCAAAATCCTCAAGGAGAATGGAGGAGAAAGGATTTAAATGTAGCATCCACCTAGGGGGTGATTTCTCACTCTCTCTCTCTCTCTTTCTCTGTCTCTCTCCGGTAAGCGCAAGTACCCTATAGCAAACTAAAAAAATAAAATAAAATAATTGGCATAAGAAAGATTTTAGTCCATTACTTAATGTTAAAATAATAAAGGAGGGGCTGGCACGTAGCATGGTGGTTAAGAGTGCTGGACTCCCACATGGCCGACCATGGTTCAAGTCCCAGACCTGGCGTTTTGCTTTTTCACTTCCTCTCTCTCTCCACCTCTCTGGTCAAATTAAAGTAAATAAATAAATATAGTTAAATAAAACAATTCTTTAAAATAATAAAAAACAAAACAGTAGAGAAAATTAAAATAATGATATATTTCTACTAGGAGAAGCGTATGTTGAGCTAAATCCTCTTCTCTCACAACAGGAAGTCAAGCGATAATGTCTAAAGTTGATAAACCACGAAAGAGCAGTATAAGCATAGATTTAGATACACAGAGATAGTTACCTAAAACTGAAACCACCTGATTACCTCTAGGTAGCAGACTGGGTATAGGGATGGGTGTATGCACTGTAGAATGATATTTTTTAATCATGCACCATAGAACTTTGTTTAATATGGTAAGCAATTAAACAAGTTTAAGAAATAAAACTGTGTATTTCTATGAATAAAATATATCTTACAATTCATTTCCTCTTCCTTTATTCTAAGTTTTAACAATCTAGACCCTTCTTCCCAGTTCTACAATCATTGACTTTTAAGGATGTTCACCAAAATTAAGGATGTTCAATGTAGCAAACATTTGCCCGAGACTCAGATGAGAACTCCACCTTACTGATATGATTATTCATCTGTTCATATATACATATATTGGTTCAATACATACTTTGTGACTGCTTACTATGTACTAAGCACTGGAAATGTGTGACAAATTGGAACACTGCTTTCAGGGAGATTACAGTCCATTGTGACAAGCCTGCTTAATTAAGCCTGATTTCACATAAATTTACTGTAATAAGCACCATGAAGTGAAAATAAAAGTATGGAAGACTTAAGAGCTGGAGACAGGGGAGTTGGTGAATGAGAGGAATTCTAATATGTTTCAACTATTTCTGTCTTTCTAGGCACTCCCAAGGCAAAGCAATTTTAACTACTATGACATCTCACACATACTGGATCTGCCCAGCCATACCTTGTAACACCTCCTTCCACAACTGTGGGGCTGTGTCTGGAAGAAAGGCAGAGTGCCCTCTGCTCCCAGGGTTCTTGTCTTCCCCTCACCTACCCGAGAACCCTGCTTGCTGAGCCCAGGGTCCTCTTGAGAATCCGTCAGCCACCCTGATCTGAATTTTTATGGAGTCCAGGTTATGACAGTATTGCTTTTATATCAGATTGTTTCTAGGTCTTTTCCATTCCTTTCAGTACTAGACTGTTAAAACTCAAAAGTTGGGGGGCCAGCAGATGGTATAGCAGTTATGTCACTGGACTTTCACGTGAGTGGCCACAGTTCAAGTCTTGGACCTGGTGGCTTGAAACTCACACTGGCACATGTGCATGTGTGACCAAGATCCTGGGAGGAGAATGAAGGAGAAGGAATTGCGGCGTGGCCATTCCCCCAGGGGGTGATTTCTCACTTTCCCTCTCACTGTCTCTCTTTCTCCCTCCCACCTCTCTCATGAGCTCACATATCCTAAGGCAAAAAAAAAACTCTTAAAAAAAAAAAAAAACTCAAAAGCTGAACTAAATGAGATAAAAAGTGGCAAAGATTTTACAGGAGACACGAGAATAACAGATTAATATTACCCAGTCTGGTGTACTTTTTAAAGTTCATTCATTTACTTTTTCCATGATAGAAAGGCAGAGAGACAGGCACCCCCAACAGGGTACTCATACTGCAATCCATCCCCAACTACACCTACCCTGAACACAAGTGCACACACCCAGCATGCAGAGTGGGGGCCTAGCCATGGACCCAGGACCTTCTCATGTGGGTCCAGTCGTGTTACTACTCCCGAACCACAGTGAGTCCTGTGGGATCTGGCTCCCTTAACCACCAGACTAAGGGGCCAGCCTCTCCTCCATACTATGGTCTGTATATCTTTCTCAAAATTCACATTGAGATTTGGCTGTGACAGGATTAAGAGGATAAACACTTAATCAGACTATGGTAATGAAAGGCGGGATCTTTGAGAAGAGATTAGGTTTAAGGTCATTCAGACAGAATCCCCATAACTGACTCCTGGTAGGTTTATTTATTTTTTTGTTTACAGTGATTTTTGCTATAGGGTGCATGTGCTCACCAGAGAGACAGAGAAACAGAAAGTGAGAAATCACCCCCCCCCCAGTGGGGATAACCACACTGCAATCCCTTCTTTTCCATTCTCTTCTCAGGAATTTAGGCACAAATGCACACGCACCTGGCGTGAGTTTTAAGCCACAGGGTCCAGGACTTGAACTATAGTTGAATACATGGTAGTCCAGTGGCATAACCACTATGCCATCCACTGGTCCTGACTCCTGGTACGTTCATAAGGAGAGAAAATGAGAGAGACAGAGACTCATGAACACAGCTGTCTCTTGCCCTTGTGACATGATGCCTCAAGACTCTGCAAGACCTCAACCAGTTTTGCCCCTTGGCCCTTACACCTCTAAACCATGAGCTGAATAAACCTCTATTTTTATAAATTATCCAGGCTCAAATATTTTATGGTATTAGCTATAACAGAAAAAAGAATACCCTGCCACAGTGACCTTGTAAGCAAGTGTGGAGATGAGGCCTCTATCTGGATCGCTACCTGACAACAACAAATACACTCCCTATGCGACTCACAGTAGACAGATAGTATATGCATGTGACGGGCCTCTGCTGCGTTAACTACTGAGATGTGGGGGCTATTTGTTGCTGTAGCATAATTTAGTCCGTTGATGGATACAGAGATGCAACATAGAAATTACGGTGATGTATCACTAGAAGCATAAGGAAATGTCTATGTCTTCTGTGCTGGAGTTTGCAGACTAAGACTCATTCCTGCTACAATTACTGAGTGTATTTCCTCAGGCCAGGATTACTCTAGAGCTTGAAGCCCTCTAAGACCAGAAAAAGCACTTCAAGTCTGCCCTGGTTATTCTGAAATGAGTGTTCTGTTATTCTTCCACCCCTCAGCTACAGGCTCTAAAATGATCTTTTCCTCTCAGTTCAATACAAATATTTCATTTTTTTCATGTGTGTGAGTGTGTTTTCCTAGAAGGCTTGTGCATTTTCCAGAGAGAGACAGACGGAGGATGAGAGGAGAAAGTTCCCCCAAAAGGGAGCAGTCAGGCTGTAATCCCTTTTCTTTTTCTCTCCTTTCTGTCCAGATTTTGGGCACACACACACACACACACACACACACACGACATGTTTCTCTGACTGCTAAGTCCGGAACTTCAATGCTCAGTCGGCCATGTGGGATCTGACTGCCTTAACCATCAAATCATGTAGCCGGCCATTTCTTTTCTTCTTAGTGTGAGAGATCACCGTGTAGTAAGACCTCCAACCTATGAACAGAAGCTTCATTTTCCCAAGGGGATTTCATTTGAAAGCAAAAAAATCCCACACAAATGAAACTATACTTGGTGAAATTCCAGAAAATGTAATTTTGTGAGATTTCCTCCAGTATGGTAGATAATCCTGGAGCAAGAGGAATTTTTCACAGGTGCTCTGCAACTAGAGCCAATACTGTATATTGTGCTTGGTGTGCGTAGATGATTCAAAGTGGCAGAGGTCAGATTCCCTTCCAGAGTTGCTGTCCCGCCTTCCAGAGTGAGATGCCCTGTGTTCGGATCCTATAGCGCTGCAGTCTTTCCCATCCTTCCTCAGCCTCAGTTACTGGCCACTGGTTTTTCACAAGGCAGCTTCCCAGAACATAAAACCGTTGTCTTAGAGTAAGGTCCTGGAAGCTTGATACAAAAATATCATCCCTGGGTGTCACATCTCCCTTCTAATTTCATCCCAGGATTTACCTCTAATCTCAGATGTAAAATATTTCTATGTCTCGGGGGAGCCTCAAATCTGAGAGGGCTTGCCCATGATTATCATTTCCAAAGAATATACCCAGAGGTCCAGTAGGAGAAGACGTGAGCTTACTTACATTGAGGGAAATAATGTTCTGCTGATAGCTGGGCAGAGAATGGTCCAAGCCACTGCTGGATAAGGGTTATCATAAGGTTTTATACATTAAGAACAAAGCACTCTGGGCCAGCAGATGGCATAGCGGTTACATCGCTGAACTCCCACAGGGCCAACTGCGGTTTGAGTCCTGGGCCTGGTGGCTTGATAATCACACCAAGCCCTGTGTGTATGTGACCAAGATCTCCAGAAGAGAATGGAGGAGAAGGGATTGCAGCATGTCCATCCCCCTGCAGGGTGATTTCTCTTTTTCTGTCCCTCTATGTCTTTCTGCAAGCCCATGCACCCTAAGACAAAAAACTCTAAAATAATTAAAGGAAAAAAAAAAAAAGAACAAACCGTTCATAAATCAATTAAAGATCAATGCAGATTTCCTCTCTCCAAGACAGGGGTCCAGTTTGTACACACATTGCTTGATGGGTACAGTAAAGATTCGCTTATCGATTCACAGAATCAGCAGAGTACCTTTAGGGTTTAATGCGCAAACCTAATGATGTTGATATGGGAGGGGTATGCATAGCTCTGCAATAGCCCTGGCTGTAAGCCAGTTCCATGAAGTGAATGTGATAGTCACAGTTACAGGAGGCTCCACTGGACCAGCAACTGGATCTAAGGGAGAAAAGGCCAGCGGGAGGAAGGAAGAGACTTCAATGTATGGAGACTATACTCAATTCATAAGACATCACCTAGGGAACTTAGTAAAAATGCAGACTCAGAGGCTCAGATTCTGATTGGTAAGATCAGGACGAAGCCCAGAAAGCTGCATTTTTATAAGGTCTCCTCCTCCATAGGTTCAGTACAGGTGGGAGGCAGACTATATTCGGAGAAATAGCGCCCTGGGGACATGGAGTGAGCTATTAGCTTAGCCTACTCTCTTGAACTCTTTTCACTCTTTTCTAGTAAGCGCTGACATTGTTTGTTATTAATGGGGCTGGGCCATCTGCTCACAACTTTAAGACAAAAACACAATAAACAAAAGAGGGAATGTTGCTTCTAGGAATTCTTGCACCATTTTCCTCTTTTCTTTCTGTTTGCAAGAAGATGAACCTTTTTTATGATGCAGACTTTGACAACAAATTGAGAAATGGGTGAATCCTCTCCCACTCAGATATTGCTTTATTTGCTGAGGTCAGATGACTTGGTCTAAAAGCAAATACGAAAGGAAGAAATGACCACCACAAAGGGCTCTCAAATGGAAGTTAGGTTAATCAAGAGTTAAATGCAATGTTTATGCGATATGTTTATAAACCTGGTTGAGAACCAACAGCTAGGGCAGAACCAATAGGCAAAATGACAACCCATTTGCCAATTGAGGGATTAATTACTGTGGCCTGGGGGGAGGCGGCAGGGCCCTTTCCTACCCCTGACATCTGGAAGTAATTATCCCATCCTGGCTGCCTCCCAGGCCTGAGACAGGTCTCTGACAGAAATCCATGCGCCCCCTGGTGGTTTGGAGGTAAACTACAATAAAAATCACTATATTGTTGTATTTCTCCACTGATCTATTCAACACTCATACAGAACGTCTTCGGGGTCAGATCTTTAGCTACAGAGTTCCTCTCAAAACTGCTTGGGCGGGGGCGGGTGCCGGGAGTGCGCGGCGGCGGCGGCGGCTGCGACAGTAACAGCGGCGGTTCCAGCCAGGACGCGAGTGGGCGGTGACCGTGTGGGAGGTGGTCTTATTCTTGGCGAAACTGCTGGGCACCATCGCCGCGCTGAAGGTGGTTCTGTCCCTGCTCTGGGTTGTGCTTAGCGATGGCCTGGAAATCCGGCAGCGCCAGCCACTCGGAGCTTATCCACAATCTCCGCAAAAATGGAATCATTAAGACAGATAAAGTATTTGTAGTTATGCCAGCTACAGACCGCTCCCACTGTACGAAGTGTAACCCATATATGGGTTCTCCACAATCAGTAGGTTTCCAGGCAACAATCAGTGCCCCACACATGCTTGAGTATGCACTAGAACTTCTATTTGACCAATGGCATGAAGGTGCTAAAGCTCTCCATATAGGATCTGGAAGTGGAATCCTTACTGCATGCTTTGCACAAATAGTTGGATGTAGTGGCAAAGTCATAGGAATTGATCACATTAAGGAGGTAGTAAATGACTCAATAAATAACCTCAGAAAGGATGATCCAGCACTTCTGTCCGGGGAGAATGCAACTAGTTGTAGGAGACAGAAGAATGGGACACCCCCGAAGCCCTTTAAGATACCACTCATGTAAAAGCTGCTGCCCCAGCCGTGCCCTAGGCCGTATTCACCAATTAAAGCCTGGTAAAAGACTGATACTGCCAGTGGGTCCACAGGTGGAAACCAGATGTTGGAGCAGTAGCATAAGCCACAAGATGGCTGCGTCAAAATGAAGCCTCTGATGGGGGTGATTCACGTGTCTTTAACAGAGAAAGCAATGGTCCAGGGACAACTGTAAAAGCAACATCAACTCGACCCATCTATAATAGTACAGTGGATTGCTCATCTCAGTCCTCACAGCTTTTTGAAAACCAACAGCATCACAGCTTGTTTTGGACTTCAATACACTAGTATTTTCAGCATGAACGTGTGTAGTTTAATAGGGCTTCTAATCCTTCAAGGAAGCACAGATTGGTAAGAAAGATGCAAAATATGAATTTGTATGTGATTAACAAGTCCACAGTTTACATTAAAATATTAAAAGAGGGACCAGCAGTTAGCGTAATGGCTATGTCGCTGGACTCCCACGTAGTCAACGGCAGTTCCCGTCCCGGACCCGGTGGCTTAAAACTCACGCCAGGCGTGTGTGCATGCTTGCCCAAGATCCTGAGAGGAGAATGGAGGAGAAGGGATTGCGGCGTGGCCATCCCCCCGGGGGGTGATTTCTCGCTTTCTGTCTCTCTGTCTCTCTCTGTCTGGCAAGCGCACACACCCTATAGCAAAAACCTCTCCAAAAAAAAAAAAAAAAAAAAAAAAAAAAAAATATATATATATATATATATATATATATATATATTAAAAGAAAGAGTTCTGCAAAATGGAAAACTTGGTTTGTGAATTAATTTTCAAGAGTGGTTTTTCTTAGACACTTAATTCTGTTCCAATATTAATTTATCAGATTGCTTTTGTGCATCGGATAATAACCCCACTCACAAATTACGATTCTCAGTATTTAGATGTCTGTTAGACGCTACTAAAAAAATAGAGATGCGCTTTCTTTTTAAAGTTTTCAATATGGTTCTAGAATAGCATGTTGTAGATACTATCAGCTGCTTTGCTACCTTCAGACTAGACATTTGTAAATATTAAACTGAGGATGATGGCAAGCGATATCCTATAAACACTCAGCTGTTCAGATTGGACATAACTGACATAGTTCTTCCTTTCCTCCTCTAAAAATGGTAGGAGACCTTTAGAGTAGTCTTGTTATTTCTGTTTCTAGTTTGCTGCTGATAATGTATATGAATTTAACATGCTGTGTAAGCTGCGTCCTAGTTCCTGAGCAGTTTGTGCAATGCCGCTTTGCCAAATAAAGTTTGAAGTAAAAGAAAAAAAATAATAAAACTGCATGAGGACTGTTAGACAGGAAGGAATGTCACAGCTCTGGTTTCACACACACACACACACACACACACACACATACACAATCTGTTAGAACTAATACATGAATTCAGCAGTCACAGGACACAAAAGCAACACACAAAAATCAGTTGTATTTCTCTACATTAACAATAAATAATCCAAAAAGGAAATTAAGAAAATAATTTCACTTACAATAATATCAAAAAGAATAAAATGCATAGGAATAAACTTAACCGAGAAGGTAAAAGATTTGTGTACTGAAAATTGTAAAACCTTGCTGAAAGATATAAAGACACAATTAAATGGAAAAACATCCCATATTCATGGATTGGGAGATTTAATACTGCTAGGATATCAATAATACCCAAAGTGATCTACAGAGTCAATGAAAATGTTATCAAAATCCCAATGATACTTTTTGCAAAAATAGAGAAATTCATCCAAAATTTCTATGAAATATGAAGGAACTCCAAACAATCATAAACAAAGAACCAAGTTGGGGTTCTCATACTGTTATCACATGGAGGAGCTGAGTTGTATTGTGTGAAATTCTCAGTTCTTTGGGTCCAGATCTCTAAGATTAGAGACCCACTCTGAAACACAGGAAGAAAAACCACAAAGAAGTGTAAAATCAGAAAAGAGGAGTTTTAATACAAAGGGTTTTTTTGTTGTTGTTTCTTTTTTGGGGGGGAGAGGTTTTTGCTATAGGGTGCATGTACTCACAAGAAAGGCAGAGAGAGACAGAAAAGGAGAAATCACCCCCCCCCCCAGGGGGATGGCCATGCCACAATCCCTTCTCCTTCATTCTCCTCTTGGGATCTTGGGCACACACGCACATATACCTGGCGTGAGTTTTAAGCCGCTAGGTCCAGGACTCAAACTGCAGTCGACCACATAGGAGTCCAACAACATAGCCACTACACCAACTGCTGGTCCCAAAAAGTAAAGATTTTTCTCTATCCTCTTCTCTTTACTTCCTCCATTCCACTCTGTCCTATTCTCATTAAGTATCTTCACTGCTTTTATGTCCTCCAATTTTTTGCTCTCTATCATAGAGTGCGGATAGTCGGTATATATTGAGTGGATACAGAAAAGAAATTTACCCCCATACCAGAAAGGCATGTGGGTGGGCAGCTGCCAGAGGACAACTGCACCAGGCATGGGGTTAGGCATTACCTTTATTGTGAGATCTGGTAATAAACATTTTATAGGGGAGGTCTGTAATAGTAGCTGCTTCTTTTGTTGTAATTTTGCAGGTTTCCATCTGCACTTATGCACCTCTCTCTCAGGTGAAGAATCTGAGAAATCTGATTACCTAGCATGGACTTGGAAGGTATAATCATCCATATATGGATAAACTTCCCTATTAATCTATAACCCCAGTGGGAATCAGAATGTTGACCTAACATTCCTTCCTGGTGGGAGGAAGGAGTTCTCACAGAGGATCTGGTTCCAGTCCCTGATAGGCTGTGATTAATGTGGCAAATGTCCTGTTATTTTCTCAGGACTGTCCATTCATATCTGTCTGACTATAACAATACTTCCTGGTTTAAAACTACAGCATTCAAAGCTACAGTGATCAAAAAGGCAAACATACATTGTAGATCAATGGGATAGACTAGAGAACCCAGAAACAAACCATAAATGCTCACATGATCAATTTTCGTTGTTGTTGTGGGCTCTCCAGAACACAGAGAGACAGAAAGCAAGACATCTCCTCCTAGGGGGGATGGCCATGCCACAATCCCTTCTCTTCCATTCTCATCTCAGGATTTGGGGGATGCACATATACACATCTGGTGTGCTTTTCAAGCTGCCAGGTTTGGGACTTGAACCATGGTCGTCCATATGAGAATCCAGTGCCTTAACAACTATGCCACCTGCTGGCCCTGATGATAAATTTAAAAAAAAATTTTTTTGCCAGAGGGTATGTGTACTTGCCAGAGAGAAATAGAGAGTGAGAGGGAGGAGGGAGAAAGTATCCCCCAGTGGAGCATGGTCATGTTGCAATCACTTCTCCTCCATTCTCCATCTTGTTGGGATTAAGGGCACACATAAGTGTCTGGCATGTTGTTCAAATCACTGGTCCGGGACTCCAACCATGCAATTGACCATATGGTATCCAGTTGTCTTAACCACCATGCTACCGGCTGGCCTCAATTTCTTCTTTAAAGACTCTTTTTAAAGACGTTCCACAAAGAACATAAATAGGAGTCAGACAGTCGTAATACAACTGGACACAAATGGCAGAGCCCAGAGTTCTCTTCCAGAGGATCACATGCTGTACAAGGACACCGATGGGGGTGCTTATGCTCTCTGTCTCCTCTCATGAAAGAAATAATTCGAATAAACTTTAGGAAAAAAAAAAAAGACACAGATAAATAGGAAAGGAGAAACTATGTTAGGTTGCATTATAATAGACATAGATAAATATTGAATCTTCAAGAAAAGACTGTAGTATGTTAAGATCCCTTTGATATTTTTTGAAGATTTTTTTTTATTTAATTTTATTTATTATTATTATTCTTTATTTTGACCAGAGAGAGAGAGAGGCGGGGGGGAGAGTGAGAAAGCAAGACAACAGGTCTTGGACTCAAACTATGGTCAGTCATGTGAGAGTGCACTGTCTTAATCACTATACCACCTGCCAGCCCCTCCCCCAACTTTGATTTTTTAAGTCTGGTAATAATTCTTATTTTTTAGAACAATTTTCATTTTTTTCAATGGTTAAAATAAACAATTTGGGGACTTGAAGGGGCAAGTTTTATTCCATGGAGTTATCAGTTACATGGAATACTCATTCCCCCCACAGCATTGGCTAAACTAAGTGTTTCCGTAATTCTCAAATATGAAAAAATAAAAAATCAAGCTCATAAATGCAGAATAAGGAAGAGCTATTCTTTTATTTTTTATTTAATTGCCAGAGGGGGCATGCTCTCACCAGAGAGAAAAAGAAAAACAATGAGAGAGAGGGACAGCACCCCCCTCCCATGGGACGAGTCATGACTCAATCCCTTCTCCTCCATTTCTCCATTCTGTTGGGATTTGGGGCAAGCATATACACATGCCCAGCATGTTTTTGAAGCCTCACGAGGCCAGATTCAAACCACAGTCAATCACATGGGATCCAGCTCCCTTAACCACTGGGCTACTGGCTGGTCAAGGAAGACCTACTTACTCTTCCATGTAACTTTAAACAAGACTGAAAAGGCAAATGCTCTCCTCTCAAGCCAGGTCTGGTTGCTGCATGTCACTGCAAGGGTCTGTGGCCCTTCAAGGGTGTGAGTTACAAGTTCCTTGTGCTCAGATTCTCAGCTTGCAGTTTCCTGCCAGAAACAGATGTTCATGGCTCTGTAATTTGAGCTTCCACAGGCTCACATTTAGCCCAGAGGTAAAAATCAAGGAGGCTCACATTTGAGCCTGCAGGGTAAAAAAAAAAATAATCAAGGAATATGTATCAAAGTAACGGTAACAAAGGAAAAATCTTAGGCTCTCTGCCCTGGCCATTGAGTTTTTCTCTTCTCATTCAAGATGTCTCCATGGTAACTCACATGTGCCTCCAAACAGCCTTGATGGGCCCTGTAGGAGATTGGATTACCACTCTCCACTCTACAACCCCTCCCTGCAACAGAATTCAACAGCGCAGGCTTTGCCACGGGTCTTTGTAGCGGCTCCCACTAGAAGAGGCAGAGCGTATTTTCATGACCCATTGATGTTGGGCTTGACTGTGTGATTTGTCTGTCCATGTAATATTCTTTTTTAAGTTCTTTTGTTCTTATTATTGCCAGAGGGTTTGTGTAGTTGCAAAAGAGAAGGGGGGAGTGCAGCAGGTGGTGTGGTGGTTAGGGGTGCAGGACTCCCACATGGCAGACCACAGTTCGAGTCCAGAACCTGGCAGCTTGCTTTCTCACTCTCCCTCTCTCTCTCTCACTCTTTCCCTCTCTGGTCAAATTAAAATATATGTGAAATAAAATAATTATTTTTTTAAAAGAGAGAGGAAAAAAGCCTCATACCACAATCCTTTTCCCACCATTTCTCCATCCAATCAGGATTTGTGGCATGCATGCAGGTGAGTCTGGCATGTCTTTCAAGCCACTGGGGCTAGGATTCAAACCACAGTCGGTCATGCAGAATTCAGCTCCCTTAATCAGCACCCTGTGCTACAGCGTGGGCCCATGTCAGTGCAATATTAATGGATGTCACCTAAGCAGAAGTTTTGTTTTGTTTACGTTTATTTATTTCTTCCATGACAGAGAGTGAGGCAGTCACCCCCAACAGGGTGTTCACATCATGATACACACCCAGGCTCCTGCTGTTGCAGAGGAACACACACTTGTGCCCAGCCTGCTTGGAAAGTACCTGCATGAGAGCCCAGGACGGTTCCCAGGAGAGTGCAGCTGCACCACCGCCTGGCCCCTGAGCAGCGATGTTTTATGTACTTGCATGATTTGGTCTGGCTTGTTGAAACTCTGACAACTGCGATGAGAACTGCTGATCTCAGGGTGCAAGACATGCAGACAGACTTGAACTGGAGCCACAGCAGAAACACTGCAGCTGATCCAAACACCTAGAGGTGAGAAGCAGAAACGTGGTGTTAACATTGCTGTAAACCACTGAAATGTGGTGGTCTTTTTTTGGAAAATCATTGCAGTAAAACCTGATCCGCATGTGTAGTCGTGGCCGAGTGGTTAAGGAGATGGACTAGAAATCCATTAGAGTTTCCCCGTGCAGGTTCGCATCCTGCCAACTACGATTACTATGGGGACCAGCAGTTAGCGTAATGGCTCTGTTGCTGGATTCCCACGTAGTCGACCGTGGTTCGAGTCCGGGACCTGGTGGCTTAAACTCACTCTGGGTGCGTGTGCGTGCGCGCCCAAGATCCCAAGAGAAGAATGGAGGAGAAGGGATTGCGGCATGGCCATCCCCCCTGGGGGGTGATTTCTCACTTTCTGTCTCTCTGTCTCTGTCTGTCTGGCACGCGCACGCGCCCTATAGCAAAAACCTCTCAAAAAAAAAAAAAAAACCTGATCCGGCCCCCTTCTTTGGCATGTCCTTGGTATTTACTAAAAGAACCCAGAACAGTTCATCCCCAAATATGCCTCTCTGATATTAATATTTTTGAGCTAAAGGCAATTTAACTTTCCGCAGCAAATTGCAGAAAGGAATGTCTTTTCTAACCTATGCAAGTCATTAAAAATTCTGTACAAAAAAAAAGGAGGGGCAGGGGAAATATCTGCCTGCCCTCCGCCTTTCCTGCCAAAAGATGCTTGCTTGTGAGCCTCGAGACTGGTGCCGAAAGGACCAGAGGAATCCGGAACAAATGTCAGCACCTTCTTACAGTTTCCTACCGCTGGAGCCTGGGATGCTTGGTCCTTTGTCCTGTCACTTCTAAATTTACTGCTCTTTGTTGGAGATGCTTATAAACCAGGATCCTAAGCCATTGTTTTGACGGAGGTTTTGCTTTTTAAATTGAGCCATCTCTAGTGTGACAACCACACATGTAAATAACATTTATGTACTGTTCTCTTATTAACCTGTCTTTCACGAATAGGAATCTATTCCAGCTAAGAAGTGATGAGGGCTGAGAAAAGAAATGGTAAGTTTTCTCCCCATCATTACCATGCAGCCTCCATGTTAATTCAAGGGTCACTCCTCACCAGATCTACCTATGACTCTCGCACAGGTACCCACCCTTCCTGCTGTGACCGGAATGCTGTCTGTCATCCCTATAACATTTTCCCGTTCTCTGAAGTCAGAGGCAAGGTGGAGGTCCCCTTACCTGCTACAAAATCAAACACCCTCTTCCAACTTGGGTTAAACTCCATGAGGCCATAAAACAGAGCCTTGCTATGCCGTTATCTGAAGCTCTGAAGCTCTTATGCTTAACTGACTTTTTTTTTCATTTTTGTACAGAACCGCTCTCCCCAGGAAACTGCTACAAAGCAACTGGGCCTAAAGAATATCTGAGCCTGGGACCAGCAGTTAGCATAATGGCTATGTCGCTGGACTCCCATGTAGTCGACCGTGGTTCGAGTCTCGGACCCAGTGGCTTAAACTCACGCCAGGTGCGTGTGCATGCATGCCCAAGATCCTGAGAGGAGAATGGAGGAGAAGGGATTGCAGCGTGGCCATTCCCCCCTGGGGGGGAGTGATTTCTCACTTTCTCTCTCTCTGTCTCTCTCTGTCTTTCTGGCGAGTGCACGTGCCCTATAGCAAAAAAAAAAAAAAAACAAAAAAAACAAAACAAAAAAAAAAAAAACCTCTCCAAAAAAATAAAAATAAAAAGAATATTTGAGCCTCTCCTGAGAACTGCATTTGAACCATACCTCCTACTGGCCCAGCCAGCCTTCAGCCTTCACAAGCCAACCATGAGCACCATTGCTGGGGTGAATTGATTTTTTTTTTTTCAGAACGTAATCAAGAAGGTTAAGGTAAAGCCATTGTTTTCTGATTGAAAGTGGGCTACATCTCTGGGGGCAGCTTGCAGTCCTAGTACACCAAGCACTATGTGGGCCCTGGTGGCCCACGCAGACATTCACATGAGCACCATGAGTCCTGGACCCGGTGGCTTAAACTCACACCGGGTGCATGTGCATGCACTATTTGGGAGCCAGCAGGTAGCAGGGTGGTTAAGGGTGCTGGACTCCCACACAGCCAACTGTGGTTCAAGTCCTGGACCTGGTGGTTTGCTTTCTCACTCCCCTCGCTCCTCTCTGACTCTCTCTGGTCAAATTTAAATAAATGAATGAATAAGTAAAATTAAATAAATAGGGACCAGCAGGTGGTGTGGTGGTTAAGGAGCTGGACACTCCCACATGGCTGACCATGGTTCAAGTCCTGGACCTGGTGACTTGCTTTCTCACTTTCCCTCTTTCTCTGTGTGTCTCTCTCTGGTCAAATTAAAAATAAATTAATGAATAAATAAAATTTTAAAAAAATTAAATAAATAATTCTTTTAAGAAAATAATTATTTTATTTAACTTTATTTACTATTATTATTATTTTCCAGTTTGATCAGAGAGACAAAGAGAAAGTGAAAAAGCAAGCCACCAGGCCCAGAATTTGAACCATGAGCAGCCATGTGGGAACCCACTGCCTTTAACCACCACATCACCTGCCAGGCCTACTAATGAAATATTCATGAAAGTCAGTAGAGATAAAAAGCCATTAAAACCTCTTTTTTCTCTGTTCCTTTCCCTTGTGCAGTTGGAGCTGCAGCAGTCATCTTGTGGCCAGGAGATAGCACACATGAGAAAAAAAAGCAGATATTCTGATGATCATGAGGCCAGTGCTTACCAGTATTAGTGAACCGTTTAACCATCCTTGGACTGCATGTTGAGTAAGCAGTAAATGTCCTTAGTATTCATGCTTATCAGTCAGCTTTCTGTTATTTGGAGCTGAATGTCACATCACTGACAGAAAAGGCCAAAGGACTCCTCAGGCTGAATGTCAAAGCTATTAGATGATGATGATATGGATAGTAATGTCTTTGTCTTGACTGATATGCATGGTCATCGTGCTAGAAAAAGAAATGTTATACACTGTAAAGATATATATGATTCAATGTAATATAAAAACGATTTATGATAATAAACAAAATTAAATTTAAAAATTAAAAAAAATTTTTTTAAAGCGTTTAGGGGACCAACAGGTGGTGTGGTAGTTAAGGGGCTGGACTCCCACATGGCAGACTGAGGTTCAAGTCCCAGACCTGGTGGCTTGCTTTCTCACTTTCTCTCCTCTCTCTCTCTCTGGTCAAAATAATAATAATAAATAAAATTAAATAATAATTCTTTTTTTTTTTTAACTTTTTTTTACTTTTTTTTTGAGAGGTTTTTGCTATAGGGCGCGTGCGCTCGCCAGACAGACAGAGAGAAACATAGAGACAGAAAGTGAGAAATCACCCCCCGGGGGGATGGTCACGCTGCAATCCCTTCTCCTCCATTCTCCTCTCGGGATCTTGGGCACGCACGCACACGCGCCCAGCGTGAGTTTTAAGCCACCGGGTCCGGGACGCGAACCGCGGTCGACTACGTGGGAGTCCAGCGACATAGCCATTACGCTAACTGCTGGTTCCCAATAATTCTTTTTTTAAAAGGCATTTAGCCAATTAAAAGTTATGCCATTTCATTATGCCCAGGATACAGCTTCTTGGCAAAAGGATATTTTCCTATATTAAGGCAGAATGCCACCATGGTTAAAAGTTACAACTTGGGGCCAGGAGTTGGTGTGGCAGTTGGGGCTCTGGACTCCCACATGGCCGACCATGTTCGGTCCAGATCCGGTTGCTTGCTTGATCACTTTCCCTCTCTCTCTTTCTATCTGACTTTCTCTCTCTCTGATGAATGCCTGTATTAAATTAAAAAGTAATAATAATGATAAATAAAAAATAAAATAACTTTTAAAAAAATAAGAGAGCTACAGCTTTGGAGTCAGATGCCTGGATTAAAATTCTGACTCTTCAGCTTATTAGTTATGTGACCCTACAAACGTGTCTTAACCTCTGTGTGCCTCAGTTTCCCCGTCAAAACTAAGAATAACACTGCTTACCTCATATATTGTAAGAATTAAATAACACTTCTAAAGGCTTAGCATGGGGGTGGGAGATAGCCTGACATATAATAGCCACTCAGATGTAGCTGAGCTCCACGACACAAGATGAGGTACAAGGTCTCCAGGGTTTAAGGGATGAGAACGTCCAGCATGAAGTTGTGCCATCCTTGATTCCACAGACTGACAAGTCTATATGATCCTCTGCTCTGGAATATCTGAGTCATTTTTATGAGGGGAGTAGGGTCTCAAGGCAGAGCTAGGAATATAACTGGAAATTCATGGCACAATTTCCACCTGTTTGTTCAGGAACATTACACATCTTCTCTGACAAACCCTCAATGTCGGTCACCAAGGCAGCAGTACTGCAGGACTCCCAAATCTTCAAGATGGAACTCCTGGATCAATGAGCAGAGAAGCCTTGAAGAACTGAGAGAGTTGGTTCAAATTTTAGGCTCTTCAAATTACTTTGATACCCCTGGGTCATCCAGAGTTTCATGAATGAGAACACCGATGGCTTCTAGCCTGGAAATCATCCTACACATTGATGGCTCTTGACCAAAGCAACACTGCCTTCTGGAGGAATGCTGGAACTTCGTTACAGTATTTTTGGTCACCACAATGATACCATTGGCCCCCAATAGCGGCCATGGATGTTAGACATTCTCCAATGCATAGGACTATCCTGTACGACAATGGATTTTCTCACATCTTATTACTTTGTCATAACAAAATGGACACCCACGTACAGGTGAAGCATGTTCACAACAGTCTGAGCCTAGACTCTGAGTCAGCTTTGACTTATAAAGAGTTTTCCCGCAATTTTAACACGCTCTAGATTTTGAAAGAATGCCATTATTGTGTAAATGGAAGAATAATTGTAGAAAGGACAGTATGATTCGCACAGAAGGCTTTACCGTTTCAGAAAACAGCCGTCATCGCCAATGCCTTCTTACTCAGCTGTCTTATTACCTGGCTAAGTCTGTACTTGCAACTGTTGCTTCCATGGAGATTTTTTTTTTTTTTTTTTTTTTTTTTTTTTTTCTCTTTTTTTTTTTATTATTATCCATTTTTTGTTACATTGAATTACATATAACTTTACAGTGTATTACATTGCTTTTTCAAAAGGGAATGCCATGCATGTCAGTCAGTACAGAGACATTAATCTCCCCACTTCAACATTCAATATCTTTCCTATGTATCCCCCAATCATTATTATTATTATTCTAATTATTTTTTATGATAAACATGATTTTTTTTTTTCTCCAATTATCAGATCATAAAGTTCCCAACAAGAGGGAACGTAGACTCCACTCAGGACTGGACCAAGAGTGGGTCTCGTGCAGCCCCGCAAATGTAGGTGAATCTCCATGGAACACAGTTTCAGGAACGCGGCTCAGGGAAGCAGAGACGGCCATCAGCTGATGCAGCACGCGAGGCAGACCCCGGCCACGGCTCGCGGGGCAGGCCCCGGCCACGGCACGCGGGGCAGACCCCGGCCACGGCTCGCGGGGTCAGAGCCCCGGCCACGGCTCGCGGGGCAGACCCCGGCCACGGCTCGCGGGGCAGGCCCGGGCCACGGCTCGCGGGACAGACCCCGGCCACGGCTCGCAGGGTCAGAGCCCCGGCCACGGCTCGCGGGGCAGACCCCGGCCACGGCTCGCAGGGTCAGAGCCCCGGCCACGGCACGCAGGGGCAGGCCCCGGCCACGGCTCGCGGGGCAGACCCGGGCCACGGCACGCAGGGCAGACCCCGGCCACGGCTCGCGGGGCAGACCCCGGCCACGGCACGCGGGGGCAGAGCCCGGGCCACGGCACACGGGGCAGGCCCAGGCCACGGCTCGTGGGGCAGACCCCGACCACGGCTCGCGGGGCAGACCACGGCCACGGCTCGCGGGGGCAGGCCCCGGCCACGGCACGCGGGGCAGGCCCCGGCCACGGCTCGCGGGGCAGGCCCCGGCCACGGCTCGCGGGGGCAGGCCCCGGCCACGGCACGTGGGGGCAGGCCCCGGCCACGGCTCGCGGGGCAGACCCCGGCCACGGCACGCAGGGTCAGAGCCCCGGCCACGACACGAGGGGGCAGGCCCCGGCCACGGCACGCGGGGGCAGAGCCCGGGCCACGGCACACGGGGCAGGCCCAGGCCACGGCTCGCGGGGCAGACCCCGGCCACGGCTCGCGGGGCTGACCCCGGCCACGGCACGCGGGGCAGACCCCGGCCACGGCTCGCGGGGTCAGAGCCCCGGCCACGGCTCACGGGGCAGGCCCCGGCCACGGCTCGCGGGGCAGACCCCGGCCACGGCTCGCGGGGGCAGGCCCGGGCCACGGCTCGCGGGACAGACCCCGGCCACGGCTCGCAGGGTCAGAGCCCCGGCCACGGCTCGCGGGGCAGACCCCGGCCACGGCTCGCAGGGTCAGAGCCCCGGCCACGGCTCGCGGGGCAGACCCCGGCCACGGCTCGCAGGGTCAGAGCCCCGGCCACGGCACGCAGGGGCAGGCCCCGGCCACGGCTCGCGGGGCAGACCCGGGCCACGGCACACGGGGCAGGCCCAGGCCACGGCTCGTGGGGCAGACCCCGACCACGGCTCGCGGGGCAGACCACGGCCACGGCTCGCGGGGCAGGCCCCGGCCACGGCTCGCGGGGCAGACCCCGGCCACGGCACGCGGGGGCAGAGCCCCGGCCACGGCACGCGGGGCAGAGCCCCAATCGGGCCGGAACTTCAGAAGGGCACGTGGAGCGGAGCCCCCGCGCCCTGACCCCGCGCCCCAGCACGTGGATTGGAGCCCCCGCGCCCGCCTCCCCACCCCCGCGCGCCGGCATGCGTAGCGGAGCCCCCGCCTGCCGCCTCTGGACGTTTAATTGTATCTAGTACTTCTTGCATATTATTCTCAAAGTTTTGGGCCATTATCTCAGTCTTTATGGTGGACCTTTCTAGGCCAGCCATTTTCTCTTCTACATTAGAGATTCCATTTTCTGAATGATCTAGTCTGCTTTTAATACTTTCAAGGAAGATTTTGACTTCTTGCATTATATCCTTCATCTCTAACAGCTCCATCTGATTCTTTTGTAAAGTGTGAAACTCCTCTTTTAGATCTTGCATGAATTTCCTCACCTCCTAGAACTCTTCAACTCTTTTCTCCTTCCCCTTCAGCAGATCCTTGTCTCTCTTCTCTTTGCTCTCTGTTAGCTTTGCCATTATGAGTGATCTGAATTGTTTATCAGACATTTCCATGAATTCCCTTGAACTGTGTGTGGATGAAGAGGAGCTATCTGTTTCAATTGGAGGAGAGGCATTTTCCTGCTTCTCCATATTTCTTGTGGTCCTGCAGCGATTTCTGGTCATCTGGTGGATGGTCGGTTTCATGTGGGATTTTGTATGCTGGAGGCCCAGTTAGGAGTGGGACCTCTTCCTTCCTCCCAGCATGTCTACATCTCAGGAGCCATGGAGCAGACTGTCTCTTGAAGAAGGGCTGTTCATGTGGGATTTTGTATGCTGGAGGCCCAGTTAGGAGTGGGACCTCTTCCTTCCTCCCAGCATGTCTACATCTCAGGAGCCATGGAGCAGACTGTCTCTTGAAGAAGGGCTGTTCATGTGGGATTTTGTATGCTGGAGGCCCAGTTAGGAGTGGGACCTCTTCCTTCCTCCCAGCATGTCTACATCTCAGGAGCCATGGAGCAGACTCTCCATGGAGATTTTTATACAAAATCCAAGCACTTGATGTAGTCGATTTCCTCCAGGATAGTAATGATCAAACATTAATATACTGAAACACACATGAGTTTATTGGAAAGCTTTTTCTTTTCATTTTTTTCTTTATACTTCAACTGAGCACTACATTGGTATTTTTAATTATAAAATTACACTTTCGTTTTAAAAAGAAACTATTTTAATTATATATATCACATGTACAATTATCTACAACTTTCATTTCAAGAGAATTCAGACCATGTTACAAAACATTTATAAATGGCCCTTTGGGTTTGATAAAGTGAGAAAATCACTGTTCTATGGAGCTATTATTTTATTTATTTTTTAAGAGAGCTTTTCGTGGTAGAGCATGTGCACTTACCAGAGAGATGGAGAGATAGAAAGCAAGAAATCACCCTTCAGAGAGGATAGCCATGCCACAATCCCTTCTCCTCTATTTTCCTCCTGGGATCTTGACCACATAGGTACACATGCCTGGCATGAGTTTTAAGCTGCCGGGTCTGGGACTTGAACTGCAGTTGACTACATGGGAGACCAACGACGTAACCTCTACACCATCTGCTGGTCCCATGGAGTTATTTTTTTTAAAGCAAACTTTATGAAGTAAACACATGTACAGAAAAACACACAAATCATGAATGAACAACCTAAATAAACTTTTTTTAAATTATTATTTGCCAGGGGACCAGAAGATGGCATAGCAGTTATGTCACTAGACTCCCACATGGCAGACCACGATTCGAGTCTCAGACCCAGTGGTTTAAAATTCATGCCAGGCATGTGTACCTATGTTGCCAAGATCCCAGGAGGAGACTTCAGGAGAAGGGATTGCGGTATGGCCATCCTCCCTGAGGGTGATTTCTCACTTTCCTTCTCACTGTCTCTGTCTCTTTCTCTCCATGAGTGCAAAAGCCTCTTTTAAAAAATTATTTGCCTTAGGGTGTACATGCTCAGTGGAGGGAGGCAGAGAAGGAGAGACCATGAGAAAGCATCCCCAGTCAGGGGATGACCACACCACAGTCCCTTCTCCTCCACTCTCCTGCTGGGATTTTGGTTATGTACACACATGCATCTGGCATGGTATACCATCTGCTGGCCCAATAAATTTTGTAAAATATCCATTTCTTACCCAATGCATACATTTATACATTAAATTTTACAAATTACCCAGCTTGTCTGACAGACATTAATATTATCAGACCCTTCCCAGGCACTTCCCACCAGTATCTTGAGATTAATTTTAATTGTCTTTAAAACTTCATGGAGGGGGGCAGCAGGTGGCCTGGTGGTTAAGGGTGCTAGACTCCCACATGGCTGACCACGGTTCAAGTTCCAGACCCAACGGCTTCCTTTCTCACTTTCTCTCTCTCTCTCAGTCTGTCCCTCTTTGGTCAAATTAAAATAAATAAATGAAATACCAGAGACAATGGGAGGAGGGTTGGATAGGGCAGAGGGTTAGGGATAGGGAATCAAGGATGGCAAAAAAAAAAAAAAAAGCAAAATATACAAGACATAAGAAATGGAAAATTGCTTGTTGATAACACGTATGTTGATGTGTTTGAGCCAACAGACAGTGTATTTTGGATGGAAAATTCATTTTGTATACTGTAAAAAAAAAATTAAAAATAAATAAATAAATAAATAAATAAATAAGAAAAAATAAATAAATAAATGAAGTTAAATAAAATAATTCTTTTAAAAAAAAATCTTCATGTAGGTGGGGCACTGGATTCCCACATGGCCGACCACAGTTCAAGTCCTGGACCTGGCGGCTTGCTTTCTCACTTTATCTTTCTCTCTCTGTCTCTCTCTGGTCAAGTTAAAAAATAATAATAAATGGAAATAAATAAATAAATCTTTAAAAACAATCAAAAAAGACTTCATGTAGGACTAGCAGGTAGAGTGGAGGTTAAGGCAGTTGGATTCCACATGGTCAATTCTGTGGTTCAAGTCCCAAGCCAGGTGGCCTGAAAACATGTCAGGCACATGTGCATGTGGGCCCAAAATCCCAAGAGGAGAACAGAGGAGAAGGGACTGTGGTGTGGCCATCCCCCTTGAGGGGGGGTGGGTAATTTCTTACTTTCCCTTTCTGTCTCTGTCTGGGAAGTGCAGGCACCCTATAGCAAACAAATAAACACACCAAACCTTGGGCCAGCATAGATGTTAAAGTGACTGGATCACATATGGCTGACTTCATGGTTTGCGTCTCAGACCTGACGGCTTGAAAAACACACTAGGCTTTGTGCATGCATACCCAAAATCCTAACAGGAGAATAGAGCAGAAGGGATTGCAGCGAGACCATTCCCCCAACGGGTGATTTCTCACTTTCTCTCCCTCTTTCTCCAGCAAGTGCACGCACCCTATGGCAAACTAAAAACAAAAAAATTCATGTAGATAACAATATACGTTTGTACTTACTTATGTCTGTTGTTTGTGGTTTTATTGTTTAACATTATATCTGCAGGGAACATCTACACATGTAGCAATAGTTCATTTTTGTTTGTTTGTTTTATCTTTTGAGAGGTTTTTGTTATCGGGCACATGTGCTCACCAGAAAGACAGAGAGAGACAGAGGGACAGAAAGCAAGACATCACCCCCTCGGGGAGATGGCCACGCCGCAGCCCCTTCTCCTCCGTTCTCCTCTCAGGATCTTGAGCACGCACACACTCGCATCCAGCATGAGTTAAAGCCACTAGGTCCAGGACTCGAACCACAGTTGACTACATGGGAGTCCAGCGACATAGCCATTTCACCAACTGCTGGTCCCGCAATAGTCCATTTTTGAATAATTATTTTATTTGTTTTTTATTATCATCATTATTATTTGTTTAATTTGACCAGAGATAGACAGAGAGAGAGAAAGGGAAAGTAGGAAAACAAGCCTCCAGGTCCTGGACTCAAACCACAGTCTGCCATGTGGGAGTCCAGTGCCTTAGCCATCATGTCACCTGCTGGTCCCAGTTCATTCATTCTCTTTTTTTTTTTTTTTTTTTTTTGGAGAGGTTTTTGCTATAAGGCACGTGTGCTCACCAGACAGACAGAGAAAGACAGAGAGACAGTAAGTGAGAAATCACCCCCCAGGGGTGGGGGGTGGCCACGCCTCAATCCCTTCTCCTCCGTTCTCCTCTCCGGATCTTGGGCACACACGCACACACGCCCGGCGTGAGTTTTAAGACACCGGGTCCGGGATGCGAACCACGGTCAACTACATGGGAGTCCAGTGACATAGCTATTACGCTGTTGGTTCCCCAGTTCATCCCTTCTTGATGCTGATAATATTCTGTTATATAAATAAAAATGTGTTTATCCATGTGGCTATTAATGAACACTTGGGTAGTTTCCAATTGTATACTGCCATCAACAGTTGTTCTTATGAATATTCTTGTACATACCCATTAGTAAACATATTACATACTTCTGAGATATACCTGGCAGTGGAGCTACTGGATTATAAATATGTATTATTGAGCTTAATAGTATCTACCAGTTTTCCGAAGTGATTGAAACAATTGGCATTCCTGCCACAGACGTAACAGTCCCACTTGCTACACTCTTCTGTTCAGTTAATGTTTTCTTTTGACATCAAGTCATACAGAATCTTGCCTATGTGGCTTTGGGATGTTACTAATGAACCTAGAAAGGTGGGAGTGTGGCCAACATAGAATTCCTGACCTGCATCTACTCTGAATATACTCACAGTTAGGGGCTTCTTAGGGGAGTTAGTGGCAAAGCCTATGGAAAGGCCATTGCTGAGTCATAGCCAAATCCAGCAGTCAGCTACTAGGCTCCCACTCTGCCTTTCAGGGAGGGCGACTCACTCTACACCCCTCCAGGGGAAAGAAGGGGTTGATCAAGCGCTCCTGGCCTCCAGGCTAGCCAGGGCTGCTGGGGCGTGGTGGGGCTGACTGTGCACAGGTGGAGGAGTCTCAATAGGCAGAGAAAAGGGAAATGAGGGGGCTATCTGACAGCTAAAAAGCAGATTCAAGGTAGGTGGGAGTGCGGGAAGCTAGGGTACAAAAGACTGTATTTCCAAGATGTATGCAAATCAGATGTACTCAGAACTAGGTCTTTTTTTTTTTTTTTTTTTTTTTTTTTTTGAGATGTTTGCTATAGGTACATGCACTCACCAGAAAGACAGAGAGAGAGACAGAGACAGAAAGCAAGAAAGAAATCACCCACCAGGTGATTTGGATTGATTGAATGGCCATGCTGCAATGCCTTCTCCTCCATACGCCTCTCAGGATTTTGAACACGCACGCACATGCACCTGGAGTGATATTCAAGCCACCAGGTGCAGGACTTGAATTGCCGTTGGCTGTGTGGGAGTCCAGTATCGTAAACACAATGCCCCCTGCTGACCCTTTATACCTACTTCTTGATGTATAAAATGGAAGGATAGGTTAGGTGGTACATTCGTTCACTGAATCTAAGGTGCACGTATTTTCATATTTTAGTATCTGAACTTGGAACGCATCTTACAATCAATGGTGTCTTACAATTATTATTGGCGGAGTTTTCCTCTTGGCTGCTTTTACAATCTGTAGCATATTAGATTCGATTAAACACCATACCTAACTCTATGAGTAGCTACGTAATAATGCCTTACATTTGTATATCAATATAATCCTCTGCACTCATCTAATTACATTCTACCTACTTCTTCATTTATTTCTAGAGCATCACAGCTTGGTGGTGTTCAACTCTGTCTTCCCAGAGAAGAGGTCACTGGAGCTGACTCTCACAAAAGAAGTGTTACTCAGTTGGCAGGTAGAAGGGACAAAAAAGACAAAGGGAGAAAATATGTGGGAAAGCAAAAAAAAAATATAGACTGACAAGACCCATTCAGAAAATGTCAAGTTTTATTTTGTTTTGTTTTGTTTTTTGAGAGATTTTTACTGTGGGGCCTTTACTCTCACTGGAGAGATAGGAAGCAAGAAATCATCCCCCAGGGGGATGGCCACGCTACAATCCCTTCTCCTCCATTCTCCTCTCAGGAGGTTGGACGTGCAGGCACATGCACTCAACATGAGTTTTAAGCCACCAGTCCGGGCCTCAAGTTGTGGTCAATATGTGGGAGTCTAGTGATGTAACCATTACGCCATCTGTTGGTCCCTAGAAAATGCCAAGCAGTTTTTACAGCTGGGAGGACAGAGTACATATGTATCGTGAGTGGCAGATGAAGCTAAAGAAGAACCCAGGAACCTAATTGCCAAAAGCATTGAAAATCATCCTAAAAAACTCGAATATTATCCTCAGGGCTAAGGGGGCTGGTGATTTATAAACAATGGGGTGATCTAGCTATATTCACACTTGAAATCCAGGGGAAAATATTTCCAGTGACATGGTAGATTACGTTTTAAAAGTGTGAGGGAAGGAAGATGAGGATGCTGACAGGTGGGGCCAGCAGGTGATGTGAAGGTTGAAGTAGCTGGATCCCATATGGCTGGGTACACAATTTCAGTCCTGGACCTGATGGCTTGAAAAACACACCAGGTGTGTGTGTGGGGGTGTGTGCATGCACAAAATTCAGAGGAGACTGGAGGAGAAAGGACTGGAATGAGGCCACCCCCTTTAAGGGGTAATTTCTCACTGCCACCGCCACCACCACTGCTGTCATTCTCCAGCAAGTACACGCACCCTATAGAAAAATACTAGAACCAGCAGATGGTGTAATGGTTACATTGGAGGACTTTCACGTAGTCAACTGCAGTTCTAGTCCTGGACCCGGTGGCTTAAAACTCATGCCGAGAATTAATATAATAAAAATGGCAATCCTACCCAAATTAATCTACATGTTTAATACCATCCTGATAAAATTACAAGAGACATTCTTTACAGATCTAGAAAAGACAATCATAGAATTTTTCTGGAATCATAAAGGACCCCGTATTGCCAAAGCCATCCTGTGCAAGAAGAGTGGGGGGGGGGGCATCTCACTTCCTAACCCCAAAATATATTACAAAGCTGTGATAATCAAAATAGTATGGTATTGGCACAAAAACAGACATGAGGACCAATGGAACAGAGTAGAGACCCCAGAAATAAACCCCAAAACATACAGCCAACTGATCTTTGATAAAGGGTACCAGTCAATCCAGTGGGAAAAGGAAAACCTCTTTAGCAAATGGTGCTGGAAAAACTGGGTATTCACCTACAGAAAGATGAATCTGAACCCCTGTCACCATTAGCAAAAATCAACTCAAAGTGGATCAAAGATCTGAACCTAAGACTGCAAACTATAAAACTACTGAAGGAAAACTATGGGGAAACTCTGGGAGACATTGGGGTAGGCAAAGACTTCTTAAGCAAGACCCCCAAAGTACAGGATTACATCAGATTAAGAAGTTTCTGCACAGCAAAGGACACCATAATTAGTGTGAGTTGACACCCATGGGAATGGGAGAGAATTTTTGTTAATTGTGCCTCAGATAAGGAACTGATAACCAGAATATACAGAGAACTCAAGTGGCTTACCCGGAAGAAAATGATTAGCCTAATTAAAAGATGGGAAAATGAGCTGAATAAACAACTCTCTAAGGAAGACATATGAACAGCCAAAAAGCATATGAAAAAATGTTCAACATCCGTCATCATAAGGGATCAAAAACTGAAAGACTGGAAGACATAAAAGCATTAAAAATTGTTGTGGACACTAGCGACAAAGTGGAAGAGGAGTGTGGGAGGGGAAGAGTGCAGGAAAGGAAATTAGGGGGAAAATAAGGAGAAAGAAGATATTTGTGGGACACAGATATTGTCTGTTATCTGTTGATGAGGAGGTGTATAGTATTCTCAACTGGACTGAGATGTGTATCATGCTGGGTAAACTCTCTTTACAATCTAAATGATGTACAGCGATTGAATGTACAAATGATCATAATTTTAAAAGTAAAATAAAATAACTCATGCCGGGTGGGTGTGCTTGCATATCCAAAATCTCTAGAGAAGAATGGAGAAGGGATTGTGGCATGGCCATCCTCCCTGGGGGGTGATTTCTTGCTTACTAGCTCTGTCTCTCAGGAGAGCACACATGCCCTAAAGCAAAAATCTCTTTAAAAAAGAAAAAGAAAAGAAAAGAAACCTAAAAATAAATAAATACATAAAAAGAAAAGCAAGGTAAAGTAAGTGAAACTAGGTCTAGTTCTCAAGTTTGATTCTTATAATGCCTTTGGTTTAAAAACTTCTGTTTATTTGCTCCTCTGTATCTACTCTCCCCCATTCCCTGCTCCGTTCTGATTCCTGCGATAAACTTAACTGAGGTCAAGGCAAAGGCAGGAAATGAGTAGAACCTTGAGACATGGAATGGCTCATCCTTTGGGAAGGGATAGTCAAGGCTAAGAACTCTGAACTCCCAAGTCCCCTATACCAACCCATCTGACAAGACCAGCTTCTCTTACATAAAAGCCTGTAAATGAGACCCTTCAAGTCAGGGTCTCTTTGAGCATCTACACCCTTATTGCCTCAAGGCACAGTGCCTAATGGACATCTTTGGATTTTCCTTCTTTATTCATGATAGAGTGATACACATATATGTGAGAGAGCACACAGAGAGAAACAGGGGTGGAGGGGCATTCCCCATATATCTGATCATATCACAATCTCTTCCCTCAGTCCTCCAGCCCATCAGATCATGGGTATTCCAGAGTGTGTCTGGCATGTTTTGGGCCGACCTGGCTGAGGATTTGAACAGCAGTTGCCACATGGAATCCAGCTTCTCTTGAATAGTGCGTTACTGCTATGTCACAGAGTCAACTTACCTTTGGATTTTTGAGGCAACATGGATCATATTGGGCACTAACTCACTCTAACCCACTTACCAGGCAACCCATAAAACTACCAGCTGTGATTGTGAATCAGATTAAGAAAATGCCTTGAAGCTGTGATCCCAGCTGCCCTGGCACTGGGCCTTACAACCAAAGTACAGCAGTCCTGGAAATTTCAGTGTCAAACAAAGATGCTAGCCTCCGGCAAGATTCAACAGGAAAATCAAGTGGGAACTTAAGGCTTTCAATTCAGAGCATGTCCCTGCCAACAACTATTCTTCTGCTTGGAAAGCAGCTCCTGAGAGGCTTCTGGACCCCGATAAAGACTAGACACCTGAACATGGAACTCAAGTGCCTTTGAGAACTGCCCATCATGAGCTGAATATTATCTGATCCATCAAACTAGAAAATTACACATGGTCAGGGGCCAGCAGGTGGCATGGCGGTAAGGTGCTAGATTCCCACATGACTGATCATGGTTTGAGTCCTGGATCTGGCAACTTGCTTTCTCACATTCTCTGTCTCCTCTCTCTCTTGTTTTTCTCTCCCTGGTGAGCAATTATGTCTGATAGCAAAATAAACATAATGAATAAAATTAAATTAATAATTCTTTTTAAATATTTTTTAAAAATTATACATGGTCAGTAGCATTCCAAAATAGAAGTTATATCTAGACCAGCGGTTGGTGTAATGGCTATGTCACTGGACTCCCATGTAGTCAACAGCAGTTCTAGTCCCAGACCCGGTGACTTAAACTCACGCCTGGTGCATGTGTGTTCATGCACAAGATCCCAAGAGGAGAACAGAGGAGAAGGGATGTGGCCATCCCCCCGGGGGGTGATTTCTTGCTCTCTGTCTCTCTTTCTCTCTCTGTCTTTCTGGCGAGTGCACATACCCTATAGCAAAAACCCCTCCAAAAAAAAATTATATCTATATAGATAAAAATGTGCATTTAAATTATATACCTATATACATATGTGTGTATATATTTAAATTATATAAATATAATTTAATATATATTATATATAATAGGTATATAATTTACATATATTTAAATACATACACAAATAAATATTTGGGTGTGTATATTGGGTCCTTGGAAAAGGGCATAGTATCAGGCAACATAGTATCAGGCTGGAGAAGTCCAGAAGGCACCAATAAACTATTACAAGCAGGTGGCCCAGAATCCTGTGGTACCTGCTCCTGTTACCTTGCGCTCTCTTCTTCCAGACATCCTTATAGGTCCATGTGGAGTTCCCTATGACTGATCAATAAAAGAAGTAAACAAGGGAGAATTAAGGGACTGAGTTATTGATCAACCTAAATGGTATACCAGTATGAGCTGAAATTGAGCAATTGCTATCCTACTGGCCCTGTCAGAGAAGCACTTATATACAGTGATAAAGGGCAGGTTTGGGGGAATTTACCTTATTATCTACATTATGTGTACATAAGAGAGTATAGATCTGTACTTACAAGTGGGCATTGGCTGGAGGATCGGCCAGCAGATCAGGGACTGGGAAAGAACAAGGCTAGCTAACTGGGACAAGGTCTGGGGATAGATAAGGCACATGGATGGAGCTTTCAGAATGGTCACAAAATGTAAAGGCATTCATTCTCATGTATCTTAGATCCCCAAATCTAAGAGTACATCATCTAGGGCCAGCAGGTTGCATGAAGTTTAAGGCTGCTGAATCCCATATGGCTGACAATGTGGTTCAAAGCCAGACCAGTGGCTTGAAAAACACACAAGGCATGTGTGCATGTGTTTCCAAAATCCCAAGAGGAGAATGGAGGAGAAGGGATTGCGGTGTGGTCATTTCCCTGAAGGGTGCTTTCTCACTTTCCATCTCTCTATCTCTCTTCTATGAGCGCATGTGCCCTACAGCAAATTGGAAAAAAATGTAAAAGTCATCTTATCATTTTACATGCCAAAAGGAACTTAGTAGATGTGATTAAGTTGAGGACCTTGAGATGCAAAGAGGATCCTAGATTACCTAGGTGGACTCAATGTAATCACAAAGAGTCCTTTTTTTTTTTTTTTTTTTGGAGAGGTTTTTGCTATAGGGCACATGCGCTCACCAGACAGACAGAGAGAGACAGAGAGATAGAAAGTGAGAAATCACCCCCCAGGGGGGATGGTCACACCGCAATCCCTTCTCCTCCATTCTCCTCTCGGGATCTTGGGCACGCACGCACACGTGCCCGGCGTGAGTTTTAAGCCACCGGGTCCGGGACGCGAACCGTGGTCTACTACATGGGAGTCCAGCGACATAGCCATTACGCTAACTGCTGGTTCCCCAGAGTCCTTAAAAGACAGAGATAGGAGTGTTAGAGTCAGAGAGAGATTTGAAGATGCTATGTTGTTAGCTTTGAAAATGGAGGAAGGGGCTAAAGCCAAGGAATGTAGGCAACCTCTCGAAGGTAGAAAGGGCAAGAAAATGGAATTCCTTTTAGAGACTCTAGAAGGAATGTGACACTGTTGATAGGTTTTTGTTGTTGTTGTTGTTTTTGGAGAGGTTTTTGCTGTAAGGGCATGTGCGCTTGCCAGAAAGACAGAGAGAGACAGAGAAACAGAAAGTGAGAAATCATCCCCCCAGGGGGGATGGCCACGCCGCAATCCCTTCTACTCCATTCTCCTCTCAGGATCTTGGGCACACACGTGCACACACACCCGGCGTGAGTTCAAGTGACCGGGTCCAGGACCCAAACCGCTGTCGATTACATAGGAGTCCAGCGACATAGCCATTACACCATCTGCTGGTCTTGATAGTTTGGTTTTAAGCACAGTGAGACTTCAAAACTACAGAACTGTAAGATAATAAATGTGCATTATTTAGGGGCCAGCAGGTGGCGTAGTGGTTAAGGCCTTGGACTCCCATATGCCTGACCTGGACCTGGTGGCTTGCTTTCTTGCTTTCTCTCTCTCTTTCTCTCTCTCTCACTCTGTCTCTCTCTGGTCAAATATAAATAAATAAATTAAATTGAATTAAATAATTCTTAAAAAAAAAAAAAAAGTGCATTGTTTAAAGTCAGGAAACCAAAATCCCATGCAGAAGCTCACCAGGGAGTGTTCCCAGTGAAGGAGGCACTCCATTAGTCAGGTAGACAAGATAGCCCATTTCATGAGTGTCGATCACTCTTTTTTTCAGCCACTCTAGTGCTAACCTGATGACCCATGTACGAAGTATGTATTCAATTTTTAATCCTCCATTTGTAGACTGCTGAAGAAGCCTTGGGCAAGAGATGAACAAGGGCAGTTGTGGAAAAGAAGAGAATTTTAGATACTCAGAAAACAAAATTTAATAAAAAAGTATACCAGCAATATCACTACTATGTAAATGCTCAGGACAATTGAAAACATATGTGCAAAAATGTGCATATCAATGATCAAAGTAGCATTACTCTATAGCCAAATAATGGAAACAAACCAAATGTCCGTGGACTTATGAAAGAATAAGTAAAATGTAATATATCAAAACAATGGCTAGTGAAACTTGAAACTACTATGCTAAGTGAAAGAAGCCATACACAAAAACTACATTTGTATAATTCCACTTCTATATCCATAACAGACAAATCAATAGGCAGCAAGTGGTTTCGTGGTCACCTCAAGTTGAGAAGAAGTGGAAATGGGAAGTGACTGCTAATGGGTACAGGATTTTTATTGGGCTGATGAAAATCTTCTGAAATAAGATAGTCCTGATAGCCCATCCTGCTGCAGTAGGCACACAGCGCCCATGCAGAAGCAGCTCCCTGGATTGCCCGGCAGCGGGCGAGCAGCGAGCGGGCATCCACGAGTCCGAGGAGGCGCAGGCCTGTCCGGAGATCCCTGCAGGTCTGCGCATCTGTGGGTTCCAGCGCTCTGCAGGGCCTGAAAAAGGAGAAGCAACCTGTCCAGAATCCCTGCAGGCCAAGAGAAGGAGGTGAAATCTCAACATGGCAAAAACCTGTGATAAAAATGAAGGAATGCCTTTGGAAGAAGGAAAGATGGAAAAGGAAGAACAGCCACAGGATGTGGGAAAGCCAGAAGTTGTTCATACTCTGAATGACAAGAACTTAGAAAATGAGAGAAAACCAGAAAATGAGAAAATGCTGAAGGACAAGGAAAAGCAAGGAAGTAAGGGAAAGGCAAAAAACGAAAGAAATCCAGAGCATGAGGGAAATCCAGACAGTGAGGGAAGTCTGGAGAGCGAGGGAAAGCCAGAGAGTAAAACAAGAGCTGCTCCAAAGCGCCTAGCTGAGGATGATGTACCCAGGAAAGCCAAAAGAAAAACCAACAAGGGGCTGGCTCAGTACCTCAAGGAGTATAAAGAGGCTGTACATGACATGAATTTCAGCAATGAGGACATGTTAAGAGAATTTGACAATATGGCTAGGGTAGAAGATAAATCAAGGAAAAGCAGACAGAAGTTGGGGTGGGTTTTGTGGATGCAAAGAAATTTACAGGACCCCTTTTACCCAAGGGGGCCAAGGGATTCCAGGGGTGGCTGCAGGGCCCCAAGAAGGGACAATGAAGACATTCCTTATATGTAGTTGCCCTGGCAGGCATCTGCCAGGCCCTGTGCTTTAATCTTATCCAATATACTGCTTCAGGTGTCCTTCCTGTTACCAGCAGCCTTTTGACCCAATTGGGACACTCACTGTATGTTTCAATAACTAATTTTCACCCATGTGCATTGTAAAGACATTATGGTTCTTGAAAAAATAAAGCAGCTTATACTATCAGAAAAAAAAAAAAAGATAGTCCTGATAATTGCACAACTTTGTGAATATATTAAAAACCACTAAACTGAATATTTTAGAAGGGTGAGTCTTATGGCATGTGAATTATATCACAATCATACATTTAACTTAAGGGCCATCTGGTGGCATGGTGGTTGAGGTTGCTGGATCCCACATGGCCAACTGAGTGGTTCAAGTTCTGTATCCAGTAGCTTGAAAAACACTCCAGGTACATGTGCATGCATGCTCCAAATATCAAAAGGAAACTGGGGAAGAAGGGACTGTAATGTGGCCATCCCCTCCCCAGGGGGGATGATTTCTCACATTTGGGGCCTAGCAACTGGTGTAGTGGTTAAGGCACTGGGCTCCAATCTGGCAGCCCATGATTCAAGTTCCAGACCTGGCAACTTGAAAATCATTCAGGGCAGGTGTGCATGTGTGCTCAAAATCCTGAGAAGAGAATGGAGGAGAAGAGTTTGTGGCATGGCTATCCTTACTTGAGGATGATTTCTCACATTCTCTCTCTTTCTGTCTCTCCCCAGTGAGTACACGCACCTAGGGCAAAAACCTTTAAAAAATTTAATTAAAAAAATAGTTTAACAGGATGACAGACATAGATCAAAGTCTATGTCAAGAGATCTTTTACTCTTAAAGACTTTTCCAATATCTATTCTCTCTTGATGGTAACCCAAAGGATTGCATGTGAGTAATAAACAGACAACTGCACCTAATAATTTAAGGCTTATAGCAGCAGCTCCTTGACATGCATAGTAGAGAGAATGGGACTAATTTACCAAAACAACCAGCTTTCATTTGCAGGGAAAGTCTGCTCACAGACCTGTACCTCCAACGCAAGGGCGCCTTAGCAGGTCTCCAGAGTTCATTCAGGGGATTGGAATGGGCCAAGAACTTCTAGGGGACCCTCTTTGAGAACAATGCTCCCATACGGTCATTTATAACACAAGTCAAGACAACCCCAGGAAGAACTAAAATACTATTTTGCCCAAATATTACCCTGCAATGCCTCTGGGAAATTATCATAATGAATTTCGCGATGTGATCTTATAATGGGCCTGTCTCTTCTACAGCTGCAATCTTGATGGTGGAAGAATAATAACCAACAATAACATAGTTACAATAATAATAACTAATATTTACTGAACATTTGTTATATGCCTGGCAATGTTCTAAGAATTTTACATGTATTAATTCATTTAATAACCACAAAAATCATACAAAGAAGGTGTTATTATTTCCCCAAGAAAATAATATAAACTCACCCTTGAAGCTCAGAAAGTTTATATGATTTGCCCTGGCCTCACAAAGTGAGTGGTACAGGTAGAATTTAGTTTTACAAAGTCTGGCTATAGAAGAAACCACTGTCATAAAGTTCTTCTTAAGATGAGATATATCACCTTCTGTATTAAATCCCTTTTGTACAAGTAGGTGTCATTGTGTTTATCAAGGAAGCATTCTACCTCTATGGGTACCCCAATGTCTGACCTTAAACCATGGTTCTTAGCTTGTTCCTTAATTCTTTCAAAGTCTTTCACGTCTTCATCCACTTATTTACCATCCACTGGCCAAAGACCCAAGAAAGAACTTCAACTGGGGTTGACCTATGGCCAAGTGGTTAAGAGAACTGGGTCCCACATGGCCAACCATGTGGTTTAAGTCTTGGCCTCAGCAGCTTAAAAAACACATTGGGCACATGTGCATGTATGCCCAAAATCCCAACAGAATTTTGGATGGAGAAGTGGAAGAGAAGAAATTGTGACCATGCCCCATTAGAGATGTTTCCTCTCTTTCCGTCTCTCTCTCTTTCTGTGTTGCTCTCTCTGCCAAGTACACATGCTCTCTCACAAAACTAAACAAAGCAAACAAAACAAAACCAAAATGGATTCTGAAGAATATTCCTCCACCTCAACATATCTCCTAGAACACACAACTATGCCTCTAACCTTGCGCAATGCTGTATTTCTTCTCAGTGAGCATTTCATTCCATGGCTTACTCCTCCATATCTTTCTACACTACCAGCAGGATAATCCCATAGCTCTGGTGTAGGATAGAAACTATAAGGGCTATAGGAAGGTTCATAGAACACCCACCGATACTCAAAAGAGCAATGCCAAGTCTATGCTGATGGACTAGGTGGGAACTCAGCAAAGACTGGCTGTCTTCCCAACACAGCCTCACCTGATAGCCTTACTGAAAACTTGAAAAGTGCTCAATGCAGTTTTCCTCTAGTTACTCCATTTGTGCAAATTAACCCTATCCTTCATTCTTCATGGATTCTATTCTCCAATTATATCCTTGTCAGTTGAGAGGAGGGGCTGGACTACATGGTGAAAGGGACTTTAGATTTCTGCTAGCACAGTGGCTAACTCTCCTCTCTGGGGCAGTGCCAAGGGTGTGGCCCAGATGGGCCTTGGGAACCAGTCTAGAATTTTCTAGAACTCTCTGAGACCTTTCCCTTGGCAAGCCCAGGGTGTTTGTTGAGCGGGGAGGATAGATCAGCATGTCCTTGGACCATGGATCCACGAGTACACACACTACAGATGTGACAAATGCTTGAAGACTGCTTGCAATTGTCCTACACTCTTCTGCCTTGCTCCTTCCTGATCCTATTCTAACCCATCTGTTTGCTCCTGCTTTTTGCTGCCACTTTTCATACATGTTCTTGCTCCTCCCAGCTGATCAACACTTCCTGAAGCACCCAGTTCAGACCACTCTCTTAGTTCATTCTACTTGGATTGCTCCAAGAGAGAAGGAGAATAGGAGACAGGAAGAATTTATATAGCCTACTTCCTGGTCATCTATGGTCATGCTCCAGAAGCTAGGATCCTGAAGAAAGTCAGGACTTTCCCTTCAACCTGAGCAAGCACTGTCCTTCCTAGCTTGGTCCTTAGGAGTCAGTCTTCCAGCTGGGTGGGTTCTCTTGCCTGTTCCTGTTGTACCCCACATGCTGTCCCACCCGACCGCCACCTGCCTGTGTTGGTGAGGTTCCAAAATGCCCACAGTCTTAGTCTGTCTGAGTCATGACCAGAGCTGGAGCCTCATTGCTCTATTTATTAGCTCCAAATACAAGGACTGTAATTATCAGCCCTAGAAGAGAATCAAAGGTTTCACATGAGCTTCCTGGCTTCCTTGCTCCCTCTCTCAGCTTCCAGGAACAATGAAATAACAGCAGTTTGTCCCCGCGTTCCTCCGTGCTGCCTCTACCTATCCAGTTACCTCCTATTTTATGCCCTTGTGGATTTGATCTTATCCTTCCTCTACAAAAAATTAATTAAAAATAAAATATTCCATCCACTGATCCATTTTCTGACCATGATAAGAATGAGTGATGGTTAGAATAACAGCCCACCCATCATGCTTGCAATGAGCCAGGCACTGATCTAAGTGTCTTATGTCTAGGACATCTTTTACCCCTACCACCAACCCACTGATGTAGATATTAGTTTTACATTTCTATTTACAAAGGAGAAGAAAATGAGGCACAGGGAGGTTGTGATTGAGGGTATGAGGCAGCAAGTGACAGACTGGGATTTGAAGCCAGGTGAACCCAGCTTCAGAGTCTTTGCACTTATTCACTTTTTCATAATTCTCTTGGTACAGACTACTAATATGATATCCATGCTGGCCAATACATCTGTATTTTAACAAAGCCTTTCAGGATGCCAGCCCTTGGTTCAAAGGTGTGACTACAGGTGCCTAGAAATATTTTTGGTGAGTTTAGGGTCTGGCTTTCTCAGACTAGCTCCACCTTGTGGCTAAATGGACGGCCAATAACCATTTCTCATTTATCTTGAGATGCTAATTGAGGTTCATAATTATGACCCTGAGGCACTATAGCTTCTTGAACTGCATTCTGAATCATCAAAGATAGATTAAGCTGTGCACAGCTGGTTCATTCATTCCATAGGTACTTACTGGGTGCCTACCACCAGACACCTAGTATTGGCACTCTGCCCTTATGAAGCTTGTAGTTTGATGAGAAAAATACATATAAATCAAATAATCATATAAAAGTAGAAGACTACACCTTGGCAGAGGCAGCCAAGGAGAGATGCCTGATGCTCTAAGAGCATAATAAAGGTCTGATCCATCAAGGAGATCAGGACAGGTTGAGGGAAGATTGACTGAACTGAGATCTTCAAGCCTGAGGTTTAACCAGGTAAAGAGAAAGAAGAACATTCTAGGCAGGGAGAATACGCAAAGCCTTTTGTTGGGAAAGAGTGTGGTACATAGGAATGAGAGAATAAAGAGAAAGATGCTGATAAGGCAAATAGGCCAGACCCACGTAATCTTGTAGGCCGCATGGAAGACTTTTGCTTTATTCTGAGAGGGATGAGAAACACAGGAGGGTTTGATCAGATTTGCATTTTGAACCATTCTGGACACAAAGGATGACAGATATTATAATCAGCTGCTTCCAATCAAGTCTCTCGTCTTCGTTGGCCCAGAGCATTATATACTGCTATGTTGTCTAGGCCGGGTACTCTGGGACAGAATCTATTTGAGAACATAGTCACCTATTTGTTGATTGTAGGTGAGTGGTTTGTACAGTGCATTCACTTACTGAAAGGTTTTTTTTTTTTAATTACTAATTTAATTTATTATTTTTTTTTCAGTTTTGTAATTGAGATGTATTGATTGTGTAAAGGATCAGTTCAGACATTTCAATTTGTACCCAATTCTTAACATATGTACCAAAAATTTAAAAAGCCAAGTATAGTGATTCTTTTTCAGTTATTCCAGTGACATTCCAGCTTCAAATTTGTAGGCAAATTTTCCTTAAGAAGATATCAAGAACCACTGTCTTCAGATGTTGAAAGCTGTTATGTAAGTCCCACCAAATCACAATTTAGTATCATACAGACTACATACTTCAAATTTTTTATTATTATTATTATTACTATTTAATTTGTTATAGGGCACAGGTGCACACCAGAGAGAGACAGAGAGAAAGGGGAAGTGAGAAAGCAAGCTGCCAGGCCCAGGACTCAAACCATGGTCAACCATATGGAGTCCAGAGCCTTAACCACCATGCCACCAGCTGACCCCAAGAGGTTGATTTTTAAAATATTCACGGGGGCCAACTGGTGGTATGGTGGTTAAGGCAGCTGGATCCCACAACTGATAGCACAGTTCAAGTCCCTGACACAGTGGCTTGAAAAACATGCCAGGCATGTGTGTATGTATGCTCAAAAGCTCGAGAGGAAAATGGAGAAGGGGCTGAGGCATGGCCTTCCCACCTGGGAGATGCTTTCTCACTTTACCTTTCCTTTGTCTCTCTCTGGCGAGTCCACGTGCCCTATAGAAAACATTTTAAAAAGAAAAGACAAAGAAAAAAATGAAATAAAAAAGATTCACAGGGACCAGCAAATAACGTAATGGTTACATCACTGGACTCCCATGTAGTTGATTATGGTTTGAGTCCTGAACCCAGCAGCTTAAAACTCAAGTTGGGTGCATGTGCATACATGCCCAAAATCCCAAGAGGAGAATAGGGGAGAAGGGATTGCGATATGGCCATCTTCCCCCCTCCTCCCACCCAGGTGATTATTTGCTTTCTGTCTCTCTGGCATGCACATGCACCCTATGGGGAAAAAAAAAAATCTCTCTTAAAAATAAGTAAATAAATAAGGGACCAGCAGATGGTGTAATGGTTACGTTGCTGGACTTCCATGTAGTTAACTGCAGTTCAAGTCCCAGATCTGGTAGCTTAAAACTCAAGCTGGGTGCATGTGTGTGTGTCCAGAAGTCTGAGAGGAGAATGGAGGAGAAGGGATTGTGGCATGGCCATCTCTTCTGGGAGGTGATTTCTTGCTTTCTGTCTCTCTGCCTCTGTCTCTCCATGAGTGCACATGCCCTATAGCAAAAATCTCTCTAAATAAATAAATAAATAAATAAATAAATAAATAAATAAATAATCTGCAATGGCCCAGCCATGGTATAGTGTGTTAGGTGATGTTTTACTTGGCAGGCTGTGGCCATGTGGAGAGCCCAGGTCTGTCACAACCCATTCTAAAAATCTGGGCATGCCTGTAGTCCTAGCTGTGTTAGTAGGCTGAGGCAGAAGGATCACTGAGTTCATGGCCTACATAGACAACAAGAGAGATCCTGTCTGAAAGTACTTATGTAGTGGCTCATGCCTATAGTCCCAGTTACTCTGGAGGCTGAGGCAAGAAGATTACCACATAGTGAGATTGTGTTTTAAAAAAAGAAGAAAAGATTCACAATCATCCAGCCTTATTTTGCTTTCACATAAAAAGCAAAGTGTTGGAGTCAGCAGGTGGTGTAGTGGTTAAGGTGTTGGCCTCCCACATAGTCGACTATGGTTTGAGCCCCAGACTCAGCAGCTTGAAACTCTTGCTCAGCACATGTGCATGCATGCCCAAAATCCTGAAAGGAGAATGAGGGGAGAAGGGATTCCAGTCTGGCCTTCCCCATAGGGGTGATTTCTCACTTTCTGTCTGTTCTCCATCTCTCTGGCGAATGCACGTGCCCTATAACAGAAATCTCTGTCTCAGAAAAAAAAAAGCAGGGACTGGCAGGAGGTGTGGTGGCTAAAGTGCTGGACTACCACATGGCCAACTGTGGTTCAAATCCCAGACCTGACAACTTGCTTTCTTACTCTCTTTCTCTCCCTGTTTATCTCTGGTCAAATTGAATAATAATAATAAGAAGAAGAAGATTAAATAAATCACTCTTAAAAAAAGCCAAGTCTTGTTTTATGTCAATTTAACTGCCACCAGAGTTGTGATGGAGCTACTATTGTCATATAGATTGAGAAAGGATAAGTAAATAACATGTTCAGATCCTTCCACAACTAAATGTCACTTTCAGGAAAAAGATCCAAGTCTTTGGGATTCCCAGTCCCTTCCAAAATTTCTTCCTTAAATAAGAAGTCATGGGCGAGTTGAGGCTTTTCCTTCAGTGCGCATCTTTGAGAGGAACTGCAGCTATAAACAATTTTCACTACTACCACACCTACTTTGGCTCCTAAGAACAGTCATCAAAGAGAAGAGGCGGGTTTTCTCTTTACTAGTTATGTGCTTGCTCACTGGTGTATGGCAGCAACACACCATCCTGTAAAGGCCTGCCAAGCCACCAAGCATAAAATTGGCCAAACAGAATCTTTTTAGGCAGGTGACTAACACCTGTCTTTAATCCTCTAGCTTTATTCAAATAACCAAGTAACTAATAATGCAGGTTCATCAAAGCAATCAGTGTCTTAAGGCTTGATTGCTCAATGAAGTTCAACGCAAATTACCTTTCAAATACAGTTGTAGGACCAGCAGGTGGTGTGGTGGTTAAAGTGCTGGACTCCCATATGGCTGGACTGCAGATGGAGTCCTGGATCCAGCAGCTGGAAAATTATGCCGGGTGCGTGCACCCAAAATCCAAGGAGAATAGAAGAGAAGGGATTGCAGTATGGTCATCGCCACTAAGGGGTGATTTCTCACTTTACTTCTCACTGTCTCTCTCTCTCTCTCTCTCTCTGCATAGCGAATGTATGTGCCCTATGGCAAAAATATTAAAAAACAAAGAAAGAAAAAGGGAAAAAAATCATATTGGGCATGTGTGCATGCATCCCAAAATTCTAGGATGAGACTGGAGAAGAGGGGATTGCTCTATGGCTAGCCTCCACCACCACCACCATGGGTGATTTCTCACTTCCTTTCTCTGTCTCCCTCTAGCGAGTGCATGCACCCTATGGCAAAAACCAAAAGGAAAAGAAGCTATATATATATCATATATATATAGTTGTAATATATATAGTTCTTATATATATAGTTCTTTTATATATATAGTGCCTATATATATGTGTGTGTGTGTGTGTGTGTGTATGTATAGTTTTAATATCCTGTGTGTAGGAGATTTTCCCAGGAAGACACTTGGAGCACAAGATTTTGCCTAGAGGAAACATCACTATTCATAAAAATAAGACACTGATCTTTCTCAAATGGTCTACATTTCTCTTTATTAACTAAGAGGATAAATCAGATGGGTTCTCAGAATCTGTACTTTTGTAGGAGGTGAGGGGGAGCAGGGTTGGCACAAGTAAGAATTGAAGCATTGTTTCTCCTATGTCATAAGAAGGCAGGATATAGCCAGAATTTCATTGTGAGTTCTGATTCACCCTTTGCATTTCTTTTTAATGCTCATATCCAATATTGAGGAGAGGTGAGTAGCAAGAGTCTGGAGGAGGAGTATGAAACAGGTGAGGAAAATGTAAAATGGAACATTTATGCAGTGATGGAAGGTGGGAAAGAGAAAACAGTCATCAGAGGAGAGATTGAGGGCCAGCAGGAACATTCTGGTTAAAGTAGCTGGATCCCACAGCACCAATTGCACCATTCCTAGTGACCAATTGCTGGACCTGGTGGCTTGAAAAACATGTCAGTCCATGAAATCTTAGAGGAAAAAGGAGGAGGGGTTATGCTGTGGCCATCCCCTTTGGCAGTTTGCTTTCTCTCTCCAGCACATGCACCCTAGAACAAATTACAAAAAAAAAAAAAAAAAAAAAAAAAAAAAAAAAAAAGGGAAGCGAGATTGCAAGAGGGATGAAAAGGGCTGAAAACAAACTGAAGAACAGAAAATAGTAAGAAAGCAAAGGGAAAGAAAAAATACTTGCATGGGGTAGTATTGTTCATTACCACTAATGATCTAGGTCTTCCTCCCCTTCCTCTCAACTCTAGCCAGACTAACCTCCTTGTTGCTCTTGAACATTCCAGAGTTAGAACCTTTCCACTTGCTGTCCTTTCCTCAGGTATCTACAGAGCTTACCCCTCATTTCTTTCAGGGATCTACTAAAGTGGTGGATTTAACCACATCATGTATAAAATGGCAGCACTCCTACTTCTTTACCCTGCTTTACTCTTAAAGCTCCATTGCCAATCCAATTTACTTTCTATTAATACTTTTTGGCCATTATCTGATATACGTTCCCTCCTGAAATGTAAGTTTCAAACAGCCAGGTCTGGGACTCTAACCATGGTTGGCCATGTGGGAGTCCAATGCCTTAACCACTAAGCCACTTGCTGGCCCCATCCTCTCATCCTCTCCTGGATTGTAAATTGCCCTTGAACAAGGACTTCATTTTGTTCATGGCCTTTTCTCCAGCACCTGACACCGTGTGGGGATCAAAATATGCCAAATGGGAGATAAGATGGTGAGCTCGCATTGAGGATCTGTCAAGATGGAGCTTTATGTTGTGTTTGTCATATATCTTCCTATTCTTCTCTTCTAGATGACTATAACTGCAAAGCGGAGTTTGATTTGACATCAGATGGCAGGACAATAGTATGCTACCACCTGTCTGTGGACATTCTATAAAAACACAAAAAACCTATTCCTCGAGGGACCGGTAGTTGGTGTAATGGCTATGTCGCTGGACTCCCATGCAGTCAACCATGGTTCGCGTCCCTGACCCCATGACTTAAACTCATGCTGGGCGCATGTGCATACGTGCCAAGATCCCCAGAGGAGAATGGAGGAGAAGGGACTGCGGTGTGGCCATCCCCTCTGGGGGGTGATTTCTTGCTTTCTGTCTGTCTGTCTCTGTCTTTCTGGTGAACACATGTACCCTATACCAAAAACCTCTCAAAAACAACAACAAAAAACCTATTCCTCCACTAGATCCTGTGTAAAATAATGAAGAAATACATGTTCAACTGCTTAAAACCAGACTAGGAAAAAAAGTGAACACCTTAGGGGCCAGCAGGTGGTGTAGTGGTTAGGGTGCTGGACACTCCCACGTGTGCAACCATGGTTCGAGTCCAGGACCTGGTGGCTTGTTTTCCCATTTTCCCTCTCTCTGTCTCCCTCTGGTCAAATTAAAATAAATGAATAAATAAATAAAATTAAAATAAATTCTTTTTAAAAAAGTGAACACCTTGAGCAAAGACCCAGGACAGAAAATTTAGCAAAATATTCTTTACTATTTAAGCTCATTAGTATTCTCGTGGACAGTATCACAGAGGTGGTAAGAAACTGGATCCTTCAAAAGACAGATGATATTGAGGTTCTCAGGGAATCAGAGAAATATGCCACATTTGCTATTTGAGAAAACCCAATGTGGTAGACTCATTAATAGGTTATATAGTAAAATAATGACTCAAGGAGTGGGGTGCAGACAGGGGAGAGGCTATGGCCAGGGGTGTATGCAAGAGGAGTGTCTGGGCTGTCAAAAAAAGCACTTTCCAATCTTTCTCTCCCCTTCCCATTATAGAGGTTGGGGTAAAGCAGCGAGAACGTGGGAAATGAGGCAGTATACTAATTTGTCCAGCTCCTAGTTTGAAGAAACGCAAACAGCGAAGAGGCCTGAAAGGGAGAGAGCCAAACGCGCACGCAAACGCTCAGAGGTAAGGTGATAGGTACGGAGAAAAGGCCAACAGACGTCACTCTCTCTGGTCACGCTCTCGGATTTCCCCGAGACTGGGCGAGGCGCTCCTCGCCGCACCCCTGCCTCCCGGCTGCCACTCGCCGTCACTCCCACCGCGGAGACCTCCAGGGCCGCGGTCCCCACGCCTGCACCGCCGAGGCCCGGCACGCGCCCCGAGAGCCGCGAAGGCGGCGGGGACTACAGCTCCCAGGATGCCGAGCGCGGGCGCGCCTGCGCAGTGCGGCCGGAGGCGGCGGTCTGTTCTCCGCTGAGGAGGAGCGGGGCAGAGGAGGGAGGCAGCGGGTGAGAGTTCAGAGTTCAGCAGCAGCAGCCCGAGCCCATGATTCCCATATGCCCTGTAGTTTCTTTCACCTATGGTGAGTCTAATGTGGCCCGCGAGGCCTCTGGCCGGCCCCTTCCCCGGCCTGGGGCGGCGGGGAGGCGCGGGGGTTGGGGCTGGCTCCGGGGAGGAGGCGGCGGCCGCCACCGGGGCGTGCGAGTGAGTGAGGGAGTGCGAGGCGGGAGGGGGAGGCGGCGCGGCCGCGGCCCGGGCCAGGCCAGGGCGGCTTCTCACGGCGCCTCTCTCTCTCTCTCCCCTGCCATCCCTCGGCGTCTCGGCCCCTCCGCGTCTCTCCTCCCGCCATGGGACCCGACTCTCCGTGCCCGCCGCAGTGCCCAGCCGGCTGGGGGAAGATGCCAAAATGGCGACCGGCAACTACTTTGGATTCACCCACAGCGGGGCGGCGGCGGCGGCGGCTGCGGCCCAGTATAGGTAACGGCTCCCCGCCCTTCCCTGCGCACTCCCTGCTCGCCCCTCGGCCCGGGGCCCGCCGACGTGACGCCCCCGCGGCCGCCCCGGCTCCAGCCCCCACTCGGCGGCCTCGAGCCCAGGCCGGCGAAAAACCCAGCCCGGCCCGCCGGCCTCTCCCGCCCCGCCCGTCTAGTCGGCCCGGTCCAGCCCGCGGCGGGGAGCGGACCCCTGTGGGGACCGGGAGGAGAGGACCGCCGAGGTTTAGGGACGTGGAGGGCCGCGGGGGCCTCGGCAGCCCCGGAGCTAAAATGGCCTCCCGCGGCCTCTGCGCTGAGCGGAGCCGCCACCGCTGCCCAGCAGGCCCCCAGTCCCCGCCTCCGCCTGTCCAGCCCCCACCTCTTATCGTCAGCCCGCTGGAGAGGGTGGTGGGCACGGGGACAGACCTCTGGAGCAGCGTCGGGTTGTAGGCCCGCCAGCTTTTCCCGCGACGTTCTGAGATAACAGGTCGTTTTTTCGGGTCCCTTCGCCCCGGGGCTTTCCCTGGCCCTCCACCGCGGGTCCTGCAAACTGCGGGTGTCATAGCATTCTTTGGGTACTTTAGTTTTGCCCTGCAAGGAGAAATGTTAACATATCAACCACCTGTGAGTTGTATAATCGTTAGACTGGAGAAGGTGTGCGAAGTGTCTAGTGCTGATGAATGGGTGCACAGTCTTGTTTCTGCTTTTGAGTTTATCTTCAGGTGGGCCAATAATTCAGTTTTTATATATCCTGGGAAAAGAAGGTGCAAGTGAGATTATACTGAGTCCTTGATATGCACTATACGAAATCTCTACCTTAAGGAAAATCTCATTTTTGAAGTGTCAGTGATTCACTTTGGGATACATTTTACCAAAAACCAAAAAAAAGGGGGGGGGGGAACAAAAACCAAATTGTCATTGTTGCTTTTGTGTCAGTTGGAGACGATCTCTTCTCAATCAGGCCATAAGTGAACTAGCTCCTGAGTGATGGGCGGTACATTACATTCGATATCTGTATTTGTTATTAGCTATTGGTTAAGCCCAGGGCAGATTGGTTGGTTTTTCTTCCCATCTTCAGGAGGCAGGTTTTGTAGGGAAAGGGCATCTCTGGGAACCAGAAGACCCTAGTTCCATTCACTTTGTCTCTTGATTTTATGATGTTGGGGACATGTTTGTTTGGATTCCTTATCTGTGAAATGAGATACTGGGCTAACTAGCTTTTGGGGCTGAAACTGTAACCTGAGGGAAAAAAGTTGCTGTATTTTATGGAATTGTAAAATGCCACATTGTAAGAGAGAACATTATTTTATGTACTACTAAAAAATATTATTGTCAGTGAAAATAAGATAAAATTCTTAAGACCCTATTGATTTCTAAGAGATGTTAAAATGTATAAGTTGCATTATATTGATGAAATTCGTATTTTTACTAATCACCAGGTGCCTTAATTAATTGTACATGGCATTTCACAAGTGTGTTATATTGAAGCCTATATTCCAGGAAAAGGACTGAGATGACATTGCTACAGCAAAATCTTGGGGCTTTTCAAATGTCAACATATTTCTTTGCGTACAAATTGTCATAATTAAACTACTAACAGTTTCAACCAACTGGATAAAACTGTAGGGTAAATAATTTTTGTGGGGGGGCATTTTCTTTTTTTTATAAAACAAGAGGTAGCTAGTCAGCATCTGTGTCAATCTGCTACCAAGTACTGTGTGTTCTAGAAAAGCTGTATTTAATCAGTAAAATTTTTACTTGTTTTATACAGTATTTTTCTGTTACCTCCGAATGGGTTGAATGATAAATTTGCTGGATTATTAACTCTTTCTTTACTGAGAAGTGACAAGTTTGTTCTTTGTGGCACTTTTTTTTTTTTTTTAAGTTTGTCTTGTTTCTTTCATGAATAAGATGGGCACCCTTGACAGTCTTGCCACCCTGTTATCCTCCCCAGTCTCCCAGTCAGCCAAAATCATGTTTGTACATGGACACATTTGGTGTGTTCAGGTGGACCTACAATCTGGGCCAGTGGCTTTCCATTTGGCTTTAGTGTCACACAGTGATGCCCTACTACTTTGGCATTCTGTGACTGGGCCTGTGGCAGTTTTGAAATATTTTTTCTAAATGCAGACCTAAGATTGGGAGGAAATGCCAATTCAAGCATACATAATTTTTTAATAAAATATTTATATTTGTGTTTTATCCAACATAGAAAGCAATTATAGAATTTTTATACCTAATTTTTTTTGGCCTTGAATCTCGGTTTCAGAAAACTTCCTCCAAGTTACCAAACTGATTGTTACATGTATGTGGAATGAGAAAAGACTAATCAGACATTACTTACTTATGCTTGTATCACTGAAACAGTTATTAAGACATTCTGTTCTTATATAAATGTAGTATATGAAAGTTGTATTTAATGGCAAGAAACCAGGCCCAATGATATTAGTACTTTGTCTAAAAGAATATGAATAAATAACATTTAATAACAAAAACATGCAAAAAAAATCCAGTGATGATGCTGATTTTTCTTTCTGGCTGAAAATTATTAAAATGGAACTTTGAGAGTTGAAAGACTAAGACTTATTTGCTAATTTCTTTTCATTTTTTTCCTAGTAAGAGAGATCTCAAACTCAGGGAAATCCTTAGTATTTACATGTGGATAAGTTGAATGAGTTTCTTCACCTGTCATTGAAAACAAATAACTGAAAGTAAAAATTCTAAATCTGTATTTACTTTTGGGTCTTAATTTCATTACAACTATGTAAGGTACTTGATTAAACTTATTTTAGATTTACACTCCTTTTTAGCTTGTTAATATTTGAGATTCATAATGGCACACTAAAGATCAGGTTCTTTTTACTTTAATTTGCCAGAGTATGTGTATACTCACCCAAGAGAGGGCAGAGATATAGAGGGAGAAGGAGGGAGTAAGCCTTCCCTCAGTGGTATGTGGTAGTGCCACAGTCCCTTCTCTTCAATTTTTCCATCCTATCAGGATTTGGGGCATGTATACATACATGTCTGGCATGTTTTTCAAACTATGGGACTAGGATTTGATCCACACAGTTGGACATGTGGATCTGACTCCTTTGAACCACTAGGCCACAGTGGCAGCCCACTAATGATCAGGGGATTTTGTTGTTGTTGTTGTTTTTTTGTTTTAAGTGTTACATGTCTAGATAAATGTTTCTGGTAGAATATTAGTTTGTGAATGCACTGTACAAGGTAATTCTCTGGCATGGTGAAAATACAGGAATTGTTTTGTAGCAGAAAAAGAACTTTGTTGGGTAGGTAACCTACCTCAGAGCACCTTGAGATATGTACTTTTAAGCAGACAAATCTCAAATCTACTTTTACTTTGTAATAAATCATGGGAAAAGAACAGTTATAAGGATTTACTGTTAACAAAGAATGTGAGGAAAACAATACTGAATTTAAAAAATTAACTGTTTTATAGGACAAAAAGATTATTTTTCATTCTTTCATTGAAATTGATTGTGAAATTCTAAAGTTTATTGTTTTTAACTGCAAGAGAGTATTTGCACTTGCCAGAGAGACAGAGAGAAGCAGCAACTCCCAAAGAGATCTGGCCAGCTGTAATCCCTTTTCCTTCATTTCTCTATCCCATCAAGGTTTTGAGTATGCATGTACACATGCCTCTGTGCTTTTCAAGTTGCCGAAGGTGGGATTTGAACTGTGGTTGGTCATATGGGATCCAGCTTCCTATGTATGGTGCTTAACCATTGTGTTATGTGACCAGCCTCATTCTTCAGTTTTTGGAGGGATTTGTGGCATATACAAATATATATACTAAAAATATTATAAAGTAATCCAGTTTTATTCCACACTTAATATGATGCAATAATTTCTTTGCATTTGGGGCCAGCCGGTGGTATGGAGGTTAAGGTGGCTGGATCCCAGGTACCTGGCAGCATGCTTACTTGGAGTACCAGACCCCATGGCTTGAAAAGCACAACAGGTACATATTTGTGCACGCCCAAAATCCTGAGAGGAGAATGAAGAAGTGATTGTGGAGTGGCCTTCCCCCTTAGGGATGTGATTTCTCAATTTCCCTTTCTTTGTCTCGGGTGAACATATTTTAAAATAAAAAGAAATTACTTGTCATCCTATTTAGTCAAGATACTTATCTGTTATCTGAATAATCTAAATCTTTAGTTTGTGCTTAGTTTTTCTTTGTCGTATATATAACTTTTGATGTGTCATTGATGTCTGAATGTTATTCTACCTTCAATAAAGTTGACTATTTCAAATAATCATTTGGCAACATTTTTTAAAACTTTATATCTAGTGTTTATTGAATTTAAAGATTGGTTTAATTGAATAAGCGCAAAATGTTTATTCCTGTATTCTTAGATAATATTGTTAAATGGTAAATGTTTAAGTGGATTTTGACTGTTGCTGGACATTTAAATTAAAAATCTACTTGTCCAAAGAAGGCATCTTATTTAGTAATGACTCTGAGATGTCTAGGAGACATCTATTTCTAAAAGATGAATATCTCTTCAAATCCCTAAGATGACTTGGGAAGGCTAACAGTTGGCTTAAGTAAACTGATTAGTTAATGAGTTTTTCCTTTCTCTTTTGCTTATTTGAATGTAGTGTTAAAGAATACGGTGTCTTGATGGAAAGAATAAATGTAACACTAGTAAGATAGAAGAGGTTTAATCACTAACTGAGAAGGTGAAAAAACTAGGTAAACAGGTTTTTGAAACCAACCAAGGTGATGGAAATTTACTGGCTCTACCAAAAAATTACTGTATCTGCTAATTGGCTCCTCCATTGTTGAATCAAAGACCATAGGATATGTATTACAGTTTGTAATAATGAAAATTTCCTTTCCAAAAGGACCGTTGGGTTTACATTGATAATAGTTCACATATGTATATGTTTTTAATAGCCATAAGAGTAGGCTGAGCCAAAATACTCTTATATAGACTTTAAAGTGAATGCTTCAGGGCCGGCAGGTGGCGTGGTGGTCAGGGGTGCTGGGCTCCAACATGGCTGACCACAGTTCAAGTCCTGGACCTGGTAGCTTGCTTTTTCTCTCTCTCTCTCATATATAGCTCTGGTCAAACTGAAAGTAACTATAATGGTAGATAAACTAAAGGAGGTAATTTTTTAAAAAAATAAAAAAGCAAATGCTTGAGTATGCATTTATAAACTGCCTTCAAAGTATACCACAATGACAAGGACATGAATTTGGAGCTAATCAGGCTTGGGATTTGAATTCTAGCTTTATCCTTTCAGTCAGTTGGCCAAGTCCTGTAAGCTTTCTGAGACTCAATTTTTTCATCTAACTTGCCTTGAGATGAAGGTTATATAAACTTTCTAGCAAGGTGCCTGATTTTCAGTAGGCATTTTTATGCTATTTGTTGTTTCCTATAAAGTAGGGATTCGAATGATAATACTATATGGTTGTGTGTGTGTGTGTGTGTGTGTGTGTGTGTTTTGCCACCAGTCACGTGTTCTCTGGAAAGAGACAGTGGGGGAGAGGGAGAGAGCACCCCTCAGTGGGGTGTATGCATATTCCAATCCCCCTCTCCATTTCTCCTTGATGATTTTTTTTTTTTTTTTTTGAGAGGTTTTCGCTATAGGGCATGTGCGCTCGCCAGACAGACAGAGAGAGACATAGAGACAGAAAGCGAGAAATCACTCCCCAGGGGAGGATGGTCACACCGCAATCCCTTCTCCTCCATTCTCCTCTCGGGATCTTGGGCACGCACGCACACGCGCCCAGCGTGAGTTTTAAGCCACCGGGTCCTGGACGCAAACCATGGTTGACTATGTGGGAGTCCAGTGACATAGCCATTACGCTAACTGCTGGTTCCCTCATTGATGAATTTTTAAACTGCTTGGTTGAGATATAATAATGGGTTGTTGGGAAAGTCATGACACATTTATACATAGGAGGATTCATCATGACTTTCCTGACAACCTGATATATATTTGATTTGTAGAGCTTCATAATTTTATAACAAAATGTTCTAAAAGTAAGTAATTGAGTATCCGTTGGTAGGCCTCAATGTCAATTTCTTTTTTCAATTTCAGTTTAATATGGGAAAACAGGTTTTCTTATTCACAGGCAATATTATTACAGTTGTCAGACAAAAAAATGTGAGTAGGAATTCAGCAAATTTTCTGGATCTAAGATCAGGCAAAAATTAGTACCGTTCTTGTTTAGCAGTATTAAATTAGACTATTACATTTCAAATAAGTCTTGGTTATATGCAGCTAACAGACCAATTAAATAAGGAAAAATAAAACTAATGAGACATGCAAATGCTTTAAGGAAAAAGTAAAATAGAATGTAAAAGTCACCAAAAAAGATATGTATAAAAATGGACTGTTCATGGAGAGCAAAAAACCAATCCCATCAAGTTATCAATTATCTTCTAAGTGTAATGTATATTTTTAATGTAATTCCAATGAAATTCTCAACAGGATTTTTGGGGTTGCTTGATAATATAATATTTTTATAGTGAAGAGAGTATTTGTCTGAAAGTAATAATGACAAATTGTGAGAAAAGGACTTGTAATACCAGATACCAAAACTTTTTAAAAATTATTTTATTCACTATTATTATTACTGTTATCATCTAATTTGAACAGAGGACAGAGAGGGAAAGTGAGAAAGCAAGCTGCCAGGTCTGGGATTCGAACCGTGTTCGGCTATGGCGAGTCCAGAGCCTTAACCATCATGCTACTTGCTGGCCCCAGATACCAAAACAGATAGTATGGTGTTGATACCGACATAAATAAGTAGATCATGGGATTAAAATAGATCTCAGATATAGACCTATGTTTATATGGACAGTTGGATTAGAATGTACAGCTATTTAAATAAAACTCTTTGTATAGGAAAGAAAAAGACAAATCAGCCATATCATTACTCAGAGAAATATGCTGTTGGACTACTTAGAAGACACTCCTTGGGCTTATAAATGGAGTAATAGACAAAGTATGTTAGAATTACTTAGACACATCTTTTCTGATTAAAGGTGAGGTAGATAAGTATACCACACTGTGCTTGTCCATAAATTGTCCTCGACACCACTCTTGTTCTGAGTGTATCATTTATTAGTGTTTCATGAAAGCCATGTGCAGTTCAACTCTAAATTCATACTTGCAGAGATCAGTTAAATGAAGTAAACATTGGGGTTTTATTTTAATATTAGTCTTTTTGTGTACTCTGAATTAAACTATGCAGGGAGTAACTCACTTAAAATATGCATAGCCCCTGTTCTTCAAGGAATTTACACTTCTGGGGCACGAGGATAGGGACAGCCATCTGTACATGATAATGCCATGATAATTAATAACCAAGGGTTTTTACTAAATTTTTAGTACTTTTAAATTTGTTATAGGGCATGTGCACTCACCAGAGGGGGGGGCGGTGAATGTGAGAAGGCAAGCCACCAGGTCCAGGATTTGAACCATAGTTAGCCATGTGAGAGTCCAACACCTTAAACCACCTTGTCACCAGCTGGCCCCATAACTGAATTTTTTTTTTTTTTTTTTTTTTTTTTTTTTTTTGCTATAGGGTGCGTGCGCTTGGCAGAGAGACAGACAGAAAGCAAGAAGTCACCCCCCAGGGGGGATGGCCACACCACAATCCCTTCTCCTCCCGGAATCTTGGGTACGCACACACACGCACCCAGCGTGAGTTTAAGCCACCGGGTCCAGGACGCGAACCGTGGTCGACTACATGGGAGTCCAGCGACATAGCCATTACGCCAACTGCTGGTCCCCCCCGTAACTGAATTTTAACAAAACAGTTAAGTGGGAAATTGGAGGGCTCTGTGAAGTTTTAGATAGACTAAAACTAAAATTCAGTCTTTCTGAAAAGTGAAAGTCATTATATTTATTATTCTTGCTCCAGGGTGTATGTGCTTGCCAGAGAGAAGGAAAGGAAGAGTGGGAGAAAGTGAGAAATCATCCCCTGGTGGGGAATAACCACGCTGCGTCCTTTTTTCTATTCTCTTGGGATTTGGGGACATGCATACATATGTACCTGGCATTATTCTAAAGTGGCCAGGTCCAGGACTCGAACTGTGCAGTTGGCTGTGTGGGATTCAGTTGCCTTAACCACCATGCCACCACCTTGCCAAAACATTTTTAACTAGGGCTGGCAGGTGGCATGCTAGTTAAGGGTGCTGAACTCCCACATGGCTGACTGTGGTATGAGTCCCGGACCTGGCAAATTCCTTTCTCCTTTTTTTCTCTCTCTCTTTCTCTGTACCACTCTGGTCAACTTTAAATAAATAAATAAATAAAGCTAAAATAATTTTTTAAGAAAATAATTCTTAGAAACATTTTAAACTGTGTTTAATATATATGCAGGAGGATAGCTTGATAAAATGTTATAAACTGAGCATACCTGTATAACCTCCACCCATATTTAAAAATTAAAAGCAAACACAGACAACAAAAACACATCAGCATCCTAGTAGGCCTGTTCATTCTTTATTGTATTAGTTTGAGGATTCAATATTATTTGTAAAGTGCCCTGAACAGTATGTGGCATGTATTATATTTCCATTAGTGTTAGTCGTCAACCAATAGGCATTTGGAATGGAAATCAAGCCTATAATAAATATGTTTTGAACAAATAAACATAAAGAATAGGGCTATGAGGGCCAGCAGATGGTGTAGCAGTTACATTGTTAGACTCCCCTATGGTCCATTGCGGTTCAACTCCCAGACCCAGCTTGAAAATCATATCGAGGGGCCAGCAGGTGGCATGGTGGTTAAGGCACTGAACTTCCACATTGGCCCACTGCCGTTTGAGCCCTGGACCTGATGGCTTGCTTTCTCACTTTCCCTTCTCTCTCTCTTGGGCCAAATTAAAAAATAATAAATAAATCTAAACATAAGTTAAAAATAAAGGAAAAAGAAAATCATGTCAGGTGCGTGTGTGCATACCCAAGATCCTGGGAGGAAAATGGAAGAGAAGGGATTGTGGCTTGGCCATCCCCCTGGGGGGAATGATTTCTCACTTTCCTTCTCACTGTTTCTTTTTCTCCAGCAATTGCATGAGTTCCAAGGCAAAAACCTCTAGAAAAAAGAATAGCGAACATCTGTGTTTAAGGTAGAACCAGGAAAATGGATGGATATTCAGGAGAATGTAGTGTCATGAAAACCAAAAGACGACGAAAGATGGTCAGGTTTAGACAGACTAGATTAGGGATTTAGGGATTTAATACAGTTATCAAATTATTTGTATAATTTTAGTGGGTAGCCATTACAGGAAAACTAATCTGATCATTTGGAACTAAAAAAAAAAAAGACTGAAATTTTTGCTTAAAATAAGTGTACAGATGGCATGGAGGTTAAGTGACTGGATTCCACATGGTCAACTGCGCGATTGAGTCCTGAGCCTGTGGCTTGAAAAGCATTCCAGGTGCATGTTGCATGCATGCCCAAAGTCCTGAGGGGAGAAAGGAGAAGGAATTGTGGTATGGCCATCCTCCCTAAGGGTGTTTTCTCTCTCTGTCTTTCTCTCTCTCCCCACTCCTCCCTGCAAGCACATATGTCCTATGGTAAGAATTTTATAAGCTTGTAGTCTAATTTGATGATCACATGAATAATTAAGGGTCTTTGGCCCAGCCATGGCAGTACATGTTAGACTGTGCAGCTTCAGTCCACTTCAAGATAGTGGCTCCAAACTTTGGCCCTGTTGGCCTGAAACATGGCAGGTATGTATGTGTGTGAGTGCCCAAGATCCAACAGGCTGGAGGAAGGGGATCATGGCACACGACTAGATCCTGTAAGGGATGCTCTTTATCATACACACATGTGCATGGACTCTATCACAAATAAAGGAAAACTTATTTAAAATTATGAGTAATTTTTTTATTATAAAGAAATTAAGGTCTAGGGTCAGTGACTGGATCTCATATGGCCAGCTGTGCAGTTCAAGTCCCAGAGCGCATGACTTGAGAAACACACCAGGCATATATGCATGTGTGCCCAAAATCCCAGAAGGAGGGAGAGATGGAGAAGGGATTGCAGCATGACCATGCCCCATGAAAGATGCTTTCTCACTTTCTTTCTCTTCTCAGCAAGTGCACATGGTGTCTGGCAGAAATTTAAAATAATAGTAATAAAAAGTATCCTAGAGGTCAGTTTGAAGTTTTGGAGCTCAGTTATGGGGAAATAAAATTGGTAATGTACAGTCTATTTCTGGGGAAAGGTAAAAATAACAAATTCATTAATATAGGTAGTCATCATTAAATGGGCAAAGAATGTCCTTGAAAATAGATTCAGAGAAATTTAACACTTTTGATAGGAAAGACAAGAAAGCCTTTAAAACAAAAGCCATATAGATAAAGACAAAGAATGCTGTGATTGGGCTAACAGGTGGCATTAAGGCAGCTGGATTCCACATGGCTGATTGAATGGTTTGAGTCCCAGATCTGGTGACTTGAAAATCAGTGCCAGGTATGTGTGCATGTATCCCCAAAATCCTGAGAAGGTAATGGAGGAGAAGGGATTGTGGTGTGGCCATTCCTTCTTGGGGAGGGGACCCATACAGGCATATGTGCCCTATGTAAACTAAGTAACAAAAGAACACTATGAACTATGAGTGTGGTTTTGTAACTTCTTACTCCAATCCTGCCCATCCCTAAACTAGTTTTTACTATAAGCATAATATTCTTTATAAAACATAAGTTTAATCATAATACTCTTCTGTTTAAGTTACTATCAGAATATCCAGCTATTTTAGCTTATATTTAGAGAGCTATGAAGTAGTCCTCCTCTTCTGATTTCTTTCTGTAGTTTTATTTACCCTTGGTCAATTGGGGTTCAAAAATATTAAATGGAAAATTCCAGAAGTAAACAATTCATAACTTTTAAATTGCACTCCATTCTGAGTAGCTTGATAAAATCTTGTACTGGGACCAGCTGTTAGCGTAATGACTATGTCGCTGGACTCCCATGTAGTTGACAGTGGTTCTAGTGCCAGACCCGGTATCTTAAACTCACGCTGGGCATGTGTGTGTGCGTGCCCAAGATCCCGAGAGGAGGAGAAGGGATTGCTGCGTGGCCATCCCCCCCTGGGGGATGATTTCTCGCTTTCTGTCTCTCTCTCTCTCTCTTGTCTTTCCGGCGAGCACACGCGCCCTATAGCAAAAACCTCTCAAAAAAAAAAAAAATCTTGTACTATCCTGTTTTGTTGTTCCTAGGATGGGACGTTACTCCTTTGTTCAGAGTCCATGCAGTATGTGCTATCCTATTAGTCTCTTAGTAGTTATCTAAGTTATTACTTTGAAACATCATAGTATATATAGCGAGAGTTGAGGACTCTAAAGGTTTCAAGCATCCACTGGAGGTCTTGGAATATATCCCTTGCAGACAAAGAGGGACTACGGTATTCCATATCCATATGTATAAATCCAAATACTTGTGAAAATACACCTAGTAAGTTTATTTAAAAAAAAAAAAAAAAAAACTTGACAGTAAAAATAAGACAAAAGGCATATATTCCTTTTCTTTTGTTTTTTTCTTTGATCTCAGATTCATACCTGTCCCTGGAAAAAGGTTAATATGTTTGGGAAATGCTGAAAGATTTGTTTTCTTGAGTGTAAACAAAGTTATAAATGGTATCCATATACATTTATTGTTTGAGAGTTCTGTTTTGGTGCAATTCTACTTAGATATTAGAAGGATTGACATTTCATGGCTTACTCTTTCTTGGAGGCTGTCCAGAGAATAAAACAGTTTTCAAAATGGAATAACATTTATTTTGTCTTGCAATTAATTACCATTTGGATCTTTTTACAAGTCTAAGATTTACAGTATAAGATTGTAGTGACCTCATTTTTCTCTGTCTTGAAACGTTTTGGCTATTATCATCCTACAATCTCTTTACGCATCACTTATTCCCAACTTTTCTAAAAAGCTATTATTAATTGGAAAATGAAAAAATGTTGGAATCACCATCTAGGGTCGTGATACAGTAGTGAAATAACTGAATGACAATGCATACCCAAATAATGCATCATGTTTTAAGGTATAAAAGACAGTAGAGACAACACAAACTATAGTGGTTATGGATGTTAGACATCCTTCAAGGTACAGGGCAGTCCTGTATGACAGTGGATTGTCTAATAGCCTGCAAGACTTGTAATAACAAAATGGACAGCCATGTACACATTAAACATATTTACAACAATCTCTAGACTCTAAGTCAGCTTTGACTTAACATAAATTATTTTCCTCCAATTTTAACATGTTCTAGATCTAGTGGAATGCCATTATTGCATAAATGGAAGGAGAATTGTAAAAGAAAAGATGGTTCTATTTAGCACAAATGCTTTACCTTTTCAGAAAAGAATTAGGTTGGTGCAAAAGTGATTGTGGTTTTGGACCCCGAAATTTTAATCATTATAGCTAGGCTCAACTCTTTCTATTTATTAATCACAGTAGAAACCATTACAGTAAACACATTTTTGCCAAAGAGAAATAAGTTTATTCCTGTACCATTAAAAATTCATGCTTTGAGATTTGACAAACTTCTTTTTCTTTTTTTGGAGAGGTTTTTGTTTTTGTTTGTTTTTTGCTATAGGGCATATGCACTCACCAGAAAGACAGAGAGAGACAGAAAGCAAGAAATCACCCCCCCCAGCGGGGATGGCCATGCCGCAGTCCCTTCTCCATTCTCCTCTCGGGATCTTGGGCACGCACGCACACGCGCCCAGTGTGAGTTTAAGCCGCCAGGTCCGGGGCTCGAACCGTGGTCAGCTACATGGGAGTCCAGCGACATAGGCATTACGCTAACTGCTGGTCCCTGAGATTTGACAAACTTATATAAAGCATCTCTGCATCCTACTGCTTGTGGAAGTGTTTTCCCTGTAAAAAGTTTTTGAGATGCTTAAAGAAGTGGTAGTCGGTTGGTGAGAAGTCAGGTGAATATGGTGGATGAGGCAAACACTTTGTAGCCCAATTTGTTCAACTATTGAAGTGTTGGTTGTATGACACATGGTTGAGAGTTGTCACGGAGGATTGGGCCTTTTCAGTGTTGACCAATGCCAGCTGCAGGTGTTGGAATTTTTAACATCATCTGATTGATTTGCTGAGCATACTTCCTGGATGTGATGGTTTCGCTGGGATTCAGAAAGCTGTACCAGATCATACCAGCAGCAGACCACCAAACAGTGACCATGACCTTTTTTGGTACAAGTTTAGCTTTGTGAAATGCTTTGGAGCTGCTTCTTGGTCCAGCCACTGAGCTAGCTGGTTGTCGTCAGTTGTATAGAATCCACTTTTTGTCACATATCACAATCCAATGGAGAAATGATTCATTGTTTTGTACAATCAAAGAACAAGACACTTCAAAATAATTTTTTTTTTCAATTTTTGGTCAGCTCTTGAGGCACACACTTATAAAGCTCTTCTACCTTTCCGATTTTCTTCAAATGCTGAACTACTTATTAAGTTCTTCAGCAACTTCTAGTGTAGTAAGGGGATCAACTTTATTGATTGCTGTTAATTGGTTGTTACCAATTTCAGATGGCCAGCCACTATGCTCCTTATCTTTAAGGTTCTCATCTCCTTTGCAAAATTTCAACCACCACTGCTCTGTACATTAATTACCAGTTCTTGGGCCAGTATGTCACAAATTGTATCCATTGGCTTATGACCCATTTTGAACTCAAGTAAGAAAATTGCTGGAATTTGCTTTTTGTCTAACACCATTTCTTCTTTTTTTTTTTTTTGGAGAGGTTTTTGCTATAGGGCACGTGCGCTTGCCAGACAGACAGAGAGAGACAGAGAGATAGAAAGCGAGAAATCACCCCCCCCTTCCCCGGGGGAATGGCCACACTGCCATCCCTTCTCCTCCATTCTCCTCTTGGGATCTTGAGCACACACGCACACGTGCCCACCCGGCATGAGTTTAAGCCACCAGGTCTGTCCGGGACTCGAACCACGGTTGAATACATGGAAGTTCAGCAACATAGCCAGTACGCTAACTGCTGGTCCCATCTAACACCATTTCTGTAGTGCAAAATAAATTTAAAATGAACAGCAAGTAATAAGCATTAGCAAAAAAGTAAAGTGAGAAATGCACATTGAAATGATGTATAAACATAACCATGTTGAAAATGTATTTTGATATCTAGTGACAAATTTCAAGAATGAAATCTTTAGCACCAACCAGTAGTTTTCTTTCACATAGTTTAGAATTCAGAATTACTCATTCTCTTTCTTCAGAAAGTTGACACAGGAAAGTATTTCATAATTATTAGATAAAGCAGAGAATGAATATCAAAACAGCACCATTCTAGACTAATGTATTAGTGAAACTGTATAAGCAAAATCTCAGGCTACAGATCCTTAAATGACAGTCTCTGAGATGAATATTTTCAAACTTGAGTTAATGAATAAACTAAATTTTAAGGATTAAAAAGAAATATGGCATTCTTATTTAGTCGCTAACAATAAGAAGGACTTAATTTTGTCATGTAATGATAACCAGAACATCTTTAGTGATGTTTGTGCACCAAAATTGACCTTAATATAGTTAATTTGTGGATGTATGCTGGCAGCAGATGTGTGTATATGGGTGATTGGAAGAAAATAGGTAATGTAGAAATGAAGAGTCATTGGATTAATTATTCCAGATCTTAAAATTGAAATTATTTTGCATGTAAGGAGCAAAGAATATGGTCATCTCTCCTTAACAAAACATGAGCATCGGATATTTCTAAAAATTTTTTAAGCATTTTATTTTGACCTGCAAGTGCTGGAAAACAGAAGGAATAATGAGCTAGAACCCATTAAAAATATTTTTTAAAGCTGAAATCAGCGTTTACAAGTATTCCAAGATCAGTCATGAAAGTTGATGAGCAATTAATTTTTTCAGAAAACATAGTCTAGGGCCACATGATAGAGTGGTGGTTAAGGTGATTGGATCTCACACCAACTGTGATTTGAGTCCCAGACCCAGAGTTTGAAAAAGCCATGGAGGGTACATGTGTGTGCCTAGAATTCTGAGAGGACCAGTGGAGAGGGTGCAACATGGCCAACCCACGTGGGGGTGTGACTTCTCTCACTTGCTCTTTCTCTTTGGCAAGCCAACATGCCTTGTAGAAACTTAAGAAAACATAGTCTGAATACTTTTGAAATCAAGACAATACGGAATAAATTTGGGTCTACTCTAAGTTCTTCTGTAAGTGTTTCTAATAGCTATTTTTCATTATCCCATATTCTTATGTAAATTTGCTAAAAGACTTTAGAAGTAAAAAAAAAAAAAAAAGTCTAAAAGATCCAGTGGATCTAGATAGTACATGATGGTAATCTTTTCCTGGTATATCAAAAGAGTTACAGAACCCAGGAAAATGAACAGTTTTCATGTGACATTTAACCACTCTTCCTCATAGTCTGCCAGTCTAATGAGTTGGAAAAAAATGTAGGACACATTAATTTATTCAAAGTTTTAAGAAGAAACGGAGACTGAATTTAAATTTAGTCCAAACTTCTACAGTGTTATACGTACTGTCTTCATAGCATTGTAAAAGTAATAGAAGCATGGTATTAAAAATGTTAATTTGGGATGATTTTGTGAGGAAGTTTGGTTTTTGTCTTTTTTCTTTCTGTTATTCATTCTTCTCTTCTGTGAGAGAGAGAGACAGGTAGCCCCACAAGGATTCTCATGCTGCAGTCCACCCTCAACTAAAGTCAGCTCTGGATCATGAGCATGCATGTGCCTAGTACTCAGATCTCCAGACATGAACTCAGAATCTTCCCATGTGGGTCAGTTTCACAGTGTTCTTTTTTGTATCTTTTCTCTCACTTTAAAATACTAAATCTGAAGACATTAAATTTGTCAATCATTTTGTAGATATATAAAAGTCACAATTTTATCTAGAAAAGCCTAACAGTGAGTGGCATTACATCAAGCTAAAAAGCTTTTTCTCATAGCAGAAGAAACTATTATAAGTGAAGAGAAAAGATAACTGGAATGGGAGAGAGTATTTGCGAATTATCCCTCAGATAAGGGATTGATATCTGGAATATATAAGGAACTCAAGTGGCTCACCCATTTAAAAAAAAAAAAAAACAGTTTAAAAACTGGCTAATGAACAGACAGCTCTTCAAGGAAGATTTATGAATGGCTAAGAGCCACATGATAAATGTTCAGTCTCTTGTCGTGAGGGAAAAGCAAATTAAAACTGCAGTGAGAAATTATTTAAACCCAGTTAGAATGGCTAGGATTAAAAAAAATAAATAAGGGTTTCCCAATGCTGTGGTGAAAAGGAAGGGAACTTTCTTGCACTTTTAGTGGGAATTTTATGGAGATTTCTCAAAAGTATTGTTTATAATTGCTAAAACATGGAACCAACCTAAATATCCAAAAACTGATAATCGGGTTGGAAAACTTGGCATGTATATACTCGGAAATATTACAGTTGTAACAAACAGTGAGATCCTATCATTCAACTTGGAATGGATGAATATAGAAGATTTAATGTTGAGTGAAGTGAGACAGACTTTAAAAAATACATTCAGTTTTTACTGAGTGTCTGCATTTTATGGCAAAGGTTTAGAGATGATGTGATGGTGCAGAGGATCGGTGTGGTTGCTAGTGACAATAATTGAGGGAGGTAGTTGGTAGAGAGTGGGTGGTGGATGGTGGTTATAAGACAAAAAAAGGATTATAAATGATAAATTTGTTTACAGGAGAAACCTTTATTTGTACTGTCTGAAATAGTTTACAGTAGTATTTGTTACTTTGTCATCCAAAGAGCACTTTGCTTAAAAGAATGGTCTGACTAGTGTGCAAATTATTTGCCATCGTTTGTGCAATTGTAGTATTGCAACTGAAATTTATTTTGTCAATGTTCTTTGAACTGAATAAAGCTTTTGTTTTAAAAAACTCAGCAATATTGAATATTGAACATTAAGTTTGGACTAATGGGAAGGTCAAATAGTGTTCTGTATGCCATGAAAAGGAAAGAAAAAACTTTCTTTTATCAATTACTTTGACATTTTATTCAGAATTGAAACAAGTGCGTGCGCGCGCGCGCGCACACACACACGTTTTCCAGGGATGAAAAGCACATCTGTTATAATAAAGTGAGTGATAGAAGCTGTCTACATGTTTTTTAATTGAGATTCTGTTTTCCCCTAATTCCATTTACAAGAACAGAGATGAAACATTCTCTTTCTGTCCTATGGTGGTTCCTCTAGAAATTTAACATGAGTATTTTACTTGATCTGAAGTTAATCATTAGTTTTACTCTTCTACACAATAGATTTTAAATGATTTAACTTTGATTTCTCACCTCTTGGTTTGTGTGCTGTCGTACAGTGTTTTAGACTTTTTTAAACCCACAGCCATTAATTGGACAGTTTTTATTGCTTTATATAATTAATGTTTATTTAAATTTATCTTCATATTTGCCACTTTTTGGTCAAGTTCTATTTATTCGGAAGTCATTTTCATTCTTCCTAAAGTACATCTTCTAGAATTTTCTTTAGTGGATATATAGGTGTGTGTGTGTGTGTGTGTGTGTGTGTATGTATGTATATAGTAGCAGTTTTTTTTTTTTAAAAAAAATCAATATTTTAAATTTATCTTCATTCTAACATAGTCGTACATAAGGCAGTTTACAATATTTCGTCTGCTTTGGAGAGTTAGTCTTTGTTATTTACAGTTTCACTTGATATATCTTGGTGTGAATTTCTTTTTATGTAATCCCACTTGGGTTATGTTGGGGCTCCTTAAATATGAGGATTCCTATTTTTATTGCATCTTTCAGGTCTTTTTTTTTTTTTTTTGAGAGGTTTATGCTGTAGGGTGCATGCACTACCCAGAAAGATAGACAGACAGACAGAAAGAAAGCGAGAAATCACCCCTGGGGGATGGCCACGCTGCAATCCCTTCTCCATTCTCTTCTCGGGATCTTGGGCATGCACGCACACCCGCCCTGCGTGGGTTTAAGCCACCGGGTCCAGGACTCCAACCGCGGTCAGCTACATGGGAGTCCAGTGATATAGCCATTGTGCCAACTGCTGGTACCCTCTTTCAGATCTTTTAACCTTACTTTTCATTTATTTTTTTCTCTGAGTCAGGTTGATCTTTACGCATATTTTCTAGTTCACTAATTTTTTTTTTTGCCAGCTATGCCTGACGAGTTATGTAATATGTTTTTGAGTTTCTGATTATAATTTTTATATACTGTATTTCCTTTCTGGAAGTTCCACGTGGTTGTTTTAAAAGTTCATCTGATTATTTTTTATCTCTTATTCCTTTTAGTTTTCTTTTTTTTGTTTTTAAGATAGGGTCTCAATACCTGATGATCCTCTCACCTCAGCCTTCCCAGAAACTGAGAGTGTAGGCATGTACAACTGCATAGTGATTTTAGTTGGTTCAGAATAGAATCCAAACCTCCAATGTGGTCTCTGCCTTCCAAGTAGTTGCATCTACCAGTGTGCACTACCATAGCTGGATCTGATCTTCTTTTGATAATTTCTTTTACTTTAAGGTTACTTATATTATTTTTTGGTATAGGACTCGTGTTCACCAGAGAGAGATAAGAGAGAGAGCAGGACAGAAAGCGAGAACTCACTCTGTAGGTGGGATGACTGTACTCCAGTCCCTACTCACACATGCCTGATCTGATTTTCATTCCTCCTGGTCTGAGACTTCATCTGAGCAGTTGACCATAAGGATCCAGCCACTTTAACAACTCCATGCCATCTGCTGGCCCCAGCCTCAGAATTTTCTTTAGTTTTTGCTCAACTTGTTTATTCTTTTTATTTTCTAATGAGATTTTTGCTATAGGGCATGTGCATTACTGGAGAGACAGGAGAAACAGAAAGCGAGTAATAACTCCCCTGGGGGGAAGATGGCCACACCGTAGTCCCTTCTCCTTCCATTCTCCTCTTGGGATTTTGGGCAGGCACACACATGCGCCCAGTGTGAATTTAAAGTAGCCAGGTCTGGGACTTTAACCACAGTCGGCCTAGTGGGAATCCAGTGACATAACCATTATGCCATCTGCTGATCCCTTGTTCATTTTTTTTTTTTTTTAAGAATCATTTTTATTTAATTTTTTTATTATTTTTTAATTCAATCAGAGAGAGCAAGAAAAAGGGAAAGTGAGAAAGCAAGCTCCCAGGTCTGGAACTCAAACTGCATTCAGCCATGTGGGAGTCCAGTGCCTTAACCGCCACACCACCTGCTGGCCCCACCTTGTTCATTCTTTTAACAAAAAGAAATTTTAGAAAATAAGGCCAGAGTGTGGGTTTATACTTGTAATCCTAGCTACTTAGAGACTGAGGTAATAGAATCATTAGTGGAGCCAGCCTGGGCAACGTAGCAAGACCCTGTCTCTTAAGAAAAAAAAAATTGTCGCCACTTTTAGATGCTTTATATTAGGATGTTTTTGGGTTTTCTAATATGAGTTTACTTAAGTGAAAATTCATGGTTTTACTACTTTGAAAATTTATCCAAGTAGCAATAGATAAATTGGAATGAGGTAGCTGTCTGTTCAGATTGGTCACGTTTTAAAAAATTTGCTTGGAGGAGGGGAGCAGTAGATGGCACAATGGTTACATTGCTGGACTCCCATGTCGTTGACTACAATTCAAGTCCCTGACCTGGCAGTGTAACCCTCACACTGGGCACGTGAGCATGCATGCCCAAAATCCTGAGAGGAGAATGAAGGAAAGGGGTGGAATGGCATGGCCATTCCCCCAGGGAGTGATTTCTCATTTTCTGTCTCTCTATCTCTGGCAAGCACATGCCCGCTATAGGAAAAAAATCTCTCTCCAAAAAAAAAAAAAAAAGGAAAGAATTAAAAAAATTTAACCATTTAACGTAAAAATAATAAAACCATTACATGTTAAACAAAAATCTTTATGAAAAATAACTAAATTTCGAAAAACAATAGTGAGAAAGGAATTGTTTTACATTTACAATTGTTTTACATTTTTACAAATATTTTTAATGTTTCTAATAATTGTTGGATTCTCAAATCTGCTTCTGCCTTCAGTTTTTTGCAGTAAATGATTTTGATTGAAACAGAAGGCGATCTGGCCTCCTACAGTTGTACAGTTGAAGAGAGAGTATCATGGACCTTCTGAAAAGATCTTAACGGACCATAATGTGATCTTGGATCACATTTTGAGATCCACTGTTGTAGATAGACTAAAGACTTAAATTTCCCAGAGACTTCTATCTTTACATTCTGATTTTTCAGTTTTATGCATTATATTTTGGTTTCCTACAATCATAGTTTAGGACTCAGTACATATCTCTGTTGCTTCTCATTTCCCTTGTCAACAATAGTGGTAGGCCATTTCTGTTATTTCAGAGAAGTACCTAGACGGACAATATCTCAGTACTCTATATTTTAGAAAAGACTCTTGAGGGACCAACACGTAGTGTAATGGTTACATCACTGGACTTCCACATAGTTGACTGCAGTTCAAGTTCTGGACCCGGCAGCTTAAAACTCAATGCTGGGTGTGTGTGTGCCCAACATCCCAAGAGGAGAATGGAGGAAAAGGGATTGTGGTGTGGCCACCCCCTTAGAGGGTGGTTTCTTACTTTCTGTGTCTCTGTCTCTCTCTGTCTCTGGCAAGCATATGCTCCTTATAGCAAAATCTCTCTGAAAAATAAAACAATCTTGAAACCTTGTGTGCTTCTGTTCCCCTTTTTTCTCACCTCATGAGGCCACAACTTAAGCTATAGTTTTACTTGTGTTCACATTTTCATTGAGTTCTGTAATCCCAGTTTAACTTCTGTAATTTAGGTTGATTCTAAAACTTTAAAGCAAAACTCTTTCATCACTATGACCAGATAGAATACTTATACTGATTTTAATTCCTGCTGTGTTCCACTTTACAATCCTGTAGTACTTGAGATAATTTTTTGAAGCTCAATTTCAAAATGATTTTTTTTTTTACCATAGTAATTGTTAAACTATAAAGTTTTCCCCCAGGATCATGCTTTTCTCGAGCAGTTTCATATTTCCTGAAATCTTTCCTTACCTAACCTTTTAAAAAAAAATTTGTGTGTGCTTTGATCACATCTTAACAGTTTTTCTAGGCTCCCTGTCTACTGTCTATTTTATTCAGTTCTGCTTTTCTGGGCAGCTCCCTCTCAAGAGGCTTCTGTCTGTTTCTCAAGAGGCTTCTCTCTGTTTTCTTATTCCAATCTAAGCTCATTGTTTTCTGGACTCGATTATGATACTTAACTGTTGTCCTAGAATTTCCATCTTTATCTGCTGTTTGTAGAATCCCATGTTTTCTTGGTTTATTTTTTGTTTAGCTGGAGTATATCTTCATGTAGCTTCCTAAGAAAGGTATATAGGAGGTAATAAACTTGTCTTGAAAGTATAAAACATCTTTTCTGCCTCCACAATTTGGTTGGGTACAGAATTCTACATTATTATTTTTTCTTGAATGTTTAAGGACATTATCCTATGTCTTTTTTTTTTTTTTTTTTTTGAGAAGTTTTTGCTATAGGGCACATGCACTCGCTAGAAAGACAGAGGGAGACAAAGCGAGAAATCACCCTGGCGGGGTGGGTGGGTGAAGGCCATGCCGCAATCCCTTCTCCTCCATTATCCTCTTGGGATCTTGGGCACGCACACGCACACACATGCCCAGCATGAGTTTAGCCACCAGGGCTGGGACTCAGACCGCAGTCGACTACATAGGAGTCCAGCGACATAGCCATTACGCCATCTGCTGGTCCCTATTCTGTGTCTTTTAGCCACTTCTGTTACTTCTAAGATGTCTGGGTGTTTTGTTGTTGTTGTTGTTTTAGATTTTTGCCATAGGGCATGTGTGCTCACCAGAGAGACAGAGAAAGGGAAAGTAAGAAATCAACCCTTGGGGTGGATGGTCTTACCACAGTCCCTTCTTCTTTAGGGATTTTGGGCACATATGCAAATGGGCCCAGTGTGATTTGCAAGTCGCCAATTCCAGGACTCAAACTGAAGTTGGCCATGTGGGAGTATAGTGCCTTAACCACCATAACACCTACTGGCTGTATTTTTCCCCCCTTTGGACTGAGGTTTGTCACTCCATAACTTCCATCTATTGGTTCTTGTTCTGTTCTCTGGAGCAGTTTGGAGTAAGTGTCTTCTATGAAAAGGCAGCGATCACCATTCTTTAGACTGAATTTCCACCATGACTGTGTGTGTGTGTGTGTGTGTGTTTGTGTAATAAAAACCCATATCTATAAGGTTAATGATTCCCTTCAGATACATTCTAGTTTTTTATCATTGTTACATTAAAATATGGGACAAGATTTTAATTCTATACATACTTTTATGGTACCATGTACACCAGTGCATAATACCCTGTGCTGCAATGCATGAATCAGATACCTTATTTGGGCAGCTTCAGCTTATGTCGTTTGTTTGTTTGTTTTATTTGGAGAGGTGTTTTTTTGTTTGTTTTGTTTTGTTTTTCCTATAGGGCGCATGCGCTCTCCAGACAGAGAGAGATGGAGAGACAGAAAGCGAGAAATCACCCCCCGGGGGATGGTCACACCGCAATCCCTTCTCCATTCTCCTCTTGGGATCTTGGGCACGCATGCACACGTGCCCGGCGTGAGTTTAAGCCACCAGGTCCGGGACTTGAACCACGGTCGACTACATGAGAGTCCAGCAACATAGCCATTACGCTAACTGCTGGTCCCCATCGTTTGTTTTTTAATTAGCTTTTCTTAACTGTTGGCTCACATTAAAACTTGTGGTCAGCTAAATAACTATTAAGGCTCTCCTTCTTAGATGATGTTTCTGACTTGGTACAAGTTTCCACTTGTGAGTATACTAGAGAATTTTATAACTTTTTTTTTTTTTTTTTTTTTAGTTTTTTGTTTGTTTCTTTTAAGGTTTTTACCATATGTGCATGCTCTTGCCAGAGAGAAACAGACAGTGAGAGGGAAAGTGAGTAATAACCCCTCAGTAGGGATGGCCATGCTGCAGTCCCTTCTTTATTCTCCTCTTGGGATTTTGTACAGATACACAAACATACCCAGTGTGGTTTTCTTTTTCTTTTTCTTTTTTTTTTTGGAGAGGTTTTCTCTATAGGGCGCGTGTGCTCACCAGAGACAGACAGAGAGACAGAAAGCGAGAAATCACCCCTCGGGGGGATGGTCACGCCGCAATCCCTCCTCCATTCTCCTCTCGGGATCTTGGGCACGCACGCACACGCGCCCAGCGTGAGTTTTAAGCCACCGGGTCCGGGATGCGAACCGCGATCGACTACGTGGGAGTCTAGCGACATAGCCATTATGCTAACTGCTGGTCACCCAGTGTGATTTTCAATCCACTGGGTCCAGGACTCAAACTATGGTCGGCCATGTAGGAGTCCAGCACTGTAACTACTACGCCACCTGCTGGTCCCTGTGCTATTATATTTTAAGAGAAAAATGTATACAATGAAAGCTGCCTGTGAGTAGGAAAAATTATCTAAAATAATAGACATTCCATTGTAGATTTTATACCCTAGAGCAAGACTAAAGCTTTGACATACTTTAGATAATTCTTTGTTGTGGAAGGCATCCTGTGCATTTAGGTATATAACAGCATCTCCAGCCTCTACCCAATAATTGCCAGGAATACATATCACCACCACTTCCTCTGCAGTTTGATTATCAGAAAATGTCTCCAGATGTGCCAAATGTCATCTGGGGGTAAAATCTCCCTGACAACCACTGCCCTAGAGTGCAGAAGTGTTTCTTAAGCCACCTGGTTAGTGTTTCTACTTTAAATATTTTCTGTAATTGGGATTTGAACATAGTATTTTTTTAAAGAATTATTCCATTTAATTTATTTATTATTTTAATGTGACCAGACAGAGAGGGAAAGTGAGAAAGCAAGGCTCTAGGTCTAATACTCAACCGTGGTCAGATATGTGGGAGTCTAGTGCCTTAATCACCATCCCACCTGCTGGCCCCCAGAACATAGTATTTTTTTAATATCATGATTCTTTGTAGAATGTTTTTGAGTTTTGCTATAGAGCACATGCCCTTACTGGAGATAGAAGGAGAGAGGGACAGTGAGAATGCACCAGGTGGGGGACACTGCAAGCCATTTTTCTCCGTTCTTCTCTTGCAATTTTAGGCATGGTACCTGATAAGTTTTTTATAGCCATTCAGTCCTGGACTTGATCTGTGTGGTTGGCCATGTGGGATCCAACTGTCTTTTTTTTCCTTAGAGAAATTTTTGCTATAGGGTGTATGAACTCGCCAGAGAGACAGAAAGCAAGAAATCACCCCCCAGGAGGGATGGCCATGCACAATCCCTTCTCTTCTCAGGATTTGGGGCACGCACCACACACATGTCTGGCATGAGTTTCAAGCTGCCAGGTCTGGGGCTTAAACTGGTCGGTCATGTGGGAGTCTAGCAACATAACCATTACGGTATCTGCTGGTCCCAGGATCCAGTGTCTTAGCCATCATGCCACTGGCTGGTCCCTGTAGAGGTTTTTAAAACTATAGCACTTCATAAAAGACCTATAATAAATACTTCATTAAATTATCAATTTTTTCCTTCCTATTCCAGTTTGTCATTCCTGCTTTGCAATATGATCTATGATTCAAAACATGATGTGTATAAATATATGATGTATTTTCAGATTAAGAAATGAAAATTACAGAACAATAACAAGATATTGAGTAGGAGGTTTATTCTGGTTTAATCATGGCCTTTTGCAGCCCATGATTAAAACTATTTGGGGGGGGGGTTGTTGTTGTGTATGTTGATAAATAGGCTTTTATTTAAGCTGCTTAGCTTCTTATTTTTAAAATTAAGTTGTGTTATATTTGTTCTTCTGTTTCACAATATAGCCAGCAGCCTGCTTCGGGTGTAGCCTATTCTCATCCAACTACAGTTGCCAGCTATACTGTCCATCAGGCTCCAGTAGCTGCTCACACAGTTACTGCTGCCTATGCACCAGCAGCAGCCACAGTTGCAGTTGCCAGGCCTGCTCCAGTAGCTGTTGCAGCTGCTGCAACAGCTGCTGCTTATGGAGGCTACCCCACTGCACATACAGCAACTGACTATGGTTATACCCAGAGGCAACAAGAAGCACCACCACCACCGCCCCCAGCTACCACACAAAATTATCAGGTAAGAAAATTACTAGTCTGGATAGGCAACATATGGGCCTTAGGGCTGGCAGGTGGCGTGGTGGTTAAGAACTCTGGATTCCCACATGGCTGATCTTGGTTTGAGTCCCGGACCTAGCAGCTTGCTTTCTCCCTTTCCTTTTATCTCTCTTTCTGTCTCTCTCTGGTCTAGTTTAGAAAATAGTAATAATAACAAATGGAACTAACTAAATTTTTTTTTAATGGGCTTAAGTGGATCAGCAGTTGGTGTAATGGCTGTCACTGGACTCCCATGTAGTTGACTGTAGTTTGAGTCCCGGATCCAGTGGCTTAAACTCACGCTGGACGCGTATGTGTGCATGCCCAAGATCCTGAGAGAAGAATGGAGGAGAAGGGATTGTGGCATGGCTATCCCACTGGGGGGTGATTTTCTTGCTTTCTGTCTCTCTGTCTTTCTGGCAAGCGCATGTGCCCTATAGCAAAAACCTCTATTAAAAGAAAAAAAAATGGGCTTCAGTGGTTTCAGTATAATACAATGCCCAGACTAATGCTTCACAAACTTGGGTCTTCCAAAATATACTTTGTCAGAGAGAGGAGAAAGGAGAAAGTAGTCTCCATGGGGAATGTCACACCCCAGTCCCTTCTCCATCTCACCCTCCCTTTGGGATTTTGGTCATACACATATATTTACCTGGCCTATTTCTCAAATTGCCAAATCCAGGACTCAAACCTGTGCAGTTGGCCATGTGCAATCTGGCTGCCTTAACCAGCAGGCCATGGAGCTGGCCCCAAAATGCACATTTAATGACAGAGAAAAGTGAATGGCTGTTCCTAGGTAGTTTGGCAACATATTCTAAGCATTAGATTTCTTGGCATTTTGTATGAATAATTCTCTCTACCTCTCACCAGTCCATTCACTGTATTTTAAGTAAGACTTCAAAAAGTTAATGAAAAAAATGTAATTAAGGCATGAGTTTTTTTCATGAACCCTTTGAAGATCTATCATAGAGTCCTGTTAACTTTTATTTTTAAACAAATTTTCCTATTAATTACTGGTTAAATATTTTAGTTTTACCCAAAGTTTTTGAGAAAAATTAAGACATAGAAAAGATGGTTCTTGTTTGTACTTATGGTATTATTTATTCATCTGAAACATAAGTATATTTCTCCTGTTTTATGAATCATGGACCTAAAGTACATATGATAAACATAGTACATATTTTATTCTTAAAACTTATCAAAAGTGTAAATTCTGTTGCCTATCCTGTCAGAATGCTCTTTTTTAGTATATAACAAAAATTGATCATACATACATACTTTTTATTCTTCCAGGTGCTTGTTCATTCTTATGGAACTTGCAAAGAAACATTATCCAGTTGCTTCTTATTCAGTTTTATGAGTCTTATAAATTGTCTTTACCGATTATATTTGAGAGCAGTATAGATTACTACTTACTTGTTTTAATTGGTACTAATTTCTTTAACCTGTTTTCTTTTGTTTGCATTTAGGGTCAGTTTTTAAAACTTTGGTCCTTCTGTACTTTCCCCGGTTTTTCTGTATTTTTTCTGAAACAGAGGAATTTACTTTGTGAAGTAAGAAATTGAAATATAAATCAACAGTATTAGCATTTGCCATTAATTCTTGGCAAATTACTTTTGCCTTGAAATTCCCTTTGACAGGTGTGATTTTGTGTTTCATTATGCTCAGAGACAGAATAGGATACTTTTTTTTTCTCTTTTTTTGTAGAGGTTTTTGCTATAGGGCGCGTGCGCTCACCAGACAGACAGAGAGAGACAGAGAGACAGAAAGCAGGAAATCACCCCCCAGGGGGGATGGCCATGCCGCAATCCCTTCTCCTCCATTCTCCTTCGGGATCTTGGGCACGCACGCACACGCGCCCGGTGTGAGTTTAAGCCACCGGGTCCGGGACTCGAACCGCGGTTGACTATGTGGGAGTCCAGCGACATAGCCATTACGCTAACTGCTGGTCCCTACATTTTTTTTTTTTGTGGGGTTTTTTTTTTGTTTGTTTTTGTTTTGTTTGTTTGTTTGTTTATTTTTTGCTGTAGGGTGCATGCGCTAACCAGAGAGAGAGGGAAAGTGAGAAATCACCACCACTCCCCAAGGGGGATGGCCATGCCATAGTCCCTTCTCCAGTCTCTTCTTGAGATTTTGGGCACATGTGCACATGTGCCCAGTGTGATTTTTGAGCCCTCAGGTCTGGGACTCGAACCGTGCAGCTGGCCATGTGGGATTGTACGCCTTAATCTCCACACCACCTACTAGTCCCATTTTGTTTTGTTAAGAGAGATTATTGCTATAGGGTGCATGCGCTTGCCAGAGAGATGGAAAGCAAGAAATCATCCCCTGAGGGATCCCTTCTCCTTCATTCTTCTCTTGGGATTTTGGACATGCACACACATGTGCCCAGTGTGAGTTTTAAGCCTCTGGGTCTGGGACTCGAACCACAGTTAACTACCTGGAAGTCCAATGATGTAACCATTATGCCATCTGCTGGTCCTACCATTTTGTTGTTTTTAATGGGGGCTATAAAACCCATGATTTTCTGTGCCCTGCCTGCTTTAACATACCTTCCCCCAAAGGTGCATTTTTTTAGTATCATGAGATTCATCTTTTTTAGTTTGCTATTGGGCATGTGCACTTGCTGGAAAGAAACTGATTGAAAGAGAAAGTGAGAAATCACCCTTCCAGGAGAAATGACCAGGCTGCAGTTTCTTCTTCTCCATTCTCCTTTCTTAATTTTGGACAAGCATGCATACATGCCTGGGATGTTTTTCAAGTCATCTGGTCCAGGACTAGAACCGTTCATTTGGCTATGTGGGATCCAGCTCCCTTAACCTTTGCACCACTTACTGGCCCCATTGTGAGATTCATCTTCTTTTTTTAAAAAAATTATTATTTAACTTTATTTATTTTTTTTTTATTTCACTAGAGAGGGAAAGAGAGAGAGAGAGAAAGCAAGTTGTCAAGTCTGGGACTCTGACTGTGGTTGGCCATGTGGGAGTTCAGTGACCCCAACCACCATTATCTGCTGGCCTGTAAGATTCATCTTTAAGGCAAAACTGCCACATACTTATTAGTAAAGTCATTTTTTCATATAAATTTTATTAATTAATTGATTAATTAAATTTGCTACAGGGCATCTATGCTCATGAGAGAGAAAGAGAAAGCAAGCCACCAGGTCCAGGGTTCCAACCACAGTTGGCTATGTGGGAATTCTGTGCCTTAACCACCACACCACCTGCTGGCCCCTAAATTAGTATTTTTCATTGTTCTGATTATGAAAGGTAATATGCTGTTTGAAATGCTTTTGATCTTATTTGATGAAATCCATAATCATTCTTCCTCTTTGAACTGAGTTTGATTCTTTTATTTTTAGGTCTGACATAAAGCTACATATTTTTTGTTTTCCTTTATTACAATTTTTTCCAGTTATTTCTCTTTTAGCAAGATTTTTTCTTTTATTCCTTTTCTTTAGGACTCGTACTCATATGTAAGATCCACAGCTCCTGCAGTAGCTTATGATAGTAAGCAGTACTACCAACAACCGACAGCAACTGCTGCTGCTGTAGCTGCCGCTGCCCAGCCTCAGCCTTCTGTTGCTGAAACCTACTATCAGACAGGTGGGTTTTACTAGCATAGTTTCATGTAAGCTTTGAAATATACAATTCTAGGGTATTTTTTAATGAGTAAGTTTTTGAGTCCATCTAAACTCATTGTGTTTATATCATCATGAGAGGCAGGTTCTAACCATACCTTCTCTTCTACTAGAATGCCTTCGAGTGACAGAGAGGGAAGGTAGCAATTCATAATCATGCCCTTCTCTACCAGAAACAGACTCCATTTCTGGTCGTTAGCATACAATTCCCTTCCTGCTAAAATAAGCTATATAAAAGAAACTGTGGCAATAACTTCTGACCACATTCTTATGTTTGTCAGAAATGTCCATATCATACTATCAGGTTGTCAGAAAAGCCATGGTACATTTTTGCATAGAAAAACAGTAAAATAATGTCATGACTTTTCCAAGAGAGAAGTAAAGGGATTAAAGCACCCCCTGCCCCTATTGTAGCATGATCACACTGCAGTCCTTTCTTTTCCATTTCATGTTGGGATTTGGGCATGTACACACACGCCTGGCATGTTCTTCAGGCTACCAGAGCTAGGATTCAAACCATACAGTTGGCCATGTGAGATCTAGCTGCCATAGTCACCAGGCCACAGAGCCAACCCTTTGCTCCTATATATATATGTGTGTGTGTGTATGTGTGTGTATACATTTTTTTGGACAGGTTTTTGCTATGCGTGTGTTCAACAGACAGAGACAGAGAGCAAAAACTCACCCCCCGGGGGGGGGCGGGGGGGAGATGGCCACGTTGCAATCCCTTCTCCATTATCCTCCAGGATCTTCGTCATGCACATATACGCACCTAGAGTGAGTTTAAGCCACTGGGTTCAGGACTCAAACTGTATTCAACTACATGGGAGTCCAGCAACGAAGGCATTATGCCATCTGCTGGTCCCATATTTTTAATTCATCTTTCTCTGATTTGTTATCAACCACCAGTAATGTTAAGTGTATCAGATCATCAGAAAATTCGTGACATATTTTTCCATAGAAAAACAGAAAAATATGACATGACTTTTCCAATCTCCCAGTAGTATATATAATGTTTTGAATGTAGGGAATGTTTTCTTTATAAAGAAGTTTCACATTTGTAGACTTTAAAAGATGGATTTTTTTTTTTTTTTTTTTTTTTTTGGGTAGAGATTTAATTGAGAATTTGAAAAGCAAAGCTGTCCAAGTTCTGAAAAGTGGGCAGTTTCCTTCATTATTTTTGAAGGACATATAAGTGTGTGTGAATAGATCCTTGGATTAGAAGAGAGTTCAATTAGCTTCTGGTACTGGCTTTACCATTAACATGAGCAAGTGATTTTATTTTTATTGTTACTATTATTATTTTACTGCTCTTTATGTCTGTTTTCCTGTCTATAAGTTATCAGTTGACCCAGATATCTCTAGGGTTCCTTCTAATAGTAAGATTTAAAGAGTTTTAAACCTTAAAATCTCATCTTAAAATGTTTTTACTTTATTTCTAGAGAGATTTTTGCTATAGGACATGGTGCACTCGGCAGAGAGAGAGGGAAACAGAAAGTGAAAAATCACCCCTCAGAGGGGATGGCTACACTTCAATTCCTTCCCTACTCTCCTCTCAGGCTCTTAGGCAAACACACACATGTGCCCAGCATGTTTTAAGCCACCGGGTCCAGGACTTGAACCATGGTCTACCACATGGGAGTCCAGCAGTGTAACCATTACACCATCTGGTGGGCCCTATTTTGACTTTATTTTTTTTTTTAATGAGGTTTTTGCTATAGGGTGCATGCGCTCACTAGAAAGAGAGAGACAGAGAGATAGAAAGCGAGAAATCACCCCTCCAGGGGGCGGGATGGCCATACCACAATCCCTTCTCCTCTGTTTTCCTCTTGGGATCTTGGGCACACACGCACACGTGCCTGGCTTGAGTTTAAGCCATCGGATCTGGGACTCGAACCGCGGTCAACTACATGAGAGTCCAGTGACATAGCCATTATGCCAACTGCTGGTCCCTTTTTTAATGGTCTCTTCTCTGTTGACTTTTATGTATAAAAATTTATAGTGAACTTCAAGTTTAATTATCAAGTTTCGGTTATGCTTAAGGATAGTGAATTACCTAAAAGTACATTTGATTTAGTTTGCATTTTGTTAGTATATGGTTTGTATAAGGCATTTAGCTCTTGGTATCAGTTTCCTTTCTGTAAACTATTATATAAATCTGTATGTTACATGGATCAAATTTCATAAGCTGATACCAGTAAAAGTTCTTAGTTACCTTTATTTTTATTTTTTTTAATTTTAATTTAATTTTATTTTATTATCATAATTTTTTTAATTTGACCAGAGAGAGAGAAGGAAAATGAGAAAGCAAGCCACCAGGTCCAAGACTCAAACTGTGGTTGGCCATGTGGGTGTCCAGCACCTTAACTGCTATGCCACCTGCCAACCCCTTAAGTTACCTTTACTTAAGTGAACATAAAATAGTTCAACACTGTTCATTTGGGTCTTAGAAATAACATTGTATGATCATTTAATGATCATTAGTAAGTGATTAATTATTATCTTAGTGATTGATAATAAGGCTAGTTAGATTCTTTCAAAGTAAACATTTATTTTGAATATGGTCAAAGGCAGCAAGAAGCTTCAACAAAGACATAAATAGTAGCCATTTAAAAATATCTGCATTTAATCTGTTTACATTAGAAGAATTAAGTCAATAGCATCGTGTGAGTTGGGATTGGAATGAAATTTATTTTGGATACTTACCAGTAAAATGCAAGGAATGGTCTATGAACAAACATTGAAATTTTTATGATGAATTGAAATACATACCTTGAGATTCTCTCTGTTTTGGTGCCTACATTAAACCAAACTCTCAAGTAGACTGATAAGCCTATGACTGTTCCCTTTCTCTCTATTTATATCCTCTCTCAACCTTTTCTGGAAACTTTTTACTTCATCCAGTAAATTTTGCCAACATACCAGTTTGGAAGTAGGTAGAATACATTCAGGGAAAGTTAGTAAATTAATATAAATATTTAACTCATACTGGAAAAAAAAAAAAACAGTTTTGTCCCTTTAGTCAAGAAGAAATTGATGGCATAAAATTTATAGTTAATGAATGATGTTTATACTCTGTAGTTTTTAAGGATATTGGTACAGTAACTAAAATGGCTCACCCTTCTAATTATCTGATGTCTCTTTCCCACTTCAGCCCCCAAAGCAGGTTATAGCCAAGGTGCAACTCAGTATACACAAGCCCAGCAAACTCGACAAGTGACAGCCATAAAACCAGCCACACCAAGTCCAGCTACCACTACTTTCTCCATTTATCCTGTATCCTCCACCGTACAGCCGGTAGCAGCTGCGGCTACTGTGGTGCCATCCTATACTCAGAGTGCTACTTACAGTACCACAGCAGTTACGTATTCTGGTAAGACTGATAATCTATGTTTGAATCAGTGAACAAATAGGGCATAGACTTATTAGAAACTGTCTTGATTTTCTGTGGAATTATCTTACTCTTTATAGAAGGAACTGAATTAATTGGTATTAATATAAATGTGTACAACATAACAAGTGGACCATGCTGTCTGTACATTATATATTTTTTCTTCTGTTTTTTTCCTCACAAAAGATCTATCTGAGTATAAAATGCTATTTAGGTATCTGGAACCTAATCATAAGTCTTGAGCCTACCGTTTTAGTTAGAAATAAACTGGAAATAACACCCAGTTTTCTTTCCTTTTTTTCTTTTAAGTTTTTTGCCGTAGGGAATGTGCATTTGCTGGAGAGAGACAGAGACAGACAGTGAGAAGGAAAGTGAGAAATCTCCCCCAGGGATTTGGTCACACTGGGGTGATCGCACTGCAATCTATTCTCCTGGGATTTTAAGCATACATGCACGTGGGTTACTGTGATTTTCAAGCCTCCAGATACAGGATTTGAACTGCATTCTGATGTGGGAGTCCAGTGACTTAATCACCATGCCGCCCATTGGCCCTCAACACCCATTTTCTTTTTGATTTTCACAAGAATTTGGAAACTTAAGGTTCAGGGACTACCACAGATAAATTATTTATGTTGTTTATTTTGGCCCTCAAAGAGCTATATCTTCATATTTATTAGGAATAACTAATCTAAAAAATATCAGGTAGTTTTTTTTTTTTTTTTTTTTTACAAATATTCATGAGATAGTGGTTATTTAATATACCTCTCTTAGAATGACAGGATAGCTTGTTTTTCTTAATCATGTGTTTTCCTAGAGAAGTATCATCACTAAAACTTTACTTCATCCACTACTCTTACTGATTTCTAGCTATGGTAGTTCTCAGTATTGAGGCTATTAATGTCACACACATTGGTTTTTTGTTGTTGTTGAAAGGTTTATTATTGTTGGGTTTTGTGTTTTATTTATTCCTTAATACCCTGTCTTGATCTATTGGGAATTCAAGGTAGCATGGGCAATTTCAGTTCTTACCTTTTGACACTTTGTTGTAGCTTAAGTATTACAACTAGCCTAACTACTGAACTTTTTAAATACCTTCTTATTTCTCAGAAATTTTGATCTCTTGCTTTAGGATGCTAGGGAAATAGTGATGAGTTAGACAGCTGTTGGAATGGTTGGGAACAGCAGTTCATTATGGCTGGGATATCCAATTAGTGGGATAAATAATCAGGAGGTGAGGTTAGAAATGTCCATGTGTAAAGCTTGTATGCTCTGCTATGATGTCAGTCTCTATCTTGTGAGCAGAAATGGTGCCACAGAGGGTATCTTAGGAAAGGGAACAATACAGGCGATTTTTAAGTTAACTGTGACAACCACACAAAACCATAGAGTAAGGAGTCATGTGAGAACTTTGGCTGGGCTGGTAAACAACAGTGAACTGATCTCAGGAGGTTGGGGTGGAAAGACACTTTATAATCAATTCAAAATACTACACAGGATATTTCCTATTTAGGAAAGATACCTTTTATTAAGAGCTCAAGAAAGTATTAAATCTCTTAGATTTGTCATTCAGGATTTTCCAGGTACTGCCTTTCTACCTCTCTATATCTGATTGATTAGTTACAATTGTAACCAGCTTTAACAAGTTAGGGGGTACTGTAGTATCCTTTCCTGTCCATTATTTTTCCTAAGTATGCCTTTTCTCTTCTCACTTCTCCCCTCTTTTATCTTGTTGCTCGAATATACTTAGCACTATGAAGATAAATATTTTTTTATTTACTGCTTTATTAGATGGATAGTACTTCATTACTTTTAATATTAGAAGATAAACATTGGTTTAGCTGTAGTGACAAGTGATAGGGAACTGTTGTGTGAGGATGAGGCCACATGAGAGGCCCAGATTTGGGTCCTGTACCATGCTAAACACTCCAGGTGCGTTCACATGTGCGTGTAATACTAGCCATGAGAAGCCGGGGCAGAGAGGATTGCAATCGCAGGACCCTACCTATATCTTTTTTTTTTTTTTTTAATTAAGAACTGTAGATATATACACAGGACATCTACCACTAAATACTAATTATCTTAACATTTAGTGCATATTTGTGCTTTTCTTTTATGGTAATATATTTATATAAATAGCATAGTTTCTTTATAAAAATGAATGTGCCTTACACATGCTGTATCTGTGAGAGATTGTTTTCAGCACCTCCTTCCTTACCCTACTGAAAGACATTAAAATTTGTAGATACTAAAATCCCTTATGTAAAATGACATAGTATTTTAATATAATCTATGCATATTATAATGCCCAATACAGTCTAAATACTATGTAAATAATTGTTATGCTATGTTGTTTTTACATATTTTTTATTACTAATTTTTACTTCCTCCTAATATTTTCAATCTGTGATTGGTTGAATCCACCAATGTGGTACCTTTGGATGAAGAGGGTTGCCTGTATATCATTCCTTTCATTGGTGTTTTTCCCCAGCTTTTACTTTGGAAATTTTTAGTTCTATAGAAAGAGGGAGGGTGACATGGTGGTTAAGGTAGCTGGATCCCACATGGCTGACATAAAATGCTGGACCTGACAGCTTGAAAAACATTCCAGCAATTGTGCATGCCCAAAATCCTGAGGGGAGGATGGAGTAGAAGGACCCTGGGGGTGGTTATCTCCCTGTGGAGTGCTTTCTCTCCCCACCCCCATCTGTCTGTCTTGTCTGTCTATCTCTCAATCTGGTGAGCACACATGTCCTATAGCAAAACTAAAAATGAATAAAAGAAAAAGAAAAAAAAACAGTACAAGAAATGGTCATATACTATTCACCTAAATTAAGCAGTTATTAATAGTTTTATCACATTTGCATTATTTCTTCATTCTCTCAAAACCTATTATCAGATCATTCAGCAATAAAATTTTAAGTTGTAGGTGGTGTGATACATTGCCCTAAATCTTAAGAATGTTTTTCCTAAGTATAAAGATAATTCTTTTACATAGCCACAATGCCAGTGTCATAAAAAGAAACAACATGGAGTTTCATATAATATATAAATTTTTCCAGTATCCACAAATGTCTTATTTTTTTTTTAATGGCTAGGCTTTATATGTGTTTGTGCTTTGTTATAAATTGTGTGTCTAATCAAGGATGTGGATTGTGTTTGGTTGTCATACCTCATTTCTTTGAATCCAGAACAATCTACTATTATCTTGTCTTATAACATCGGCAATTTTTGTTTGTTTTTAAGAAAGATTTTTGCTATAGTGGACATAAGCTTGCTAGAGAGAGAGAGATAGGAAGGGAGAAATCACACCCTGGGGGGGCATGGCTACACCACAATTCCTTCTCCATTCTTCTCGGGATTTTGGGCACGCATGCACACATGCCTGGCATGAGTTTTAAGCTACCAGGACTCAAACCACAGTCAGCCCTGTGGGAGTCCAGCAATAGAACCATTGTGCCATTTGCTGGTCCCGACATTGGCATTTTTGAAGAGTTCAGGCCTGTTGACCTATATCACATCTGGATTTATCTGATGACTTATATTTAGATTCAGATATATTTTTAGCCAGAAACTTTTTTAGTGTTCTTTTCATTTGTTACATCAGAAGCTCATAATAAATTATGTTAGTTTATTTTTTAATGATGTATTCACTGGTTAAGGTATCATCTACCGTGTGTCTCCATTATTAAGATAACCTTTTTCATGGGACCAGCAGTTAGCGTAATGGCTATGTCGCTGGACTCCCACGTAGTCGACCATGGTTCACATCCCAGACCGGGTGGCTTAAAACTCACGCCGGGCGCGTGTGCGTGAGTGCCCAAGATCCCAAGAGGAGAATGGAGGAGAAGGGATTGTGGCGTGGCCATCCCCCCAGGGGGTGATTTCTCGCTGTCTGTCTCTGTCTGGCCAGCACACGCGCCCTATAGCAAAAACCTTTCCCAAAAAAAAAAAAAAAAAACATAACCTTTTTCTTTGCAATTCACAAGTAATCTGTGAGCTCATTATTCTTTCATCCTCTGGTGCTAAACACTTTGAAAAGTTCTTAACTAAATTTATGTCATGGTAGATATAAAATGCCTCTACATTGATTCTTAGTCCTTCTTCTCTGAAACAGACTACTCCTTTTACTTCATTTTTTTTTTTTTTGTTATTGTGGGTGTGTCTTTTTTCTTCACTATATTCAATATCACGGTCCATTACTCTCATTTTTCTTTTCTGCTTTTTATTTGTTTGTTATTGTCAGGTGAAGTATGTCTGTGCCAGAGAGAGAGAAGAAAGCACCTCCCAGTGGGGCTTGATCATGCAGCAATCCCCTTTCCTTTACTTCTCTATCTCATCAAGATCCTGGGGATGTGTTGTAAATGTGTCCAGTGCGTTTTTTCAAACTGCGGCCAGGACACTAACTCTGGTCAGCTTATGTGCAATCTTAACTCCCTATTCACAGGGCTTTACCACTATGCTATAGGGCTGGCCCCATTTCATTTTTCTCTTTGAGGCTCACATTGTCCCAAATTTGGCCAGTATGCTCCTCTTCTAACCAGCCCCTGGGTCTTTTTAACATGGTCTTACCAGTCTTTCAACATTTCTTTCCTTTCTAGCACCATAAGTTGCTGTAGGTATACTTCAGGCTTTCTGTGTCCTATACTGACACCAGCCATTTCACAGAGGAACCATGATTTCTCTTAAATGCCAGTTGCATTCAAAAGACATTTTAATGACTGCATAGTATTTCATTTAATGGTTGTACTGAATCTTAAAGTGCATTTTAAGACATTTAGTCTTTTTTTTTAAAAGAGTTACTTATTTAACTTTATTCATTCATTTATTTTTAATTTGTCCAGCGAGAGAGAAAGAGAGAGGGAAAGTGAGAAAGCAAGCTATCAGGTTCAGGACTCAAACCATGGTTGACCATATGGGAGTGTCCAGCACCTCAACTACCACACCACCCACTGGTCCCAAGGCATTTAGTCTTTACTAGAGAAAAACTAAAGGTAAAACAATCCATCCATTTAAAGGTTTGTGTGTTTGCTCCCTTGTTGCCCTGGGACAGATCCCTAGATAAGGAACTGTTACGTCAAGAGGATCAACTTTTTAAATGCTATATAATGCACAGTACAAAAATTGCCACCCAGAGAGATTATTGTTAGGGCCTTTGAGTTCTATATCTGCAATTTTGAGTAACTACAACTTAGTCAACTGTTCTTTTTATCTCATTAAGTTAAGAAGTTATAGAGGGGCAAAACAATCAAAAATAAAAAATGGATGATTAAATAATAATTCTTTTTTTGGGGGGGAGAGGTTTTTGCTATAGGGCACATGCGCTTGCCAGACAGACAGAGAGATAAAAAGCGAGAAATCACCCCCCAGGGGGGATGGCCACGCCACAATCCCTTCTCCTCCATTCTCCTCTTGGGATCTTGGGCACTCACGCACATGCGTCAGGCGTGAGTTTAAGCCACCGGGTCCGGGATGTGAACCGCAGTCGACTACGTGGGAGTCCAGCGACATAGCCATTATGCTTACTGCTGGTCCCTAAATAAATAATTCTTAAAAAAAAAAAAAAGGACCAGCAGGTGGCATATTGGTTGAGGTGCTGGACACTCCCACATGGCTGAACACACTTTGAGTCCCAGACCTGGTGGCTTTCTCTCTCTCCCTCTCCCTCTCTCTCTCTCTCTCTCTCTCTGATCAATTTTAAAAAAATAAATACAAAATAAAAAAATGGACAAATAAATAAAATTAAATAAATAAATCTTTTTCGAAAAAAAGAAAGAAATTATAGAGGGGCTGGCAGGTGGCATGGTGGTTAAGGTGCTAGACTCCCACATGGCTAACCACGGTTTGAGTCCCAGATCTGGCAGCTTGCTTTCTCACTTTCTCTTTCTTTCTCTCTCTGTTTCTGTCTCTGTGGTAAAAATAAAATTTAGTAATAACAAACTTAAGTAAAAAAAAACTCAAAAAAATTATAAAATATTGTTACTAAATGGTGACTTGCTACATGTTGGATTACTGAAATATGTTTTTGTTTCTGATATTGTACATTTAAAAATAATATTTCAGACTTTCAGATAATGCAGTTTACTGATTAATAAGCATTTTTTAATTTCCAGAATGTATGCACATTCACCAGAGAGAGACAGAGATGGAGTAGTCAATATACATCCATCAACGAGCTGTGGTCACATCACAGTTCCTTCTCTTCTTTGGAGTTCCTCATCCTGTTGGGATTTTGGGCATTCACACATGTAGCTGGTGTGTTTTTTTAAGTTACTGGGCTGGGATTCAAACCACATAGTTCGTCATGTGGGACCCAGCTCCCTTAACCACTAGACTATGGGGGTGGCTTAATAAACATTTTAAATAAATGCACTTTTTAAGTAAACTATTTTCATTTTAAGAAATTAGGCTTTTACTTAACTTACAGAAAGCCTTATAGTTGTTTTCCAGCATTGCTTTTTTTTTTTTTTTTTTTTCCCAAGAAAATGTGCGTTTATTTGCTGGTAATCAGAAGAATTTAAGGTGTTTTTTAGCAGAGTTCCAAAAGTTTTAGCCCATCTTTTAGTACAAGCTTTGGTTTTCTGTTTTTAAATCAAATTGTAAGCTATGATTAAACCTGCCTTTAATTAACTTAGACTACCTGTGTGCAAATAGGGATTGTTCTATAAATAGTAAGCTTAACCTGGCTATTTTGAGGATTAAATTAAAAATGAGCATCATAGGACCCCACAATCTCTAAGCCATGTTTTTCTCATCTGTGAATTAAGTATAGTGATACTTACTATATAGATCTGTCCTAAAACTACACTGCTGGGGACAGCAGATGGTGTGGTGGTTAAAGCTCTAGAGTCCCACATGATTGACCTGGCCCACGGTAACTTGTTCCAAGTCCTGAACCTGGCAACTTGGAAATCACACTGGGCACATGTGCGTGCATGCCCAAAATCCTAAGAGGAGAATGAAGGAGAAGGGATTGCAGCATGGCCATCCTCCCAGGGGGTGAATTCTCACTTTTCCTTCCTCTTTCTCTGTCTCTCTCTAGTTAGCGCATGCACCCTATTGCAAAACTTTAAAACAAAATAAAAACTGCATTGTCTAGTGTATGACTTCCCATATTGTAGACTCTCAAGTTAAAAAACCTAGAAGACTTAGTCATTCAACACTGTTGGCCTCCATTTCCCATTTTCTATCTTTTGATTTCTTGATGGCATTAATACTTTTCTTAGTGTTTTATTTATTTTTTATTCTGTGAGGTAGTGCTTCCCCAGCAGGTCGTAATGCCTTGGACCTGCCCCGTAGTTTCTGCTAGCCCAGATCTTGACATACAAACACATAACATAATTTGCTCAGGGAAACCTTGGGATGTAAACCCCAGACCAGACCTTCCCATGCAGCCTCAACATTGTGCCGTATACATGCATACATACACATATATATGTGTGTGTGTGTATATATATATATGTATATATGTATGTATGTATCTATCTATATATATGGAGAGGGGGGGGAGGAGTGAGTGTGTGCTAACTCTTTTTTTTTGAGAGGTTTTTTCTATAGGGCGCGTGTGTGCACTGGAAAGACAGAGAGACACAGAGAGACAGAAAGCGAGAAATTACCCCCCCCCCCCCACCCCTGGGGGCATGGCCACACCACAATTCCTTCTCCTCCATTCTCCTCTCAGGATCTTGGGCACGCACGCACATGCGCCTGGTGTGAGTTTAAGCCACTGGGTCCAGGATTCGAACTGCAGTCGACTACATGGGAGTCCAGCAACAACATAGCCATTATGCTAACTGCTGGTCCCAACTCATTTCATAATAGTAGTCAGCATTCAGGAGACCAGAAGATTCTGTTAAAGTAGTTCTGTGCCATTGTGGCAAGTAGGAATATCTCCTGAGCCTTGATCACTCTTTGTCCATCTGTTACCACTGCAGGGAATAAAGAAATCTAGCTGGAATATGGTGAATAGGGAACCTACCAAGTTTCCAGAGAAAAGGTTAGAAGTGGTTAAGTTTTTCAGTTTTTAGTTAGGCTTATTTATAAAATCAGCAACTTTCTCAAATTAAAATCATTTACGGATATTAAACTCTATAAGTAACTGATGATAAACAACACATAGATATCCTATGAATAACTAGCATAACATGATTGATTGTTCACTGGGGTCTTTGAACAATAGAAACAGAATCCATACAGTTGACCAGAAAACAGAGTGCTTATTTTCATTTTGAAAGATGAGAACCAGTGTATTGACAACTAATTCCAAAATCTTTTAACTATTGCCTTATGTTTTCAAATTTCTGCTAAATTTTCTTTCCTTCTCTTTTATCTTTTTTTATCTTCTTAGCTACCAAACTTGTTAAATCTTACTTTCATGAGGTTGGCTGTTTTCACTGTCTAGTATCCTATTCATATTCTTTCTCAAGTGCAACACTTATATTTTGTTTAGAGGATTTCTGTTCGGGGTATACATTAACAGATTCAAACACTCTTAGGAATCAGAGCTTACTTTTTTTTTTTTTAAGTTTATTTTACTTAGTTGATGAGTGAAAAAGAGGCACCCATCACAGGGTTTCACCACACCATGATCCTTCCCCCAGCCTTCCAGCCAGTGAGTCTCATGAGTGTGCCAGTATCCTCAGGGTGACCCAGATCTGAACCCAGACCTCCCATAAGACTTTAGTATTGCACAGTGGCGCCCTAACACCTGTGCCACTATGGCAGGGCCCACATGCTTACTTTATACCTCCATTACACCTGACAGGTGTTAAATAAATACTTGTTGAGTGAATAAGGAGGAAGTTTTTAAAGCTTTTTCCCGGGTTCCATGAGATATATGTTATTTGTAAACATGCATGTGTTAACCTACCATTATCTGCAGAATTGATTGAATTTAAATTTATGACTAGCATTTAACTTGTCCATTTATAACTATGTAACATATTCTTGTTTGATTTTATTTGTAAGGTACATCTTATTCAGGTTATGAAGCAGCAGTGTATTCAGCTGCATCTTCCTACTACCAACAGCAGCAGCAACAACAGAAGCAGGCAGCAGCAGCAGCTGCTGCTGCAGCAGCAACAGCTGCCTGGACAGGGACCACCTTTACTAAAAAAGCACCATTCCAAAATAAACAACTGAAACCAAAACAGCCTCCCAAACCACCCCAGATTCACTATTGTGATGTTTGTAAGATCAGCTGTGCTGGACCACAGGTACATAATATTCTGTGTTTTACCATCAGTCTTCAATGGTTATTTTTGATAGATAAATATGTTTAGTATTCTAATTCTTATACCTGCAAATAAAAAAGGTTATATTTTCTTTCTTGTTAAATTTTAGCTATTGCATACATAATTTGCTAAGTAGTCATTTCAAAAAAATGTTTTTAATTGATTGAATTGTATTCAGTTGAAAAACCATAATCATTACTAATGTAAATGAAAAAATGGGCAAACTGAGCTTTTTTTTCAGGAAGGATACTTTGCTCTCTAAATAAGACCTAAATTTAGTTTTAAACTTTAATGTTCAAATTAATTGGTATTTGAGGTAAGGCTAAAGTTTTATTTATTTTCTTTTGAAATATCCCTAATTTGCTTTGCAAATCCTTTATATACAATACTTTGGCTTAAGACAGTTGTTTACTGATAATCTATAGTTTTTAAGGATTGCATGTGTAATGAGACTCAATATATGCCTTATAGAATGTCATTTTCTGCTTCAACTTTTTTTTTTTTTGGAGAGGTTTTTGCTATAGGGCACGTGCGCTCGCCAGACAGAGACAGACAGAAAGACAGAAAGTGAGAAATCACCCCCCGGGGGGATGGCCATGCCGCAATCCCTTCTCCTCCGTTCTCTCGGGATCTTGGTCACGCACGCACACGCACCCGGTGTGAGTTTTAAGCCACCGGGTCCGGGACACGAACCACGGTCAACTACGTGGGAGTCCAGCAACGTAGCCATTACGCTAACTGCTGGTCCCTCTGCTTCAACTTTTTAAGAACAAAAAAAGTATAAGGAAGTGTCTTTTTCAAAAATATTGACCAATGAAACATGCTAGACCTTTTCCCCCTTTTTTTGGTTTTGTTTTGTTTTAGGTTGTTAAACATTAAAATGTGTGATTTAGTACCAGCAGATGGCATAATGGTTATGTTGCTGGACCCCCACGTAGTTTACCATGGTTCCAGTCCTGGACCCAGCAACTTAAAATTTATACCGGGCACATGTGTATTTTTTTTTTTTTCTTTTTTTTTTTTAAAGAATTAGTTTATTTGACTTTATTTATCCATTTATTTATCTTTACCTTGACCAGAGAGGGAGGGAGAGAGAGAGAGAGAGAGAGAGAGAGAAAGTGAGAAAGCAAACCACCAGGTCCAGGACTTGAACCATGGTCAGCCATGTGGGAATCCAGCGCCCTTAACCACCGCACCATCTGCTGGCCCAAAATTTATACCGGGCACATGTGTATTTGTACCCAAGGTCACAAGAGGAGAATGGAGGAGAAGGGATTGCAGCATGGCCATCCCCTCTGGGGTGTGACTTCTTGCCTCCTGGCTCTCTGGCAAGCACATGCACCCTATAGCAAAAAAAATTCTCTAAAGAAAAAGATGTATGATTTAAGCATGAATTGATTTATAATAGCTAGTGAATTCAACAGCCTTCCCAAACTTTGTTATTATTATGAATGTCTGTTTTTTATTTGAAAATAAGCAGTTTCGCAAGTAAGACATTATTTGAAAAGAACGGATAGTCATTTTTTAAAGTTTTATCCATCTTCCACCTCTGCCTCACCTATGTATATATATTTTTTAAATTTACAGATTGGTCTTTGTACTTTTAGTACTGAATTGGGGATATTTTCAATTACTGGCATTCCCTGAGTTATACCAAATTAGGGAACGTTTTAATATATATAGGTAGATATTTAAACCTTCTGTGATTCTGCTTTGAGTATGATAGAAAATGATGTTTTGTTTTGGGACCAGCAGGTGGCATGGTGGTTTAGGCGCTGGACACTCCCACGTGGCTGACCACGGTTCGAGTCTCGGACCTGGTGGCTTGATTTCTCACTTTGTCTCTCTCTCTCTCTCTCTCTCTCTCTCTCTCTCTTTCTCTGTGTCTTTCTCTGGTCAAATTAACATCAAATAAATAAATAAAATAAAATAATAATTCTTTTTTTTAAAAAAAGAAAATGATGTTTTATTTTGTTGTAATTTTTTTTATGTGATTACATGGTTGATGGGGGTGAGTGGGGATTATTTGCAGGGATCCAGGGAAGACGTGAAAGGAAACAAGGATGTTGGTATTGTATTTGAGGAGTATATCCTATTCAACTTTGTTATTTAGTGGAGATAATCTCTAAGGGTGACAGATGCAGATGTAAGAATTTATTGATTTTGTGGGTGCTCATATGAAAGGGTTGTACAGGGTGCTATGGTGATAGGTCAGTAGCATTTAGAATAAATATATGTGAGATTGACGATTACTTGCTGGATTACCCAAGAACAGGCCAAGGGTGCTAACTCAAGTCAGAGGCAGTGCCTTTAAGGAGTTAATGAGCATTACAGAAAAATACACAGTTTGTGAGTTAGAGTCTAGGTGTAGACATAAGAAGGGAGAATAAATTGGTTTAGATTTAGGGGGCCAAGCTTGCAGTCCTGGCTCTTCCACTAATCATTTGACCTTGAGCAAATTAGAGACAATAACTGAGTTTTTGTTTTCTCATTTTTCTTCCCTTTTTTCCCCCCTTTAATAAGAGATTTTTGCTATAGGGCAAGTACACTCACTAGAGAGATAGAAAGTGAGAAGTCACCACCCAAAGAGTTTGGCCATACCACAAATCCCTTCTTCTTCAGTCTCTTGGGATTTTACACATGCACACACACGCACATGCACATGTGCCCTGTTTCCTCACTTTTGTAACAAGGACTTGTCCTAAGTTAGTGAGGTTCAAACTATTTCATGGAGCTACCTCAAGCCACTGTAGATAGTTCAAGGAGACTCAAATGGCTGGACCTTAGATTTCCCTCTTTTGTTTCAAATTAGCAAGTCTCTTGTGCATAAGATTTTATTTGGAGAAAGGGTTTTTGTTTGGCATTAGAAAATGAATGTTTCAAGTCATCCCTAAAATCTGATCCGAATTATTTTATTTAACTTTATTTATTTATTTTCATTTGACCAGAGAGAGGCAGAGTGAGAGGGAGAGAGAAAGTGAGAAAGCGAGAAAGTAAGCCACCAGGTCTGGGACTCAAGCCTTGGTCAGCCATGTGGGACTCTAGCACCCTTAGCCACCACACCACCTGCGGGCCCTTCAACTGTTTTTAATATGTGTAGTTACCATTTTTAAGTGAGAATTAGAGATTTGGGAATTGAATTACTAAAATGATGTAGAATGAAGACTAATAAAGCAAAATTTATCTTTTTGTTTGAAACAGACTTATAAAGAACATTTAGAAGGACAGAAGCATAAAAAAAAGGAAGCTGCATTGAAAGCCTCACAAAATACCAGCAGCAGCAACAACTCTACTCGTGGGACTCAAAATCAGCTACGTTGTGAGCTTTGTGATGTGTCTTGTACTGGAGCAGATGCATATGCTGCCCACATTCGTGGTGCTAAGCATCAGAAAGTAGGTGTTTTTCCCCCACACATCCTTATGTCTTACTCCATTTTCTTTGAAAAGGTTATTTTGAAAATGTAGTTTCCAGTGGCAGTTTAAGTAAATATAGCTTCAAATTTTGAAAGCTTTGAATACATAATAAGCCTTGCTTATATGCTAATATACTTAAAGGTGAAGTCAAAAGGTCATTGGAAAGGAGGAAAAAAACAGGAAACTGTCTTAAAAATGAGTTAAAACACTTCACGGATTGGAAATTGTCCTGTGGTTATTTTCTTATTTTTCTTATACATACACATTTGTCCATGTTATTTTGCCTTGGTTTCTCATCCGGTAGTAGATGAAATAGCTATTCATTTCTCCTCCACATAGATTATCTTCAAAATAATGAGTATTGCATATAGAACATAGGAAAAGGCTAGAAAAATATAGTTTAGATTTTTACTTTATAAGGTCATTCAGACAAACTTTTAAAAAATCTATGCTTTTGAATTTTCTGACTTATCAATGTATTTCTGTTTTGTAGGTGGTTAAATTACACACGAAACTTGGTAAACCCATTCCTTCAACAGAACCAAATGTTGTAAGCCAAGCTACTTCTTCAACAGCTGTATCTGCTTCAAAACCGACTGCCTCTCCTTCAAGCATTGCAGCAAACAATTGTACTGTGAATACTTCCTCACTTACAACTTCTTCAGTGAAAGGTCTTACGACCACAGGAAACTCATCTCTTAATAGCACATCCAGCACTAAAGTGTCAGCAGTGCCTACAAATATGGCTGCCAAGAAAACATCTACACCCAAAATAAACTTTGTTGGCAAGTACAAAAGCTTCTCTATTTTTCCTATCAAAGTCATATTTTTTCCTTCGTGTAATCCTTCTGCTTATACTCTTGAACCCTTCTTTTCTCTTCCCTGTAGCTTTGTTCCTTTACATGTCTGTGTTTTAATTTTTAAAAGTAGATGTTTATTCCTTTCAGCCATATAATTTCTTTCACCCTTTTCTTCCTTTTTTTTTAAAAGAATTATGTTATTTAACTTTATTTATTTTAATTTCACCAGAGAGGGACAGAGTGAGAGAGAGAGAGGGAAAGTGAGAAAGCAAGCCGCCAGGTCTGGGACTTGAACCCCAATCGGCGTGTGGGAGTCCAATGCCCTCAACCACCACGCCACCTGCCGGCCGCTACTTCACCCTTTTCTGAAGCTGCATTTACGAGTCACCAAAGGCCTAATTCCCAAATCCTGTGACTAGCTTTCAGTTTTATCTTACTGACCTCTACAATGTTTAATGCAGGTGTCTGCTGTATCTTAAATTTAAAATAGGTCTTTATTTCTTGATTATATGTATGTCCATCTACCCCTTTCCCAGGTTCTCCTGCCTATGTGTTCATTAAATAGTAGTGTTATCAAGATTCTGACTGCCTCTTTTTCATTCTGCTCCAGTGTTCATGATTGGCTTTGTCCGTTCCCAAGGTGCAGTGACTCTAATGTCTTTTCAGCAAACTTAATACCCCCGTTGAGTCTGAGAGCTATATTCTAGGTATACCCTAGTTGTTCCTCTCTTTATGCAGTTCAGTAAATGCCTCCAATTGTGCCCCATTGTTAAATCATAAGAGTATATGAAATAATCTCTTAAAATAATCTCTTAAAATTGCTGCTTTTTCAAATGGAAAACTTCACTAACATTTTTTTCTTACTGACTGCCACCTCAACTGTTTACAGAAACAAAAGTTTCTGTATCTCCACATTATTTCTATAGAAATGCCTTGTCTTTATTTCCATTGCATTGCTTTTTAGGCCTTCAAAGTCTCTTCCTTGGAGCTTTGCTTCTAAACACATCTAGTCTCTTCAACATGTTCTTTATACTCTCATTATTTTATCTATCATTATCATCATCACAATTATTATTATTTATCATTTTTTTAAGATACATACCAGATTGTGTTATTGTTCTGCTTAAAAATCTTATGCAGCTTCCCTCTTCCATATAGGATAAAGTCTGTATTCCTTAATTATGTCACATAAGGCCCTTCAAAATCTGCCTCCCTTTCTAGCTTCATATCTCATCACTTCTACTGAAGTGTTGTAATTTATACTGAATTATTAACTCTTCTTTGGATTTACCATAGTCTTATTTGTGTCTTACTTTGAATTGTGGGCATCTCACAAGCAGCTACATTTGTTCTATTTTTTCTATATTACCAGGATCTAAGACGGTGCCCAGCATGTTATAAATACTTAAGAATATTTTTTAAAGAACAGATTAAACCAGAAAACTTAACAATTAATAGGGAATTCTCTGTGACAGTTAAAGTATTCATTTTAATTGATGATTTAAATGAACACTACAGTTTATTACTTTTACTTGTATTTCCCATTTTTTAAGTCAATTTATACTTTCAGTTCAGAAAAACAAAAATAGAAAATTTTCTTTAAAGTAACTCTTGGTGTACATTCATGTCTGTTTTCAGTAAATCATAAGTAGAAGGAAATAAGGAATGATAATATGTGAATTGGCTCTGTTTTCATCCTTAATGGAAAGTTTGATTTGAACTAAATTTTCAATAAATGCCCATCATTGACCTTACCTTTTTCTTCTTTTTAAAGAAATAAATACTATCCCTTTGTTTAATTACTTGGCACAGGTTAGAGATACAAACATGAATTAGGCTTAATTCCTACCTTTCAGGTATTTGCTCTTCACTTTTAAGTATTTGATGTTATGAGAGCCATTGGGTGTGTGTTAGGTATTTGATGTTATGAGAGCCATTGGGTGTTGGGAGGTGAAGAAAAAAATTCAGTGTATTTCAATAATAGGATTTTTAAAAAGCCTAGTAGTTTATATGACTCTTCAAAGTTCTAATCTGTTACATGTCAAACAGCATAGAAATGTTCATCTGAAGCATGCTCCAGATTTATATTTTTATACAAAAATAAAATTGCTATCATTCTTTGATGTTTTCTAGGCGGTAATAAGTTGCAGTCGACGGGAAACAAAACAGAAGACCTAAAAGGAACTGAATGTGTTAAAAGTACTCCTGTCACTTCTGCTGTGCAGATTCCAGAAGTAAAGCCAGACACAGTGTCAGAGCCAGTCACACCTGCGTCTCTTGCTGCTCTGCAGAGTGATGTGCAGCCAGTGGGCCATGATTATGTGGAAGAGGTACTGATTTGAGAATACCATTTGTGTGACATTGGGCAAAGGGAAGAAGCATATCGTTTTGTTGCTAGCATGTTTTACATGTAAAATTAAGTTATACTCAATTATATTTTAGATATAGGTTACTTTTGAAGGAATATCAAGGAATCTTTCTTATAAGAAAACATGATTAAGCTTGCCCATGCCGTCACAGTTATTTTTTTCATTAACTCTTATGTGTTTCCCTGTTAACACCATTATTGTGGTGTAAAGTAGCATTCTATTTATCTCTTTTAATTAAATACTCTTCAACTATCATAAAACATAAAAAGTTTATAAACTGAGCAGCAAGATTAGCAGGTGGCATGGTGGTTAGGGCACTAGACTCCCACATGGCCTACCTTCGTTCAAGCCCCAGACCTGGAGGGGTGCTTTCTCACTTTCCTTCTCTTTGTCTCACTCTCTCTCTGTATCTATCTGGTTGAATTATATAAAAATAAATAAAATTAAATAAATAAATCTTTTTAGAAAAACACTGAGCAGCAAAAATGTTGAAGGAGAGAACCAATATATATATCTCTTTTTGAACAACCACTTAGTTTCATATGTAAAATTAAGGTTGCTGCTATAACACATTGTTTATTTGGTTTCTCAAGCAGATTAGAAAACTATTCCTGTTTTATAAGTAAAATAAACTCAGTAGAATGAAGGAGTAAGAGGACATCAGGAGGGCTTGACTAGGTTATTTGCTGTTAACAGACCATGCAGTAATATAATACTATTTACTTTCACTTTGTTGTAGTGCGTGTATAAGTTCTCTGAACACCGGTTTTCAGATCTATAGAATTTGGGAGTGTTCCATAGGGTATGAGGATTAGCTGAAATAAAGTACCTACCACAGAGCCTACTATACATGTAGCAGGTTTTTGGCAAATATTAGTTTGTTCTTTTTCCTATCAAGAAAGATCCACATTATGTTCAGTTCTTTGTTTACAAGTTGAATAACTGGCTTATAGAGTTTGTAAGTAGTTCACAAACAGTTCTTACTTAAAGTTGCAACTTGACCAAGAATAAAATTTTGTTATCTTAAAAACATTCTCAGCCAAAACATGCTGATTTTTTTTTGATGAAATAACCCTAAACATTAGAGTATTTACATTTAGATAATTTTTTTTCTTTTTTCTTTTGTTTTTTAAGTCTGTTATTTCTTCCATGAGCTAGAAAGGCAGACACAGCACTCTCAACAAAGTCCTAATGCTGTGACCAATGACCAACCCCCAGTCTTCACGAGTGAATCAGTGCATGCCCAGCACACTTTGGAAGTTTTTTGGACTTGAACTCAGATCCTTCCCATATGGATCAGCTTCATAGAGCATCATATTTTACTGCTGTGCCACCATCTGGCCCCCAGAGCCATTCTTAAAACGTGCACAGTATGAACTTAATATTCGTTATAGACTTTGTAGTACAGTTCAGCCTTTTAACCTCATGACTGTACAGTTAGAAAAATTCATTTTGACTTTCATAAAGTTACATGTATAAAATTTGGAGCTTTGAGAAATTCTTATACTATAAATCAAGTCATCTTTATCTCCCATCTTCAAGAATAGTGTCTATTCGTGTAGACGATACAATATGAGTGCTTCTTTGTTTGAAATGCTTGGGATCAGACGTTTTTCAGATTTTGTATTTTGATTTACATATGCATAATGAGATATTTTACAGATGAGACCCAAATCTGAACACTGTGTTTTTTATATGCATCTCATACACATAGCCTGAGGGTAGTTTTATACTGTTGGTTTTTTTTTTTTTTTTAAAGAATTATTTATTCATTCCTTTACTTTAATTTGACCAGAGAGAAAGAGAGAGAGAGTGGGAAAGCAAGCCACCAGGTCCAGGATTCCAACCGTGGTTGGCCATGTGGGAGTGTCCAGCGCCTTAACCACCACACCATCTGGTGGTCCCCAATTTTATACTGCTTTTATTAAAGTTTGTTTTTTATATGCATCTCATACACATAGCCTGGAGGTAATTACATACTTTTTTTTATATTGGATCATTTTGACTGTGACTCCTCACACAAGCTCAGTGGCCTTATGTCCACATAAAACAAGTATCGGATTTTGGAGATGTTTTCTGGTTTTGATGTTAAAGAGATGCTAAATTTATGTTCAGTAACTAATAGAGAATTTAAAGTATCTAGTTACAACTAAATATTTACATCTAGACAAAAATACTAAAATGAAACGATATTACAAAAACATATATATGCTGGGAACCAGCAGTTAGCGTAATGGCTATGTCGCTGGACTCCCACGTAGTCGACCGCGGTTTGAGTCTCGGACCCGGTGGCTTACAACTCATGTGCGTGCGTGCCCAGGATCCCAAGAGGAGAATGGAGGAGAAGGGATTGCGGCGTGACCATCCCCCCTGGGGGGTGATTTCTCGCTTTCTGTCTCTATGTCTCTCTCTGTCTGTCTGGCGAGCGCACGCGCCCTATAGCGAAAAACCTCTCCAAAAAAAAAAAAAAAAAAAAAAAACATATATATGCTAAAACATTTTGTATGCTAGAATTTAAAATTCTCACTTTTAGGTCTAGTCTAGTTTTACAGTTTCTGTCTTTTTAAAAAATTTACAGAGCCAGCCTGGTGATGCAGGGTTAATGTATGACTCAAATGATTCTAGATCCATATATAGATTATGAGTTCAGTTCCCTAGTCAGTCTGTACATGCTCCATGGTCTTGTGAGGGTTGGATGAAGGTGGGGTTCATGGTATGGGATCCTCCCGAGAGTACTTTCTATCACATTCTCATAAAAGAAATAAACTTTTTTAAATTTTTGCTATAGGGCGCGTGCGCTTGCCAAAAAGACAGAGAGAGACAGAAAGTGAGAAATCACCCCCCCCCCCGGGGGCGGGGGGTGGCCATACCACAATTCCTTCTCCTCTATTCTCCTCTCGGGATCCTGGGCTCGCATGCACAAGCGCCAGGCATGAGTTTAAGCTACCGGGTCTGGGACTGGAACTGCAGTCGACGTCATGGTAGTCCAGCGACACAGCCATTATGCCAGCTGCTGGTCCCAAGAAAGAACCTTTAAAATGTAGACATTGCCACTGTTTTTCCTCACTCAAAACTAATTATTCATAAACTTAGTAATTGAAAATCTTGAACTATAACATTCCTGTTATGATTTTTTACTGTTTTTTTTTTCCTATACCAAGGTACGAAATGATGAAGGAAAAGTAATTCGGTTCCATTGTAAATTATGTGAATGCAGCTTTAATGATCCCAATGCTAAGGAGATGCACTTAAAAGGGCGAAGACACCGACTTCAGTATAAAGTAAGTAAGAGCTCAACTGTTATTTCTTTTTAATTTGCTATAGGGCCTATGTACTCTCAGTTAAGAAACAGAGAATGTGTGCTTATAGTTGAGCAACGAAGAGAGGGAGAATGAGCCAAAAAGCACTCCCCTGGGGATTGGCCACACTGCAATCCGTTCTCCACTCTGCTTTGGGGGATTTTAGGTATGCACACACATGTGCCAGCATTGTTTTCAGCCCACTGCATCTGAGACTTGAAACATGCAGTTGGCCGAGCAGGATCAATCCTCCATAACTACCATGCCACCTGATTGGCTCAACTGTTACCTTAAAAAAAAAAAAAAAAAAATCAAGTCACAACATTCTATATGGAAAACTACCTAAACAAACCTCAACCATTCCATAAACTCCCATTGTAAAAATAGCATATCATATTGACACACTCTTTTACAAAGACTGAGATATGTGATTTTTATTTATTAGTTTGTTATACTTAAGTGAGGGACCAGCAGGTGGTGTAATGGTTACATTGCTGAACTCTCATGCAGTTGACCATGATTTGAGTCCTGGACCTGGTGGTATAAAACTCATGCCAGGTATGTGTCTGTGTGTGCCCACAATCCCAAGAGGAGAATGAAGGAGAAGAGATTGGGCATGCCTGCACATGTGCCCTGCTTGAATTTCAGGTCCCTGTGTCTGGGACTTGGATTGCAGTTAACCATGTGGGAATCAAGTGGCATGGAGGTTAAGGAAGCTGGATCCCACGGAGGTGACTGTGCAGTTCAAGTCCTGAAAGTCTACAAACAGGCCAGACTGGTGTGTTGTGTACCTGTCCAAAATTCCTTCAGGAGGGAGAAACAGAGAAAGGTTACAGTGTGACCATCCCCTATGGATGTGGGGGGCATTGCTTTCTCACTTTCCTCCCCACCTCCAGCAAGCACACGTGCTCTATAACAAAAACTGAAGGAAAAAAAAGTGTAAATTATTAGAGGGACTGTTCTTTGTATAAAATGTCTTGTCTGCATTAACAGAAAAAAGTAAATCCAGATTTGCAAGTAGAGGTAAAGCCTAGTATCCGAGCAAGAAAGATTCAAGAAGAGAAAATGAGGAAGCAAATGCAGAAGGAGGAGTATTGGCGAAGGCGAGAAGAAGAAGAACGCTGGAGAATGGAAATGAGGTAACATCTTTAATAGTGTGATAAAAGTGCGTTAGCCTTTTCAAAAATTTTCACTATTCTGGGTATATGACTCCCTTTCAAAGTGATCCAGATTTATTTAATGTACTTTCAATTTTCACTTTTCAGGAAGATCCTAGGTCTAGGAAAGACATGCATTAAAATTAAGTTATTGGCTATACTATTATTTGACCATGGCCTTGGTATTAGAAATTGTGTGGTAAGTGGTATCTTATATATATTAAACATATGAAGACAGTTTAATATAAATAAGTGCTTTAGTTCAAAATAAGCAGAGTAGAGTATGGTTATCTGATAGAAATATCTTGCATAAGACTTAGACTTCAAGAATTTTATAGAAAGCAGACGGTATTTTATTGAGATATAATTCATCACTTTATACAGCTTAGTGACTTGGGGGATATCCACAGAGTTGTGTAGAAATCGCCACAGCTTTAGAGCACTCATCACCTTCTAAATAAGCCACAAAGTTATTAACAGTATTTCCCTTTTTTTTTTTTTTTTTTTTAAACAAATCCCAACCCAGACCACCAGTAATTTACTTTCTGTATCTATAGATTTGCCTATTCTGGATATTTCATATAAATGGAATTATAAAATGTATGGTTTCTTAACCTGTTTTCAGGTTTAGCCATGTTGTTGCATGCATTAGTATTTTATTCCTTTTATGCTAAATATTATAAAAGTTAGACCACTTTTTGTTTGTCATTCATCTGTTAATGGACATTTCAGTTATTTCTATATTTTAGCTATTAGGAATACTACTAAATTTGTGTATAAGCTTTATAATTTAAAAATAGGAATAAGCATATGTATCTGTATTTTATAACCCTGTTTTCTTTTAACATACTTCACTTTTTAAAACATTACATTAGAATTATTTTTTATGATAACGTAATATTCTCTTGTGTAGATATAAAATTTTCTTTAAAACCTATTCCTTTTCTGGTTATTAAATTGAACCTCCCTGAGACTGTATTGTTACATATATCATAATTAGTTGATTATAACAAAATCCCAGAAAAAAAAAGTTTGATTAAATGATAGAGATTGGGACTAGCGGATAGCATAATGGCTGTGTTGCTGGACTCCCATGTAGTGGACTGTGGTTCGAGTCCCAGACCCAGTGGCTTGAACTCATGCCGGGCACGTGTGCGCGTGCACCAGATCCCAAGAGGAGAATGGAGGAGAAGGGATTGCAGCATTGCCATCCATCCTGGGGGTGATTTCTCACTTTCTGTCTCTCTCTGTCTTTCTGGCGAGCACACGTGCCCTATAGCAAAAACCTCTCCAAAAAAAAAGTTTATAGAGATTTCTGCCTGTACTGTATAGTATAGCTCAGTGGTTCTCAAAGTTTTTGTCTCAGAACATTTTATTACTCAATTATTTAGGAAAGAGAGCTTTATTCATATAAGTTATGTCTTGAATATATAAGATTTACTCTATTAGAAATTAAAACTGGGGCCAGCCTATGGCATGGTGAAGGCAGCTAGATTCCACATGGCTGACTTGAAGGTTCAAGTCCTAGACCTTGTGGCTTGAAAAACATTGCACATATATATGCATACCCCAAAATCCCAAAAGGAGAATATAGAAGAAGGGATTCCAGTATGACCATTGTTTCCAGGGATGCTTTCTCACTTTCTTTTTCTGTTTCTTTGGCGAGTGCATGTGCCTTCTAGAAAGAAAGAAAAAAAAAAAAAAAAGAATAAAAGGAAAGAAATTAAAACCAAGAGATTTTAGTATTTATTCATTTTTAAATGACATTTTAATTATTTTATGAAGTGGTTAGATCCATATTTAATGATTATAATATTAGTTTATTTAATCAGTATAACAGGACTGTTGAGTAACTATATTTTTGTCCTCCAGAATAGTGAGAAGAGCTATACTTTTATACATCTCTTTAACGACTAGCTTAAGAGAAGATGACAAAATCCTCATAACTGCTTTTGTGTTAATTACCGAAAGGTTCCTAGAGACTATACTTTGAGAACCCTTTCTACCACTTATTAACCATACGCCACCTGCTGCTAATCCCAAGTACTGCTGATTTTTAAATTGAGGAAATTTGTAGTTTCTGTAGTGGTTGTCAGACATACTTTTTTCTTAGGTTTCATTATAATCATATTTGTCTAGTAAATATGTGGGAGTACCAGAATTTTGCTTTAGACATATTTTTTCCCTTGGAGTTACTGGTATCCTTTTTTTTCTTTTTCTTTCTTTTTTTTTTTTTTTTTTTTTTTTTTTTTTTTTTTTTGAGAGAGAGAGATTTTTGCTATAGGGCACATGCGCTCGCCAGACAGAGAGTGAGAAAGCAAGAAATCACCCCCTGGGGGGATGGCCACGTCGCAATCCCTTCTCCTCCATTCTCCTCTCAGGATCTTGGGCACGCACGCACACGCGCGTGACATGAGGTTTAAGCCACCAGGTCCGGGACGCGAACCGCAGTCAACTACATGGGATTCCAGCAACATAGCCATTATGCTAACTGCTAGTCCCACTGGTATCCTGTCTTAAAGCTGAAAATGAGAGTAGTATTGAGAGAGGGATGGTGAGAACAAAATGAGAAGAGATTCTGACGATGTTGACCAATAAAACAGGCTGTACACCAGCTGCCCACATTTCAAGTTCAGTTCATGAGAGTTTTCTTTGGTATACGTAGTATTTTAAAATCTGAACGCAAAACCATGATTTTTCACAAAAATCTTTGTAACCTTAGCAATATAGCCATTAATAGCAACAGTTAATAGGAGCTGAGTCAAAACAGTTGTCTCTAGCTTGGACATGTACTTTCTACTTTACTGTAGTCCTCATCACTCTTACTGTTTCCTCGGTAATGAGACTAATCATGAGTTGCCATTTATTATTACCTTGCACTGTTGGTTTTCTTCATAGTAGCAAAGTGCATTAGTATCTGCCTTGTCTCATAAATGGGGGAAATTAAAGGCAGTCTGAGGTTCCATTTAAGGAACCAGTAGAGGAGAGCTCATTTCTTTTAGGATGTGAAGAAAACTCTTCAGTGTCCTGTGTGTCCTATGTGTATTTTTTAACTCCTATACATTGTTGGTCTGCCCCCTTTGGGGAAGTGTTTGGAATTATAATCCCTACTTTAAAGGGAAAGAAGATAGAAGAACTCTGATGTTTCCCATGCCCGTTCCTTCTACTTTGTCTCAAGCTGTGAAATTTTCTTCTGCTTTTTTCTTTGTTCACATTCTCTCACTTCTCAATGAAAGCAAATTAAGGCAATCAGGGACAGTAAGGAAGTTCAAAGGTGTTAGGCTGATTTGCGTGGGTGTTTATTGCTTTTTGTTTGTTGACTCATTATTGATGCAAATTGTTCATTGTATTTTCCCTCTTATACTGTAATATTCTTCATGTTTTAGACGTTATGAGGAAGACATGTACTGGAGGAGAATGGAGGAAGAACAGCATCATTGGGATGATCGGCGCCGAATGCCTGATGGAGGCTATCCTCATGGTCCTCCAGGCCCATTAGGCCTTCTGGGAGTCCGACCAGGCATGCCTCCTCAGCCCCAGGGACCTGCAGTGAGTATCCATGTTATTTAAGGGATGAAAGTTTAAGACTGGTTCAGCATTAAAAGGTAACAGTTGGGGAGGAGTTAGACTTAAAAATCTTATAATCTTGGGTCAGCAGATGGTGTAGAGGTTAAGGCAGCTGGATACCTCATGGCTGGCTGCACGCTTTGAGTCCTGGACTCGGCGGCTTGAAAATCACACTGGCCATTTGTGCATGCATGCCCAAAGTCCCAAGAGGAGAGTGGAGGAGAAGGGATTGCCAAGTGGCCATCCCCTCAGGGAGTTAATTTCTCACTTTCTCTCTCCCACCTACTGCGAGCACACACACCCTATAGCAAAACTAAAAAAAGAGAGAAATCTTGTAATCTCTATGTAGGTTTTTAATTTGAAAGAGAATTTCCCTTCCTTATATTACAAATTCTCAAATCCAATGTCTTTACATACATTGATTTCACAGAGCTCCCATGAAGTTCTCTTACTGCAAATAAGAAAAATGCCTTCTTCAAATTCTGACCATCTAAACTTACTTCTTTTTTTTTTTTTTAAAAGAATTATTTAATTTCATTCATTCATTCATTCATTTAAATTTGACCAGAGGGGGACAGAGAGAGAGAAAGCCATCAGGTCCAGGACTCGAACCATGGTCACCCATGTGGGAGTCCAGCGCCCTCAACCCCCACACCACCTGCCAGTCCCATAAGACCTACTTCTAAATTAAAAGATAAGGGGTAAATGGTTCAGTATAAGCATCAGAATGTACAGGTTAAGAAGACCATGGGAAAGACCTGTATCTTTTTTTTTTCTCCAAATGTTGCCAGAGGGTATGCACACTGGTCAGAGAGAGAAACAGAGAAAAGGAAAGCTTTACAGACAGAAGAGAAGAAAGAGCGCATGCACGCGCGTGCGCACACACACACACACACACACACACCCCACGCACGCATGGGGCATGGTTATGCCTCAATTCCTTCTCCATTCGGAATTTTGAAAAGTATGCACACGTGCTGGCATGTATTTTAAAGCTGCCATGTCCAGGATTCAAACTACACAGGTGGCTGCCTATGTGTGGTCAAGCCACCTTAACTACTGGGCCTTAGTCTGGCCCAATTTGTTTTGTTTTCTGGAGAGTAGTCCAGAGAGGGTGGGGAAAAGGCAACGAACATGAGCATGGACGCATGCACACATGCCTAGTATGTTTTTCAAGCCTCCAGAGCCAAGATTTGAACCATGATCAGCCAAGTGGAATCCGGCTTTCTTAACCACCGTGCAATAGAGATACCCCTAAACTCCTCTTCCTTAACCAAAATCATTTCTTTGCGAAGAGCCTTGGTACTTAGAAACTTGAAATAATAGTTGTGAGTTTTTTTTAAGTTTTGTTACAGGGTCCACATGCTTGTCAGAGAGGTGAAGGTGGAGGGATGAGAAATCACCCCTCATAGGTGATGGCCATGCTCCAATTCATTTTCTTGGGATGTTGAGCATGCGCACACATGGACCCCACCTGTGTTTCACACTGCTGGATCCAGGACTAAAACCCTCTAGTTGCCTGTGTGGGATCCAGCCACCCCTGACCAAGTTACCAGCTGGCCCAACACTGGTGTTTGGTTTTGGTTTTGTTTTTTTAAAGAGATTTTTTGCTGCAGGATGTGTGCGTTTGCTAGCAAGAGAAAATGAGAAAACATTCCCTTGGGGGGAGGTGGGTGGCCACGCTACAATCCTTTCTCCATTCTTCCCTTGGGATTTGGGGCACGAATACACCTACGCCTGGCATAAGTTTTAAGGCGCCAGGTCAAAGACTTGAACCTCGGTCAACTATGTGGGAATCTAGTAATGTAACTATTTCACTAGCTGCTGATCCAACATTGGTTTTTAAAATGGATTAAAAAACATATTTAGGGACCAGCAGGTGGCGTGGTGGTTAAGGTGCTGGACACTCCCACATGGCCAGCCACAGTTTGAGGGGAGTCCTGGACCTGGTGACTTGCTTTGTCACTTTCCCTCTTTCTTTCTGTCTCTCTCTCTTTGTGTCTCTCTCTAGTCAAATTAAAAAATAAGTGAATGAATAAATCAATTAATAATTTGTTAAAAAAAATTTTAAAAATTTTTTAAAAAGAAACATTTTTATGGGACCAGTGGATGGTATAATGGTTATGTCACTGGACTCCCATGTAGTCAACCATGGTTCTAGTCCCGGACTCGGTGGCTTAAAACCCACATTGTGCCAGGTGTGTGTGTGTGTGTGTGTGTATGCCCAAAATCCTGAAAGAAGAAAACATTGTGTTCTGGCCTTCTCCCCGGGAGGTGATTTCTCTCTTTCTGTCTCTCTGCCTCTCTCTGGTGAGCACATGTGCCCTACAGCAAAAATCTCTCTAAAAGAAAAAAGAATTCTTATAACCTTAGGTTATATATGTTGTAATTTTACTTGTTTTGAAGCAAGGCAACACATGTATGTGTACATGTATACATATATAATGTTGGATGGTATAACTTCTCATGTTTTGCATTTTCATTTTTATTGAAATTGGTGGGAGAAAGGAGGAGATAGTTTTAAAATGGATATTTTGACCTTCTTACTGTAAAGATTGGTAAATATATATAATTGGAGGGCCAGCAGGTGGCATAGTACTTAAGGTGCTGGCTTCTTATGGAGTTGACCAGGGTGCAAGTCCCAGACCCAGTAGCTTAAAATTCAGGCCAGGAATGTGTTTGTGCATGCCCCAGAACCCAAGAGCAGACGTGATTGTGGCATGCCATCACCCTGGGGGTGATTTCCCACTTTCTGTCTCTCTGGAGAGTGCAGCAAAAATCTCTATGCAAAAATCTTCCTTCCCCACCACCCCCCCAAAAAAAAAATTAGTAGAAAAAGAATTAAATTAAAAAGAAATTAAAAAGAAATTTTTAATTAAATAACTTTTTTTTCTGTCTAGCCTTTACGTCGTCCTGACTCTTCTGATGACCGTTATGTAATGACAAAACATGCAACGATTTATCCAACTGAAGAGGAGTTACAGGCAGTTCAGAAAATTGTTTCTATTACTGAACGTGCCTTAAAACTTGTTTCAGACAGTTTGTCTGAACATGAGAAGAGCAAGAATAAAGAAGGAGATGATAAGAAAGAGGGAGGTAAAGACAGGTATGTTTTCCAGGTTACTAGTTTGTGTATTTCTTGCATTCTTTACATAAACCTCTTACATTTGATATAAAGATTGCAAAGATAATTCTGGTATGAGTCTACATGCTTTAACTATGTGTTAGATATTTAACTTATCCCCCTGTTTTCACTAAAATGAGAAATACACAGTTCTGCTGACATAGTCTCTAATCTTAACCATTTTACTCATGTAAGCGTATTTAACACTACTGTGAATCTGTTAAATTAGTCCTGGTAGTTTTCCAATTACATTTACCTGCTACTTTTCTGTTTTCATTTATTTATTGCACCTATAGTGCATTATCTTTGTTTTAATAATTATTTTTATAAAGTACTACCTCTAAAGCGTAAATAATTTCAAGCTCTAGCAACATCTTTCATTTCAGGTTTACTTTGTGATCTGTAACTTTGCATTTTACCTTCCCTGTTGGAAATATTTACATATTAAACAATACTGTTATTCTAACATGTGAAATAAGAAACAGACACATTAGTATCCTTTGTTTTACAGCTGTCTCAGTGACAACTTAGCTCTTGATTTATCTTATTTTTTTAGGTTGGTTAGCTAGATGAAGTAAGTTCTAAATGTTTTTCTACTGTAGTTGGTAAAAATTTTAACAGTATAAAAGTTTATTCACTTATTGCCGTGTGTCTAGAGAATATCATGGTTCTGGTTGTGAAATGTCATAATTTGCTTTCACTGCAGAGCTTTGAAAGGAGTTTTGCGAGTAGGCGTATTGGCAAAAGGATTACTTCTTCGAGGAGATAGAAATGTCAACCTTGTTTTGCTGTGTTCAGAAAAACCTTCAAAGACATTATTAAGCCGTATTGCAGAAAACCTACCCAAACAGCTTGCTGTAAGTATTATGGAAATGTTCGTTATTACCCCTTGTCTAGTTCAAAAGATTTTGACAGGACTGCTTCAGTTTCATCCTAAATCAACCTATAAAATGTGGGCCTGACTTTCCGTATTGAGTTTCTTGCTTGATTATATAAACTGTCAAAACTATTGGGACATTGGAAAAGTCATGATGTAGTTTTTTCTATGCAAAAATGTGTCATGACTTTTCCAAAAACCCGATATTTTCTATTTGGTCTTTTTTAGGTTTTATAGTGCTTATATTTGGCATGAAGCCATCTTGCTAATTTTTTTTAATTTATTTATTTTTTAACAACATCAATAGTATAGCAAAGTTCAATTTTATTTATTTATTTATTTTGCCACAGGGTGTGTGCACTTGAGAGAGAGAGAGAGAGAGAGAGAGAGAGAGAGAGAGAGAGAGAGAGAGACTGACAGAGGAAGTGAGAGGGAAAGTAAGAAATCACCACCCAGGCAGATGGACATGCTGCATTCCATTCTCCTAGGATTTTGGGCACGCATGCACACACACACATGAAACCGATGTGATTTTTTTTTTTTTTTTTTTTTTTTTTTTTTTTTTTTTTTTTTTTTGAGAGGTTTTTGCTGAAGTGCGCGTGGGCTCGCCAGAGAGAGAGAGAGAGAGAGGCAGAAAGCGAGAAATCACCCCCCAGGGGGGATGGCCACGCCACAACTCCTTCTCCATTCTCCTCAGGATCTTGGGCATGCACGCACACGCACCCGGTGTGAGTTTTAAGGCACCAGGTCCGGGACGCGAACCGCAGTCGACTACATGGGAATCCAGCGACATAGCCATTACGCTAACTGCTGGTCCAAAACTGATGTCATTTTTAAGTCATCAGGTCCAGTGCTTGAAGCAGCATTGACCATGTGGGAGTCTAGCACCTTAACCACTACTCCACCTGCTACCTGCTGCCCCTGCAAACTTGGAATTTAAATTCACAAACCCATTGCCTGTTTAGTTAAATTCTTTTTTTTTCTTTCTTTCTTTTTTTTTTGGAGAGGTTTTCGCTATAGGGCGCGTGCGCTCGCCAGACAGACAAGAGAGACATAGAGACAGAAAGCGAGAAATCACCCCACAGGAGGGATGGTCACGCTGCAATTCAATCCCTTCTCCTCCATTCTTCTCTTGGGATCTTGGGCACGCACGCACACGCACCCGGCGTGAGTTTTAAGCCACCGGGTCCGGGACGTGAACCGTGGTCGACTACGTGGGAGTCCAGCGACATAGCCATTACACTAACTGCTGGTTCCCTAAATTCTTGTTTTTGGTAAGATATAGTAACTAAAATAGAGAGTATTTATTAACCAAAATTCCTCAATTTTGTGAATATTAATACAACATCCCTCCCCTTTTTTTTTTGTATTATTTGCCAAAGGACACATGCATTTATCAAAGAGAAGGGTGAGAAAGCACACTCCCTCTCCCCCAAGGGAATGGGCATTCATAAGCATGTATTTAATATATTTTTCAGGCTACAAGGTCTGGGTCTTGAACCATGTGGTCAGCCATGTGGGATCCAGCAACCTTAACCACCAGACCATGGGACCTCAACATTCTCTTTTGATTTTACTTGAGGGTTTTGGGTTTTTTTTCCATTTTTTAATTACTCACTCAATTTTATTATTATTGTTATTATTAAATTTGCGATTGGGCATGTGTGCTCACCAGAGATTTACTTTGTATATTAGCTTCTCAGAATGACTGAAATTTAAAATGTTTGGGCTGGGGGATGAAGGGGAAAAAATAAATGATTCTTTGTATAAATTAATGTAAAAAACTACTTCAAAACCTTGGGATTTAATTAGGCACTCCATATTGCAAGTCTGGAGATCTCATTGGTAATTTATATTCTGCAATAGTGACTCAGGGAAGTATATGACTACAACAGAATAACCAATAAGGAAAAGGACAGTCAGGACCAGCAGATGGCATAATGGTTATGTTGCTGAACTCCTGTGTAGTTGATTGCGGTTCGTAGACGCAGTGGCTGAAAACTCACACTGGGCATGTGTACATGCATGCCCGAGATTTTGAGAGGAAAATGAAGGAGATGGAATTGTGTTGTGGCCATCCCCCCTGAGGGATGATTTCTCGCTTTCTGGCTCTGTCTCTAGTGAGCACACACACCCTAAAAAAGGCAAAAAAATCTCTCTTAAATAAAAAAATGAAAAGAAGGGGCTGGCAGGTGGTGTGGTGGCTAAGGGCACTGGACTCCTACACTGCCGACCACGATTGAGTCCTGGACCTAGTGGCTTAATTTCTCTCTCTCTCTCTCTCTCTCGCTCTCTCGCTCTCTCGCTCTCTCTCTCTTTCTCTGTCCCTCTCTGGTCAAATTAAAATAAATAAAATAAAATAAAATAAAATAATTATTTTTAAAAAATGAAGGACGGTGAAGCACAGTATTAAACTTAAGCCTTGACATCTCCAGCACTTACTGTTATACATTTTGTATTGCCATTGTTCCAGATGTAAAGTTTGTTTGTTTGTTTGTTTGTTTGTTTTTTAGAGAGAGAGAGATTTTTGCTATAAGGCATGTGCACTCACTAGAGAGCAGAAAGTGAGAACTCACACCCCCCTCTCCCGGGGGGAAATGGCCACGCCACATCCCTTCTCCATTCTCCTCTTGGGATCTTGGGCACACACGCTTATGTGCCTAGTGTGAATTTTAAGCCGCCCTCGGGTCAAGGACTTAAACTGTGTTGACTGCATAGAAGTTCAGCGATGTAAGCATTATGCAATCTGCTGGTCCCTTGTAAAGTTTTTTTTGGTAGATGAGTCTTTTAAGTATTAGGAACCAGCAGAATTGACATTGTTTGTCTACTTCCTCCTCTGTTTAGGTTCCTAGGGCAATGAATGGAGAAAAATAAAGGTTTGGGGGCATTGGAAGAATTATAGAATTTGCAAGAGACATCTTGAATCCCAATTGTGGTGTTTAGCAAAACTGCAAAGCAAGAACTACTATATCTTAACTAAATTAACAGTTAACCAATTGTAATAAAAACAAATTATTCTTTCCAAATCTATCCAGTTTCATTGTGTAAGTGGATAAGCAAGTGAAGTAAAATTCTTCACCATCATTATCATTATGGTAACATTTACATGGTGTTTTATTAAGTGCTTTGTGTGGTTAATTCATTTATTTAGACCACCTACACTCTTATACATTAGGTAAAATTTTTGTCCCATTTTCCAGAAATAGGTACAGGAGAGTAAAATACTTTGCCCATCTTTACATCACTAATGAAATGGTAAAGATAGGATTTGAACTTAGATTCTGTACTGTAAATGTTCCACATAACTTTTTTAATAATTTATTTAATTTTACTTATTATTTTTCAATTTGACCAGAGAAAGTCAGAGAGAGCAAGAGAGGAAAAGTGACCAGAGAAAGGCAGAGAGCAAGAGAGGAAAAGTGAGAAAGCAAGCTATAAAGTTCAGGACTCGAACCACAGTCGACCATGTGGAAGTCCAGCACCTTAACCACTATACTACCTGCCACCCCTACTCCACTTAACTTTTTTTTTTTTTTAAAGAATTATTTTATTTAACTTTATTTATTATTATTATCATTATTATTTTCCAGTTTGATCAGAGACAGAGAGAGAGAGGAAGTGAGAAAGCAAGCCACCAGGTCTGAGACTTGAACCGTGGTCGGCCATGTGGGAGTCCAGCGCCTTTAACCACCATGCCACTTGCCGGCCCCTCCACTTAACTTTTGTAGAAACTTCGTGTATAAAACTGGGGCTTATTACATATCTACCCAACCAGGACTTTTTATTCTCTGATAAAATGTAGATCTGTTGTTGTACTTAGGAAGGTACAATGGAAATGGTTCAATTATGGCTCCTATTGTCAGAAATCTATTTTAGTTTCTTTCCGTTTCTCTAAATATATATGAGAAATATGGCATTGTTTCTTTTATCCAAGAATTTATCACTTCAGAGAAACAGATAAATAACTAGTGTAATGCAAATAATGATAAATATTAGCTCAGTGAAGAATTTGAAAAGTGAGAATGAACAAGAAATTAATGATACTGACATAGCAAGACTTCTTAGAATAGTTATTACTTACAGTAATGAGAAAGTAAAAGAGCTATAAGGAAGCTGCCTTGGTTAATGCAATAGATCCAGCTAATTTTTTATATTCTTCATTATATAGGTTATAAGTCCTGAGAAGTATGACATAAAATGTGCTGTATCTGAAGCGGCAATAATTTTGAATTCATGTGTGGAACCCAAAATGCAAGTCACTATCACCCTGACATCTCCAATTATTCGAGAAGAGAACATGAGGGAAGGAGGTTGGAAAGCCATTAAACATTCTACTTTTCTATTAACGTCTTTATTTACCTTCTCTTTATGATGGCATTAGGCCCTAGAAGGCAACATGCTGGCATTACATGTGAATTTGATAGATTTAACTTATTTAGCAACCACTTTTGCTTAAGATAATTTCCCACAAAGTAAATGCTCTTTTTAGTGATGTAGTTTTGTACAAAATACTTATGGTCTGATTGATTTTCTTGATTTATTTATTTTTTTTCATTTTGCTAACCTCAGATTTCTGGAAAAAAAATTTTAAACTTCAAAAATTTTACTGGCATAGTCGATACATGAAAAAAATGCTTAAATGTCACTAGGAACTAGGGGCCACAGCTCTACCTTCTGTTAAAAGTTCTTGCTCTTGCCTTATCTTAGAAAAAAGATGAGTTTCACAGGCAAAATTGGCTAAATCTTCATAACATTTATATTTTTAAGAAGTATTGTTATTTATGTCACCAAGGATCTGGCTCGTCCTGAAGTAAATATTTCTAGTTCTCTGAGGTTGCTCTTTGGTTTGTAGCACTTCCATAAATAGAGAGCATCCTGATGCATACAGATTTGGACGTTTGACCCGTGCTAAAGATAATGAAAAATAAATGGTGTAGATAGAGTTAGTGAGCCACAGTATAATTAAGGGTTTTTTAACTTAATTTACAATTGTAGAATGTGAAATCCCGCTGGTGCCAGCAATGTTGCTTTGGGGACTATTCTGTAACATTTTCCAAGCTTCAAAAGCTTAAAAGCCAAAAAGCATGATCAGTGTCTGCAGTATGTTGGTTCTTTTATTTTGTGGGTCAGATAAAATTTACTTTGTTTCCTTTTATGTTCTTTTTAAATATCTTAACTTATTGGATATGGAGTTACAGTCCACACTAATTTTTATTTGTGATACAGGTTGAGGAGAAAGTGTGCATATATTGTGTGCTAAAATTTATTTGTATAAAATGTCATCAATAGGCTCTCAATTACTGTTCCTTTAAACTTTTTTCTTACATCAAAGTGATTTTTCTTTAAGGAACAGGACTTTTCTCAACCCAAGAAAAGAGCATTTTACCAAAAATGTCTTTCGGAGGCATATTTAATCTTGCCTACTTTGTATTTATGTCATATTAGGATTCGTATATTGTATCTTAAGCTTTGCGTCTTAAAAATAAATAGGTTTTCTGTGAAGGCTCATTTATATGAACATGAGATTGCACTCAAGATCTGGCCGTGGAAAAAGTAGTTCCTGAGTCAATCTGGTCAGGTCATATAAAGCATAGACTCTTAGGATTTGAATCTAATATATATTACAAATATATGTTATATTTACTATGAATTTTAACTCATGTAACCATTTAACTTTACTTTAGGATACTTTTTTTTTCAGTTATATTTAGGGTTAATTAAATTTGTGCAATAGCAAGCCATTTTATTATGTTGTACAAGTCTAGTAGTGTCATATTTGCAAAAAAATTCTTTGATAACCTAGGCCTTCTAAAGGAAACAAAATTATATTTTTGTCTGACCCAGACCTGAGTTAGAATTACCTGACTGGATTTCATAAATATGGTGAGGGTAATGGTCAGTTCAAAATTGAAAGATTTTGCTTCAAGACACTGAGCTGAAAAGTTGGATATGCAAAAACGTAGAAACATTGATAGAGTGTTCCTTGCTGCAGATAGCTGCAGTAAACCATGTCTTTAGCTTCATTATGAAGATTGCTTCTTTTTTGCTGCAGAATAACGGTATGTATTCTCTCTCACTGCAGCTCCTAATGCTCTGTGTCTTAAAATCATTTAAAGCCTATAGCTTGCTTTGGGGAGTTAGTACAGGGGGAAGGAAGGCTTTGCCGGAGGAACAATTGTAAATCACAAGACTTATTACTTGCGCATAGTGTGGTAGCTTCTTAAATGCGTACTGGTCCTGTTTGATACCAAAATGACTTAATAAAGGAAATTATTAAATTGTCCAAATAACTGTTAAACACACGACAGATCTGTTTTATGGTACTGTGTTTGACAGTTAAACATTAAGTAAACACTTAATTGACTTTAAGCTTGAAATGTTCAAAATGCTCTAACCCTTGCTGCAGAGTCTTTTCCACAGCAAGTCAAGTATTGTGTGTGTTTTTTTCCACCTGTAGCTTATCAGGCCCGGTCCAAAGCCTTCTGGGGATTGATTCCTGTCAGGGGTTGCTGCCAAGACATCGGAAGGATTTTTGACCAAGGTTTTCAAAAGCTCAGTGTCACATCTGCCATTTGATTAAGGAGGGATTTTGGATGCAGAGTCTGGCATTTGTCCTTCGTGTGGCTGTTTTATTTGTTTTGTCTTTGTCTCTTAGAATTGAGCAGTGTTCACACTAGTTTTTAAATGGTCAACAGAATTCTCTATTTTACATAACCATGTTAATTTAAATTAATATATTCTTATTAACTTTTAATCATAAAATAGTGTGGACACAGCATGTCTTCTCATTGGTGATTAACCCCTTAAAATTTATGAAGGATAAGAATTTGCATTTTTTTTTTTAAATTAGCTGATTGTTTTGTTTGTTAACTGGGTAGTAGGCAACAAGTATGATTTTAGCATATCATATCTAAGGGGTTAATCCACTTGAAATACAAAATGGGTGCAAAAATCCACACTAAATTTAACTAAAACATTTTAACTTTTGCAGCTCTAATTTGTTTTTAAATTGCAATAGGAGTCTCGGCATCTTTGAATTTGGATCATTGATTAAAATTTCCAAAATTTTGAATGCTTGAGTGCAAAAGGTTTTATCCCCTTTAAAATGGAGGAAATTATAATTATGGATTAATATTAGAAATTTAGAAACGTTTTTAGAAGAGATTGCACATTGTCACCTGTTTGCATTCTAGCTTAGCAAATGAAATTGGGAAATAGAGGTCCTTCAGCATTCTGTAACCCTCCTTTGGGAAGTGGTGGAGGTATTTTCTTCTATCTTTCTACTTAGCTGTACTTTCTTTCCTCTGTTCCTTTTTCTTCTCTCAGAGTAGTTGTTACATTCAAGTTATTTTGGTGTTCAATAGTTGGTCTTGTGGCTTTACGATTACTACTGGTTTTTGTCATCATAGTTTCTTTTTAGCACCAAATTCTTCTTTCACCATTCATTCTCAGAATGCCACATAATTTTCTCTTCTAATATGTTTTCTGAAAAATCTATCCTACTGATTAGCTGAGGCGTAAGAACTAAGAAATCCCAGACAGGTGATTGAATTCTCAGTTTTTAAGCATACTTTTCAAAATGTCATCTGCTTAAAATAAAAGACAGATTATTTCCTAAGGTTTCTGAATGTTCATAGTAAACTACACAATCAAATAACTTGCTTAGAATTGCAGCTTGTAGTCTTGACATCATCTTAAACTATTTATCTTGCTTTTTTTTTAAAATTTTCTCCTTCATATTCATTTGATATACTCAGTGAAATGTTCAGTTATATCCTAAATGCCCATAATTTTGGTGCTCATTGGCCATAAGACTGTTATATTTAATTGATTGCTTCATATAATTTTTCTATGATTAGAAAATATTTATACTACTAAAATTATTAAAAGCTGTGAATTAGATTCAGTTAGTTGCTATTTGCTATTAATAGTTCAATTAGCAAAATTTGCTGTTGTTTTAATACACATTTAAACAGATATGTTTTAGATGAATATAAATCTGCCATTTGACTTTTTTTTTTTTTTTTTTTTTGGGAGAGGTTTTTGCTATAGGGCGCGTGCGCTCGCCAGACAGACAGAGACAGAGAGATAGAAAGCAGGAAATCACCCCCCAGGGGGGATGGCCACGCCGCAATCCCTTCTCCTCCATTCTCCTCTCGGGATCTTGGGCACGCACGCACACGCGCCCGGCGTGAGTTTAAGCCGCCGGGTCCGGGACTCGAACCGCGGTCGACTACGTGGGAGTCCAGCGACATAGCCATTACGCTAACTGCTGGTCCCCCATTTGACTACTTTTATGAATGACTCATTTAAATTTACTACTTGTCCTGGTTTATTTTCATATTAATTATTTTCTCAAGTTTTGTAGCTCATTTATCTTTTAATTAACTTAAAAGACCCTACACATTGTTTAACATCAAAGCATTCACCATAATACATCTTTTCTGTACATAATTCTGTTTAAGCATGCCAGTTCTTGCTACCCTTTTCTGCTTTACCCATTTTTCTCTCTACTTATTCTTTCGAATGCTTCATAGGAACTTTGGGTTTTAATGGGCATTTTTATACTCCTTTATGGCCAAAATTCTTTTGTAGAAGAGAAAGCATTGAACTCTTAGAAATACTTGGGTTTTTTTTGTTTGGTTGTTTTTGTTTTTTTTTCCTATTATTACTACATTGGTCATTACTTTTTTTTTTTTTTTAATAGAGTTTTTTGCTATAGAGGGCGTGTACTCGCCAGAAAGACAGAAAGCAAGAAATCACTCCCCCAGTGGGGATGGCCACACCACAGTCCCTTCTCCTCCATTCTCCTCTAGGGATCTTAGGCACAATGCACACATGCCTGGCGTGAGTTTAAGCCACTGGATCCGGGACTCAAACCATGGTCAACTACATGGGAGAGCAGCGACATAGCCATTACACCAAGTGCTGGTCCCGGTCATTACATATTTATGATCAGTTCTTTGCTGTTTTATGTATCCCCAGAATAACCTATGATCTGTAAGAATACGGAACAAAACTCAAGTACATTGTCATTTATTAAGGTGGATTTTTGTGTTCCCTCTTGTCTTGTCTTCTCTGTGCTGGTGCGCTGTGTCCAGTAATCTTTCCTTTAGACTTTGTTTTGGTGGGTATAGTTTATATTTTCAGAAACTATTCATTATATTACTAAATTAAGAATTTAATTCATTTATTCTTCATATTGGATTCTATAAATTTGTTGAAAATACCTCCCTGGGTATATTAAAGTATTGACAAACTCTCAAATGGCTCATGTGACACTGGTGCTACTTTAAGGAAGTGTCTTGCTCACCTGGTCAAACACCCATTCCTCACTGCATTTTGCCAATTCAATCCATTTTAGATGTAACCTCGGGTATGGTGAAAGACCCACCGGACGTCTTGGACAGGCAAAAATGCCTTGACGCTCTGGCTGCTCTACGCCACGCTAAGTGGTTCCAGGTTCGGAACATCATTTTACTTTTTTCTTGTAGCCTTATGAGAGAGTAGTTCAGTACAACATGTTTAACTGTGCTTAAACATTTCAAAAGATTGCCCAAACAATACTATTTTGAACTAAATCTCAGAAAATATGTTAACATAGAAAGCTGGGTATAAAGATCTGCATATTGCAGTTACTATTAATTTGACAATAAACTTAGGTTTGGGGGGTGTTTTGTAGCTTGGGTTTTTATTTTTATTTTTGGTGGCTGTATTTAAAGTTGACTTCTGTAGGAACATCACATTTGTGTATATATATTATATTCCATAAGGCTGCAGATGAACTTTGCTTTAAATAATGGAATATGTGTTTAAAGCTTTGTGTATAGTTTTAAGGTACCTCCCCCCCCTTTCTCTAAAATAAGTGTAGGGAGTGAAAGGGGAGGAAGCAGCTGTTTGGTTTAGTGACTTTGCAGTCATGCAAAGGCACAGAAGGGAAACCAAACAGATTTCCTTAACCTTTCAGTCCCTAGACAAACTTTTTAGCTCTCTACTTTTTCTTTTGTTTCTGATATAGGCAGATCTTTTTTTTTTCTTTTTTTAATTTGAGTTTACTGTTTTAAATGAATACAGGTCAAGGTTCACAGGGGATCAAGAAATATTATTCTTGTATAATCTGTTTACTTTGACCTAAATACCAGCTTTTAAATACTAACCCTGGCATAAAATATTGCTGTAAATGGCAGCTCATTGAATTCATTAATATTAAGTGTGATTATTTTTATTTTTATCTGAGCTTCCATTGGACAGTGGTATTTTAACTTTTTTTTTTCATCAAGGGAAATTTTCAATATTTCTCAGTTTAATTCAGTTGGTTTTTGTGTTGCCTTCAAGGCTAGAGCTAATGGTCTACAGTCCTGTGTGATTATCATACGTATTCTGCGAGACCTCTGCCAGCGAGTGCCAACGTGGTCTGATTTTCCAAGCTGGGTAAGTAGCATATAACTGTATGTTGTAAAAAATAAACATTTAGGAAATATTTCTGCAGTAACTTTTTATCCTGTAAGCTCACATTTAATTATCAATTTTATTTTCATTTACTAAATATAGTTTTGTTTTTATTTTAATTTTTTTTTAACTCTGTCATGTTTTACCATTCCATAACCCATTTGCCTTGTTTACATGCATTCTTGTGTCAAACAATTTTTCCTCAGGGCCAGCAGGTGGCATGATGGTTAAGGTGCTGGACTCCCATATGGCCAACCTCAGTTCGAGTCCCAGATCTGGCTGCTTTCTTTCTCATTTTCCCTCTCAAATACTCTCTCATGAGCTCATGTGCCCCACAGGACATATTTAAATAATAATAATAAATAAATAAATATTTTTTTATGAGAGATTCGGATCAGTTATAGAATGTTTAGTTTTCTCAGAATTTGCTAATTAAAGAACTTGATGTTTCCCTTTTACATTTTCCATTTTTTGCTCTTCTGACAGTGTTTATTAATTTTTAAGATACTATAGTAATTATTAATTGGCTTTTGCATACAGAGATATAGTATAGAGGAGACGGCTCAGAAATGAGCTGTTTATTGCCCTATGCAGAGTTCTGTTGAGGTTTTTAAGAAATAATATATATGGTTGGGGTTTGTTTTGTTTGAGAGATTTTTACTATAGGGCATGTGCAAGAAATCATCCCTCAGTGGGAATGGTCATACCACAGTCCCTTCTCCTCCGTTCTCATCTGGGGATTGTGGGTTTGCATGCACACACTCCCAGCATGAGTTTAGGCCACCGGGTCCAGCACTTGAACTGCAGTTGGCTACATAGGAGTTCGGCAACATAGACATTACTCCCTCTGCTGATCCCAGGATTTTTCTTATTGATATTAGATTTTTGGTATACAGTGCATGTGATCGCCAGAGAGAGAGAAAGCGAGAGATCACGCTTCAGAGAGGATAGCTATGCCCTAATCTGTTCTCTATTCTCCTCTCTGGATTTTGGGTAAGCACACTGATGCGCTCAGCATGAGTTTTAAGCCACTGGGTTCAGGACTGTAATCCCGTGGTCGCAACTACGTGGGAGACCAGTGATGTAACCATTACGCCGTCTGCTGGTTCCATGGTTAGGAATTTTTAAAATTCAGAATAAAATACATTATGAAAAAATAATGCATGAAAGCTGGGGCTGGCAGGTGGCATGGTGGTTAAGATGCTAGGGACCCACATGGCTGACGATGGTTCAAGTCCCAGACTTGGCAACTTGCTTTCTCTCTGTCACTCTCTGGTCAGATTGAAGAATAATGATAATAAATGAAATTAAATAATTATTTAAAAGTTAATAAAGCATGAAAGCTATGAAATTCAATAATACATAAAGTTACAAAAAAGAAGTAAAAGCCACCTTTTTTTTTTTTAAGAATTATTTTATTTAACTTTATTTACTTATTTTTTAAAGTTGACCAGAGAGGGAGAGGGAAATTAAGAAAGCAAGCCACTAGGTCTAGGACTCAAACTGCAGTAGGCCATGTGGGAGTCCAGCACCCTTAACCACCAGGCCACCTGCTTGCCCCAGCCTTCTTGTTTTAAAGGCAGCTTATTTTAATAGTTAGCTATGATTTCTTTTGGGACAAACAATGCATGTGTATATTATATATGTTTCTATTTTTATATTTCAAACCCTTTGGTTCCTATGTAGGAAGAATTCAGACAGAGAAGGATTCATTCTAAAATAAAACAGTATACTGATTTCAAAGTTGGGTTAATGAGAATTAAGTAGTTAGGGTTAATTTTTTGTTTCTTTAAAAGAAAAACACACAAAGGTGACTGTACTATTTATAACCTCCTTTCCTCTCTTCCTTCATTCCTTCCTCCTTTTTGTCTTTTTTGATTTTATTTTGTCAGAGGGTGCATGTGCTCAACAGAGAAATTCCCCACAGGGAAAGGGGGAGGGGAGAAAGTACCTCATAACTGGGTGTGCTTCCTCCATTTCTCATCTTGTCAGCATGTGGGGCATTCCTGCCACATGCCTGGCCTGTGTTTCTGGCTACCAGATCTGAGATTTGTTCATGTGGATCTGGCTTCCTTAACCATTGGGCCATATGGTCAGTCCTGCATCTTAGTTAAAAAACATCTTAGAACTCTGAAAAGGCACAGGCAGATCTATCTCTTAACTACAAGGGGATTGCAGTGTGGCCATCCCACCCCACCCCCCCCGGGGGGGGGATGATTTCTTACCTCTCTCTTTCTCTCTATCTGTCTTCAGTGACCATAAATGCCCTATAGTAAAAACTAAACCAAATGAAAAACTGCAAGAACTACATTACCTTTTATAGTCATATCCCCAGTGGTTATTTCTGTATTTAAATGGTTCATTGCCAACTACTAGGCTTTTGGGGGGCTTCTCCTTTTTATTTATTGGTTGATTATAGTCTATAATCAAATAGTTTTTAATCAAAAAGGATTTTATTAATTCTTTTTGTATTTGAGCATCTTTTACCAATTGCCATTATTTTAATGAGAAATACTTTGTTAGGTCAAAATTTCTCCCTCTCCATTTGTTGATATTGTGCCATTATCCTCTGCCATTTAGTACTTCTAAGTCTAAGTCTAGTCTAAATCTTTTTTTAACCTTACTTTTTTCTCCAGGCTGCTAAAAGAATTTTTTTTTATCCTTAAATTTCAGTAACTCACCTAGTTCCTAGAAAATATTGTTCAATATGCCCGTTTGTCCTCCAAATTGTATTTTTCTTTTAGTTAGGGGAGAAAAGTAATTTTCTGTTATTTTTGATTAATATGATTCTCCATGTTAAAGACACCAATTATTCTGTGTTTGGATTATCTTTGAATACCTGTTATTCTTTTCTCTTTAGTTAACCTTGTGTCCCTTGTGATTGCCTGGCAGTATCTTGGTTTTCACCTCTTCTACTTTTGCTATTTATAATTTGTTCTCTTTTTCATTTATTTAATTCTCCATTGCTATTTTTTATTTCATTTTGCTTTGATTGACTCTGCAGTCATCTAAATGTTGAGCTCTTAATTTTACTGGCATCATGTACTCAAGTTCTCTTAGAAGTCATAATAATATTAACAGATTATATCTTGTTCCCTTAATTAAAATTCATCCAGAATAGATTATTTTAAAAAAAAATAGGTGGACCAGCAGTTAGCATAATGGTTATATCTCTGGACTCCCATGTAGTGGACCACGGTTCAAGTCCTGGACCCAGTAGCTTAAATACACACCGGGCACGTGTGCATGCGTGCCCAAGATCCCGAGAGGTTAATGGAGGAGAACAGATTGCGGCGTGACCATCCCCCTGAGGGATGACTTCTCGCTTTCTATCTCTCTGTCTGTCTCTGTCTTTCTGGCGAGCGCACACGCCCTATAGACAACCTCAGAAGACAGATAAGATATTTTATATACAGAGATTTATGCTACAGGGTGCGTGAACTTTCCAAGAGACAGAGAGACAGAAAGCAAGAAATCACCCCCTGAGGAGATGGCCACACAGCAGTCTCTTCTCCATTCTCCTCTCAGGATCTTGGGCGTGTATGCATTAGTTCCTGGCGTGAGTTTTAAGCCACCGGGGGTCCAAGACTTGAACCACAGTCAACCACTTGGGAGTCCAGCAGTGTAACCATTACACCATCTGCTGGTCCCAAGGTCAGATTTTGAAAATGTTTTGAATTACTTGAAACAATTTTGTGTCTGCATATCTAAGTTACAGTTTTTTTTTTTTTTTTTTAGGGCGGGGGCAGGGTGGAGAAGATTTCCTTGCTTTAGGGCACATGTGCTTGCCAGAGGAAGAGAACATGAGAAATCACCCCCCAGGGGGGATGGCCATGCTGCAATATCTTCTCCATTCTTCTCTCCAGATTTTAGACATGCACCAGCGTGTATACGGCATGAGTTTAAAGGATCTGGATCTTTGACTCAAATTGCAGTTGGCCCTGTGGGAGTCCAGTGCCTTAAGCACGACGCCATCTGCTGAACCTTAACAGGGATCATTTTTACACTTACTTTTTTATAACAGTTTCTAAAAAGTACTTAGTAAAAAATTTAAAGCATTTATGGAAAGCTGCCTATTTTATGACTTCAATTTTGTATTTTAAGCACAGCATCGTATTTTGCTAATTACCCTCGATTTATTTTATCATTGAATTGTCAAGATAATATTCTTTCCAAAGTTATTTAATATACATTTTTATTTTTAAATATTTGCCATAGGGATGGGACAGTGCACCCACCACCCCCAAATAGCCTAAGATCACACTGCAATCACTTCCTCATTTCTTCATCCTCTTGAGATTTGGGGCACTCATACACACAACTGGTATATTTTTCAAACCACCAGGGCCAGAATTCAAACTGTCCTTCAGTCATGTAGGATCTGGCTCCCTTACCTCTAGGTCACAGGGCTGGCCCCGTAACTATTTATTGAGTTTTTGCTATATGTTTGCCACTTAAGTGGGTAAACAAGGGTCCTCAAAGTGAATGACACTCACTTCATCCTTAAGGATCTCACAATCTTCTGGACATCTTAAGATATTTTATTTAAGGGGTCAGCAGGTGGCCCCCAAAGGCTTGTAAACACTGGATAGATGTGCATGCATTCCCCACATCCTGACAGGATGGGGAAGGAAGCCAAAAGGATTGCCACTTGACCACACGCAGTTGGAGGGTATATGCTCGTTTACTTGCTCATTCTCCCCTCCCTCTCTTGGGAGTATTTGTACCCTTTGGCAATAAGAAAATAGATATATTTCACTTATTTGGAAATGAGAGATTCTACACACACGTGTAGTTTTCTAGATGAATGAAGTTTATTCCTTAAGATAATAGAGCTTTTGGGACCAGCAGGTTAGCGTAATGGCTATGTCACTGGACTCCCACGTAGTCGACTGAGGTTCGAGTCCCGGACCTGGTGGCTTAAACTCACACCGGGCGCGTGTGTGTGCGTGCCCAAGATCCCAAGAGGAGAATGGAGGAGAAGGGATTGCGTCGTGGCCATACCCCCTGGGGGGTGATTTCTCGCTTTCTATCTCTCTGTCTCTCTCTCTCTCTGTCTGGCGAGCGCACGTGCCCTATAGCAAAAATCTCTAAAAAAAAAAAGATAATAGAGCTTTTAAAATGAAGTTCCTTAAAGAATGCCTTAGATGTATTCTTCCATTTTCTCAACTGAATAAACAGAACCATCTTAATTTCTTTTAGGGTGATTGATGTTTATCATTACAAGCATCCACAATTTTTCAATTTTTTGTTTTTTGGTTATTTTTTTAGTCACTACTGCCTGCTGTCATTTTCACAGCTGTTAGTGCATACTACTTATTTAAAATTCTGCCTCTCTTAAAATGTATTTCTAATTTGTTAAGGACAGCATCCTCTTTTTTTTAAAGAATTATTTTATTTAACTTTATTCATTTATTTTAGTTTGACCAGAGAGAAAGAGAAAGTGAGAAAGCAAGCCACCAGGTCTAGAACTCAAATCACAGTCAGCCATGTGGGAGTCCAGCACCCTTAACCATCATACCACCTGCCAACCCAAGGAGGACCACATTCTTCATATGTCCAACTTTTTCAGTTTAATCTTATGTATGAGATTATGAGAAATGGCCGTGGAATAAATAGGTGAACATAGTTTTTGCCTCCAATTAAGTTTATGGGCTTCTGACTTTCAGACTGTTTAGTTTCTTTGAATTACTGTTGGTGGTCTTATTTAAAATTTAAGTAAAAGCTACCACATGAGTGAATCTTAAACTTTCTATGCTAAGTGAAGAAAAAATTTTAAAAACAATAATTACATGTTATATTATAAAAGTTCCACTGTATGATATGTCCAGAGTAGAGAAATGTGTAGCGTTTGAAAGTAGTCTGATGTTTGCCACAGGTTGGAGGAAAGAGGAAATACAGAACTGCTGCCAATGGCTATAGTGGGGTTTCTTTTTGGAAAATGATTTGAATTGGATAGTGGTGATGATTGATTTATAGTAAAAGTATAATTCATATTTTCTTTAGGGATACTAGAAATTCAGTTATGCAGGACCAGCAGATGGCATAATGATTAGGTCACTGGACTCCCACATGGCCGACCGTGGTTATAGTCCCTGACCTTGAGGCTTGAAACTTACACAGGGAGTGTATGTATGCATGCATGCCCAAAATTCAAAGAGGAGAATGGAGGACAGGGGGAGAAGGGATTGCAGCTTGGCCATCCCTCCATGGCAGGGGTGGGAGTGGCGGGGTGGTGATTTTTCTCTTTCTGTTTCTGTGTTTCTCTGACAAGCACACATGCTCCATAGCAAAAATCTCTCAAAAAACGAGATTCAGTTACACATCAAATGAAAATTTAGATGGTATCCACTGTAAACAACAAACAAGTTTATTTAGTAGAATTTTGCCTTGCTGCTAACTCCCTAACGTTTTTAATACATAGATATCGGGGTGGAGGGAATGTGTGAGCTCTAAATATCTACTATATTTTAATAGCAAAAGATAGCAATAATTAAAATTAAAAAAACAATGTTTTGCATTTTTCTTCATTAAGGCAAATTGCAAAATCATCAAAATGCAATATTAATTTCTCTTTGTGAAAGTTTTTCTGTATTTAAAAGGTTTTTTCTTTATGATAGAGTGCGAGAGTGTATATGCACTCATGAGAAAGAGAAGGGGGTGAAAGATAGAGGGGTAAGCATCTTCTGCAGGATCTGGGTATGCCACAATCCTCTTCCTCCAGTCATCTAACTTTATGCATCTTGGATTTTGTATCTCCTGCAAGTTTCAGGCTGAGTAGGCCACGGTTTTGGAACTATAGTCACTATGTGGGATCCAGCATCTCTTGATCAGCACATTACTCAGGTGCTAGAGAACTGGCGCCAGTCTTCAGAATTTTTAATTACACTTTATAATTTGTCATATTAGTGTTTAGAAATGAGTGATACCTTTGGTTTTTAAGTTTTAATTAGCTCACAAACACATTTTTCTGTTTGTATTTTTAGGCTATGGAGTTGTTAGTAGAGAAAGCAATCAGTAGTGCTTCTAGTCCTCAAAGCCCTGGAGATGCACTAAGAAGAGTTTTTGAGTGCATTTCTTCAGGGATAATCCTTAAAGGTAAGCTTTACATTGTTTTTAGTGAAGTAGAATGTTGTTTGAAAAAGAACTTTTATTTTACAAATGGATAATGCTGATGTTTTTGTTTCTTTATGGTGGTTACTGTAGGTAGCCCAGGACTTCTGGATCCTTGTGAAAAGGATCCCTTTGATACCTTAGCAACAATGACTGACCAGCAGCGTGAAGACATCACATCCAGTGCACAGGTACTGTGTTCTATTACTAATCACAAAGTTGTGTTGGGTTACTGCCCTTAAGATAACTTTTTTTTAATGTCCTTTGCATGAAGTTACTATAAAATATTTTTCTTCTTTAATAAGTAAGCTCTTAGAGAAGATACTACAAAAGTTTATCTCAAATTCAATTTCAGTCATTGAATTTTAGAATGTACTATTTAAATATATTGGTACATATAATTGACTGTATTATATAATATAAAAACAGCAGTATTTGTCATCTCATTAAATCTGGGTATTAAGTATTATGTCAAGATCGGCAGGAACTCTTATCTTCTGGTTGTATAGAAGTGATAAGCTGTGTGGTAATGGCCATGGTTAAAATTTAGAATTTCCTGGGACCAGCAGTTGGTGTAATGGCTATGTCGCTGGACTCCCATGTAGTTGACCGCGGTTCGAGTCCCAGACCCGGTGGCTTAAACTCACACCAGGCGCGGGTACGTGCATGCCCAAGATCCCAAGAGGGGAATGGAGGAAAAGGGATTGCGGTTTGGCCATCCCCCCTGGGAGGTGATTTCTTGCTTTCTATCTCTATCTCTGTCTTTCTGGCAAGTGCACACGCCCTGTGCATAAACATCTTTAAAAAAAAAATTTAGACTTTCCTGCAGCTGTCCAATATGATAAATAAAAGTGTGGGCTCTGGAGTCCCAATCTTGAATTTGATAGTAGCTCTATTGTGTCATCTATAAAATGGGGAATAAAAGCCATATTTGTTTCAGAATTGCTGGGAAGATTAAGCATGTGAACCTAATGGATAACATAACTTAAAATTGCCATAGCTTTCCTTTTTTTGCCTCTTACTCTGAGTAGGAGGGGATAAAAGGTATACTAGTTGTGAATAAAAATGATCCACTCTGAGATGGTTAAGAGTTGTTGGGCATGGGACCAGCAGTTAGTGTAATGGCTATGTTGCTGGTCTCCCACGTAGTCGACTGCAGTTCGCGTACCGGACCCTGTGGCTTAAAACTCACGCTGGGTGCGTGCGTGTGCGTACATGCCCAAGATCCCAAGAGGAGAATGGAGAAGAAGGGATTGCGGTGTGGCCATCCCCCCTGGGGGGTGATTTCTTGCTTTCTGTCTCTCTGTCTCTGGTGAGCGGACGCGCCCTATAGCAAAAACTTCTTAAAAAAAAAAAAAAAAAAGTTATTGGGCTTGAGAGCTTGATTTATTCTTTTCTAATGAGTTATTTTTGTTTGATTGCATGATTTTGTTTTCAGGTAGGATCTCTGTGTCCCTCTCCCACCTCAGCCTTCTAGATGGGGCTACTGGTGTGTCTACCGCATCTGGGTCATTCTTAGAAAGTCTTGCTGTGTTGCCCACATCAGCCTCTAGATCTATAGGGTCTCTTATGTGGCCCAGCCTGTGGAACACAGTATCTTTACACACACCATTACAGGGTAATTTGAGATTTTGAAGAGGTCAAGATTAAAATAAATGGTTATGCCAGAAAGTATATTGGAAGAGAGACAGTAATAACAGAATATTATTGTTAACCTGTAGACTAACAGAATAATTGGTTTTTATATATTAGACATGTTCTGTTTTTATTCTTTGGTCTAATTTTTGATAGAAGATTGTTGCCCTAAATGTCTTTTCCTTGTGGTACTTAAAGAATGAACTAGCTGGGACCAGCAGTTCGCGTAATGGCTATGTCGCTGAACTTCCATGTAACTGACCGCGGTTCAAGTCCCAGACCCGGTGGCTTAAACTCACGCCGGGTGCGTGTGCACATGTGCCCAAGATCCTGAGAGGAGAAGGGATTGCGGCATGACCATCCCCCTGAGGGTGATTTCTCACTTTCTATCTCTCTGTCTCTCTTTCTGACGAGTGCACGCGCTCTATAGCAAAAGAACCTCTCCAAAAAAAAAAGAATGAACTAGCTATACTATATATATCTATCTATCTATCTATATAGATAGATAGATAGATAGATAGATAGATATGATTTTTGCTAGGGTGTGTGTGCTCACCAGAAAAACAGAAAGCAAGAAATCATTCCCCACGGGGATGGCCACACCACAGTCCCTTCTCCTCTCAGGATTTTGGGCACACACACACATATGTGCCCAACGTGAGTCTCAAGCTGCTGGGTCCAGGACTCAAACCACGGTTGACTACATGGGAGTCCAGCGACATAACCATTACACCATCTGCTAGTCCAAACTAGCTAAAAATTTAAGAAGAAATGTAGGATTAGGAAGAGGCATTTATTTTAAAACAGAATTCACAGTAAAAGAAAACTGCTTTTTTTTTTTTTTTTTTTTAATGAACTTGAAGAAAGTGGTGCAGTTTAAAGCAGTGGTTAGATTTTTTTTATTTTTAATTAAAAGTGAAGGAATTATACATACTACATAATTTCATTCCTATAACATTCATGAAATAACAATTACAGCGATGGAGAACACATTAGTGTTTCCTAGAGTTGGAGATAGGCTATAAAGGGAGTTCATGATAATGGTATAGTTGACAGTCTTTTATAATGGAAAGTGGCATATGTGATAATATAGTAATACATGCACATGCTTGTAACAAGTACATGTATAAGTAATAATACCTGAGTAAGCTCCACACTGTACCCATGTCAACTTCAGATTGTTGGTGCCTGTGGTGCTCCTATGGTTAATATTTCTATTCCTTCCTTGGTCTTTTGTCTACAACTATTCCTCTTTCCCTTCTGTAACGTTTATCTTTACTCTTAAATGCCTCTGTATGTGTTTTCTCCAGTGATTCTTTTTAGCTGCTTCTGCCAAATAGAGCCTTTATCATTTATTCAGGTCTTTTTCTTTTTTTAGAGAGAGAGAGGTTTTGGCTATAGTGTGCATGCCCTCGCCAGAGAGAGAAAGAGAGACATAAAGTAAGAAATCATCTCCTAGGGAGGATGGCCACGCCTCAATCCCTTGTCCGTTCTCCTTTCAGGACTTTGGCATGCACGCACAAACACCCAGTATAAGTTTTAAGCTGCCGGGTCCTCAGCTCGAACCTCAGTAGACTGTGTGGGAGTCCAGTAACATAACTATTATGTCATCTGCTGGTCCCAAAAAAGAAACGTATTTTAAAGTGCACCTTGAGTCTTCTTTGATACTGTTAGGTCCAAGATGTCTTTGTGTGGAAATAATTTGTTTTAATCCTCAAATTTAGTTTGCTTTTAAATAATTGCCAATTATATGATAAATTTCTCTGTTCTTTCTAGACCTTAGAAATACATAAAATTCACATATAACGAGATTATAGCATGCTCACATAATACTCAAATGGTATTTTGGTTTTGCTTATTGGAATATTCTTCCATTTAGAAATTTTACTATTAGAATGGAATTGTTGGGTCATCAGAAAAGTCATGATGCATTTTTGTATAGAAAAATGACATCATGACTTTTCCAACAACCCCATAGATGATCATTAGAAATATCCCTCTAGTAGAAATGTGTAATCTAATAATGATAATCATTATTTTACACTAGATATATGAATATTTTCTATTAATGTAGAAGAAATTCTGTTATTTTGGTGTAGGACCAGTTAAATTTGTCTAAATAAAGATTGGTATATTATTATAAAAAATAATAATTCTCACATCAGGAAGTTACCAGTCTTATAGTTAAAATGGGATAGAGAAGCACCTAGTACTAGCAGAAACACCTAATAATTGTAGAGTAAGTAGAATGCCTGTCAATAATGACTATACATTATATGGGGACTTTCCTTTCTCTTTATTAATGATAAAGCATGTTGTTCGCACATGACTATGAGAGAGAGGTAAACACCACCTTTGGAGTCTGGTTATTTGGGCCATGCCCAAAATCCTGAGAGGAGAATGGAGGAGAAGGCGATGATTGCGGCTTGGCCATCCCCCCGGCAGGGAGCAGGGAGAGGGGTTCTTGCTTTCTGTCTTGCTCTCTCTTTCTGGTGAGCACATATGCCCTATAGCCAAAAAAAAAAAAAAAAAACACTCCCTTATAAAAAAGAAACTAGTAGTCTCTGAGTTCTGTTGATGGATCAATAGGCCCTTGAGCGAAGCAGATTAATTAACATTTGGTATGTAACCTTTCACCTCCTTTTTTAAAGTTAAAAATAGTTGTTCATTTTTGTTTATTATTTATTTATTTATTTATGTTTTAATTTGACCAGAGAGGGATGGAGTGAGAGAAAGAGAGAGCAACTGGTTGGCCATGTGGGAGTCTTAACACCCCTAACTACCATGCCACCTGCTGACCCAAAAAGTAGTTGTTTTTTAAGAATTAAATTATGGGGGCCAGCAGACACGGTAGCAGTTACGTCGCTGGACTCCCACATAGCCAGCTGCAGTTTGAGTCCCAGACCTGCTGGCTTGAAAATCACTCCAAGCACGTGTGCATGTGCATGTATGCCCAGGATCCTGGGGAAATGGAGAAGGGATTGTGGCATGGTCATCCCCACCCCACCCCCTGAGGGGGCGTGATTTCTCGCTCTCCATGTCTGTCTGTCTTTGTCTCTCTCTCTCCGGGGAGTACATGTGCCCTGGGGCAAAAACCTCTTTTTTTGGGGGGTGGGGTTTATGCTATAGGGCGTGTGTGTTCGCCAGAAAGAGAGAGACCAAGAGACAGAAAGTAAGAAATTACCCCGAGAGACAGAAAGTAAGAAATTACCCACCCAGGGGGGATGGCCATGCCACTATCCCTTCTCCGTTCTCCTCTCGGGATCTTGGGCATACACACACACGTCGGTATAAGTTTAAGCCACCGGGTCCGGGACTCGAACCACGGTCAACTACATGGGGGTCCAACAACATATCCATTACAGCAACTGCTGATCCCAAAACCTCTTTAAAAACAACCAAAAAAAGAAATGGTGGAGCCAACAGATGGCCGCAAGGTTAAGGCAGCTGGATCCCACGTGGCCAATGGCACAATTCAAGTCCCAGACCTAGAAGTTTGAAAATTACACTGTGTGTATGTATGTATATGCCCAAAGTCCTAAGAGGAGAAGAGATTGCAGCATGGCCATCCTTTTTGGGGGGTGATTTCTCACTTTACCTTTATCCCTCTCCCTCTCCCACTCTCTCTCTCCCCTTCTCTGTCTCTCTGGTGAGCTCACACACCCTATAGTGAAATAAACAAAAAGAAATTATGGCCAGGGGCCAGACAGTGGAGCAGAGGTGATGCTATTGGACCCACGGGGAAGGAAGGCCCCAGGCTTAGATCCCAAGATCTCTCTGTACAAGCTAGGTATGCCCAGTCCTACGTATATTCTGGGCTACCTGAGGCTGGGAATAGATCATCCCACAAAGACCTTATTGGGAGTGCCCCCCTCTCTCTTTCACAGAAGAAATAAATGAATACATTTAAAGTTAAATCATAGTCAGCTCCAGTGGTGCAATGTAAAGTAACTCTCTGCTTTACTGACGCTATATGGTCAGCGCCCAGGTTCGTGTCCTAAGTTCTCCCTGTGCACATGGATGCCCGTGTGCATAGTCCTTGCTAACTGAAGTGCAATCACAGCATAAATTTCCTGCAAATACAATAGGATTTTCAAGAGAAGTTTAATTCTGCCAGATACCAAACATCCTTTAAAACCATAGAAATTTAAAACAGTATAATTAAGACACAGAAGTAGACAAACCTTTTAAATCAAAGAGCCCAAAAGCAAACCATTAGTGTATAAGGGAATTAGTGTTTAACAGAACACTACAAAATCAATGGCAGAATGATGAAGCATCAGCACAATGGTATTAAGACAACTGGCTAGTGATCTGGAAACAAATTTTACATATATACAGATAAATTCCAAATGATTTAAAGAGCTACACATAAACAAATTCTCAGTATTAAGACAAATATAATTGCAAATGAGCCAATAACATTAAAAAAATGATTAACTGCACTGATTTAAAAATTCAAGTTATAAATAGCAGTTAGGTATTGTTTTGCATATTATGCTTGTGAGCGATTTTTTTTTTTTTCCCAAGTTTTTTGCCATAGGGCACATGCACTCGCTGGAGAGAGACAGGGAGGGAAAGTGAGAAATTTCCCCCAGGGGTATGGCCACACAGTAATTTCTTCTCCTATATTCAAGATTTTTGACATACATGCACATGTACCCGGTGTGATATTTTAGCCACTGGTCCAGGGCACAAACGGTGGTCGGCCACGTGTGAGTCAAGCACCTTAACCACCACGCCACCTGCTGGCTCCGGGGATTTTATTATTATTATTACTATTACTATTTACGGTATTCGGGAGCAGGTGTGGCAGAGGGATAATTGGACCGAATTACTGGGTTCCAAGGAACAAGTTGTATACACATGGGTTTGTGTCCCATACCTCCCTGAACATGCCAGGCACATTTGTATCCCCAAGACCCTGTACTTGGGGATACTGTACCCCCTTTCATTTCCCTATCTCCCTCCCAGTTTCCCTGTTCATCTCTCTTTCATGGAAGAAATAAATTTTTTTAAATATTCATAGGGGAGCAGTAGGTGGTGTAGATGAAGGTGCTCGACTCCCATGTGGCCAACTGCAGTTTGAGTCTTGGACCCAGCAGCTTGAAACTCAATGCTGGGCACATATGTGTGTGTGTGTGTGCCCAAAATCCCAAGAGAAGAATGGAGGAGGAGAGGTTGCCATGTGGCATCCCCCTGGGAGGTGTTTTTTGTTTTCTGTCTCTCTGGTGAGTGCATGCATTCTATAGCAAAAATTTCTCACCAAAAAAAATATATATACACACATACACACACACACACACACACACACACACACACACAGAGTATTCAGAGTGGAGAGGCAGGCTTGCACACATATTATTAGTGGATATGTTAAATTAATGAGTGTTATTTTTTAGAGCTCCATTTGTCAATATCTACCAATTTCACATGGCTAGCAGTTTCATTACTAAAATTTTATTTAACAGAACTTGTCACTTGAGTGCGCAGAAACATCTGTATACAGGTATTCATTATAACCCAATAATAAAAAAATTGGAACTAGCCTAATTGCGACCAATATGAAATTTGTTAACAGTTTGGTTTGTCCACTTGAGTATAACTACAGTTCCTAAATTATATGTTCTCTGCCATGTATCTAGGGACTTTATCACTAACCACTCTTAAAGCAAGGAGCTCAGGTTTTTCTTCCTTTGATATCACTTATTGTATAGTTCATTTATTTTTATAAGCTTTTTTGAAGAATTATTTATTAAATTTTATTTATTCATTTACTTATTTTAATTTGACCAGAGAAAGAGAAGAAAGTGAGAAAGCAAGCCACCAGGTCTGGGACTCAAACTATGGTGGCCGGCTGTGTGGGAGTATCCAGTGCCCTAGCCACCACACCACCTACTGGTTCCCTTTTTTTAGACTTTTTTATGTGTCTTGTTGCTACTAAATCGTAAGCTTCTTGAAAGCAGAAATAATGTTTATTTATATTCTTGCATAATAAATGCTTAACTAGGTATCCATTGAATACGTAGGCATATGAATGAATGGTTAAATGAAAAAAAAGTTGAAGTGTAAAACTGGCAAGGTATGTATGTGTGCAACTTGTGCCTAAGCCCATGTATGTGAGTGTCCACAGAAAAAACGGGAAATACTTGGATATGAACAAAAGAAGGGCCTACTCAGAATAGTGCTTTTTCTTTTGCTGCATATTGTTTCAGGATGATGTTATATTATTGTTTTTCTTTTTTTTTTTAATTTAATAATTTGCTATAGGGTGTGGGCGCTCACTGAAGAGAAATAGGTCGGAGGGGAGTTGGGCGGGAACACCTCCGGGGGTGGGGTGGGGTGGGGAGGGGCTGACCGCACAGCAGTCCTTTCTCCTCTCATGATTTTGGGCACACACTCAACCTTACTGGGTGTGTCTTTGAAGCTACTGGGTCTTGGACCTGAGAACCTCGCAGTTGTCCATGTAGATCCAGCTACCTCTGGCTGGCCCTATTTTTTCTTCTTCTTTTTTTTTTTTTTTTTTTTAATGAAGATAATGCTAAATTTCAAAGATTATTTTTTTAAATTTTGTGTTTTAGAAAACAAAAATAGGGGGACCAGCAGTTGGCATAATGGCTATGTTGCTGGACTCCCATGTAGTCAACCACGGTTCGAGTTCCAGACCCAGTGGCTTAAACTCACACCGTATTTCTTTTTTGTGTGCATGCATGCCCAAGATCCCGAGAGGAAAATGGAGGAGGAGGGATTGTGGTGTGGCCATCCCCCCCCACCCGGGGGGGGGGGGGTGATTTCTTGCTTTTTGTTTCTCTGTCTCTTTCTGGAGAGTGCATGTGCCCTATAGCAAAAAAAAAAGAAAAAAAAAAAACGCACAGAAAATTTGAAAAAATATGGAGGTGACCAGTAGATGGTACAGTGATTATGTTTGCTGTACATCCTCATGGTCAACCATGGTTTGGGTCCTGGATCTGGGGGCTTGAAAATAATGCCAGGCACTTGTGAGTGCATGCCCAAGATCCCAGGAGAAGAATGGAAGAAAAGGGATTGCAGCTTGGGGGAGTGATTTCTCACTTTCCCTCTCACTGTCTGTCTGTCTGTCTGTCTCTCTCTCTCTCTCTCTCCAATGAGCACACATGCCCTATGGCAAAAACTTTGAAAAAAGAATACGGATTATTTCATTTGTCATTTGAAACTAATTTGTCTAAGGTTTTTTGTTGTTTTAATTAACTTTTTTAATGTTACATAGAGGATGCTATAAATTTTAATAACTTTTTTGTTGTTTTTTAACTATAAATTTTGACTCTCTTTATTTCAGTTTGCATTGAGACTCCTTGCATTCCGCCAGATACATAAAGTTCTAGGCATGGATCCATTACCCCAGATGAGCCAACGTTTTAACATCCACAACAACAGGAAACGAAGAAGGGATAGTGATGGAGTTGATGGATTTGAAGCTGAGGGGAAAAAAGACAAAAAAGATTATGATAACTTTTAAAAAGTTACTGTAAATCTTCAGTGTTAAAAACAGGTGCCCATTTGTTGGCTGTTTTTCATTCATAATAATGTCTACTTTGAAAAATTTATCAAGAATGTCATGGAAGAACCAAGTTTTTCTGTGATATTAAAAAGTCAATGTACAGTGTTAGGTATTATATGAATGGAAAGACACCAAAAAAAATTGTGCTCCGACTAGGGGAAAAACAGTGGTTCAAAATTTTTCCCCCATTATTTTGTTTTATTTACTGGTTGCCCTAGCTCTCTCTATTTTTGTGTCTTTTATTAACTAGTGCATTGTCTTATTAAATCTTTACTGTATTTAATGCTGGATTTGTGCTTCAGTTGCTCTGTGTATTTTGATATTTTTATTTAGAAGGTTTGTTTGCTTTTGACACTAGTTGTAAGTTACTTTGTGTTATAGATGATATCCCTTGACCCTTCTTAATATTTTAAGCAGTACGTTTTTTTGTAACGTGAGACTGCAGAATTTTTTCCCTTTGTTACTCTTACATGTGAAGGATTATAACACAAAAAGTTATCCTGCCATTTGAGTGCTCAGAACTGAATGTTTCTGCAGATCTTGTGGCATTTGTCTCTCTAGTGTGATATACAAAGGTGTAATTAAGACAGATTTCTGTTAATCTAATCAAGTTTGCTGTTAGTTGTGCATTAGCAGTATAAAAGCTAATATATACTATATGGTCTTGCGACAGTTTTAAAGCCTCTGCATAATTGATAATAAAAATGCATGACATTTTTGTTTTTACTAGACTTTTACAATTATAATTTTAGGTTTAACACGTAGATCTTTGTACAGTTGACTTTTTGACATAGCAAGGCCAAAAATAACTTTCTGAATATTTTTTTCTTCTGTATAAGTGGAAAGGGCATTTTTCACATAAGTGGGCTAATCAATATTTTCAAAAGATCTGTATCATTGTGCAACTAACAACAGTAATTAGCCCTTAATTATGGTGACAGATCCTTATTTGTGTGTGTGAGATTACTCTAGGAGCTATTATAGTATAACACAGTTGAATGATCCCCCCATACACACACACCCCATCACCCAGGATAATTTATAGTTGTTAACAGTGAGGTTGACAAAGTATTACTGATTTAAAACAAAAATTAAGATTATCTAAGGGAAAAAAAAAACAGAAAATTATTTGGTGTGGCCATCTTTACATGCTTATGTCTCCTACAAAAAGCTAAATATTCTAGCAGTGGTGTAATGAAAAGTTACATCTTACTGTTGATGTATGTATGCTCTGGTACACAGATGTCATTTTGTTGTCACAGCACTACAGTGAAATACACAAATAAAAACTTAAATTCATATAATGACTTAAATGTATTATATGTTAGAATTGACATCATATACTACTTTTGCTTTGAAAAGACTTATGCTTCAGTAAAACCGTATTCAAATTTATTGGTATTATATCTTGTTATTCCTTATGAATGTTTGTTGACTACACACATGATTTCTAGAATGTCTTATGATTAATTACTGTATTGGTTCAAATTCTTACTAGGGTCAGAATTTTTTCTCCCGGATTTGGAGGGCCAAGAACTAGAAAACACTGGCGAAGTAGACCAGGAGACTTGGCATTGGCACTTTTTTTTTTTTTTTTTAGAGGTTTTCACTATAGGGCGTGTGCGCTCGCCAGACAGACAGAGAGAGACAGAAAGCGAGAAATCATCCCCCAGGGGGGATGGCCACGCCGCAATCCCTTCTCCTCCATTCTCCTCTCAGGATCTTGGGCACGCACGCACACGCACCTGGTGTGAGTTTTAAGCCACCAGGTCTGGGACGCGAACTGCAGTCGACTACGTGGGAGTCCAGCGACATAGCCATTACGCTAACTGCTGGTTCCCAAGATTTGGCACTTCTTGTATGTGTGTGTGCTAGAGGATGCATGCAATCACCAGAGTAAAGAGAGGAGAAAGCACCCACCCTGTAGGGAATGGTCATGCCTCAATCCCTTCACCTCCCTCCCTCTCTCTGAGATTTTAAAAACTTATTTTTTAATTATTTTAGAGAGCTTTTTCTTTTAATAGATTTTTCCTTCTCTTTTTTGAGAGAGATTTTTACTATAGAGTGCATACACTCACTACAGAGGCAGAATGAGAGAAATCACTCCCCAGGGGTGATCGCCATACTAGAGTCCATTCTCCATTCTTCTGTCGGGATTTTGGGCACACATGCACACATGCCTGACATGAGTTTCAAGCTGCTGGGTCTGGGACTTGAAGCATGGTCAGCCATGTGGGAGTTCATAGACGTAACCATTACACAGTCTGCTTGTCCCTCTTTTCAGGGACACACATGTGTTTCTCAAGCTACTGAGTCTAGGACTCGAACTGCATGGAGACATGGCATGTCCCCACTCAATATGTACTGCACTTCATGACAGAAACTGAAAGACTGGAAGATATGATAGCAGAGTCAGCAAGTGTATATACCAGAGACTGTATAGGAGTGGGTGTATAGTGGGACGTGAGAGGGAGGGGCTTGGGAGAAAAAACATTCAATGGACACAGACTGGAAAGTTACGTGTTGATGATGTATATGGTGGTGTCTTTGTCTTAATTGACATGCAGGGCATGTATGCTTTGAAAAACTATTATAGGGACCCACAGATGGCATAATGCTTATGTTGCTGGACTCCTACATAGTCGACCTCAGTTCGAGTCCCAGATCTGGGGCTTAAAACTCATGCTGGGTACGTGTGTGTGCGTGCCCAAGATCCCAAGAGGAGAATGGAGAAAGGATTGTGGCATGGCCACCCACCAGGGAATGATTTCTCACTTTCTCTGGTGAGTGCATGCACCCTATTACAAAAAAAAAAAAAAATATATATATATATATATATATATATATATATATATATCTAATTTTTAAAAACTAGTATATGCAGTAAAGATGTACAGTGATTAAATGTAAAATTTTTAAAAAGTTAATAGATTTAGGAAAAATCTTGTCTACTAGGCAGAGTTTGATTCTTTTAGTAAGAGAATCTGAATAGCATTTGCTGGGAGTTGGGAACAGAGTGAAGATTCCCACTGGATTTCCATTATCTGTGTTGCACAGAAAGTGGGAAATGAAAGTGATCCAGACAGATTTACTTAACTTTATTTTCCTTCAAATTTTATGTATCTCCAGTAACCAGTCACCATGTTGGACTTGACAGGTAGGTTAGATGCCACTTCACCTGTGGACGTCTTTAGGTCACAACATGGATTTTCTATGATCACCATTCTCAGCAAAACATGTATATAGTGGTTCACAATGTCTTTTTTGTTGTGCCATGCCATTCCACAAACCCATTTACCTCATCTGCCTGCGTTCTTGTGTCTGTTAAATGCTTTTTTTCCTGTTCCTCTACCCTCTTCTATCTCCCCCAACTTCCTTCCCCTGGTAGGGGGAATATTAGTAATATAAGTTCAGGGGGCTGGCAGGTGGCAGGGTGGTTAAAGGACGCTGGACTCCCACATGGCTGACCGTGGTGCGAATCCCAAACCTGGCGGCTTGCTTTCTCACTTTCTCTCACTCTCGCTCTCGCTTTTCTCTGATCAAATTAAAAATAAGTTAAATAATTCTTAAAGAGAAAAATAATACAAGTTCAGTAAAATCTAAAGAAATAGTGAATGTACAGAAAAAGTACATGAGTGGGAACCAGCAGTTAGCGTAATGGCTGTCGCTGGACTCCCATGTAGTTGGCCGCGGTTCGCGTCCCGGACCCAGTAGCTTAAAACTCACGCCGGGCGCGTGTGCGTGCGTGCCCAAGATCCCGAGAGGAGAATGGAAGAGAAGGGATTGCGGCGTGACCATTCCCCTTGGGGGGTGATTTCTCGCTTTCTGTCTCTATGTCTCTGTCTGTCTGGCGAGCGCACGCGTCCTATAGTGAAAATCTCTCAAAAAAAAAAAAAAAAAAAAAAAGTACATGAGCAGTTATTTCTGAGCAGAACTTTCATAACATTGCAATGTGTGTGATTTGCAATATAAAAAAAAGGCTAAGGCAGCTGGATCTCATGGTCAACTCTGCATTTTGAGTCCCAGACGTGGAAGCCTGAAAATCAAGCCAGGCACGTGTATGCATGTCCAAAGTCCCAAAAGGAAAAGAAGAGAAGGGATTACGGTATTGCCGTCTCACCTGGACTGAATTCTCACTTTTCCTCAATCTATCTGGCGAGTGCACAAGCCCTATGGTAAAAGAAACCTAAGCCCAAAATAAGCCTTTGTGTTTTTCCAAACAAAAAAGGTTTTAAATGAATGAATAGAGAAAATGCTTGGGAAGATTAAAGAGAAAAGGCCAAAATTTTTGGTTTCACAGTCATGGCAATATGTATTATGAATTTAAATTACAATTTCTGGGGCCAACAGGTGGCATGATGGTTAAAGTGGTAGACTTCCACGTGGCTGACCACAGTTCAAGTCCCAGACCTGGCATCTTTGTCACTTCTCTGTCTTTCTGGTCAAATTAAAAAATCATAGGAATAAAAAGTTTTAAATTAATTTTTGAAAAAAGTGATGATTTATTTACTGGACTCACCACTTTTTATGCTGAATGACTGAGCTATCCAATTATTTTTAAAATTTATTATTTTACAGTAGTGTGTGCACTTGCCAGAAAGAGACAAAGTGAGAAAGCATCTTCCGGGGGTTGCCCTTGTCACAGTCCCTTCTCCTTTTTCCTCTTAGGATTTTTAAGCATACATGGACACAAGCCCAGCAAATTTTTTCCAATAACATGCAAATAGTGTAATGTGATTAAAAAATTAGGTTTATAGCAGTTGTCTCTAACTTGATTACTCATGAGAGTCACCTGAGGATCAATCTAAATATTTTTAAGTACCAATTGCAAAGATTCTCATTGAGGCAACCAGAATGCCTAGGATGTGCATTTTAAGGTGGCTTTTAATATTAGGCATGTATTTGAATCAGAAGGCTTATACACGTGCTGCAAAAGTCAAAAGGTGTAAAGTATACAGCATATAGAGGAATTCTACCTTAACTTTGCCTATCAGTTATATCATTTCCCCTTTCCAAAGCACTCATATATTAGCCATTGTGTACTGCAGGTGATCTGTGCATCTGTTAGCATTCCCACATCCTTTTTTATTTGTTTCAAAGAAACAAATTAATTTTTAAATTTTTATTACTTTTAATTGGCTATAGTGTACATGCAGCTCAACAGAGAGAGAGAAGGAAAGAAAGAGAAAGCAAGCCACCAGGTCCGGGACTCAAATCGTGGTTGCCCATGTGTGAGTCCAGTGCCTTCACCACCATGCCACCTGCTAGCCCTGCATCCTTTTTTTTCTTTTTTTAACTAAAAGAGTTGACAATTTTATTATTTTCACGTTTCACAATACAAATGAAAACTGCACTTTTTAGTCTCACTTCTCCAAAACTACTTTTTTTTTTTTGGGGGGGGGGGATATGAAGGGGGAGAAAGTCTTCCTTGACATGGTGTTAGAAAACAACCAGAGTCCCAGCACCATGATCTCCTGGTGAAGTAGAACAAGTTAATATAAAACTGACATAAAGAAGCCTCCCTTCATCCTTATCTGTCTGGCCGAGTCATCCCTGGCCAAATGGGCACTATCATGGGCCGGGCAGGAGGTCTCATCATTGGGGGCCCAGGCATCATGGGCATGTGACCTCCCATGGGTGGCCTCATTCCAGGAGCAGATCCTACTGGCATCCCAGGAGGAGGAGGGCCCCCCATATGGGGTGCTGGCATCATGCCAGGGCGAGGAGGACCCGGGATACTAGGGGGAGGTGGGATCATCGCGCCTGCAGGAGGAGGAGCGGAGAATGGAGTAGGAGGTATCTTCCCTTGTTGAAAGGCAGCGGTGGTTTTGTCAGTCAGACTTTGAGCCTGCTCTTCCATCCATTTCTGATAATCTTTCACATTCTCTTTGTGTTTCCTACCACTGCAGTGTGTTTTTCTCATGGATGGAGAATCGTGGGTGAGGTGTGTATCACAGTAGCCACAATAAAACAGGCATGCTCCTCCACAGGCCATTGGCTGCTCGGTTCCTGCATCTTTGTTTTTTACACACAGGGCAATATGCTGTGGTCATTGTTCTGGATCTTTAGCATTGCTCTGAGCTGTTAAAACAGTGAACTGCATTTCTGTACAGTCTGTGCATTATTGTCATAGACAAAAACAGAAGACCTGCTTTTGCTAATGCCTGACTTTGGGGACCATGAGTATGTTAAGACACATTGCCCATCACAACGAAACTAGTGAACTAGCTTTAGAACCTGTTAACAGAAAGGGGCCTTCCTGGAGAGAAAATGCACTCCTCTGACATGGGGCATTTGTCACATCATGTCTAGAGTATGATGCTCAGTTCTGGGCAATAGGTATAAAGTGATATTTGGCTTAACCAAGGTAGTAAATTTGTTTGAAACCATTCCATAGTTAGTTGGAACCATAAGAGATGATGTGGGGGGAGAAAAAATTGTAAATCTCTTCTGATATGAATTGCTACAGGAAAAAAATAGTTTAAGAAAGACCTTTTTAAAAATTTCAAATGCAGCAATAAAATGGATAAGGGTAGAGGGGCTTGCGAAGAAGTTACTGCTCATGTTTGAAATTATAACCACCTTAAGGATTTTGTTTTAAGATCCAGGCATTGGTATGAGAATATATAAGATGATAGTTTCCAATTTTAAGATACTATTATACTGTTAGTCCATGTACCTAGTAAATTTGTTTGAATAGAGGCCAGCTACTGGTGTAGTTGTTAAGGTGCTGAATCCCACATGGATGGCTGTGTGGTTCAAATCTCAGACCCAGTGACATGGAACATATGCTAGGCATGTGTACATGTGTGCCCAAATCCTGAGAGGAGAATGGAGGAGGAGGATTGCGAAATGAAAGAATTATTTAATTTTATTTATTTATTTTTTTACAATTTGCTGTAGGAGACATGCTCACCAGAGAGAGAACATGAGAAAGCAAGCCACCAGGTCTAGGATTCAAACCTTGATCAGCTATGTGGGAATCCATTGCCTTAACCTCCACACTACCTGCTGGCCCCACAAAAAATTTTTTAAAATCATCTTGGAGCCAGCAGGTGGTGTAGTGGTTAAGGTAAGGTGCTAGACTACCACGTGGCCAGTGTGGTTCAAGTCCCGGACTTGGTGGCTTGCTTTCTCACCTTTCTCTCTCTGGTGAGCGTATGTACCCTATAGCAAATTTAAATAATAATAATAAATAAAATTCTATTTTGAAAGTCATCTGAATTGAACTCAATGACTAGCTGCCTCAAGATTGATGATAATTATTTCAAATGCCAAAATACAGCCATAAATGAGGTTTTAGAAAAATGGATACTGGTTTTGCTGTGTCTTTCACTCCTTCCTTAACCATGTTACTGAAGTTGTTTTTCCCCTACCTCTCTGAATATTCTTCTTTGCTTTCTTTTTTGTACTATTGCCCGAGGACATGTACATGCACCAGAGAGAGAAAGCTCTCCCTAATGGGGTCTGGTCATATACAGTCCTTTTTCCCCATTTCTCCATCCCATAGAATCCTGGTGTGCACACAAACACATCCCCCTCATTTTTCAAGCTGCTGAGGCTGGGAATTGAACCACATTCAGCAATATGAGATCTGGCTTTCTCTGCATAGGGCTTTAACTCTTAGGCCACAGGGCTGGCCCAACCATCTCTGCTTATAAGTAACACTGAAAATCACATACATCTGCCTCTCTCGCGGCCTCGCTTCAGAGATGACGGAAAAAAGAAGGAACAACGGCCGTGCCAAGAGGCCATGGCCATGTGCAGCATATTCACTGCACGAACTGCATCTGGTGCGTGCCCAAGGACAAGGCTATCAAGAAGTTCGTCATCTAAAACATAGTAGAGGCCGCAGCTGTCAGGGACATCTCTGAAGCAAGTGTCTTCAATGCCTATGTGCTTCCCAAGCTGCATGTGAAGCTGCTTTACTGTGTGAGCTGTGCCATTCATAGCCAGGTAGTCAGGAAGCTCGTGAAGCTCGGAAGGACCGAACACCCCCACCCCAATTTAGACCTGCGGGTGCTGCCCCTCACCCTCCACCAAAGCCCATGTAAGGAGTTGAGTCTTTAAGGACTGAAGAACTGTCTGTCCTATGGGGAAAAATAAAACGCTGAGCATACATTAAAAAAAAAAAAAAATTCGGGGCCAGCAGGTGGCGTGGTGGTTAAGGACGCTGGACTCCCACATGGCCGACCACGGTTCAAGTCTCGGACCTGGAGGTTTGCTCTCTCACTTTCCCTCTCTCTCTTTCTCTCTCGCTCTGTCCCTCTCTGGTCAAAATAAAAATATGAAATAAATGAATGAATAAATAAAAAATAAAATAATTCTTTAAAAAAAAAAAAAAAATTCGTCTTCCAAGCTTTAAATGCTTTCTTGTTAAATGTGTTCCAAATCCTGTTTGTGTCCAAATTCTGAGCTTGAATTTTTTTTCTCTCTTCGCTATTCAGCCTACAACCCCTGGGTTATTCCTTCTAAAGCATCTGATCACACCACACCACTGCTACACAGCTTTCAAAGAACTCTGCACTACTATGCTGAGCAGCAGATCGCCCATCCTCGCAGCATCACTGTGTGATAGGTACTCAACACATATGAGCAAACGGGTTTGAGGTGAACTTGGGTACTATAATAAAAGGTTATTAGAATGATACAGTCTTCATGAACTGGACAGATTAGAAAGCCACATACTTGAAAAATTACAGTAATTGCAAAGTCATAGATTATAACCTGCTGTAGACGTCTTTCAGCCAAGCCTTTTTCTATAGTTTTAATGCTTAAGACACAGATCTAAATGTTTAGTTCTTTTATTGCCAGAGAGTATGTGTACTTGCCAGAGACAGCAAGAGAGAGAGAAAGCACCCCTTCCTCAATAGGGTGTCAGCAGTTCCTTCTCTGTGCCCACACTGTAGGGATTTGGGGCATGTTTGAACAATATCCTGCTGTATTTCTCAAGCCCCTGAGGTTGGGATTTGAACCATGGTTGGCCATGTGGGATCAGTCTCCCTTAATCACAAGGCAACCAGGTCATCCCTGTCTCCACTCTTAATGTAAGGGATAACCACAGAGAAACACTTAAATTTAACTTCACTGATTTTTTCCAAGAGCATTTTCAGGAAGCCTGAAATTTAGGCAAGCAAATCAATTTCAGGGGAGTAACTAAAACCACGTATCTTTTGAAAATCTCATACTAACACTGGAGCAGCCTGCCTGTCGGCCTGTCTGTTCTTTGGACTAATAGAAAGATGTAAAAGAAACAGCTTTTTTCTTTTTTTAAAAAAGAGGTTTTCGCTATAGGGCGCGTGCGCTCACCAGACAGACAGAGACAGAGAGACAGAAAGCGAGAAATCACCCCCCCCCCCAGGGGGGATGGCCATGCCGCAATCCCTTCTCCTCCATTCTCCTCTTGGGATCTTGGACACGCACGCATACGCGCCCAGCGTGAGTTTTAAGCCACCGGGTCCGGGACGCGAACTGCAGTCGACTACATGGGAGTCTAGTAACATAGCCATTACGCTGCTGGTCCCTTTGGAAAATAATTTTTTTTTAAAACGAGGGTTTAGGGCTGGCCCTTGTAGCCTGGTGGTTAAAGGAGCCAGATCCCACATGGCTGACTGCATAGTTTGAATCCTGGCCCCAGTGGCTTGAAAAAGCACACTGAGTGTGTGTACATGTCTGTCCCGTATCCCAACAGGATGGAGAAATGGAGAAGAAAGGATTGTGGGATTACTGTACCCACTGTGGGGTGCTTTTTTCCTTTCCCTCTTTCTGTTTATGGCAAACACAAGCAGCCTCTAGCCATTAAAAAAAATATATCATGCTTATAATATATGGTAAAGAGGAAAAGGAGCTGAAACTGAACTGTTAATTAGAACCAAATTGTGCATTCCAGGTCCAGTAAAATGAGTTAACAGACTTGTCAATCAGATTGACAAAATTATAAAGACTCAGGACCAGCATTTAGCATAATGGTTATGTCGCTGGACTTCCATGTGGTCGACCATGGTTCGAGTCCCGGACCCGGTGGCTTAAAACTCACGCCGGGTGCGTGTGCGTGCGTGCCCAAGATCCCGAGAGGAGAGTGGAGGAGGAGGGATTGTGGTGTAGCCATCCCCCCCCCCCCCCGTGGGGGGTGATTTCTCGCTTTCCATCTCTCTGTCTGGCAAGCGCACGTACGCTATAGCTAAAACCTCTCCAAAAATATATATACTTTTTAAAGAATTGGTTTTTTTAGTTTTACTTACTACAATTATTATTTTTTTAAATTTGACCAGAGAGAAATACACAGAGACACAGGATAAGTGAGAAAGCAAGCTGACAGGTCTGGAACTCAAACAGCGATTAGCCATGTGAGAGTTCAGCACCTCAATTACCATGCCACCTGCCAGCCCTAAGATTGAAAATATTAAGGTCTGAGCTAGTAGTGACAAGATCTCAAAGTAAAAGTGCATTAGTGTAGCCACCATCTGAATTTTTAAAAATACATATATAGGGGCCACCAGTTGGCATAATGGCTATGTCGCTGGGCTCCCATGTAGTCAACTGCGGTCGAGTCTCTGATGGCTTAAACTCATGCCGGGCATGTGTGCGTGCGTGCCCAAGATGCTGAGAGGAGAATGGAGGAGAAGGGCTTGCGGCATGGCCATCCCTCCTGAGGGGTGATTTCTCACTTTCTATCTCTGTCTCTCTCTCTTTCTGGCGAGTACATTCACCCTACAGCAAAAACCTCTGCAAATAAAGAAAAAAAAAACATATATAGAGAGAATCTTTTTGACTCAGCCACTGCAATTCAAAGAATCTATACTGAAGTACTAAATCTAATTAGTAAGTGTAGAAAAGGATAAATCCTAATGTATTTACTGGAGTATTATGGTGAGTGTGTAGGTCCAGGCACTTTTTCTTTTTTTTGCTGTAGGGTGTGTGCACTCACCAGAGAGACAATGGGGAGGGAGTGAGAAATCATCCCCCAGTGGCAGACGGCTATGCCTTAGTTCCTTCTCCTTTATCCTTTCGGGATCTTGGGCAAGCACACAAACATGCCCAGCATAATTTTCAAGCCATCAGGTCCTGGACTCAAACCGTGGTCAGCCATGTGGGAGTAAAGCAGCATAACCACTATGTTATCTGATGGCTTCAGTCCAGAAATTCTTTTTTTTAAAGATTTATTTAATTTTATTCATCATCATCATTATTATTATTACTATTTTGAAGTTCACCAGAGAGAGAAGGAAAGTGAGAAAGCAAGCTGCCAGGTCTGGGACTCAAACCATGGTCAATCATGTGGGAGTCCAGCTGCCTTAACCACCACTCCACCTGCTGGTCCCAGTCCAGAAACTCTTAAAGGGTACCTGGTGGTACAGAATAAACAAGATGCTCTGCACCACTGACCGGCACGGGAAGGTTCCAGGTTTACATCCATGACCTCCCTGAGTATGCCAGGTGTGTGTGTGCCGATATAGGGCTGGCTGAAGCTTAGAGTAGACCCTGGTGGGGATGCCATTTCTCTGTCACTCTTATTCAGGGAAGAAATAAATAAAGCTAAAAAAAAGAAAGATGGGCCAGCCAGGTGGCCTAGTGGTTTAGGTGGCTGAATCCCACATGGCCTACTATGTGGTTCAAGGCTTGGATATGGTAGATTGGAAATATACCGGATGCATGTGCATGTGTGCCCCAAATCCCCAGAAGAAAACAGAATAGAAGGGACTGTGGCATGGCCATCTCCCCACCCCACAGGGGGTGATTTCTCACTTTCTCCTTCTGGAAAGCACATGCACCCTATAACAAAAACAAGAAAGAAAGAGAGAAGGGAAGGAAGGGAGGAAGCAAGGGAAGAAAGAGGAGGGGCCGGCAGGTGGTGTGGTGGTTAAGGGTGCTGGACTTCCACATGGCTGACCACAGTTCATGTCCTGAACCTGGTGGCTTGCTTTCTCACTTTCTCAGTTTCTCTCTCTCTCTGATTAAACTGGAAAAAATAAATAAATAAAGTTAAATAAAAAAAAATTATTTTGGGACCAGCAGTTGGCATAATGGCTATGTCGCTGGACTTCCATGTAGCCAACTGCAGTTCGAGTCCTGGACTCGGTGGCTTAAACTCATGCTGGGTGCATGTGCATGCATGCCCAAGATCCTGAGAGGAGAATGGAGGAGAAGGGATTGCAGTGTGGCCATCCCCCCTAGGGGGTGGTTTCTCGCTTTCTGTCTCTTTGTCTCTGTCTTTCTGGCGAGTGCATGCGCCCTATAGCAAAAACCTCTCCAAAAAAAAGTGAAATAATGATAATTCTTTAAAAAAAGAAAGAAGAAAGGAGGTGAGTGGGGGAGGGGAGGAGGTGTACATTGTACATTGATTGTAGCATGTCATCCCCTCCGGAAGATGCTTTCTCACTTTCTTCTCCCTCTACCCTGCAAATGCACACACTCTATAGCAAAAAAAAAGAAAAAAAAAAAAGGAGAGGGAGCGAGAGAGAGAGAACAGATTACTTCTCTGCCCTTATGTGGTACCAAACTAAGTTTCTCTTGGCATTTTCTCTTTAGTTGATGTCTCTCACACGAAATGAGAAAATATGCTGATTCCCTGCTTTCTCTTTTGGGACCTCCAGCTCAACGGAGCCATAAAACTTTGTCTCAGTCTGCTTACATCTGTGGGAGATATTTGCAAAATCTGAGGTCGCCTGTTGAGTGCTCTCTTTGGCTGTCCTCAGAAGCTGTTCTAGAGACCAGGTGGATGAATGGTGAGTAGACACAGTGTTCCGGGCTAGCTGGGGAACAGGGAAATGGCCCATCTTTAGCAGTGCTCAAACAGAAACGTTACTCTATAAAAAATACAGAGATGTTTCTTTGCAGTTTAGCAGTTTCTATTCCTTATGTTCTCTCTTTGCTTTTTGGACAAAACGTTGTTCTTTCTTTCTTTCTTTATTTTTCATTACATTTTATCCTCGGGACATAAGACTGTTTCAAACGTAGAACAGTGGGCCTTTCACAACCTCTGTGTTCTTTCCCAGCCACCTGAACAATAAGCCTTTCAGGTTTTCAGTGAGTGGGAACAGCGAGCCAAGCTCAAAACAGGCCTGACTGCACTTTGGGCAAAGATCGGATATCCCAGCAGGGAGAAGGCATGCGTGGCCTGCTTTCATTTGGGAAGGTTCTCCTGGCCCTAAGACAGCAACGGCTTCTTTCTCTCCAAGCCGGTTAGGCTCCAAATGCCAGTGGTCCTTTTCTGTGGATAAGAGGCGTCCTCCCACTGTTCTTTCAGACTCTCAAACCATACCCAGCCCCGAACAGAACATGGACAGCAGAGGTTTTCTGGGTGCTGTCTTCCTTCAAATTAGAGAAATCAGCTTGGATGCCAGGTCCTTCGGTTTCCTCTGACCGGCTCAGCCTGTACCAGAAATTCTAATTGAATGCTTTGCTCTCAGTTGAAATGTAAGAAGGCGGACCAGCCAGTGACGTGGTGGTTAAGGTAGCTAGATCCCACGTGGCCACTGCACAGTTCGAGTCTTGGACCCTGTAGCTTGAAAAACATACCCGGCACATGTGTGTGCAGACCTAAATGGAAAAGAAGGGATTGCAGCATGACCATTCCCTGTGGAGAATGCTTTCTCACTTTCCCTGTCTCTCGGTGAGCGCATGCACTCTCAACCAAAATTTTTTTAAATGTAAGAAAAAAATAACACTTTGGGGCCGGCAGGTGGTGTGGAGCTTAAGGGCACTGGACCACATGGCCAACCGCAGTTCAAGTCCCAGACCTGGTGGCTTGCTTTCTCACTTTCCCTCCCTCTCTCTGTCTCTCTCTTGCTCTTGCTCTCGCTCTCACTCTGTCTCTTTCTGGTCAAATTAAAATAAATAAAGTTAAATAAAATAATTCTTCAAAAAAAAAAGATGAAATAACACTTTGATTTTATTTTGTGGCACAATACACAGCCTTTATATGGCTGGATGACATGGAAAGCATGAAAGTGTGTCAGTCTAAATCATTCATGATGGGGGCTGGCAGGTGACATGGTGGTTAAGGAGCTGGACTCCCACATAGCCAACTGCAGTTCAAGTCCCACACCCGGAGGCTTACTTTCTCACTCTTCCTGTCTTTCTGTCTGTATTTCTCTGATCAAATTGAATAATAATAATAATTTTTAAATAACTCTAAAAGTATACTAAAAATAAAATAAATCATTCACGATGTCAGTAAGTATTTTTCCCTCCTGGATTTCATCCCTAAATCAGATGTCCGTTCTTATGTTCTATTATTCTGGAATAAGTCAGGAGAAATTTAAATGAGCTAACCAAAATAACAGGTTTTCTGACGGCTGCTTCCTCCCCTAGCTTTTCCCTCCCAACATGCACATAAACACATACACACACACACCCCAGGTAGAGGACTCTGGTCCGGGGTATCTGGAGCTGGAGCGAGCGCAGAGTGAGCAGCACTTACTGCCCCGCTCACTGTTTCTTTATAATTTGAGGGATCAGACAGAAGAGTGGGTCTCTATCTCCACCCTGAATGGGCATTTGGGACAGTCCTGCTGACCTCACACCCACCACCACAGGGCAGAGTAGCTGAAATGGTGGCATGGCCTTTCCCGGCACTGGCTTCTGTGTCTCCCACTTTTCCATGGCCCTCAGCTGAAACATGGGAAGTTATTACGAGAGAGAACCAAAGTGCTCCTACAGAGGAGAAAGCACGCCTGTTCTAGGGTACAGCAGGGGTCCCCCAAGGGACGAGGGAGGACTGCAAGTCCTCCCTTTCTTTCTCTTTTTCTTTCTTTCTTTCTCCCTTTTCTTGTCTTTCTTCTCATTCTTCTCTTTCTTTCCTTTTTCTTTCTTCTTTTTCCTTTGCTTCCTTCCTTCCTTTCCCTTCTCTCTCTTTCTTGCCTCTCTCTGTCTCTTGTCTATCCATTTTATTTCACTTTATTTATTTCTTTGTTTATTTATATTTAACCAGAGAGGGACAGAGTGAGAGAGAGAATGAGAGGGAGAGTGAGAAAGCAAGCCACCATGTCCGAGACTTGAACCATGGTCAGACATGTGGGAGTCCAGAGCCCTTAACCACCATGCCACCTGCCAGCCCCTCCATTCATTTATTAAATGAGACCGAGAGAAAGAGGCACCCCAACAGGATCTCCATGCCACGATCCACCCCAGCCCCAGCCCCAGCCCCAGCCAGCCAGGGTCATGGACACATGCATGGAGCACAGGGAAAGACCTTGGGATGTGAGCCTGGGGCCTTGCTGTGTGGCTCCAGCATGACCGTGTTACCACATGGTCCTTCCTCAGAGCTACGTTGGGAGCTCCTCAAGGCCACCTTTCTGCTTCCTACTGTTTCCTACAGTACTGTCCCCCGTGCTTTGATCAGATATCAGCTGGATGTAAGGCTTTCAGGACTTGACTTCTGTAGCCACAGGAACAAGGAAACTGTGCCCTCTACAGGACTATTTAAAAAGTGTGACAGGGAAGAAACAGCACAGAGTGGAAAGTGTTCCACTCAGCGCAGGATCAAGGGACATGATAAGAAGGTCAGGCCCACTCCTTCCCTACCCCCATAACCGAGCTTCCTCCGGGCACACTTACTGGGCCCACAGCCACACGAAGCATAGAGAAAAACTCAGCTTAAGCCACCTTAAAATGCACGTCCTCGGCCAGATGATGGAGCATGCCTAGGCACTGTAGAACTGACCTCTCCCAGAGCTGGGGCAGAGGCACTGGGTCTCAGGACTGGATTGTCTGTCCTTCAGCAGGGAAGGTGCTTGGCCCAGAGGAGCCAACTTGGACCACAGTCATTCCATCTTGCTCTGGTGCTGCTGGCTGGCTGTTGCTTCCTCAGCAATGAAGCTAAGGACAAGCCATAGCCGTGCAGTGATGACGTGGTGCTCCCTGATGCTGAAGCATCTGGAAGATCAGGGTTCCCCATTCGACCTGTATGTGACAGGTATGTGGTCAACAGGTATGTGGTCAACAGGTATGTGGTCAGCTTGCGGTTCTGGTTGGCTGGAAGGACTGGAGCCCATTTTGAGGGTGCTTGTCTTTCTCTCACTCTCATGATGGAAATGAGTAAATAAACTTTAGAAAAAGAAGATGACACAGACACGGACCTATTTCAGTTACTCCAGGATGTATTCAAGTGGACAGGTCAAGGCAGCATGCAAACCAAAATGCTTAGGAATTCAGAAAAGGTCTGGACTGTTTCTAACAGTCTCTAAGGATGATTTCAAGAGACACGATGGTATTGGAACTAGCAGTTGGCATAATGACTATGTCGCTGGACTCCCATGTAGTCAACCGAGGTTCAAGTCCCGGACCCAGTGGCTTAAACTCACGCCGGGCATGTGTGCGTGTGTGCCCAAGATCCCGAGAGGAGAATGGAGGAGAAGGGATTGCGGCCATCCCCCCGGGGGGTGATTTCTCACTTTCTGTCTCTCTCTCTCTCTGTCTTTCTGGCGAGTGCACACGCCCTGTAGCAAAAAAACTTCTCCAAAAAAAAAAAAAAAAAAAAAAAAGAGATGTGATGGTATTGGGGTAGCCCTTGCTGGATGGGGTGATTTTTAGACCTATGCCAAGATAGAAATGGTAAGATCTTGTTGAAGCCGTTTGTATGGGGCTACCCAGTGGCATGATGGTTAACGCATCTGGATCACATGTGGCTGACTGTGTGGTTCAAGTCCTGGACCTGGAGGCTTGAAAAGAATTGCTGGGCATGTGAGTATGCATACCCAAAATCCTCAGAGGAGAATGGAGGATCAGGGACTGCAGCATGGTCATCCCCTCTTGGAGGTAATTTCTCACTTTCCCTCTCTCTGTCTGTCTCTCTGGCAAGTGCATGTGCTCTATAACAAATTGAGAAAGAAAAAGAAAAGGTTCTTGTATATACATATGTATGAATGTGGAATATTTTAGGATTTATTTATTTAATTTAATTTATTTTAATTTGACCAGAGAGAGACACGGGGGCAGGGGGAGGTGAGAAAGCAAGCTGCCAGGTTCGGGACTCGAACCATGGATGGCATTGTGGGAGTGTCAAGCTCCTTAGCCACCATGCCACCTGCTGATCTCGAACGTGTTTTTTTAAGAGAGTTTTTTCCCTATTGGACACATGTGCTCACCGGAGAGAAAGTGGGCGATCACACCCTCCAGGAAGGATGGCCATGTCACAATCCCTTCTCCTCCATTTTCCTCTCGGGATTTTGGGCACGCATGCACACGTGTCCAGCACTGAGTTTCAAGCTGCTGGGTCGGAATTTGAACCATGGTTAACCATGTGGGAGTCCAGCACCTTAACCACCATGCCACCTGCTAGCCCCACACGTGTGTGCGCGCACACACGTGCACACGTGTATTCTTTTAAGAATTATTTATTTAATTTTATTTATCACTATCATTATTATTTTTTTTAATTTACTACAGGACACGTGTGCTCACCAGAGAGAGACGGAAAAAGAGAGAGAGAAAGGGGAAGAGAGAGGGAAAGTGAGAAAGCAAGCTTTCTGTAATCAGAAGCTATAGTACTCGAACTGTAGTCAGCCACGTGGGAGTCCAGCATCTTAACCACCATGCCACTGAATGTGTTTTATGACAGAATCTTGCTGTGTCTTAATGCTTCTATGTCAGTCTCTTGAGTAGCTGTGGCTAAAGATGCATGCCACAGTAGGCTCTTAGACCGGATCAAGAATCAAACCCCGGTCTTTCAAGTGTTCTTGGCCTGTGGAGCACAACAGCAAGTGCCATCATGGCAGGACAAAGATACTAATTTTTAATCAAGTTTCAAATTATTGTTCACTATAAAATGGCCAATAGTGTGTTATGTTACTTTCAAATAAATAAATAAATAAATGAGCTACACTGAGATAGCAAAGGAAATTTTCTTTGTTTTAAATTTGCTAACGTGTACACATGCTTACAGGAGAGAAACAGAATGAGAAAGTGAGAAAGCACCTCTCAGGGGATTTGAGTGCACCACAACCTCTTCTTCATTCTCCTTTCAATATTTTAGGCATGCATGCACATACATGTGCCCTGTATGTTTCTCTTTTTTGAGGGATTTTTGCTATAGGGCACATGCGCTCACTGGAGGGACAGAGAGAGCTAGAGAGACAGAAAGTGAGAAATCACTTCCTAAGGGAGTTGGCCATGCCACAATGCCTTCTCTTTCTTTCTACTCTCGGGATTTTGGGTACACACATGTGCTTGGCATGAGTTTCAAGCCACTGGGTCCGGGACTCCCATGTGGCCATTTTGGTGAAGCATATGGAAGTCCAGTGCTATAACCACCATGCCACCTGCTGGCCCCAGCCAGCATGTTTTTCAAGCCACTAGGTCTAAGGCTTGAAACATGCAGTTGGCTGTGTGGGATCCAGTCATATAGACAATCATCCCACAGGCTGACTCTGCAAAATGAATTTTTAAAATGTATTTATTGTTGGAGCTAGGTAATAATTATTTTTCTTTTCTTTTTTTCCTTTTTTGTAGTTGCCAGAGAGTGCATGTGCTTGACAGAGAGAGAAGGAAAGAGAGAAAGCACCCCCCAACAGAGCACGGTCACACCGCAATCCCTTCTCCTTCATTTCTCTATCCTATTGGGAATTTGCTTTTCTTTCTTTTTAAGCTTTTCTATAGAGTTCGTACTCTCACCATAGAGGGGAGAGAAAGTGAAAAGGCACCACCCAGGGGATTGGCCACCCCTCAATCCCTTTTCCATTCTCCTCTTGAGATTTTGGGCATATGTGCCCGGCATGATTTTCAAGCTGCTGGGTCTGGGATTTTAATTGTGAAGGCGGCCATGTGGGATCCAGCCACCTCAGCCTCCACACCATTTGCTAGCTCCCTATCAGACATTTGGGCACCCACATACATGCACCTGATGTGTTTCTCAAGCCACAGGGGCTAGGATTCGAACCACGATTGGCCGTATGGGATCCAGCTCCCTTAACCACTAGGTTATGTACCAGCCCAAGTATTTAGTATTTCAACCCTTCCTCCAAATACTGTTTCCCTTTCTAGAGGCAACTAACGTCATAGTAATGTTTGTATCTATTAAAAGATGTTCTGTACAAATATAAAAAGATAAGAGATAGGTAGCCTGAATCATTACCAGTACGCCATCTGCTGGCCCCGATAGGTAGCTTCACTCTACTGTTTACACAACTGATAGCTACTCCATTGCGTTTGAAGCTCCGTGCCCCAGCTTAATCTCTTAACGTATCTTGACTCTTCTATCATACGTGCCAATACTCTATGTATTTATTAACACTTTGTGTTTATTAACTCATTTACTCTTCACAGCAGTTCTATGAGGTAGCAACCATTATAGTCCTCATAACCTTCATTTTATTTTTGAGAGTTTTTTTTGCTATAGGGCACATGTGCTCACCAGAAAGAGACAGAGAGACAGAAAGCAAGAAATCACCCCCCCCGGGGGGACAACCATGCTGCAATCCCTTCTCCTCCATTCTCCTCTCGGGATCTTGGGCATGCACGCACACGAGCCCGGCGTGAGTTTAAGCCACCGGGTCCAGGACTCCAACCGCAGTCGACTACATGGGAGTCCAGCGACATAGCCATTACGCTAACTGCTGGTCCCTCAACACATCTCTATTGATGAACATTTAGACTCCTTCCAAATACTTCATTATGTTTATGCAAATGTTCTAAAATCTCAATAAAAAAATCCAAAATCCAATATACTTTTGGGTCCAAGCATTTTGGATAAGGGATACTGAATCTGTCACCTTGTTGATTAAGTCCCAACATTCAGCAAGGAAGCTAGCCTTTCTGTTTTTACGAACTTCTGTCACTGGGCTGGTCCTATAATGTAATGATTAGCGGAGCAGTCCCATACGTCCAACTGCAGTTCAAATCCCAGCTCTGGAGGTTTAAAAAACACTCTGGCATATGAAGGTGTGTGCCCAAGATTCCAACAGGATGAGAAATGAGAAGGGATTACATCATGACCATGCTACACTGGGTGGGGGGTGCTTCTGCTCTCCTACCCTCTCTCTCTGGAAAGCATACACACCCTCTGGCAATAACAAAATCAGCAACAACAACAAAATTTTGAGAGATTTTTTTGCTATAGGGCACATGTGTTCTCTGGACAGAGAGTCACAGACAGAAAATGAGAACTCACCTGCCCCCCCCCCCCCCCAGAGGTGGGAATGGCCACACCGCAATCCCTTCTTCCTCTTCTTCTCTTGGGATTTTGGGTAAGCACACATGCCTGGCATGAGTTTTGAGCTGCCAGGTCTGGGACTGAAAACTGTGGGCAGCCCTGTGAGAGTCCAGCGCTTTAACTGCTACACCACCTGCTGGTCCTGCAACAAAAATGTTAAAACCTCAAAACTTTCCTTACTTGTTGGCCACAGTTTTCTGGAAGTGTATGGATCCAGTGGTAGTGTCAAGTTTCCAGAACCACCACATTGCAAACCAACCTGAGCACACATGGATGCCGAAGGCCACCATAAGGGAATTATTTCACACAGGATGGTTTGAAGGGAGGGAAATGGTGTGGTGAATAAGGAATAAAAAGTCACTATTTCTAGTCCAAGGATTGGGACAGAATTTTGAAACAAAAACAAACAAAATCTCTCTTTGTTTAACAAAGCCCCGCAGCTCATTAACAGGGGAGTTACTTTTCTTCTTTCTCTACAATCTCTGAAACCAGGTAAGAGACACTGAAACCTGCTTGATGACACTGACCAGAGGACAGCTATCACCTATTTCTTGCCACCTTGCAGGTGTCACCTGGATCAACCTGTTGAATCTTCATAACACTCCCCCAAGCACCTTGAAGCAATTATTATTGTTAGCCTCACTTTCACGCGAGAAAACAGAGGCACAGAGAGATGAAGTAACTTGCCTGAGGACACAGGGACAATCAAGGGCATAGGCTAGGCTGGTCCCATAATCTGCAGGGCCCGGAGCAAAGTGAGAGTGTGGGGCCCTGGTGGAAGGTAGAGAAGTCAGTTTCCCTTCCTGTCGTTGGTGGGTGACCCCCCAGGGATTGCAGCCTTCACCGAGGCCACATTCTGTACCTAGACTGGGATGAGAGGCCCCTGCCAGTCGCAGTGGTGCTGCCAGTCTGGGGCAGAGATGCCTGCTGCCTTACCCCTCCCAGAGACACAGGGAGGGTTGGGGGGCTATGTCCAACCCTGATCTTCTGTGAGGCAGTGCTAGCCACCTACTGGGAGAGTGGATGGCAACAGAAGAGGATGAGAGTCTCTCCGCTGAAAACCCTGGGCGATGACATCTTGTTCCCGCTCCAGGCAGACTGCAGCAGCAGTTATAGAGTTGTCTGGGAGAGCCAGGGTGCCAACCAGGGGAGAGTGGGCACCCAAGAGGAGGTGGGATGGGGCTGAGAAGTGGGACTGCACGTGAGCACATGCTCCGAGTCCCCTGTGTGTGCTCCATTATCGCATCAACTTTCACTTCCAGAACAAATTCAAAGATAACATTTTTTTAAAGTTATTTTTCCTTTTTTTTTTTTTTTTTTTTTTTTTTTTTGCCATAGGTCATGTGCACTCACTAAAGTGGAGAGAAACAGAGAGATATATAGAAAGGCAAAATGAGAAATCACACCCCCCCGGGGGGGGGGGGATGGCCATGCCTCAATCTCTTCTTCTCTGTGCTCCTCTTAGAATTTTGGGTGCTCACCATGCACCCAGCATGAGTTTCAAGTCACTGAGTCTGGAATTAGAACTGTGGTTGGCTCTATGGGAATCCAGCTGCTCTAACCATCACAGCACCTGCTGGCCCCCAGAGTCAACATTTTAAAGAAGCCTAAGGCAGCAACCACAAAGCATTGAACCCCAAGCCCTCCTAATAGTGGTTCCTGTAACTGCACTAGGTACATGTCAGAGAAGCTGGCTCTGGCCATAAGTACCCATATTTACATAGTGACTCTCTTGGAAGACTATGGAAATTCAAAGTACTTTGAAAAGGAAAAAAAAAAAAAATCAACATTTGCTCTTACTGTAAAAATCTGCTCCACCATTCTACTTTGAAAAGTAAAAACTGTTATGAGATAGAAAGTGATGTTAATCTCGACAAATAAACTTCATCCTTTAACACCTCTATAAGAAGTATCTTCCTTTTTGAAGCTTGACTTCACCTTCCCAAATTGAATTGACCACATTTTTCTTGTGCCCCTCCTAATTTGCATAATTATGTTAAAAACTTGAGCTTCGGAACCAGACAACCTGGACTGCAATCCCAACTCTGTTATCAGTGGCTAGAGTTAAGACTTGGGCAAGCTACTGGCATCTATTTTCCCACCTGAAATCAGTAAGGAAGCTCAGGGGTAGCTCCAGCTCTGCTGTACCAGATATGCTTCACCGTGAAACCTGACAGGAAATGGGGCTGGAGAAATTCTCTTGAAATTATGTTTGCAAAAGCAGGCCTATTTTTTTTTTTCACTTTTATTTGGAGTGGATTTGGAAAAGGAAAGCGCATGAAAATTAAGCCAGTAAAAAACAAGGTCACTGTTTCGACTGCTGCATAGCCTAGTGCCTGACGCCTAAAATTAACTGCAAATATTTATCAATTTTTCCCACTAGATTGACTATCTGGGGAGCGGGGTGCAATTTTATTTATCTGTGTCCAACACCATGCTTGACGCAAAATAAGGAATTTAAATGAAAATTTTTTAGCCATCTTGACTAAAAACTAGGGTTTTAACAAAGACTTTTATGACCAAACATTTGATTAGTCCTTAGAGCTTGACTTTAGGTTTCTCTACACTTAAATAATAAACCTTGTCATTGATATGGATTTGAAATTTATATGGTGAGATTAGATACATCACACTTATGTACATTTATTCCAGAGCAACAAGCAGAAGGCGAGAACTGCCGGGAGCCCCTGGCCCAGACAACTTAGAGACCGCCTGTTCATTGGACGACGTCGACATCCTTGCTAGCCAATCGTCGGGGAGTCTGGAGAAAACGACTTCTGATTGGCTAGAGGAAACATCTTTCCAGGTTCATTCAAGAAGGGCCTTGTCGCTGGGCTCCGTCGGCCGCGCCTCTGACCAATGAAAAAACGCATGGGGCGGGCTTTGCCGAAGCTGTGTGGAGTTTATCTCGGACAGCCAATCTCCGCGGGCCAGACCCGCCCGCCGCGAGAGGAGGGGCGTGGCCTCCGGCCGCGGGCTCCTGGCTCCGTAGGTTGTCGCGCGGAGTGGGCGGGGCGAGCGGTGTCAGCGGCGGAGCCGGATGCGGGCGGCGCCGCGGCCGCCGCGGCCCAGGGGATGGGCGGAGCCCCAGCCGCTTGTGCTGGTGGCGGCCGCCGCTGCTGTAGTCTGAACCCCAGCCGCCGCCTCTGCTCCCGCGCGTCGCTGCGTCCCAGGGCGGCGGTATGCTGGGGAAAGGGGTTGTCGGCGGTGGCGGCGGCACCAAGGCACCTAAGCCCTCCTTCGTGTCTTACGTGCGCCCTGAGGTGAGCGGGCGCCGAGCGGACGGTGCGTGGGGCTGGAGCTGCCCGGGAAAGGGGCGCCCGGAGCCCCTTCCCCGCCGCGGGGAGGGCCGCACCGCCCTTCCTGCGGGTGTGCGCTGGGGAACCGGGCGGGACGATGCCACACGGGCGCCCTCGGGCCTCCTGCGCGCCGGAATGGGGACCCCCAGCGCCGGCAGGCAGGTGCCCGAGCGCAGGGCCCGGCTCGCTGGCAGCCGGGTGGAGGGGCCCGAGCTGGGGAGGTGCAGCCGCCCGGGATGTCCCTGGCTACACTGCAGGAGAACGAGGAGCTGTGGGCACCGCTGGGAGGGGAATGGCTGGAGGTCGGGGAGAGCCCGCCGTCTGGTTGGGTCTGTCCCGCCCTTAGACTTTGTCGGTGAGTCTTGAGAACTCCCTTATCTTCGGCTGCCCACTTTCAAGTGCCATTTGATGCCACTGGCGGGTTCCTGTGCACAGCCTCCCTCCTCCCGTCCACACTGCAGGGAGAAACTGGGTTTACCCTGGGCAGCCTCTGCCTCTCCCTTGTAAATTCCCCTATGTCTCTTTTCCCTGTTTACTCTCTTGTCAATACCCTTTCCACCACCACCCACTCCTGTTGTCCCCTTGGAATGTTGCTGTGAAGAAGGTCATTCATTCATTCATTCTTTGAGAAAATACTTTCTGAGCTCCTACTATGTTCTAAATACTACACATCAGTGATCAGACCAAAGATCCTTGCTCTCCTGGAGCTTATCCGAGGAGGAGAAGAGAAACAGTAAGCCATAGCATATAAGTTACATGGGACATTAGAATGGGGTAAGTTTCATGGGAAAGAAAAGACATCCTTTCCCTCCTTGCAAAGGTGGCGTTTGAGCCTTTGGAAGGACACTTGAAAAGTGTGGGACCTTGAGGGATCTGAGGGGAGAGTAGCCAGGTAGAGAGAGCAGCCCCTGTGTTGGCCTGGAGGGGGAGTGTATCTGGAGGGTAGGAGGCGCATAAAGGAAAGCAGTGTGGCAGAAGCCCAGGAAGCATGGGGACAGTCCTAGGGGAAGAGGTTAGATCGGAACTTGTAGGCCATGCTGAGGGCTTCTTGAGCAGTAATTCTTATTCCAAACACCTAATTAGGTGCCTTCTTATTCTGGATTTGTGGAGGTTTTGCTGCCCTTCTCTCCCACACTTTAATCAGCAACATGCAGGGACCCTGCCAAATTCACTGTGGGAGGGTGTCTTCCCCACCTCTGGGAGGCAGGTAGGTGGTGGATGAGAAGTCTGGATCTGGGACTGCTTCTGTAGGGCCACCTGGAGCCTGAAGCTTTTGCATATGTATTTTCAATTCAAGATGTGTGTGTTTTCTCCAGTGGAGAGTACTCCTGAAAGAGGTTTTTATTTTTAGCCCCAATTTTAAAATAAAAACCACTTCCTTTGTTAGCACTTGATATGGAGTCAGGGTCATTGTCATTTTTCAGTCGGTTTCCCTCATTGTATCAGGTGTCAGTGATGTGGTGGGTTACTCTGTGTGTCTTTTTTTGATAGAGCCCTGGTTGAAGAGCAACTGCTCTTTTAACCTTTCCTCTTCAGTGAGATTAAACTACAAGTGGAAAAGTCTTCTGAAATGTGGCCCGAGTTCAAGAATGTTCAATTTCTTTATCCACCAAGTGCTTATGTTGTAATTAGACATGTTTTCCCTCTTTGCCCACAGTGCCTGATATATTTCCTTTGAGGGATAATTAGGGAAGGGGAGTGGTTCGGCCCCAAAATAAGACCAAAGTGGTCACATTTTTCAGATCCTTACAGTTGGCAGTTTTGTTTTCCTGAGTTAAAATAATGCTGTGCAGACACTATGCATTTGTTGTGATCTGACTAAAAATATTTCGTAACAGAGGATGAGGCTCTGACCTAAATTGTGGATGGTTTTTTTAAAAGGTAAGGTAGGAGGGAGTGAGAAAGCAATTTATTTTTAAGTATAGTGCTCTTGCTAGATACCACATTACGGGACATATACATGAGCAGCATTGGGCTGAGCCTCTGTGCCTCCTGGAGCTCTGGATCTGCTGTGGTTTTCTGGGCTCATCCAGGGGGAGGAGTCTATCAGGACACTTCTGTAGACTGCCTTCTGTTTCTTCTTTCCCCCTGCTGTCATGTTTATAGCCTGTGGTGTGTGTCTTGCTATGACATTTCTTTTTATGGCTGATGCTAGCTGAGAAATTATGGTTTTGCAGGCATCTTTATGTTGGTAGTGACTGAGCTTCCAGAACAACCTTTACACCTTTATGATGTAATGGTGCCTGTTCCTGGTGAAAAGCTGGTGCTTTGGCTAATCAGATCGTGGAAGTTTCACTAGCTGTGGCCTTCAATATTCCAAAGAGCCCATCAAGAATCAGCACTTTGTGTTAAAAACAGAAATGCTTAACTAGAAAAAAAATGTTGGAAGATGATGCTTTTAAAAATGATGAGCTGGGGCCAACTGGTGATGTGGTGGTTAAGGCGGCCAGATCCCACCAGGCCGACAGCACAGTTTGAGCCTGGCCCTAGCGGTTTGAAAAACATGCCTGGTGTGTGTGCATGCCTGCCTAGAATCCTAAGAGGAGAATGGAGGAGAAGGGATTGTGGTGTGGCCATCCCTCCTGGAGGTTGATTTCTCACGTTCTATCCCCCCTCCCCTTCTCTCTCTCACTCTAGTGAGCAGAGGCGCCCTGTAGCACAGCTAAAAAAAAAAAAAAGTTAATTTTTTTCTTGTAATCAGAAAAGACTGACGTTGTATACCTACATTGCCAGTTGGTAGTTAACTCCAACGTTTAAAGTTGGATTTCTGCCAGGCTGACTTGGGATCTTCTATCATTGATTTTCCTAAATCAGTAATGTGACAGTTGAAATCATGAACTGTGGGGACCAGCAGATGGCATAATGGCTATGTCATTGGGCCTCACGTGGCTGACCACGGTTTGAGTCCCAGACACGGCAGCTTGAAAGTCATGCTGGGAGCGTGTGCGTGCATGCCCCAGATCCCAAGAGGAGCATGAAGGAGAAGGGATTGCAGTGTGGCCATCCCCCTGGGGGGTGATTTCTCGCTTTCTGTCTTTCTCTCTGTGTCTCCAGCAAGTGCAAGTGCCCTGTAGCAAAAAATCTCTTTAAAAAAACAAACAAACAAAAACCCTGAACTGTAATTTAGAACTTTCGGTCATGTTTTATAATTTGTATGTACCTGATAGCATCTTGTAATCTGCCTTTTTCATCAAAAATGTACATTGTAAATCTCTTCCCATGTCAGTTAATCCACAATGTCATTTTAAATTAGATGCCCATTCCTGGTTAAGTGGGGTGGATAGAGAGCCCAACGAGGCAAAGAAAGGAGCTGATATTAAAATGTTTTTTTATTTAACTTCTCTGGTGCTCAATACTGATTCTGATTCTGAAAACTGTCAGTTCTCTACTCAGTTACTTTGAAATTGTAGCACTGGTTTAGTAATTTATGCTGATTAGAAATGCTTAGTGACTGGGGCTGGCAGGTGGCATGGTGGTTAAGGGTGCTGGACTCCCACATGGCTAACTGCAGTTCAAGTCCTGGACTTGACAACTTGCTTTCTCTCTCTTTCTCTCTCTCTCTCTCTCCCCCCCTTCTCTGATCAAATTAAAATAAATAAATAAATAAATAAAGTTAAATAAAATCTTTAAAAAATAAATGACCAGACAGACCAGCAGGTGGCATCGTGGTTAAGGTGCCAGACTCTCACGGGACTGACCATGGTCAAGTCCCAGACCTGGTGGCTTGAAAATCCCTGCGGGTATTTGTGTGTGTGTGTGTGTGTCCAGAATCCCAGGAAGAGAATGGAGAAGAAGAGATTGTGGTGTGGCTATCCCCCTGGGGAGTGATTTCTCACTTTCCCTCTCAGTGTCTCTGTCTCTCTTTCTCTGGCAAGCACACGTGCCCTATCGCAAAAAACGGAAAAACAAACAAACAAACAAAAAACAAAGAAATGCTTAATGACTATACCTTGGGCTTGTACATAAAAGACCATTAGGTGGTCCTGGGCTGGCAGGTGGTGTGGTGGTTAAGGGTGCTGGATTCCCACCTGGCTGACTGCAGTTGGAGTCCCAGACCTGGCGGCTTTCCCCTTCTCGCTTTCCCTTTCTCTCTCTCTCTGGTCAAAATAAAAAATAATAATAACAAATGGAATTAAATAAATATTTTTTTAAAAGGCCATTAGGTGGTCCTAAGAGGAAGTTTTGGTTTAATAAGAGCCCATTGCATTGTGATAGGGAGTTAAATGAACCCTTCATGGCCAGCTGTGGTGGAGCAGTGGTAAAGCAATGCTCAGCTACGATGAAGCCACTTGGGAAGTCCCAGGTAAAAAGTTTCAAGGGCCAGCAGGTGGCGTGGAGGTTAAGGTGGCTGGAGCCCACATGGGTGATGGTGTGGCTCCAGTCCTGGACCTGGTTACTTGAAAATCACAAGGGCATGTGGTTGCACTCGTGTCCAAGATCCCGAGAGGAGAGTGGAGGAGAAGGGATTGTGGCATGGCCATACCCTTTTGAGAGGTGATTTCTCACTTTCTCTCTCTCTGTGTCTCTGGCAAGCTCAGACACCTGATAGCAAAAAACAAAAAAAGGGAAAAAAAGTTCAAGACATGTATGTGTTCTTTAAAACTGACCAGGAACAATTTAGGGTGCTGCTGTACTTGTCCCCGTTTTTGTGTGGCATTTCAGATATGGTTAAAATATATTTTAAAGTAGTTTAGGTCAGTGTTTGATTTGAATAACTAATAATAGTTTTCACTGATTTGTGTATTTTTAAATTTGGAAAAGAATTTAAAGCTAATTTCCATCATTGTACTCTCCCTCTATGATCCAGATTTGGAAACTGAGGCCTAGCAAAGTTAAATGTCCTGCCTAGGGTGGTGTTATTGCGCAACACAGATAAAAGCTGTCTCCTAGGAGCCAGCAACGCCAGTGGCTATGCAGACCCACAAGAGCTCAGGAACGGTTTTATGTGGATATGAGAAGAAAAGGCAAGAAGGCTTGAAGATTGAGAAAAAAAAAAAAACAACTTCCCCCCCATTTATCCTTAGGGAAAATAATATATTCCATTGCTTATCCTTATTTAAGGCCATTTCTTCTTTTCCTTTTTTTTTTTTTTGGTGGGAAGAAGTAAACTTATCTTATACTCTTTCCAGAGATATGATTGTGGGTATATAGAAAATAAAAAATAATTACTAATATTTAATAAATCCAGGAACTGTGGTTATATCATTTCTTTCTTTCAACAATCTTAAGTGGATACTATTATCACCCCCCTTCTTTGTAAAGTTCATTTTATTTATTATAGAGAACATATGTACACATATGCAAGAGACAGAGAAAGAAGGACCCTTAGCAGGGTCTCATCATGCTGTAATCCCCTTTCCTCGGGCCTCCAGCTTCTTATAGGAGGAGCCTGTTTATAGGTTCACGCATAGATCCTCACCCATGGTCAGCCATGTGGCTTCCAGCAGTGCACTTCAGTGTGCCACAGGCCACCTCTTAGATGTGGTAACCAAGACTCCGAGTCTAGGTACCTTGTTCACGGTCACAGCTAATACGGGTTGGTGCCAGCATTTTCAAGTAGGACAGTTCCAGGGCCCATTCTGTTATATTTATGAATGTAGGGGATATTATTAGTGAAACGTGCTTATAGTCATAATCATGCTCTTCCCCCACAAGAGTGCTTGCTTCTGAGTTCTATCGAAATTTCTTTTCTGACTTTTGTTGAATTAGGAACCAAGTGATTGCCGAACCAGGAACATCTTGGCTATTTTAATCTCTAGAGGCCATGTTTTGCAAAGATGTAGTTATTAGTTCAATGGAGATTTACTCGGTAGCTGCTATATACCAGGCATTATTCCAGGTGTTGATTGGGGATATACATCAGTTTAAAAGACAGATGAATTATCGAGATCATTTCTTGTTGCACCACTAACATGATGACTTTGGTGGGTAAAGAGATTGGCTTTAAAACAGGCTCCCTGCCTCAGTCCTAGCAATAAAAATACCTTTCAAAGCAAAGTCTAGATCCATAGTTTAGCTTTTCTCCATTCCCAATTAAATTTTTAATGGCAGAAGATTTTCCTTGGACATAGAGGTGAGTGCTCGTGATTCAATAGGCCATCAAAGGACATTAAAAGTTCTTCCTAAAACGACCACTTTCTTAGCTGTGGCTTTAGCCTGATGATCTATCCAAAGCTTCCGCTTTTTCTCTCCTGCATGAGCTTCCTGTGGCATCTCCCTGGGTCAAGTCCAATACCACAGGACTTCTGCAGATGGAGCATCAGAAGGCGTCTTGAGATTCTGTCAAGCAACACTTCCTGCAACCTGATCAAACAGCTGTCACATGGACTGCCACCGTCTTAGAGCCAGACACTCTTCTGCACTTTGCTTCCATTTTCATTGTTTTTTTTAATAACTTGTAGAAAAGAAGTTTATTTATTTTTAATTTCAATTTGACCAGAGAGGGACAGAGTGAGAGAGAGAGAGGGAGGGAAAGTGAGAAAGCAAGCCACCAGTACCAGGACTCAAACTGTGGTCGGCCATGTGGGAGTCAAGTCCCCTAACCACCACGCCACCTGTTGGCCCCTCCATTGTCATTGTTAAAATCAGGGCTCCCAGGGAAGTGGTGTGATGGATAAAGGCCCTAGATTCCCACATGGCAGACTGCAGTTTGAGTCCCGGACCTGATGGCTTGCCTTCTTGCTTTCCTTTTCTCTCTCTCTGGTCAAATTAAAAATTAATAATAATAAATGGAATTAAATTTTAAATAATTATTTTAAAAAATCAAGACTCCTGTCAGAATCTTAGATTATTGAGACCCCCCACAGTTAGAAATTTGAGTTCTATGAGCTAGCTCTGTGGCCTCTGCTTAAGGCAGCCAGATTCCAACATGGCCAACCACACAGTTCGAGTCCCAAACTCAGTGACTTGAGAAACATGCTGGGCGTGTGTGCTTGTGTGCACAAAGTCCCAAAAGGAAGAAGAGATGGAGGAGAAGGGATTGCAGTGATCATTCCTCATGGGGTGCTTTCTCTTCTCCCTCTTTCTCTGGTGAGTTTATGTGCCCTCTAGCCTATATATATATATACATATACATATATATACATATATATTAAGTTCTAGATCTTTCTCTGAAAATTCTCAACAAGGATGTTGGATATCCTTGGAATGCCTTGACATTAAACCATCCTATATGACTGCACTTTGAAGAGAATTCCATTTTCAGGGGCGAAAAGTAAATCATTATAGAATGTGTGTACCTTATTATGATGATAAAGACATCACAATAAATTCCAGAGTCAGAAATGAGAAAAAATAAAATTACCCTGACTAAAGCACTGATTCTGTTTTTCAGTAGATCTAGGCTTCGTCCATGCACGTGTATCTCCTATGCATGAGTGTGTGAAAATTTATAACCTGCATGTGGTTGCTGCGTTTGAAAATTGTTCCACAGAACCATAGTGGGTTGTATTAAAAACAACTTTTAGTAATTTTTTCAGCAAGGAACCACCCTCAGCTTCTCATTAAGTTACTTCTGATGTGGATGTGTTTGTCCATTTGTTTGTTTTTGAGATGACAGGGAGAGAGCAGTGAGTTTGCAGCCTTTGACAGAGAACATGCAGGTTCAGAAAAGGGCTCAAGCTGGGACGTTGGCGTCAGTAGGGTTATGGTAACCGTCTGTGGGAACCTAGTGAGCTTTAACAGAGCAGAGGTTATGCTGCATCCAATGTAGACAGGGTTTCAGCCCAGCACCCTGAGTTTACTCTTTTGGGAGCAGGTTTTATGGTTGGCGGACACTTAATAAAAATGCGTTCTAAGGTCAACAGGTGGCATGGAGGTCAAGGTGCTGGATCCTATATGGCCAACTTTGCAGTTTAAGTCCCAGAGCTGGTGGCTTGAAAATCATGGTGGGCAACTGTGCACGCATGCAGGAATCTCAAGAGAATGGTGGAGAAGAAGAGATTGTGGTGTGGCCATCTCCTCCTGAGGGGTGATGATTTCTCACTTTCCCTCTCTCTCTCTCTCCTAGTCTCTCCCTGGTGAGTGCACATGCCCTACAGTAAACTTAAAAAAAAAAAAAAAAAAAAAAAGAAAGATCTTTTAAATCTTCAGAATGAATCGTTTAAAATAAATATCTTGAGATAGATAGGGAGGTGAGACTGGGCTGGAATAATTCTTTTAACCTCTAATCATCTGTTGTTTTGGGAGGAAGGAGACAGGAAAAAAATGAAGAGGAACTATAGGAGGAAGTAAAGCTGTCAGAGAGATGGAAAGACCTCAGGACCTCACCCTTCCTTTATTCTCCTCTGCATACATCACAACTCAAAGGAAAGCAAAAATAGCTCTCCATACTAGCTATAAAGCAGTGCCTTCAAGTCTCACAAAATGAAAAAATGAGAATACTACTACTACTACTACATTTCTTTCTTTTTTTAAAAAAATATTTATTTATTTACTTATTTATTTTTAACTTGCCCTGGGGGTAGGGGGAGAGAGAGAGAGAGAGAGATCGAAAGCAAGCTGCCAGGTCCAGGACTCAAACCACGGTTGGCCATGTGGGAGTCTAGCATCTTTAGCCACCACACCACCTGCCGGCCTCTACTAATATCTCTTTTATGCAATGGGAATGTGTGAACATTTATCAGTATTCAATGTGATTCTGCATGCATGTAAGGTCCTTAGCAGGGTACCTGGCATATAGCTTTTTTTTTTTTTTTTTTTTTTTTTTTTTTTTTTTTAATTTTTGTTGGAGGATATATGTACTCACCAGAGAGAGAGAAAAGCTAGCGCTCTCTAAGGGGAGTGTTTGTGCCACAATCCCTTCTGCATCTCTTCTGCCTTTTGGGATTTTGGGCACACATGCACCTGGCATGTTTCTCAAGTACTGGGTCCGGGACTCAAACAGTGCAGTTGACCTTGCAGTATCCAGCTGCCTTAGCCACCATGCCACCAGCCCCATAGTTAGCTTTCAATAGATGTGGGTTGTTGTTATTATTCAGAAGTTGTCAGAAGCACCAGGATGGTTTCAGAAACTGTTTAATCATTAATCTTAGAGTACAGAAATCTGCTAATGTGTTCATGAAAGTGTTGTTGTTGTCATGGTATCATGCCAGGAAAGTTCACTGTGTGGTAACTCTTAGAATATTTTTCACTATCTCTAAAAGTTTCTTTTCCTCTTTTCTTTGTTCCTTTATACATTAAATCATTTTCAAATGTATAAAGGAACAAAGATATGATTTGATCATATTTAGCATTCCAACCTAATGAGAAGAACACTTAGTTGTTGACTTTTTTCATTATCAACATTTGACTTTAGATATTTTGCTAATTTTATCGTGTGGACTTATTTTTCCTCATCACACTTCCTTCATTTCTAACGGATCTCTCTGTTAAAGGCCAGATTCTTTTCCATTTATCGTATCTGTTCAATGAATCATTTAAGATTTGAGTGAATCAAATCAACTAAAATCATAATTAGTATAGATTAAATCTAATTACCTCTGAGAGTAATAACTCTGATTATCTATTTCAAAAGCAATTGCAGGGACCAGCAGTTGGCATGACAGCTATGCTGCTGGACTCCCATGTAGTCTACCGCAGTTCCAGTCCCGGACCCGGTGGCTTAAACTCACACTGGGCGCATGTGCGTGTGTGCACAAGATCCCGAGAGGAGGATGGAGGAGAAGGGATTGTGGCGTGGCCATCCCCCCTGGGGGGTGATTTCTCACTTTCTGTCTCTTTGTTTTCCTCTGTCTTTCTGGCAAGTGCATGCGTCCTATAGCAAAAACCTCTCCAAAAAAAAAAAGCAATTGTGAGGTCATGCTGTTTTTGTTTTTGTTTTTAAATAATTATTTAATTTCATTTATTCATTAGTTTATTTTAATTTGACCAGAGTATGTGTGAGAAAGAGAGAGAAAAAGTGAGAAAGCAAGCCACCAGGTCTGGGACTTAAACTGTGGTTGACCATGTGGGAGTATCCAGTGCCTTAACCGCCATGTCACCTGCTGGCCCTCATTCATGCTGTTTTGATTTCATATTTAAATACTTTTTCTAAAATAATAATGTCATGCTTGTCCCTCTTATGTCCTTTTCTTCATTTCTTGCAGACCTGACTGGTGAGCAATCTTTCAGAGGTGGCATGCTAAGGCTTAAGTTTGCTTTTTGAGAAGGGAGGACTTTCAGCTATTAGCAAAGTAGGGGTTTGTATGGGTAATGGGAGCTCTGACCACAATGAAGAAATTGTCTTTTAAAGATGTTTTTAAAGTTTATTTACTTATTCCATGAGTCAGAGAGAGAGCAAGAGAAAAAGCACCCAAGAGGACCTTGACTCTGTGACAGACCCTCAGCCAGCCCACAGTCACGAGCAGCACACATGTGTCCACGTACTCAGGGAAGTCTCCGTGTGTGAACCCAGCACTGTCCCACGTGGGTCAGCCTCATAGAGCATTGCGATACTGCTGTGCCACCGTCGGCCCCCTGATGAGACATTTTAAAATCCTCTCTTTTGACAGATTGCCAACCCTTGTTTAGATGGTCATTTTAAGCTGCTAGGTTTTTTTTTTTTCCATTTTTGTTTTTATTAAGAGAGTTTTAAAGTATCTGAGAATACCTAAAAGAGATTGAGCCTAGTTTTTAAAATAAAAAAAAATCTCCTAACTTTTCTCCAGATGAAAAATTGAATCCTTTGGGGCCAGCAGGTGGCATGGTAGTTAAGGGGCTAGATTCCCACATGGCTGTCTGTGGTTCGAGTCCCAGACCCAGTGGCTCAAAAATCATGTCAGGCACATGTGCATGTGTGTTCTAAATCCCAGGAGAAGAATAGAGGAGATGAATTGTGGTGTGGCTAGTCCTCCTGGAGGTGATTTCTCACTTTCTCTCTCTCTGGCAGGCGCATGTACCGTATGGCAAAAACCTAAAAACAAAACAAAAAAAAGAATTCTTTAAGGTCAGTTTCCTAGTGTGCCCCTGGACTTGGGAGAAGTAGCGTTTCTCCCTCCCTTTTGGTCTCCTGGGAATGGTTCTCCTTTCCACACAAACCCCTAGGAGTAGCACTTGGCCCAGGGGCCGGTCTGTGGTGTCGCTGGTTACAGAAGCGCGCGGGGGTTTTGGTCCTGCAGATGAGTTGCTTGGCAGCAGCTTGAGTACCTCTATTTTACCTGCCAGGGCCTCCTGGGCTGGGCTGTGTGTACACCCCATGCCTTCTTTGACCCTGAGTACAGTCTGGTGGCCCTGTTTTCTCACTGCATACCTGTACCTGCCTACCTGTCATCTCCCTGGGCCTCCCCAGCCCCATCCCAGCTTGCTTAGTTTAGCTTCACGTTCACTTGCCCACCTGATCCCTCTATGCTACTTCACTCTCTGGAGAAAAGAACCAGCTGCTTTTCTCCTTTCTGTTTTAATGACCTCTGTCTTCTACCTGCTGAGTGAGGAAGGTGGTCCATGTTAGCAGAGTGACAAGCGAGACCCTGGTGTACCTGGAAGTAATGCCCAAGGAGCTTTCTAAGTATGGCAGATGCAGTTGGATGGCACGCAGAGAAAGAGTTTGGGCTCGTACTGGGTGTGTGAGAGGCCCTCAGGGAGGTATGGGTGTGACCATCACTGTGATTGGTGCTGCAACAGAGGGACAGCCGAAGAACAAACCAATCATGGTAGCTTAGAGATGGGACCATCAGGCTTGTGACTTCAACTCTCTGAGGCTTCGTCCTCACCTGTAATGTGGATAGGCATCCTTCCTGAAGGCTTATTTTGAGGATGCGAAGAAATAAACTGTGTACACCCAGCTCAGGACTCGACACGGGGCAGATTCGGAACAACCGCTAGATGTTCTTATTCTTAATAATAACTTGAACTGGAAGACTTCTGAAGCATGTTTGTGTGCCTATGATTAGTAAACACCATGTGAAAATTAGGAATCTAAAGAAGCAGTGGGTGCGTGCATAGCTTCACGTTCTGTTGGAGACTCAGAGGAGGGCCCACTGCAGAGCCCTCAGCAGTATCTGGTCTCACTTGAAGGCTCTGCAGGACCCGGGAAGGTCGGAATTGAAGTGGGATCTGGTGTGGGGAGAAGGACGACAATGCAGTATGCAGACAAGGCAGCTTGAAAAGCTCACAGCACATGGGGACTGGGCGGTTGGAGCATCTGTCCTCATCCCTTATCTCATCCCTTATGTAAGTGTGTGCGGGTGTGTGACAGTGAGAGATAAGTCCTGAGGAATAAAATCTAAGGGATGTTGCTAGGGCATCCAGGAGTATTTCCAAGATTCTGGGAGGATTCCTGCTTTCTGTGGCATCCTGCTCTGGCCCTGTGGGAGCCGGTAGGCATCTTCTTGTTGTCCCCTGGTTCCTCTTGTCGTCCTCCTGCTCCATGGCTTGTAACTCCTCTCAGCTATTCAGCTAACCTAGCGGTTCTGGAGGAGGTGGTGGAGGGGAAGGCACAGACAGCGCCATTTGTCTATGCAGCTGCCATTAGTCACATCCACTACTTTAAATTGTAAGGCAGTGACAGCCCCGTAACTGCCACCTGGCACCCTTCCTCTGGCACTTACACACATCCCAATACAACCACTTTTACTTTTACTATACTGTGCTAGTTAAGAGTATGGCTTTGGGGCCAGCCAGGTAGTATAGTGGTTCAGGTGACTGGATCCCACATGGATGACTGTGTGGTTCTAGTTGTGGACTTGGCTTGAAAAATACACCAGATATGTGTAAATGTGTGCCCAGAATCCCTGGAGGAGGATAGAGGAGGATCGTGGCATGGCCATATCGCCTGAGGGAGAGGGTGCTTTCTTACTTTCCCTCTCTTTTTCTCTCTTCCTCTCTCTCTGATCAGCACATGTGCCCCATAGCAAATTTTAAAAAAAGAAGAGTATGACTTTAGAATTGTACAGAGCTCCGCTTCTTGCTAACTAAATTTGGGCTGAGTATTTAACTTCTCTGAGCCTCAGTCTCTTCATCTGTGAAATGAGAATAATAATAGTAATAATACCAGCAATAATAGTATTTAGCCCATAGGTTGCTTTTAGTCCCACGCAATCGGTGGAAAGCTGTTAGCACTGTTCTAGAATATAGTGTTAACTGTTGTTAGTTGTGGTTATTCCTCACTGCCCCAGGAGCTGTACCTCTGTGTGTGTGTGTGTGTGTGTGTGTTTATGTTTGTTCTTTGGGCCACCAGTGTAGTTCCTGAGGGTTGCAAGATTTAATTTATCTTTCCTTCCAGCATTGTTCTTCCCGCGCATTCCTTGAGGGGTGTGTCTGGAGCCAGGGGTGTCATCCCTCTGGCAGAACTGTGCTATACCCACAGTGGGTACTTTTACCATCCAGAGGGGCACAGTTTTCTTTTTCCATGAGTCGTTGCATGGATTTCCTTTTTGTCCTCCTCTAACAGCATCTTCACTTGTCTTGAGGGCTTCTAGGGGGACTTAGGACTTGGGCAGTGTGTTAGGTCCAGGCTGAGAGCGCCAATTCAGTTTGGCTTTCCTCTCCTTTAAAATCAGCCTTCCCAGTCTTTGCCATCAGCACCTCTCTTTCCCAAGTCACCTTGACTCCAAGCCAGTCCCAGTCCCATGGTGCCTTTTGTAGGGGCTCGTGGTGGTCTGTCTTCATTTCCATTGTCACCCTCCCTGTCTAGCATGCCCTCATGCCTGGGACCACCTATTGCAAGAGCTTGACCTTCTTCCTCCCACTGCTTCTGGTCTGCACCACCCTGAGATCCCAACACCACAACTTACTGAACACAGCTTTCTTGGTATCATTTTTTCTGACTTAAGAGTCCTTCACTTCTCCTGCCCCTTTCCCTGAGCCAAACCCTAACAAATCCTAAGCTTTCAAGGCTCTCCCAAGACCCTGCCTGCTTCTGGTTTTGTTGAAAGACAAAGAGCTTGGTTTTGAGGGCCCGAGCACTGGGCATTTCTTTTCTGTGTGACCTTGAAGGAGCCACTTTACCTCTTTAGGTCTCATTTCCGGATTTGTAGAGAGTGGAATTAGGCTAGTGGGTTTTTGTTGTTGTTGTTAATTTGCCAGAGGGTTCTGCACTTGCTGCTGCCAGGGGAGGGGATATGGTTGGGGGAGTGGTGGGAGAAAACACCCCCCATGGGGTATGGTCATGCCGCAGTCCCGCCGTCTCCCCCTCCTCTTGGGATTTTGACCACACATGCATACGTGTCTGGTGATAGAGCTGAGTATCTGTTCTCTATCCATCGTATACCATTGCAGTGTGTCTGTGGGACTTGTTTCTCCAACAGAACCGGGAGCTCCTTGAGGTCAGGACTTAGTGCCTCTCTTTGTGTGGCCTTGTGGAGCTCAAGGTGGCTGCAAAGAGGGCAGAATAGACTGTGGCCCAGGCCCAGTGATTCATGGAACTCTGTCCAGGAGAGGACTTCAGAAGGTGGCTGATGGAAACCGCTTTCAGAGGCCCTCGTTTGTTTCTCCTGGTGAGCATGATGTGGGAAAGTTAGGTCGAGAATTATTAGTCCTCTCTTGTGTTCGCTGACTCTACTGTCTTCACGCCCCAATAATCAGCTTTGGCAGGAGGTGTTTTGCTTTGAAGATTCCTTTAGCTGTTGCTGTGGCAATACTTTGTTAAACCAGTGACCATTCATGGTTGCCTGAAGCTCATTTGTCCCCAAGATGTGTCCCTGGCTGCCCTTTTACTTTCACAGGCAGCCTCTAGTCCATCAAGTGAGAAGACTCTTCATTGGGGGTGACCCACAGTGAGAACCAAGCTAGTTAACTGTTCAGTTAGGTCAGACTATAGGTTTTGAGGGTTATGATGGTATTTGGGTCCATTTCTTCTCCAATTGGAGTTTCTTACTAGGGAGAATTGGATAAAGCATTTGGATTGTTTAAAGGCCTGGCAGATGCCCAGCAAATGCTGGGAGAGAGTGATCCTAAGCATGAGTGAGTAATGCTTTCACTGCCCTTCAATAAATGATGAGCTGTCAAAACAGTGAGGGATTTAGTTTGTGTCTTCTTAGTGAACAAGTTACTCTTTTTTTTTTTTTTTTTTTAAAAAAAAGACTTATTTTATTTAACTTTATTTATTTATTTACGTATTTTTTAATTTGACCAGAGATGGACAGAGTGAGAGAAAGAGAAAGTGAGAAAGCAAACTGCCAGGTCTGGGACTCGAACCGCATTCGGTCATGTGGGAGTCCAGCGCCGTCAACCACCACTGCACCTGCTGGCCTGATTGAGCAGTTACTCTTTTCCTTAAAAAACAAAAACAACAAACTGAGTGAGACCAGGGGAAAAAAAACAGTAGTTGTAAAAGTGAAAGAAAGGATTTAGAATGGCCACAGAAGTTCTTATTTCTCAGCTGTCAGGGCAGGGCCTCATCAAAGATAGTTGCCTGTTTCCCTCCCTGGGGACTTATTACAGTTTAAGCCACTAGACGGTATCAGTTTGTAATAGGAAAACATATTTAAATTAGTGATTGCCTAGGGTCAGGCTAGGGGAAGGAGGGAGAAATAATGGGTCTGCTTTGGCCTGAAGTGCTTTGCCTTGAAATATTCCTTTTGGGGGTGATGATAATGTTCCAAACTTGATAGTTGTGATGGTTATACAACACTGTGGATATACTGAACATCATTTTGACACTATATTGTTGTTATTTTTAAGTATTTATTTAATTTCATGTATTATTTTTGTTTTAATTTGCCACAGGGCATGTGTGCTCACCAGAGAGAGAAAGTGAGAAAGCAAGTTGCCAGGTCCAGGACTCAGACTGTGGGACTCCAGCCCGTCAAACACCACACCACCTGCTGGCCTCCCAACACGTTATTAAACGTCATAATAAACACTTTAAATGGGTGACTTGAACAGCAGGTGAATTATATCTTACAATGATTTTATAGGGGCCAATGGGTGGTGTAGTGGTTAAGGCAATGGACTCCCACATGGCTGATTGTGGTTCAAGTCCCAGGCCCAGCAGCTTGAAACTCTTGCCAGATGCTTGTGCGTGTGTGGTCAAAATCTTGAGAGAGTGGAAGAGAAGGGATTGTGGCATGGCCATCCCCCTGAGGAAGTGATTTTTTGCTTTCTGTCTCTGTCTGTCTTGCTGGTGAGTGCATGTGTCCTATAGCATAAATGTCTCTCAAAAAAAAAGTTTTTATAAAAACATAGTTTAAGAATCAGAAGTACTCAATTTGGTGTGTAAACCTGGACACATCATTTAACCTCTTGGAGTTTCACCATCCTTTTCCGTACAGTGAGAATGAAATACCTTACAGGATGGTTGTCAGCACAAATGGTATAGGACGTGTGAAAGTGGATCCAGTGAAACCTACAACAAATTATATTTTATGTGTTTAAGTTAGATATATATCTAAATGGATAATAGATGCTTAGTCTGAAATGCCCTCTAGGGTTTCCAGCTAGCTCTGAAACGAGCACTTCTCCTGGCCGAGAACTGATTTGCCTAATGAGTAAATAGCAGTTTTTAAAGACTGGGTACCTGGACAACTCTGTGTATGCAGTCTGTTACCTGGAGATCAGACAGATGATCAGTTAGCCTGTTACCGCATGTCTGCCTCCTTGGCTTCAGAGGCTGCTCCCCTGGCTTATTGTCAGGGTAAATGCTGCTTGTAGCTGGCAGGCGCAATGTGTGATTAGTGGAGTAGAGCTGTGGTCAGCACCTGGTCCTGCTTTCAGAGTCAGGAGGTGTGGGGAGTGAGTCTGCAGGGCAGAACTGCTCTGAGGGAGCCAAGCCTTCTCTAGGGAGGAGCAGGGAGTCACAGCCCTGGAATCAACTCTAAGAGATGAATCCTATTTTTTTCTATAGAGTTTTTTTTTCCTGCCATAGGGTGCTTGCACTCTCCAGAGAGAGAGAGAGACTGACAGACAGAAAGCAAGAAATCACCCCCCAGAGAGGATGAACATGCTGCAGTCCCTTCTCCTCCATTCTCCTTTTGGGATTTTGGGCACACATGCACATGTGCCTGGTGTGAGTTTCAAGCCACTGAGTCCGGGACTCGGACTCATGAGAGTCCAGTGACATAACCATTACACCATCTGCTGGTCCCCAAAATGAATAGTATTTTGATGTCCAGTTCCCTAGAACCTGGATAGTGTGGATAGATTCATTCAGGTCCGAGTTTGTGTTCTCATGAGAAGGCTTTATATTTAACACCTGGTTTTGGATATTCTCCTCCTCTTTGGATGGAACTATAATGTACATCAGTGCTGCAGCCTAGCTGCAGAAAGATCTGGAACCCTGAGGGGCAGTAGGTGGAGGGATTTGAGAAAGGACAGACAGAAAAGGTCTCTGTGTGGAGAACGCCACAGCCCCTGGCCATTATGTGCTCATTCTTTTTTTTTTTTTTTAAATACTTAATTTAATGTTATTTATTGTCATTATTTTTATTTTTTGAAGTTGACGAGAGAGAGAGAGAGAGAGAGAGAGAGAGAGAGAGAGAGAGAGAGAGAGAGAAGGAAAGTGAGAAAGCAAGCTGCCAGGTACAGGGCTTGAAATGTGGTCAGCCATGTGGGAGTCCATCTGCCTCAACCACCACACCACCTGTGCTCATTCTTTTATAGGGTCTATGCTCATGGGGAAGGTAAAGTCTGGGGTTTTCTATTATTGCCTGCAGCTGTCGAGCGTCTTGTGTCTCCTGGTTTGAAACAAGCTCCTCCTGGCTTTCTCTAGCTGACCCTCAGCTTTCTTCAGTCTGTACTGCCCTGCAGTGCGCCAGCAGACTATACCTTTATTAGGTATTTTGCTTGTTTTCTGTACATTTCCACTTTACCTACTTTAAGGGTCTTTCTGCCCAGACGACCTCTCCCTGCACTTCAGAAAGCAGCTAAGGGAGGAAGGTGGCCATAGCTCTGAGTGTGTGAGGTGTTCCTGCCATGTTCCCACGGTACCTGGATTTCCCTAAGGTAGCACACATATTTATTAATGCTGGTGGTGGTGTCGGACTCCCTGGGATGCTTGAGAGGTAGGAGCCACGTGTATGTTCACTCTATTTGCTGTGCCTAGAGTAGAGCAGATGCATAAGAAATGATCGTTCCGTAAATGAGTGTGTGAAAGTCAGGGGAGAAGACAGTGTCCAGGAGAAGGAGGTGGTCTGCAGGGTGAGGCAAGTTGAACTGTGGTTAAGAGCAAGACTCTAGTCAGTAAGCCACGGCCTGAGGCCCTCTTCAGTTAGAGATGAGACCCTGAGGCCCTCATTTTAGAGAAGAGAACGTGAATGTTAGTCAGCAGAGTTGTGAGGATTAAAGAAGGTGATGTGTAGAGATAGGCTCTTGTAGGCTTTTTTAAAAAAAGAATTATTCTACTTAACTTTATTTTTTTATTTTAATTTGACCAGAGAGGGACAGGGAAAGTGAGAAAGCAAGCCACCAGGTTCAGTACTTGATCTGCCATCAGCCATGTGGGAGTACAGCGCCCTCAACCACCATGCCCCCTGCCAGCCCCAGATCTTGTAGGCTTCTAGTACTTGTTGCGTTGATTGTCTAGTTACTGATGATTATTTTTTTCTGTCTGAATTTTTCAAGGGCAGAAGTCAATTTGTATTGATCCTTTTATCCCCAGCATTTGGTACTTAGACTATTCAGGAGCTGTTTGTTAAGATGAATTGGTATGTTATTAGAATTGTGTCATCATCCAGCTCTGAGTAACCAGCCATACAACTTGGGTGTCGACTTAGGTTCATTGGAGCCCTGTGATTTGGGGCTCCTCCTTCTCAGAAGCATAGTTCTTAGAAGAGATCAGATTGACAAGACTTGTAGTGCTGAGCCAGCTGTATGATGTGGGTTCCAGAGGGTGTGTCTTCTTGGGGCCGTAAGCTTGCCAAAGAATGGGTGGCAATTCTCGTATCTTGTCTGGCATAGACATTGCCAGAAAGGGAGTGCTTCTAGCTCAGCGAGGGTGAGGTTCTCAGAGATGTGGGGGTAGTGGCAGCTGCGGGTCCTGGGAATTGTTGATACTAGCAGTGGGATGTGGCTAGCCTCTTTTGATCTGTGCGGTGAATCTTGCAGAAACTGGAAGACTTATTTTTCATGCCCTTATCCACTTTTTAAATTAAAATAAACAAGCACAAAGAGTAGCCATAACATTGGGGTAACGTTGAAGTAAGGAATTAACAAGAAAACCCCACTCTAATCCAGCCCCTCTGTCAGGACTACTTTCATTTGTGTCGTGCCTCTGTACTGACTGCATTTAGGCCTCTAAGATATCCTCGTTTTCACACCTGGACTTCGTGACCTCAGCGCCAGTCGTTTTTGCTATTTTGTGCCAGAACAAGAAGCTTCAAATTCCAACAGTGTAGCAAGGGGTACAATGCAAAGTACATGGTCCATTTTAACTGATAACTTTGATGAAAATTTGCAGAACTTTCAACTGAGAGAAATCTGTCAGAGTAACCAGTGGAACGAGTTTTTCTTGGTTATGAAAGAACCATACCGTTCCACCTTTTCCTCCTGCGTGTTGAATATGATAATTAATGGAGCTAATGAGGAATTTTATTTCAGGGTTCACAGCTAAGGAAATAAGACTGTCATTGTTTGCTCATTAGGCAGTTAGCAGGGAGTGTTAGAGGTAAATGAGGGTGGGGTGGACATGGCAGATGCAGAAGGGGACCCCAGAAGATCTCACACCCCTGCAGAGCAGAGATAGCCCAGAGGCAGCTGTCACTGGATGGGTTGATTGGCCACAGTTTTGGGGGTGACTCCAGGCCCATTACCGGACTATTGCCTTGCTGCAGTTCTTTCTTTCCAAAAGATTCTTCATGAATCTTCTGGATTAATACCACATACAGGGCAGACTTTAAGGGAATGTTCTCTTTCTCCAGTACTTCACAACACGACTAGAGTTTTTGGAGATGTCATCCATATTAGTGCCCAATCCTCGATATTGTTTCTTAATTTCTCATGTGTCTTTCTGGTCCCTGCTATTAGAATAAGCTGATTAGGAAATTAAAAATTATGTGAAAGTGTGGAGTATTTTTTAAGCTTCTCATTACTTAAGGTCATTATTCATTAAATTATTCAACAAACTCTTTTGAGTATTTACAGCGTGAAGGCCTATTAGAGTCTTGGGATAGATGGTAAGCAAAAAAAACAAAGACCAGCTCAGGAAGGGGTTAAAGATGGGTACAAATATAGACTTAAATAATTACATAAACAGATGAAATTGCAATTGTGACAAGCGCTAGGAGGGCGAGAAAGAAACCTTGGAACAGAGAAGGCTTTCCTGAGGAAATAACCCTTGGCCTGAGACAGAATGGATACACAAATTTCACAGGGCAAAGGGGGAAAGGAAAGCATCCCGTGCAGAAGGAACTGCCTGTGGAGAAGAATCCGGATGGGAAGGAGCAAGGTAAGTGTGGGAGTCAGACAGAAGGCCCACATGGCCAACACACAGATGGAAGCTGAGTATGGTAGGAGACCAAATTGAACTGTGGGTATGGCCCAGGCTGTGCAGGGGCTTGTGGGTCCTGTGAAGCTGTTGTCTTTATCCCATAAATAATCCAAAGCAGGCTGTATTTGGAAAGGATCACTCTTACTTTAGGGTAGAGAATGGATTACAAAGAATACAGCTGTGGGTAGACCAGATGGAAAATTACTGCTGTGGTCCAAGTGAAGGGTGAGAATATTCTAGCATAGGGTTGTGTTAGTAGGTGTAAGAGAGGAGCATGGATTCTAGGTATGTTTAAGAAGTAATAAGAGAGGGCTTCAAAAAGCTCATGGACAAATGAAATGATAGTTTATTTTGGTGCAAAGTATTTTGAAATCCATGTGTCATTTTTTTCATAATATGCATTATTCATGAACTTTTTAAAGGACTCTGTATTGATAGAATTGGATGATAGGTTAAATATTGAGGGTAAACTAGAAGGCACTATACAAAGGGGGATACCTTTTGGGGGGGGAAGCATAGGGCATGGGCACTTAACAGAGAGAGGGAAAGTGTTAAGTTACTTCCCAGTGGTGATGGCCACGCTGCAATCCCTTATTGCTCGTTCTCCTCTCGGGATTTTGGGCAGACATGCACAGAAAGCCTGATGTGATTTTCAAGTCACCAAGTCTGGAACTTCAACCACAGTTGACCATGTGGGAATCCAGTGCCTTAACCACCATACCACTTGCTGGCCCAAAGGAGACTTTTTAAAAATTTAACTTCATTTATTTTATTTTTAATTTGACCAGAGAGGGACAAAGTGAGAGAGAGAGAGAGAGAGGGAAAATGAGAAAGCAAGCACCCGGTCCAGGACTGGAACCATGGTCAGCCATGTGCCATGCGGGAGTCCAGCACCCTTAACCACCACACCACCTGCCTGCCCCTCAAGAAGGCTCTTAAGGGAACCAGCAGTTAGCGTAATGGCTATGTCGCTGGACCCCACGTAGTTGACCGTGGTTCACGTCCCGGACCCGGTGGCTTAAAACTCACGCTGGGCATGTGTGCGTGCGTGCCCAAAATCCCAAGAGGAGAATGGAGGAGAAGGGATTGCGGCGTGACCATCCCCCCTGGGGGGTGATTTCTCGCTTTCTGTCTCTATGTCTCTCTCTGTCTGTCTGGCGAGCGCACGTGCCCTATAGCGAAAACCTCTACAAAAAAAAGTAAATAAAAAAAGAGGGTTCTTAAGATGAGCACTTGACTCTATGCCCTTGAAGGGGAGCACAGACTGGCTCAAGCTCAGGCATTACACAGCAGTGGTATTAGTGGTTTGAGCCTTTGCTCTGGAGTGTGATCTATCCGAAGATTCCCATAAACTTTTTTTTTTTTAAGAATTATTTACTTATTCAATTCCGTCTGTTCTTGTTGTTATTATTTAATTTGACCAGAGAGAGACAGAAAATTAGAGAAAGGGAAAGTGAGAAAGCAAGCTGCCAGGTCCGGGACTTGAACCATGGTCGGCCATGCGGGAGTCCAGCACCCTAACTACCACACCATCTGCCAGCTTTCCTCCCATTAAACTCTTGGGGTGACAGTCAGATTTAGACCTTAGAGGGCCCAGGGGAGTAAGTCACAAGGGGCAACTCTTTCAGCTGGTGTTGACAAGTCCACTGTTCTCCCTGCAGCCTGCAATGTCAGGTAGGTTCAATATTGATGAGGCCAGTAGTTGTTTTTCGTTGTTTTTTTCTTTCAGCCTTCTTTGGCCTCTCCACAACACTCCAGGAGGCTTTTCTGAATACTTTCTGTGATGCCTGCTTTGATGTAGTTTTGGATGGATCTAGCAGATACTTCGCTGGCCATTCTATCTTGTTTTTACCTTTACTCTTTCTTTCTGCATAAGTGGCAGGATGGCATCATGTGAGAATGACTGGGCCAGCAGGCACGCATGACTCCCACCTCTGCACATACTAGCTGGGTGTATCCGACTGTAAATGAAGATAATTGTGGGCATAACCCTCCCAAGGAGGCCTGCTGCAAAGTGTAAATGAGTTAATAAGCATAAAGCTCTTTAGACAGTGTCTGGCACTTGTAGCTCAGGAAGTTTATCATTATTCACCACTTAACATAGTAGGCTTGGTCCTGTACCTACTTTAAGAGGGTCAGTATGCTTTGGCATTCACAAATTGGACACTTGTGATTTCTACAGTCCTGAAGCGACCCCCAAGTCACAGTGTAGTAGTCTGTAATGTCACTAAGATGGGATCGTATTTATTGCATCCGTTTGTAAAAGTCAAGTTGAACAGCTCTTAATCACTTGTGCAGCAAACGAAGACAGTAGTTTATACAGAACACGGCTTGACCGGGAGTCGGATGCACATGGGGGACCTTCCATTTTGTCCCGGCACCCACTCTGAGATCCACACCCAGACATAGGCACTGCTGTACCTTTGCGGGTTTCTGCTTCCGCTTCCCTCCCTCCGACTATGTTCACTCCTGAGATCAATAAAGGATGGGACAACTGTTTTCTCTTTTTTAAGAATATTGAAATATCTCCACATTTGTTAATTCCTTCTCTGTTTTCTTGTGGAGTTCAAAAAATTTAAAAAGCTGTTGTGGTTGTAGCTTTGATAGCCTAGTGCTTCCTAGACTGCTCCTTGCAGGCTGTGAGGCCCAGGTTTGTTCCCCGCCCACCCTAAAAACCCAAGTGCTTTGGCAAATGTCGTCCCAGCTACTTGGGAGATTGAGGCAGAAGGATCATGACATAACAAGACCTTATATAAAAACACTGTACCGTACATATACTGGCTCTTTTTTTTTTTTTTTTTTTCCCTTTCTCTCTATGCTGTCTCTCTCTTTACCCCCCTCTCTATCTTACACACACACACACACACACACACACACACACACGCCAAAGAAAGCTATGTGAGAGGCCAGCAGGTGGTGTAGTGGTTAAGGTGCTGGACTCCCACATGGCCTACTACAGTTTGAGTTCTGGACCTGGTGGCTTGAAACTCATGCTAGGCGTGTGTGCATGTGTGTCCAAAAATCCTGAGAGAGATGGAAGAGAAAGGATTGTAGCATGGCCATCTCCCCTTGAAGGTGATTTCTTGCTTTCTGTCTCTCTGGCAAGTGCATGCGCCCTGTAGCAAAAATCTTTCTTGAAAGAGAAAAAAGCTATGTGAAATACTGGGTTGAAGATATTATAGGACATTGTTAATAAATACTCCCCATTCTGTCCTCTTTATCTCCTCCCCACCACCCAAACAGGTACCTTCTTTCTTTTTTATAAAAAAATTTCCATTGTTTTAATTATCCATTGATAAATCAAGGTTGTATATACTTATGGGTTACAAAATAAATACAGTATAGAAGAATTAAGTCAAGCTAATTGACATTTTTATCACCTCAAATACTTACATGAAATATTTGATATTTACTCTTAGCAATTTTGAAATGTTTATTGCATTATTTGTCATATTCACCACCTGTGCAATATATCTCCAAGTGAAAGAAAAAGAAAAAAAAAAAAGTTTTCTTCCTGAGGTTTGTGCCTTTCCACTGTTAGGTCTCTATTTTTCCTACCCATCAAACAGGTAACTTATGAAAACCAAATTAAAACAAAAGTTTTGATTAAATTTTTTGAGGGGATTTCTTTATAGTTCTTATTTGTATGCCCCAATTTGTTGGAGTCTTCTAGGTTATTTCTCTTCTTGGGACTGATACATATTTCGATTTGGGGAGTAAGATGGATTTGATGGTAAGGTGGTAGTTTCTGGTTTTTCCCCAGAATTAATTATCTGTAAGTATTATATAGTGTGTATTTATCATTTGTCTGGACCATTAATTGAAGAGGTGGAGATCAGTGGTGACTGAGTACTGTCTAGCACTCTAATCAACCTGGTCTACTTTCAGTAAAACCTGGCAGCTTGAGAAAGCTTTCCTCTTGGATAGCGTGCTAGAGCAGTCCCTTCCTAGGATGTGATGTCTTTTTTTTTTTTTTTTTTTTTAATTTTTGCCAGAAAAAGACAAAGAAAGGGAAGGTGAGAAGTCATCCCCAGGGGGAATGGCCATACAGTTCCTTCTCCATTCTCTCTGCACATGTGCCCAGCATGAGTTTCAAACCACCAGGTCTGAGACTCAACTAAGGTTGGCCATGTGGGAATCCAGCACCTTAACCACCAGGCCACCTGCTGGCCCAGCTGTAATGCTCTTTTAAGAGACCCATTCAGCTGTGTCTGTTGTTGGTCTTGTAGTGGGTTCAAAGTACTACTTTTTTTTTCTTCTTTTAAGGGATTTTTGCTATAGTGCACGTGTGCTCACCAGAGAGATGGAAAGTGAGAAATCACCCCCCCGGGGGGGGGGGGGTGGATAGCCATGCCACAGTCACTTATCCTTCATTCTTCTCTTGGGATTTTGGCTATGCATGCACGCATGCCCGGTGTGAGTTTTAAGCTGCTGGATCTGGGGCATTTGACCACATGGGAATCCAGCGATGTAACCAATATACAATCTGCTGGTGCCTCAAAGTACTTCTTAATGCAAAAGATAAGACAAAATTATGAGACTTAAATCATTATGGGCTTATAGAAAACAAATTCTATTAAAGAAAAATTCCATTTCTCTTTCCATAGATTCAGATATTCCTGTGTAAAGTTTTAAGAATTAGAGTAACATGGGTATTGTTAATTTCAGAAATTTCTGATCTAAAAAAAGAATCAAAAGGCCTCTGGAATAAAGCAATCTATTGGGTTGTGGGAGAAGTCATGACGCCTTTTTGCTTATGCAAAAAGATGTATTTTTCTATGCAAAACTATATCATGACTTTTCAGTGACCCAGAAGTTTAGTGTGGGAAACAGGATTGGGAGAGAAGTAGAAGTTATTGTGTTCATGTGACAGAATCTTGAATAATTATGTCTTTTAAGTAGTGTATTTGAATTCTTTGTTTATTCATTGAAGGAAAGGAAGAGAAATTAAAGAAAGAAAATCAGGAAGGGTGAGGGAACCAGATCCCACACGGCTGAATATGATTTGAATCCAACCCCAGCAATGAGAAAAACCACCAGGCACATGAGTGTGCCCCAAATTACAATGGAATGGAGAAATGGAAGAGAAGGGATTGTGGTGTGACTTTGCCCCATTAAGGGAGTTCTTTCTCCCTTCTCTCCTTGTCTTTTTGTCCATCTCTCTCTGGCAAGGACACGTGCCCTCAGGCGATTCCAAACAAAACAAGCAGCAGCACAGATAACTGCTATGTCCAGCTGTTACAGCAGCTCCCATTTCCTGAAAACATGTGCGAGGCTTTGCATGCATGTCTCTCAAAGCCTACTTACCAGGTAGCATTGTTTTCATTGTTCACAGGAGGACATTGTAGCTCAGTCAGATTAAATGATGTGCCCAAGACTCCGTCTGTAGGTACCTAAATCAGATTTAGACTGTGGCCCCCAATACAAGTCTGTATTATTTCTGTTTAGTACAGAGTGAAGTTTGGAAAGACAAAGAACATGGCACAAACTTAAATTATTATTAAAAATAAAACTTTCTGGGCCAGACGGTGACTCAGTGCTAAAATGTGACACACTGATCCACAGGGGAAGGCTCTGGTTTTGTGTTTGAAGACTTCCATGAGTATGCTGGGCTTGTATGTGGCCATGATCTGGGGCTGGCTAAAGTTGGGGTAGATAGTGGTGTAAGGACCCTGTTGTGGGTGTGTGCATGTGCGTGTGCCTCTGTCTCTTTCACTCTCTGTCTCTTGTTCATAGAAGGAATAAAAACATACACAACTTTGGGCCAGCTCGATAGTGGTGAAGGGAGCCGGATCCCACATAGCTGAACACAGTTCAAATCCCAGTCCCAGCAGGTTGAAAAACACACACACTGTGTGCATGCATGCCTAAAATTCCCAACATGGGGGAGAGGAGAAGGAATTGTGATATGACCATGCCCCATGGGGTACTTGACTTAATTCTTCTATACTGTATTTATTTTGTAACCCGTAAGTATATATAACTGATTTATCAATGTATAAAAAAGAGAAAGAAAGAAAATGTAACTTTCTACTTTATAGAAGGCAAATTTTAAGATACACAGGGATTCCCACCTAATTTGTGAGTACAAATACAGTACTTTCTCCATCAGATGTTCTACTTTATTAGAGAAGAAAATTAAATGTCCATTCTAGAAAAGTAGGGCCTCTTTGAAGGAATGATACATCTGTGTTGTGTCCTTTTATCCCTTTGGTGTCAGGTACAATGGAAAGAAATTGTGTTTTAGAAACCTTTAGAGATGTTGCTTTTTGGAAATTGCCCCTCTGGTTGGATGAAATTAAACTGATAACAGTTCCCTTTTTTTTGATTGCCAGAGAACATGTGTATTGACCAGAGAGAGAGAGAGAAAGCACCCTCCAATGGGGTGTGGTTCGGACCCATCCCTTAATTCAATTTTCTCAGTTGGAGATACTGAGGCCAGGAAGCTCTCTCGATTCCCCTTTTATTCATATAGGATAGGACCCAGCCAGGCCCCTGATTTATGCCTGTGTTTTTTCCTGAAAGATATTTATTGGAGGTAGTAGGTAATATGTGCTTGGTTATCTCTCCTGCTTAAAATCCTTCTGTTGTTCCCCACTGCCTTCAGGATAAAGCCCAGTCTCCTTAAAATGGCATACAGATTCCTTTAGGCTGTGACCCAGCCTGTCACCTACCTGCCCAGGTGTGATTCTTAACTCTCACAGCATATCTTTCTTTTTAAAATTTTACTAGGGGGCACATGCATTTGCTAGAGAGGGACAGAGGGAGAGAAAAAAGATGGGGGAGGGGAAAGCACCCCCTAGTGAAGCATGGTTATGTCCCAATCCCTGCTCCTCCATTTCTCCATCCTGTAGTGATTTGGGGCACCTATGAACATGTGCCTGATGTGTTTTTTGTTTGTTTATTTGTTTTTATTTATTTTACATTCATTCACTGAATGTCATCACAGCATACAAAATACAATTTTCCATCCAGAATACACTGTATAATAGTGGCTTAATCATACATGTTACTGTCAACAAATAATTTTCCATTTCTTGTTTATGTATGTGTGTGTGTGTGTGTGTGTGTGTGTGTATCTCCCCATTTCTTACCCTTTGCTATTTCCCACTCTCCTCCCACGCTGTCTCTGGTATCTACAGTTGCTTTCCATTCCTTTCCCACCACATTATTGATTAACAAAATATCTAACTACTTTCAATAGCAATTTCAGCTGATCCATACATGTTTGTGAATACATGTTTGACTTTAGGCATGAAACTCTGTGAGTAGAATGAATATACTATGAAGTGGCATCTAGCGGAGGCTATATAGCTTAACTATGGTCATTAAATAAGTATTTTTAATATATTTTTTAATTTCAAGAAAGACAGTTTTAGTTTTAATAAATCAAAATCAAAACATGTTAAGAGAACTTTGCTTAAGACTGAGGCTAGCAGGTGGCGTGGTGATTAAGGGAGCTGGACTTCCACATGGCTGACTGTGGTTCGAGTCCCAGACCTGGTGGCTTGCTTTCTCACTTTCCTTTGCTCTCTCTCTCTCTTGCTCTGTCCCTCTCTGGTCAAATAAAAATAAATAAATAAGTAAATAAATATTTTTAAAAAAATGACTTGGGATCAGCAGTTGTCGTAATAGCTATGTCACTGGGCTCCCATGTAGTTGACCGTGGTTCAAGTCCCGGACCTGGTGGCTTAAACTCACTCCGGGCAGGTGTGTGTGTGTGCCCAAGATCCCAAGAGGAGAATGGAGGAGAAGGGATTGTGGCATGGCCATCCCCCCGGGGGGTGATTTCTCGCTTTCTGTCTCTGTCTGTCTCTGTCTGTCTGGTGAGTGCACGCACCCTATAGCAAAAACTTCTCCAAAAAAAAAAAAAAAATATATATATATATATATATATATATATATATACTTAAAGTTAGGAAACAGATTTAGGATTCTGTTCAAATAGTAGGTACATGGACCTGTTGTCCACTCAGGGGAAGACAAAAATTCTTAACTCTGGAAAACAAAGCATAGAAGATCAGTGATGTTTTAGTCATGAAATTCTATTTCACCAGTTCAGTCTCATGTACTTTATCTTCTGTTATGGTCCGATCTTTCCATTTAAATTCTGGAAGATAGCATTCAACTCCGGACTTATCCCTACCATTAATCTGGCCATTTTTCTAGTTGTTTTTGAAGTCTTACTTCTGTGTGTCTGACTTTGGTTTTCCTGATATAGCACTCCCTTCAGAACTTCTTGGAGAGCTCATCTGGTATTGTAAATTCTTTTAGGTTTTGTGTATCTGAGAATGTTCTTGTCTTCTCTTCCTATATGAAGGATAATCTTACTGGGTATAGTATTCTTGGTTCAAATTGTTTTTCACTTAACACTTTGAATATATTTTCCCATTCTTTCCTTGCTTACATTGTTTCCAATTCTGTTAGCCTGATGGGATATCCTTTGTAGGTAACCATGTTTCTCTCTTGCCAATTTTAGTATCTTGTCTTTGTCTGTGGTTTTGGTTAATCTGGCTATAACGAGTCTTGGAGAAGATCTTCTTGGGTTGATTCTATTTGGGGTCCTTTGTATTTCTTGGGACTGGATCTTTGAATGCCTCTCTAGGTCTGGAAAGTTTTTTCCAAGATTTCATGGAATAGATTGTCAGTGCCCCTATGAGTCTCCTTCCCTTCTGGGATACCAATTATCCAGACATTTGGACGTTTGATGGTATCTAGTATTTCTCATATATTATTCTCATTTTGGGGGGCAATTTTCTCAGTCTTTGTGGTGGATTTTTCTAGGCCAGCGATTCTATCTTCTACATCTGAGATTGGATTTTGGTATGATCTAGTCTGCGTTTAATACTTTCAAGGGAGGTTTTGACTTCCCGTATTATAGTCTTCATCTCTAACAGGTCCATTTCATTCTTTTTTATAGTGTGAATTTCCTCTTTTAGATCTTGCAAGAATTTCCTCACCTCTTGGAGCTCATCAGCTTCTCTCCCCTCCCTCTTTGGCAGTTCATTGTCTCTCTTCTCTTTGATCCTTTTGAGTTTTGTCACCTTGAAAATTCTAAATTCTTTATCTGACATTTCCATGAATTTCATCATACTGTCTAAGGATGAAGAGGAGTTATTATTTTTCCTTGGAGGAGAGGTGTTTTCTTGTTTTTCCATATTTCTTGTGACCCTGTAGTGATTTCTAGTCATCAGACGGATGGTGCATTTCTTCCTAATTCTTTTTTTTTTTTTTTTTTTGGGGGGGTGGGGAGAGGTTTTTGCTATAGGGCACGTGTGCTCGCCAGACAGACAGAGAGAGACAGAGAGATAGAAAGCGAGAAATCACCCCCCAGGGGGGATGGCCACGCCACAATCTCTTCTCCTCCATTCTCCTCTCAGGATCTTGGGCACGCACGCACATGCACCCGGCGTGAGTTTTAAGCCACTGGGTCCGGGACATGAACTGCGGTCGACTACATGGGAGTCCAGCGACATAGCCATTACGCTAACTGCTGGTCCCATTCCTAATTCTTGAAGTTCAATCTGAGCATTCAGAAGTGTGCAGGGGGACGTTATCTGCAATCTCTCTTCTGTTCCATTTTCACTCTTTGTGCATCAGAATCAGTGGGAAAAGAGGACTGTTCTGACCCTAATTGTATTCAGATGTTTAAATCTTGTTCACTTGGACCTGTCTAGACACCTAGTGTGTAGGAGTAGAAATGAGTGTGGAGGGGGAAGTCTCAGCAGAAAATCTTCTTTTTAAGTTCCTGAAAGCAACATTTCACAGCTGAAGTTAAGGATCCATGTGAAGATAGGCCTAGATTTGTGCCTTTCTAGAAATGAGTGTGGAAGGGGAAGTCTCAGCAGAAAATCTTCATTTTAAGTCCTTGTTCCTGGCACACAGCAGGGCTTACTGAGCAAACACCCATTTCTTCGGTGACTCTGAGTATCTGGGGTTCTCTCCAGGCAGCTGAAACTCATAAAGCACACCCACCGAATATTCTAAATTCTTTATCAGACATTTCCATGAGTTCCATAGTACTGTCTGTGGATGAAGAGGAGTTATTCTTTCTCCTTGGGAAGAGATATTTTCTTGGTTTCTCATATTTCTTGTGCCTCTGCGATGATTTCTGGTCATTTGATGGGTTAAATGTTTCTTCCTAATTTCCTGAAGTTCAATCTGAGCATTCAGAGGCGTGCAGAACGAGGTGATCTGCAATCTCTTTGCTGTTACATTTTTCTTCTTTCGTGTTGCAGGTTCAGTGGGCATTGAGGAATATGTTGACCCTAATACAGGTGTTTGACTTTGGTTCACTTAGGCCTGTTGAGACACTCAGGGTGTGGAGATCTTAGTCCCTGAAAGCACTAGTTCTCAGCTCCAAGAGAGGAGTCTTCTTCCGAAGGCCTGCACTTCTGCCTCTTCACTCGAGAATGGGGTCTGGAGGGTGAAGTCTCAGCAGAAAATCTTCATTACTTTTAGTCCCTGAAAGCACTAGTTCTTGCCTGGTATGTTTTTTAAGCCACCAGGGCCAGGATTTGAACTGTGCAGTTGGCCATATGGGATCCAGCTCTGTTAATCACCACTCCACGAGGACTATCCCCTCACAAAATTTCTTGCCTCTCTGTATTTATGACTTCATTTTCTTCTGTCTGCTTGTCCACTTATGGAAACCTGTACCTCCCCTGTGAGCCACTTCCCTAGAGGGAATGGCTTGAATAGTCTCCCTTCTCTTCTCTTTTCTCTACTGGTCGCCCTACAGTTAGATGCCCCTCTTTTGTGCTACCAAAGCCTGATGTTAATACCTTTATTATGGCATCCATCATATTATGATCATAAAAGTGCATTAGTATTGTCTGTTCTCTCTCCTGGACCCAAGTTCTTGTTTAACCTTAAGTGCCCAGCACCTGGTAGTCAATAAGGATTTGTCTTTGTCTATTTTTTTTTTAAAGAATTATTTAACTATTTACTTATTTATTTATTTGAATTTGACTAGAGAGAAACAGAGAGAGAAAGCAAGCCTCCAGGTGTGGGACTCCAACTGCCATTGGCCATGTGGGAGTCTAGCGCCCTTAACTCTTGGGTCCTTGGAAAAATCATGATGCATTTTTGCATAGAAAAACATGGAAAAATATGTCGACTTTTTTGATGACCCAATATCTTTCAAAGCGTAGCATCTTCTGCTTTAAAGTGTGTGTTTGTATACATATATGATTTAGTTTGGAAATGACAGGGCTAAGACTAAAGTGGGATTTTTTTGTTTTAATTTTTTTAAACAACTTTTAAAAAGTTTACTTATTTATCTCTTCCATGAAAGAGACAGTGAGAGAAAGACAGCCACTCCCAACAAGGTCTTCATATTGTGATTTTCAGCCCCCCTGGATCAGAGCCATGGGCATGTGCACCCTGTATTCTCAGGGAAATTTCAGGACTGGAACCCAGGGCCTTTCCCATGTGCATCTGGTTGCGTTAACACTGTGCCACCCCCCTGGTGCTTTAAATTTTAAGTTTTTTGTTGTTTTCTAAATTTTGCTGTAGGGTATATGCACTCATCAGAGAGAGACACAGAAAGAGAGGAAGTGAGAAATCACCTGCAGGGGCAGGGGGATGACTACACTGCAATCCCTTCTCTTCTATTGACTTCTCAGGATTTGGGGTGTGCACTCATATGTGCCCCACATGCTTTTCAAGCACCAGGTCCAAGACTCAAGCCATGCTGTTGGCTATGTGGAATTCAGCCACCTTAACCTACCTTGCTACATGCTGGCCCAAGATTTAGTTTTTTTGTTTTTTGTTTTTTTTTTTAAGAATTTTTTATTTTTGGGAACCAGCAGTTAGCGTAATGGCTATGTCGCTGGACTCCCACGTAGTCGACCGTGGTTCGCGTCTCGAACCCGGTGGCTTACAACTCACGCCAGGCGCGTGTGCATGCGTGCCCAAGATCCCGAGAGGAGAATGGAGGAGAAGGGATTGCGGCGTGACCATCCCCCCTGGGGGGTGATTTCTCGCTTTCTGTCTCTTTGTCTCTCTCTGTCTGTCTGGCGAGCGCACGCGCCCTATAGCAAAAAACCTCTCCAAAAAAAAAAAAAAAAGAATTTTTTATTTTTATATACTATTATTATTATTTTTAAAAACTTGCTGTAGGGCACGTGTGCTCAGTAGAGAGAGAAAGTGAGAAAACAAGCTAGGTCTGGGGCTTGAATAGCAATCGGCCATGTGGGAGTCTAAAGCCCTAACCTCCATGCCATATGCTGGACCCAAGATTTGCATTTTTAGGGTCTTTTTCTGTTTAACCTTGGGTGTCAATAAGGATTCATTAAAGAGGGGAGATACCTCTACACCCAGGAGTCATGTCCTTCTGCGTAGACCCAGGAGTCGTGCAGGGAATGCAGTGGTAGCAGCTAAGGAAGGCCATTCAGGGTGTTAGCTGAACAATGGCAAAATCCTGGGAGGACTTTACTGTTTGGAAGCCTCATACATCCTCACCCTACCTAAAACCCTCACACTTGAGGCGGTAGATGCTACCTCTGGCATCTCTCTTCCCTGACAATCTTACTCATGAAGGCGGCCCTGACAGTAGTTCCTAATCCTGTGGCTCTAGATATATTGTACATTGACATGTCGAGTGACGTGACTCTAGTAATTTGCGGTTTCTCTGTTAGTGCAGTTGACCTTAGTCAATATCTCTGGTGACAATTAATAGAAGCCCCCTCTGGCTAATTTATGCCAACAGGAAATTATTATAAAATTCAGGTGTGATTTATAGAACTGTGGGAGGAAGGTGTGGTCGAGCCTAACAAGTCTGGAAAGCCAGGGGAATCCAGGACATTGTTACCGTGCATCTGAGTGTTGGGCTTTTGTTCCAAGTGTCTTCTTTGTGTGTCTCATATCCCACAGAACAACTTTCTCTGGTTCCTCAGATTTGTGGCCAAATTTACAGGTCTATAATTTAACCAGCTCGATTATAATCTCGTAGCTCTTCAGACAAATTAGTAGGAGAGAGAGAATGATTAGCCAGACGTTTGTGGGTTCACTGTTGTTCGTTGACTGATGGTGCACTCCAGGAGGTTGTGGGAACAGGGAACAGTGTTCTGAAGAAAGGGAGTTTGAGGGTGACAGCATCCTAAGAGGTGTCTCCTGCTTATTTTGTTTCTGGAATACAAAGAATTCATTTCACTGACCATTTCAAGAATGATTGTTTAGGTAGTTTGGATCAGACAAATTCTTTCTCATCAGAAAATGCTTCTGCTGATGTAATAACAGGCTAGTCTTCTCTAAGCTTGCTCTAGTGTTTGTACTGAATTTCAAAGACAAGTCAAGATGATCTCTATGATTTCCCAACAGCTGATTGAATTAATGAATAGCTCTCTTCTCAGGAAAAGTTGATAGAACCTGTCAAAAATAGTTATGCTTAAAAAAAAATTGTGCTTTAATTAGTCTTTGCCAATGATAGGTGATAAAACTCTCATTGAGAATTTTCTAAATGACCAAAACACTCTTTAGTATCATATATGCAAAAGTCCCTCTTACTTAAACCCAGAGCATTGCATCAATGCATCAGAACAGCCTGGGCAGCTTTAGTTGTTCTTGTTTTCAAAACCAGAAGCCCAGCTGGTATCCTCACACTCTGAGTCTGTAGGCTCATGGTAGGGCCTGAGCGTCTGTGTAGGATAGGCTCTCCAGGTGATTTGACATCCGCCAAGTTTGAAAAGCACTGTCTCAGAGGGACTTGATTTGCTGGTGTCTTCTAGGATGGAAATTGTAGTCATCTTTTTTTCTTAAGAATTACTTTATTTAATTTTATTCATTGTCTTATTTTATTTTATTTTATTTTATTTATTTTTTTTTTAATTTGACCAGAGAGAGACAGAGAGAGAGAAGGAATGGGAGAAAGCAAGCAACCAGGTCCAGGTTTCGAACCATGGTCAGCCATGTGGGAGTCCAGCCACCTTAACCACCACACCACCTGCTGTCCCCCCAAGAAATTGTAGTCATCTTCAAAATAGTGCTCAAATGGGCTCTCTGAAATAGCCACAATGTTCTCCTGCAGCCTCAAGATGAGCTGTCTAGCCTCTCCTGCCTCATCTGTACTCATTTTTCAACTGCCATATTACAGTCTGATTCAGTAAATTCAGAAAATGTATCACACTGAGAACCTTGTGCCTATATAGAATTGTATTTGTTAACACAACTAGTTGTGACTTGTAGAATTTTCCACAGTCAGGATTAGACTGCATCACCATAGTTTCATTAACATGCTTCTCTGTTCCATATTTCTTATAAATTGGTAAATTGTCATAGATGCTCAAGCAAATTAAAGTTAAGATATTTTGGCAGGCATACTTCAGAGATGATGTGGTAGACTAAATTAGGAGACCCATCGTGCTTTTCTTTTTATTATGCTCACAGCCATTTATGATCATTGCTTTGGTCCATTAGTTCATAACGGTTTACAAGAATATCCGGTATACACTGAACCCAAAATAAAGGCACTTAACAGGTTTTTTTTTTTGAGATACAGCGTCACAGAATCTGGTTTTGATTTCTCATTAGAAGTGATTGCACCTCTCAGCATTGTCTTGTGGTTTTAGTTAACAGAATGGACAAAGAATGTTCCAGCTGCTTTTGCGCGGCCCTGGTGTGCTAGAGCAGATGGATTGGTACTGACTTCATATATTCATGTATTCCTGTTTTTACTTCTAAATCCATTATATATGTCAGGGTTCACTCAAGAACACACTTTCTCCTTTCATTTTCATCCTTTGATTCTCACTGAAGGGAGAGGGAAATTGTGCTGCGGCCTATCTTCTGTTTTCTTTCTGATTCTGCTTGAGCCGCCCATGTGCTATGTTGCACATCCGCTTGTTCCTTTAGTTGTATCAACTCCTCACCTCTATGTGAGAAAAATAATAACTGTGAATCCAAAATAATTAGTTTACTACATTGATAGCTGTAACTCGTTGGAATTTTCTGTCTTCCTTTAGTTCCCAAACCACTTACCCTCCTCACCACCCCCCCACCAAAAAAAAAAAAAAAGGAAATAGGGCCAGCCAGTGGCATGGTGGTTAATATGGCTGGATGCCACATAGCTAACTACAATTTGAGTCCCAGACCCAGCAACTTGAAAAAAAATGCTGGGTGCATGTGTGTGCATGCCCAAAATCCTGAGAGGAGTTAGAGGTGGATGAGAGGGGATTGCAGCATGGCCCTCCTCCCTGGGTTGATGGGTTCTCTCTCTCTCTCTCTCTCTCTCTCTCTCTCTCTCTCTCTCTCTCGCAGGTTAGGATATGGGCCCTGGAGTAAATAAATAAGAAAAAGTAATTAGCTTATCAAATACACAAAAACCTCCTGAAGCTGTATGATGGTTTACAGTGTATTCTGAGAGCATGGCTTTATATTATTCATTTTGAGTCCTTAAATAAAATATGACCCTTTGCTCTTCTCTTTTAGGAAATTCACACGAATGAAAAGGAAGTAACAGAGAAGGAAGTAACTCTTCACTTGTTGCCAGGTAACGAGTCCTGTTGGTATCATACCTCAAGTGCAACTCAAAGCCAGTGATGAATTACATCATCCCTAGTGTTGCTATATATAAGCCCCTTTGTTTTCATCCTTTCTCATGCAACAGTAATGAGTTGGACAAAAATATCAAGGTTTACCGTTCCATAACTGCACACCTGGGTCTGAGGATTACAACATCTGCCGTGAATGTTTCTTGTTTCTCCCTCCTGCAGACTGATGAAAATAAACCTGGGCAGTTGTCACCTCCTTTACAAGCACATGAGTCCATTTTCAGGTTGTCCTACTTGAGCCCATCCATTATTTCTGGTCTCCAATTCGGAAAATCCCAGTTTCTCCAAAGCCCTGTCCCTCATAATGTCTTCTTGCTGCCCTGCCCAAGTCTTTAGCTGCCCTTAATAGTGAGCTGTGCTGCCTTTTCAGGGGAAGGGGTTGGGGGGCCCCACCTGTCTGTCGCTGCTTGTGCAGCAAAGCTCGTATTCGGGGCAGCTGGGCTTCAGTGACAGTAGAGCCAAATCCCGGTGGCCATTATGAAGGAGCCAGGTTTGATTGGATATTTTTTGAGACAAAAGAAAGTGGCTGTTAGCTTAAGGTTTTTTTTTTTTTTTTTTTGGAGAGGTTTTCACTATAGGTCGCGTGCGCTTGCCAGACAGACAGACAGAGACATAGAAACAGAAAGTGAGAAATCACCCCCCAGGGGGGATGGTCACGCTGCAATCCCTTCTCCTCCATTCTCCTCTTGGGACCTTGGGCACGCAACGCTCACACGCCCGGCGTGAGTTTTAAGCCACCGAGTCCGGGATGCGAACCGCGGTTGACTACGTGGGAGTCCAGCGACATAGCCATTACGCTAACTGCTGGTTCCCTTAATTTTTTTTTTTTTAAATTTAATTTATTATTATTTTTTAATTTGCTATAGGGTATGTGTGCTCACCAGAGAAAGACAGACAGGAGGAAGAGAAAGAGAGAGAAAATGAGAAAGCAAGCCATCAGGTCTGGGACTTGAACCATGGTTGGTTACGTGGGAGTCCAGCACCTTAACCACCATGCCACCTGCTGGCCCCTAGCTTAAGTTTTAATTATTTCTGAGTTCAGGAACAGAAACTACTTAGTGATATACTCTCCCTATGAGAAGACTTCAAAAAGTTTGTGGGAAATGGAATTAAAGTACAAGTTTATCTTGCTGCTAAAAATACTTGAATCCATGTGTAGTTTTTTCATAATGCACATTTTCCATGAGCTTTTGAAGATTCCTTGTATATAAGATATCCTGTGTACTATGTATTAATTCTTTTTCCCCAATCTAAAATAGCTTTTTTTTCTCATGAGTTTCTTAAGGCATATTTTCCCAAAAGAGGAGGCCTGGGAACCAGCAGTTAGCGTAATGGCTATGTCGTTGGACTCCCTCGTAGTCGACCGCGGTTCGCGTCTCGGACCGGTGGCTTACAACTCACGCCGGGCGCGTGTGCGTGCGTGCCCAAGATCCCGAGAGGAGAATGGAGGAGAAGGGATTGCGGCGTGACCATCCCCCCTGGGGGGTGATTTCTCGCTTTCTGTCTCTATGTCTCTCTCTGTCTGTCTGGCGAGCGCACGCGCCCTATAGCAAAAAAAAAAAAAAAAAAAAGAGGAGGCCTCATTCTGATACTTATTATTTTATTCTTTTTATTTCATTTTTTATTTTTACTTTATCCATAATTTTTTATGGATGCTTTAAAAATCTCATAGGTTGGGGATCAGCAAATGACATAATGGTTATCACTGGACTCCCACGTAGTTGATGGCAATTCGAGTCCTGGACCCGGCAGCTTAAAACTCATGCTGGTTACGTGTGCGTGCATGCCCAAAATCCTGAAAGGAGAGTGGAGGAGAAGGAATTGTGGTGTGACCTTCCCCAACGGGGGGTGATTTTTTGGTTTCTATCTCTCTGTTTCTCTCTCTCTCTTCAGCAAGTGCACGCACCCTATAGCATAAACCTCTACAAAAAACCCTCACAGGTTGTTTTCTATAATGATGGCCTAAGCCATAATTCATATCTCCTGCTAGTTTTGCTTTTCCTAGGGTTATAGATTCTGAAATAAGCTTGTATTTTTAGCTTAGTATTATGTATATTTTCCCATCTCCTGGATTGCCCGACAGTCTGTTCTAGGATGCAGCTGTGAGTTCACAGTTCACTTTTCTTTGAGCCTTAGCTTCCTAAACTGGACTAAGGCCATGTCCAGCTCCCAGCTCTCATGATTCTGGGCTCTGTCTCAGATACCAGCAAATGAATAACTCTAGTTCAGCGTGCCCAGTTTGCAGAGGGTCTCTCTAGCAGTGTTGCCGAGCCACTGCATGCTCATTTCTGATCTCCAGTATGTGATTATGGGATGGGGCTGGCCTGGTCTTGGGAGAACTTTCCTCACTGTTAAAAGCTCTTTCACTTCAAAAGGACAGGAAGCTTTGCTCACATGTGTTCCACCTTGGACTTTGCTGAGGTTCTTCTTCTGAGACTATTTTAAACCCCTCTGGGGGCCCTGGCTTCATTGTTTGCTTCAAACTCTGTGGTCTTTTTTGAGGCTGACCTAGTGACTGAGCCATCTTCCGGTACTATTTCCTCAGCATTTCAGCTGGAGGTAATTAACCCCTTGAAAGATGGGGGGGACGTCCCCCAGAACATGTGTCCCTCGGTAGTCTGAGTGTATGAACTTTTCTCTGTTTTCATATTGAAAACTAGACTAAACGAATTTTGAGCCAGAAAGCACATTTAGAGACCTTGAAGGGATATCCAAAAGGGGACTGAGGAGGAGATGGTTATCTGATGGGTGAGAAGAAAATTCTTTTTCTCTTTTGTCGCAAAGTGTTTACATATAATTTTCCATGTTCCCGGTATTCTCTTTTTTTTCTGTCTTCATGAGTTTCTCTGCTTCCAGGGAGCAGAGAATACGTACCTGTTCCCCAATCTACTTGTGCTATAAAGGGGTCTTTGCCTTCAGGAACTACAGCCTCTCGTGTGGGCTGGGTGCCCGCACTCAGAGCCAGAGAGGTGACACATGAGAGGAAGCCAAAACTGTCAGCTAAGAAAGAGAGGAAACGGTTTTTTCCCACAAACCTCTGACCTCTTCTTTCCTCCCACCCTCCCAGTGTGGAGCTGGAATGAGGGTGGTCATGGAAAGTTGCAGCACCTCTTGTGTCTGAGGGATCTGCTTGAGCCCTGGGGCCGGAGAGGCACCCCACTTTCTAAGCAGTGCCAGCGTTAGATATGGCCCACTGTCAAAGAAAGTGGGAGCGGAGTCGGTGTGCTAGGGCCCATTGCGAGCCTGTCTGCTGATTTAGGGTGTCGCTTCTGTGGAACGTCTGCTTGGGTCAGAGTAACAAACAGACCAAGATCTATGGTTGAAAGTGCAGCTGAGATCATTACCACCTATTTGGAAACTTCCATTGTTCACAGTGAGAACATAGAGCAGTGCCCTGTGTGAACATGTATCTGCGCCACTTTGATTTCACTTATTGATGGTCCCCTCTCCTTTCCTAAGTTTTGCTGCTCCTACCAGGCTACAAAGTGTAAAGATTTAAAGTGTTGCATTATACGATGTGTTTTGTCCTTAGGTAAATAGAGCTGGACAGCTTGTAATGTTTGCGAACTGTATGTTCCCCAAGGACTCTAAGGACTTGTTTGGGTTTTCACCAGGTGAACAACTGCTTTGTGAAGCCAGCACAGTATTGAAGTATGTCCAGGAAGATTCTTGTCAGCGTGGAGTCTATGGGAGGCTTGTCTGCACAGACTTCAAGATTGCTTTCTTGGGTGATGATGAATCTGCGTTGGAAAATGATGTACACGTAAGCCGCCTTTGGCTGACTTTGGGGGTAACAGTGTAGTTAGGACGCTGTAGTCTTTTTTTTTCCCCAGCTTCTCAATGATCCCACCCCTCTGGCACACACAGATGCAAACAGAAGACAGAAGTCCTTTGCATCAGTGGTCTGCTCTGTATTCTTAGGCTCTCCTTGCAGTGGTATGACCATTTAGAAATTTCTGCACCTGTGCCTTAACGTCATGCTGGATTCCCTTTGACCTCATAGGTTGACACCATCAACTTTTCCTTATTTTCTTCTGTATTTCTACACAGTATATTTCACTTATTGGAATATCACCTCCCCAAATATCCTGGTTCCCCATGTTTTCTCTGTACTAAATGCTTACTCAAATTCAGGAACTGAGTTCAGTAGTGAAATTGATAGTGAATGCAGCCTTTCAGTTGGGATTTACTTTATTTGAACCTAGTAGCAGTGTCCTTGTGAAGCTTGTCTCTACGTAGGAGGAACGGGTAGTCCGGTAAGGAGAGAACGGCCTGCACTGTGTGTTTCCACCATGCGTTAATGGAAACCCAGCAAGGCTTCCTGGCCCAGTGTGCCTGCTGCCCGAGGCCACCCTTACTTCTTACACAGCAGCAGCATTGCTGCCTCGAGTGTGGTCTTGTGTGCTGCTGTCCACTGTAGGGGCTTGGTGCATCATCCTGTACAAAGGCAGCATTCACTAGAAACCTGAATCTCAGCCCGGTAGGAGTGGCAAGACTTAGGAGAGAAGATTCAAGGATTTTCCTCCCAAAGCTGGCTTCAGGTAGCCCTGCCAACAACCTGTTTGCGTTTAGGTAGAGAAATGATATTCTGTGTGTCGCTTCCCTATGCTTCTCAGAGTGATTGTGTGTGGTAGGTGGGTTTGCCTGGTCATAGCCCAGATAATGGCATGTCTGCCTCGGTTTGAAAAACGAACCCAATAACTTTTCCCGTCTCCTTCATCGTCCCAGATGTGGCTGCGTTTTGTTTATCGTAATGTGCAAATCGAGAATGGTGCTTTGCTCTGCCTGTAACTGTCTAATGGTGCGTAGAAAGGAGTCACGTTGTTTCCTTTTGATTTCTTTAGGAAACTCAGTTTAAGAATAAGGTTATAGGAGAAAATGACATTACGCTGCACTGTGTTGATCAGATTTTTGGAGGTAAGTATCTCTTTTCCCTTGGTTGTTGCCAGCCTTCTAAAGTATAACTGATAATGATGATAATATTGTATGGCCTTTTATAGCTTAGAGAAACTTGTTCACATACATTTTCTTGTTTAAACCAGTTTCATGGGCAATAAAATGAGATATGAAATAGCTTGTTGGGGGTCACTTAGCTGGAGGAGCTTGGACTTGAACTTACAGCCTCTTCTTGGTAATGCCCCACAGAGTGCCTTTTAATATTAGATGTTGATCATACTTTTTGTTACCAGTGCTAGCTGTGTAGGTTTTACTTTAAAGGCTAATCTGATAAAGGTCCATCATATTGCATTAGGATGTTGTTTCGCTGACTAAACAAGCCTCTCTTGCCAAGCCTTTCTCTGTACCGCTTCTCTGTTTTCATATTCAGAGCCATTTCTGACTTTCTCAACACCATCCAGTGGGTTGAGTGGGTCCAGACTTTGGGAGAGGAGAGGAGGTGGTGGGAGGCCATAAATCTAGAAACTGACTGTCACTAAGACGTGTCCCTAGCAATCCCCCTGCCATCTTTAATGATCTCAGCTCTCAGAGCTGAGATTTGTATTTGTTTGTTTTAAGAGGTTTTTGCCTTAGGGTGTGTGCACTCACCAGAGAGAGAGAGACAGTGAGAGGGAAAGTATAACTCACCCCCTCCAGGGGTGGACATGGCCATGCTGCAGTCCTTTCTTCTCCATTCTCTTCCCGGGATCTTGGGCACACATGCACATGTACTTGGCATGATTTTCAAGCCACCAGGTCCGGGACTTGAACTGCCATTGGCCATGTGGGAGTCCAGCCATGTAACCGTTATGCCATCATCCGTTGGCCCCCAGAGTTGGGTTTCCTTCAGGCCAGTGGAGTAGGTTCTGCCAATAGTGGCCAGTCTGTTTTGGTCTTGTGCTTACTCTAGAAGGAGGAAGAACCCTGATGCTTTCTGGGAGCCAGGGTCCCTGCTAGGAGGGACTGGGCTTGTGCTCATAGTCACTTAGAAGGCAGAGGGCACTTGTCCTCTCACTTTGGAAAGGTGTCCTTAGTAGTTGATGGTCTGCCTTGTTTCTTTAGCGCTAACTTGTTGCTGTATAACATAATTTCCTTTTCTGATTTCATCATTGATCTGTAGTGTTCGATGAGAAAAAAAAAACTCTCTTTGGACAATTGAAGAAGTACCCTGAGAAACTCATCATCCACTGCAAAGACCTCCGAGTGTTCCACTTTTGTCTGAGGTACACAAAGGAAGAGGAAGTCAAAAGGGTAACTAGTTGCATGTGTTTTTAGGTTTTATTTCCCATCAGGTTTTCCCCATGTGTCTGGTTTTTGCTCCCATTGCATGAAAGTTGAAGGGAGCCTTCCACTCTGCAGTTGAAATTGCTTGTAATCCCACTTTCTTTGATTAGACGAGAGGCTGTTAGTTAACACTCCCAACTCTCATCTTGGTGCATGCTACCTTTAATCCTTCCGTTTACACTGTTTCTAGGTCAGTAGGTAGATGGGAAAAGGGAAGGATGAGGCAGCTGAAAGTTTATCCCTCTCCCCCCTCCACAGACAGCTTTTCCAATAAACAGTAGCAGTGACTTCCACTCCTGTGAATAAATACGATTGCCTCTGGGAGGTAGTGATTGAACACGGAAGGGGGAGGTCCACAGGTCAGATGTCCAAAGCCGAGTCATCCCATGTGCTTTTGGAGACTAAGTAAATGGAACCCCTGGTTGCCATAGCAAATTCAGATATGTAACTGGGTGAACCTCAAAGTGGCTGTTTCAATTCAGTGTTCATTTTACTTCCAAGATTTCTCTGATTAAGACATTGAAGGTCTCAAACTTGCTGCTCTCATGGCAGATACAGCAGGGAGACTAGTAAGAGACCTGTTCATGCTCATTTTCTTGACAACAGTGACTTATGCACACTTATAGCAACTACTTGCTTTTCTTTCAGATAGTGCAGAGTTGAGTTAGAATAGTAAGCGTGACTTTGCTATCTATTCTGAGCAGGAAAAGACTGGTGTAGATATGGAAAATTCCTTGAGAAGGAATTCATTTGATTGATGGTTTTAGTCATCTATCCAAACATACTTTTGTTTGGCGCAGTAGACAGCACAGTGGACTGATTGCTTTTCCTCATTTTCTAGAAGGTCCTAAAGACCAAAGCAAGGGATCAGAACAGCTAAATGCCTTGGTTATTACATGGTATCAGCTGTAAGTCTTGGACACACCTGTTTTGTGGGGTGTAATAATGTGGCACTTAAGTTATATTTAGCACTTTGTTTTTGAATCAGTAGACCATGTTTTAAAATTTTCCATAGATATTAAGAGCTTTTTAAAACCCTGACAAAATATTTGTCATTCTGTTGATTTGGGCATTATTCTAAGAGCTCAGGTCATAGATGCAGGCCTCGGCAAGAGTAAGCTTGTCCTTAGAGCCCAATTAGCATGACTGAGAACCCAGACTGTCAAAAGTATAACTATCCATTGGTTGTTTTGTTTTTTTCTAGATTGTCAGTGGCATAATTCATCATACCCAGGCTCCCAAACTGCTTAAACGATTGTTTCTGTTTTCCTATGCAGCTGCTGCACAAAACAGTACAGGTAAGTGTTATCTGGGTTTCAGTTTTAGGGTAGACAGGATCCTTCCCATTTCTGCTTGCACTCAGTGTGGGGTGAATCCATCCATGGTTTGTTTTTTTCCCCCCTCTTCTCTAGCAATTGTTTACCTCTTGATTGGGTGATTTATTTAGCTTTTTTTTTTTTTGGAGAGCTTTTTGCTACAGAGCACGTGAGCCCGCCAGAAAGACAGAGAGACAGAAGCAAGAAATTACCCCCTGAGGGATTGGCCACACCGCAATCCCTTCTCCTCTATTCTCCTCTCGGGATCTTGGGCACACACACACACACACACATGCCAGTGTGAGTTTAAGCCACTGGGTCAAGGACTCAAACCGCGTTCGACTACATAGGAATCCAGCCACGTAGCCATTACACCATCTGCTGGTCCTGGGTGATTTCTTTAGAAGATTTCTTTTCCTTCTTTTTTTTTTTTTCTGTGATCTTTGTTTCATCTTTTAGGTTTATATACTTGCTTTTTAAAATTTTGCCAGAAGACTTGTGCTCTTGCTGGAGAGAGACATAGAGAGAAAGCAAGGAAGCACCCTCCGACACACACATGGGGTACGGTCACACTGCAGTCCCTTTTCTGTCTCTCCCTTCTGTCAGAATTTTGGGGAAACACTCTCTCTCCCTCCCTCCTTCTCTCTCTCTCTCTCTCTCTCTCTCTCTCTCTCTCTCTCTCTCTCTCTCTTTCTCTTTCTCTGACCCAGTATGGTTTTCAAGCCTCTGGGTCCCTTGGATCACATATCAGCTATGTAGGATCCAGCCTTCTTAATCACCAGGCCATGGACTTATTACCCTGCATACGTTGTTTTTGTTGTTGTTTAATGAGAATTTGGTTGCTTCTTATGAAAGATAAAACTATTTTATAACTTGGAAACTATAGAGAAACAAAATTGAAGCAAGTTTAAAATAGCCCTGTTTGTCCATGGATTCTTTTTTTCTACTAAAATATACTTGATTTCCTTTCATGAGACTATAGAGAATGTCTAGCATTCTCGAACATTTTTAAACTTGCCTTTTTTTCATGCTTTTTAGCAAATATTTGGGGGGGAATGGGACATTTATACATAAGAAGAGCACATCAATACAATGATTTGATAAGAGAGAAGATCCCAAATGTTTTCCATTCAATTTGGTGAAAAAGAGGGCAATCGGTTAGGTAAGAAACCCTTAATTAGCTATCGGTAATGCCTAGCACTGGGGGCCAGCTAGTGGCTTCACAGTCGTACAGCTGGATCCACCTGGGAGGCTCCCGGGTTTGTGTCCTGGGACCTCCCTGTACACGCTGGGCATGTCCTCGCAATCTGGGCAAACTGGAGCTATGGGAGGATTCTGGAGTGGGGTCCTTGTTAGGGGTGCCTTTTTCTCTCTTAAATTTTATAAAACAACACCTAACGCTGGACATGTTTCCACAGATGTCTGTCTTCCGTTCATCCTCCCTTCTATCTGTTCACCTCTTCTATCCATTATTCTTAGCATGAAGTTGATGTTTAGAGATCTTGAGTCCCATCTGCTTTTTGTCAGGGAACTGACAGGTTCATATAAAAGCACATATAAGGCTTTCTGGAATGCAGAGTTTTGCTTTGTCACTAGCTGCTAATTTAATAAACATTTATTTAATGCTTGCCAGCCCTGTGGGAGTATGGAGGTGAACAGAATTAAATCCCTAACCTCGGGGGGCATGAAGCCAAATAGGAGAGGCTGCTGAGTGATGTGTCCTCTGCAGTGCCCACCCACGCTGCGGGGGGCGGACTGTTGGAGGGAGAAGGCCATGCCTGAGCTGATGGTGCAGGATACGGGAGCATCTGGTATGCTCAGGGGATGAGTCCAAGCAGAAGGATGGGCATGTGCAGAGATGGAGGTATCTCAGAGAGCACATTGCATTTGGGGAACGGTTATGACTTAGTAGCAAAAGTACGGGTTTTGGTGTCTGTCCCACCTGAATTCATAGTTTCCCAGCTGATTTCTAGTTGTGTGATCCTGGGGATATCACTTAACACTTGGGGCTTTTGCTGTCTCATTTTAAGATCAGCAGTGTCAGATGTGTCCCATGACTCAGTTATTAGGGGGGTGGCAGACCACAATTCAAGTCCCAGTCTCAGTGGCTTGAAAAACACACTGGGTATGTGTGCATGTGTGTCCAAAGTCCCAATACCATGGAGAAGTGGAGGAGACAGGATTGCAGTGTGACCACACCTTGTTGGGAGGTGGTTTCTCCCTCTCTCTCTCTTTGACAAGTGCCTGCACCCTCTTACAATACAATAAAAAACAAAAGCAAACAGCAGTGTTAGGCATATCCTGTGGCTCAGCAGTTTAGGAGGCCGGATCCCACGTGGCCAACTGCAGTTCAAGTCTTGGCCCCAGGCACGTATGTGTGTGTCCAAATTCTGACAGGAAGTAGAAATGGAGGAAAAACGGTTGCAGCACGACCATGCCCTGTTGAGAGGTTCTCTCTCTCTCTAGTGAGCATATGTGCTATCTAGCAATAATAATAAAGCCATTAGTGGGACCAGCAGGTGGCGTAACGGTTACATTGCTGGACTCCCACGTAGTCGACTATGGTTTGGGTCCTGGACCTGGTGGCTTGAAACTCATGCTGGGTACATGTGCATGCGTGCCCAAAATCCCAAGAGGAGAATGGAGGAGAAGGGATTGCAGCATCGCCATCACCTCTGGGGGGTGATTTCTTGCTTTCTCTCTGTCTCTCCAATAAGTGTACATGCCCTATAGCAAAAATTTCTCTCTAAAAATAAAATAAAATAAAATAATAAAATAAAATAAAATAAATAGAGCCATCAGTGTTAATGTTTCCCTTGAAGTCTCATGAAGGTTATAAATTGTTATAACCTGAGGGTGCGGTCATTGAATGAGGGTTAATTGAGAAGAAAACTATTTATTGTTCAGAGAGAATTGCGTTGACATAAAATACACTTCACACAATTATGAGGCTGACCATAAAATGTCTCCCCAGTTTAGTAAGTTCCTCTTAGTGAATGACTGATCTTTTTGCTGTTGATATATGTACAGGTGCTGATAACTGGGAGCTGGCTCATACCTTGTGGCTGTATGAGAGACACAAATATGACGTTTTTGTTTGTTACCACTGTAACTTATATAAATGTTTATTGGGTTCACATCTGAAAAATCCTCCTCTATTTTTAGGAATTCTGCCTCTTCCTTATATGCTGATTCTTGATCTGGACTCAGCAGCATAGAATAGTTTCTTGGCTTGCCAGCATATGTTGATCAGCATGCCAAAACCCTTACCTCAGTCGACCCTGGCAGTTTCTTTACCTTCTGGTGGCGTTTTGTGCCAGAGCCCAGGACGCATAGCATCTTTTTACTATTTTAATTCGATCCTTCATCACCTTTCTTCCTAATGACCCCTACTTTTTTGAGAAGTAAAGGTTGTAACTAATACATGCTAACTGACCAGTTAGCTTTTTCATTGAGCAGGGGCTTGTAGAGGGTGGGTGCTTTGTGAGCAGAATACCTTTAACTGTCTCCTGGCTTAACAACTCACAAATATGTTTTGGCCAAAAGGTCCTAAATGCTTATGACATGGCACTTTAAGGCAGGACCTGCCTACATTACTAAGAAAATAGCCTACTATATTTGCATGACAGTGTTCTTATTTAGTCCATGGGCAAATTTGTTGGTTTTGTTTTTATGTTAGTACTTTATGGAAATTTCCTTTATAGTTGCCTGGGTTTGATTCCAGTTCCACCGTTGGCTTAGCTCTGTGACCTGGGCAAATTACTTGACCTTCCTGTGCTTTGTCTGTGTGATGTAAGGCCACCAGGTAGCATGATGGTTGAGGCACTGGATTCCTATTTGGCTGACTGCAGTTCGAGTTCCAGACCCTGCTGCTTAAAACTCACGCCTGGTGCATGTGTGCCCAAAATCCTGAGACGAGAATAGAGGAGAAGAGATTGTGGTGTGGCCATCTCCTTCAGGGGGGTGATTTCTCACTTTTCTTCTCGCTGTCTCTCTCTGGCGAGCATATGTGCCCTATGACAAAAACCTAAAATAAGAAAAAAAATTGGAGGGAATTGTATTACCTATCCTATAGGGTTGTAAAGATTGAGTTAATAAAATGTAATATGTTCAGAACAGTGCCCAGTACAAAGTACATGCTATATAAGCACTGGTTATTGTTATCATTATTCTTATTTTTGCTATGATGTTATTTTTTTTGTTAAGTTTATTTATTCTGTGAGTAAGAGAGACAGAGACGGATGGCACCCCTATGGAGTCTTGATGCTGTGCTCCACCCCCAGCCTCAATCAGCCTGGATCATGTTCATACCCATGCCCAGCATTCTCAGGGAGGTCTCCAGAGGCAAGCCAGCAACCTTCCCTTCTGGGTCTGCCTTACAGAGGATCACTTTTTTTTAAAAAAAAAAAATTATTTAATTAATTATTATTTTTTTTTTAAATTTTGCTATAGGGCTCATGCACTCACCAGAGAGAGACGGGATGCAGGGAAAGGGGGAGTGAGAAAGCAAGCTACCAGGTCCAGGACTCAAACTACAGTCAGCCATGTGGGCATTAGCACCTCAGCCACCATGCCACCTGCTGGTCCCAGAGCACCACGTTTTACTGCTGTGCCACTTTCTGGCCCCTGATCTGGGTTTATTGAACAGAGTAGGTTGTGTAGTTTCACTTTGGGTAGGTTGAGTAGTGTCACTTTGGTTTTCCCAGAGGCTTGTTTTTTGTTTGTTTGTTCTAAGATGTGCAAAGGCTTGAACTCTGGTTTGTGATGGAATTTGTGTAAATACCTGAAACTCTTTCAGTGCATGCCACCTTCAGCAAGAAGTGCTGTGACTTGGAAGAGAACCAAGGACACATCTGCTGGGCTGCTGGAGCCATCCTCCGGGGCATTTTGTCCTAGAGGCTAGTGGCAAGGCTGAGTACGGGCAGCCATCATCTTGCGGTCCAGGGCTAGCAGCCCTGACCCTCACTGGCTTTCTGATCTGTCGTGGCCTTGATTCACCAGGACATACAGAGTCCTCTTGTAGGCAGTGCATCTTCAGACCAAAGGGAGGTTTACAGACGAGAACCTGACGTGCTATTCAAATCAGTGTGCCATCTTCTGCACATATTGGTAGGGCTAAAAATACTGCATTATTTTACCATTTGTGCCAAGCCTGTCTTCTAGCGCTTCACACACTCTTTGTGTTATACAAATTATCTCATGGTCAGATGATGAAAGCGGAGCTATAAATTACTTCTGCAAGGAATGGAACAAGAACAACTCCTGTCCTACAACAGAAAAAGACAGAGCCTTAGTCATAATTTTGGATTAGTGACAAAAAAGTGGGACAAAATTAGGATTAAGCAGTGAATTCATCCTGCTTGGATAAAAACAGGCTTCGTAGAGGAAATTGGGGCCTGAGGATGCACTTTCACATCATTAAAATGCCAGGGCTTCATGAAAAGATTGTATTGTCATTTTAATTGTGTCTTGCTAGCCAACGACCCCAAGAACCATACAGTCATGTTTGACACACTCAAGGACTGGTGCTGGGAACTGGAGCGGACCAAAGGCAACGTGAAGTACAAGGCCGTGAGTGTCAATGAAGGTTACAGGATCTGTGAGAGGTAAGCTTGCATGCTGGGCACGTGCCAGGGTCCACTCATTTCAAATGTGCAGTGTTTGTTAGTTTATTCGCAGCGTTATGCAACCACAGCCTATCGATCTTAGAATGTTTTCATCATCCCCAAGTGAAACTCCATACCCACTAACTCAAAAGTCACTCTTATCTTGCCCACAGAGTTCCTTCCTCCTTTCCACCCCTAGCAGCTACAGTGTATTTTCTGTCTCTGTGGATCTGTCTGTTCTGGACATAGAAAATGGAGTCATATAATGTGTGGGTTTTTATGACTGGCTTTTCACTTTGCATATTTGTAAAATGTATTATGTTGTAATATATATCAGAATTTCATTCTTTTTTGTTTCCAGTCACTATTTCACAGTATGGAGCTACTCTTTGATTTACCCATTGGTTAGCTGATGGACATTTAGGCTGCTTTCCCTGTTGGGCTCTTCTGACTAAAGCTGCTGAAGAGTTTTAGTGTGAATATACGTTTTTACTTCTCTTAGGCGTATAACCTAGGAGTAAATTGCCAGATCATGTGGTAACTCTGTGTTTACCTTTTTGAAGACCTGCCAGAATGTTTTCTGCAGACACTGCACCATTTTACATTCCCACCAGCAGTGTATAAGGGTTCCTTTCTCCACAGCAGTATACTAGCTTTTTGAAGAAAAAAAACGTGTCGTGTCTGTTAAAATACTCAGAAGCAAACTTATTTTTTTGTTTCCATTTTTATATCTGTAGTCTAAATGTAAAACTTTTAGAGGCATTTCTAAATTTATAGTGTGTGTTTTCTTTCCTTGTTTTTAGCACTTTATTTACTCATTCAACAAAAATTCTGGGTGCCCACCATGTGCCAGGCAGTGTCCAACTGCTGAGCTCCAGCAGGCACGGAGTACCTAAAAACCTCTGCCCTCCCGGACCTTCCATTCTATGGGGGAAGACAGTGATAGAATGAAGAAGTAGAAGATAATATATTAAAAGAAAAGTGCGGGACCAACAGGTGGTGTGGTGGCTGAGGCCCTGGACTCCCTCATGGCTGATTGCGGTTCAAGTCCTGGACCTGGCAGCTTGCTTTCTCACTTTCCTGCTTTCTTTCTCTGGCCAAATTAAGAAAAAAATAATAATATCAATAAATAAGATTAAATAAATGATTATTTTAAAAAAGAAAGAAAGGAAGGAAGGAAGAAAAGCGCTGTGGAGAAAAGCAGATGGGAGGGTTAGGAAGTACTGGAGGCCATGGCGGAGAGGGTTGGTGAGAGAAGCCTTACGAGTCTAAGAGGTCCTTGAGCAAAACCTTGAAGGAGTGAAGGATTGCGTTTAGGACACCTGGAGGAGTGTTCCAGGAAGAGGAAACCATAAAGGCAAAGGCTTGAATGAGGAACAGTGAGGAGCCCAGGGCCTGGGCAGGATCAAGCAAGGGAAAGAAGAGGAGGTGGGGAGGTCAGGGAGGGCAGAGGCAGCTGACGGTGACTGGCCGGTGACTTGGGAGAATTCATCTCTGACTCTGAGTACACTGAGGGAGTCTGAGCAGAGGCGGGTATGATCTGACCTACATTTTTAAAGAATGACTCTGCATAATCTGTTTTTAGAAAGCTGAAAATTACCATTTTGGAACATCCTCACTTAGTATCCCGCCAATAGTTTAACAAAATGTATTTCGTAGAGTAGAGCATTTGTCTGTGATTGTGATAGGCCTCTTTAGCAGGTTAGTTTTAGGTTTGAACAATTGCAAGCTCTTACAGGATTCCCCTCCCCCTAGTCACAGCAGGAGCTGTAGGGACAGTAGGGAGGAGCCTGCAGGGCCCTGACCCCCAGCCCAGACCTTCACTGTCAACCCTACCCTGCTCCTTCCACTTTTTCAGGTAGCTTTTGCAGGAAACCTACTTCTTTCTCATAAAGAGATTAGAAATCTCTGTCCTAGGAGGTGTTAGTTTGTAATGTGGTGTTGATGCTGATATGAGACATCCCCGTTCCCAGAACTGTTTTTTTAAAAGTTCTGCCCCTAGGGACCAGCAGGTGGCATAAAGTCCTGGACCCAGCAGCCTAAAACTCATGCTGGGTGTGTGTGCCTGCGTGCCCAAAATCCGGAGAAGAAAATAGAGGAGAAGGGATTACGGCGTGACCATCCCCTCTGGGAGGTGATTTCTCACTTTCCATCTCTGTCTCTCAGGCAAGCGCATGTACCCTACAGCAAAAATCTCTCTTGAAGTAAAAACCCTGCCCCTACTGCTTCACTAGCTTTTGCGTAGGTGACGGCACGTCAGAAGTGTACCTGGTAGAGAGAGTAGAAAGGGAAGCTTTTAATTGGTGGTAAATGGGCAGAATGGATGGAGCTTTAGCTCCGTGCAGACACGTCCCTGTGGCTACCCGAGTCACACACACCCCCATTCTGCTCCCAGCCTTTCTGTCTCTGGGGAATGATAAGGAAAAGCTGTGCTTTTTCTCCTCTGGCCACTATGGAAGCTGGCTCCGTGGTCCCCTGGCATCCATTCTCTGCCTGTACAGCAGGGCGAGGGAGCACCTGTGTGCATCTGATCCTCAGCCTTGCTTCAGTGGTTTCCAGCTGTTCTTAGAACAGAAGTCTTAAGTAGCACTGCCAGGTTCTCATGCTTCAATGCCTCTCGAGCTCCCACTTTGTGTCACATCCCTCTGTCCACACTGACCTCCCTGCCACAGGCCTTGCCCCACCATATCCTGTTTGGAAGCTCCTTTTGCTTCTAGCTGCTCGCATGTAAACTCCACTTCATCAGTCAGCCTCAGTTCTCTTTGTGAGAACTTTCACTGCATGGTGGACCTCCCTTCATAGCACTTACCATGATCCCAAGCTTATTTTTATTTGTATCATCATTTAGTTAATATTATTTCTGCAACCTACAGCCCTGAAATCAAGAACACTGGTTTTGTTCATCGTCATATCCTCAGTGCCAAGTACAGTCCCTGACTTCTAAGAGGTACTCAGTCCTGAGGAGAGGGAGCTGAGAAGCTAGTTTAGACAACTCCGCTAGTGACCTCCCTGAATAGGCTGAGAAACGATGGCCTCTTGGTAGGTTCTATCTAGAGCAGTGCTTCTCACAGTTAATATGCATCTGGATCAACCAGGGACCTTGTAAAATGCAGATTCTTGGGGACCAGCAGGTGGCATGGTGGTTAAGGCACTGGACACTCCCATGTGGCCAACCACAGTTCTAGTCCGGGACCTGGTGGCTCGTTTCTCACTTTTCTCTCTCTTTCTCTGTCTCTTTCTGGTCAAATTAAAATAAGTGAATGAATAAATAATTCTGCAAAAAAATGCAGATTCTGGGGGACCAGCAGATGGTATAATAGTTACGTCACTGCACTCCCACAGAGTTGACCGTGATTCAAGTCCTGACCTGGTGGTTTAAAACTCACAGCAGACGCGTGTGCCCGCCCAAAATCCTGAGAGGAGACCGGAGGAGAAGGGACTGTGGCATGGCCATCCCCCCTTGGGGGGTGGGGGTCGATTTCTCACTTTAGGTCTCTCTGTCTCTATTTCCAGCGAGCACATTTGCCCTATAGCAAAAATCTTTCTCTAAAAAAAAATGCAAATTCTGATTCAGTAGGTTGGGGAAGCCTTAGAATCTGCTTTCCGTACAAGCATCCATGTTATGCTGTGGCATTCTTTGAGCAGCAGGGTTTTCTAGAACAGTTTTCATCCCGTCTGCACTGGTCTAATAGTGCTAGGGTGCAGCCTGAGCACTGGTAACTTTTTTAATCTTCCCACATCATTTTAATGGACACCATGACTTGAGCGCCAGTGATCTGTGATGTGGTTTGACTTCAGTGACAACACCTGATGAAGGGGGGGGATTGGACCCCAGCGGGTGGCACCGTGCTTGGTGATTAAAGCAGCTGGATCCCACATGGCCAACAGCTTGGTTTGAGTCCTGGACCCAGTGGCTGGAGAACGTATCGGGCACATGTGTGTGCATGCCCAAATGCTGAGAGGAGAATGGAGAAGAGATTAGAGTGTGGCCATCTCCCTAGAGCAGGGATGGGGGTATGCTTGCTCACTCCCCGGCCCTCCTTCTCCAGTCTCTCTGCAGTGGGAGTACATGTGCCTTATAGCAAATAAAATAACAATAATAATAATAAATAAAAGAGCTACCTTACCACCATCTATTTAAACCGATACATAAGGAAGTATTTCAGCATTTCTATACTTTAAAAAGCCAAATATTCTTCCCAGTTTTGATGGCTTGAGGTGTATCTTACAGTGACCAGTGGTTCACAAACCTGGTTTACATCACAATCTTACAGGAACTTAAGTATCTTTTTCTTTTTTAAGAATTCATTTATTTAATCTTATTTTTATTATTATTTTTTAATTTGGCCAGAGAGCGAAAGAGAGAGTAAGAAAGTAAGCCGCCAGGTCCAGGACTCAAACCGCAATCAGCCATGTGAGAGTCTAGCACCCTTAACCCACCATGCCACCTGCTGGCTCCAAGTATCTTTAAACCTTTTTTTTGTTTGTTTTAAGAATTCATTCATTTGTTCATTTATTTTAATTTGACCAGAGAGAGACAGAGAGAGAGAGAGAAAGTGATAAAGCAAGCCACCAGGTCTGGGACTTGAACCGTGGTCAACCATGTGGGAGTGTCCAGCACTTTGACCACCACACCACCTGCTGGCCCCTAAACTATTTTTTTTTCTTTTTTGAGATATTTTTGCTACAGGGCATGTACGCTTGCCAGAGAGAGACAGACAAGACAGAGAGGCAGAAAGTGAGAAATCACCCCTCAGGGGGAATGACCATGCAATAATCCCTTCTCCTTCATTCTCCTTGGGATCGTGGGCATGCGTGCATGTGAGCCCTCCGTGAGTTTTAAGCCACAAGGTCTAGGACTCAAAGCACAATCAACTATGTGGGAGTCTAGTGACATAATCGCTACACCATCTGCTGGTCCCTCTTTAAACCTTTTTTAATAAAAAAAATGTTCAAGTTATATAAAAGACGAAAGGATGTGAGTAGTTCCTTTTTATTCCTCACCCAGACTCAACTATTATTTTTTCTTTTCCTTTTTCCCCAAAAAGTTTATCCATTTATTTCTTCCGTGAGCAAGAGAGAGAGGAGAAGGGAGAGGGACAGAGATAGCCATCTCAACATGGTCTTGATGCTGTAATCTACCCCCAGCCCGGGCTAGCCCGAGATCATGGGCACGCATGTACCCGCCATACTCCCAGGACTTGAACTGTCCCATGTGGGTCTGCCCTGAAGAGTGATGTGTTTTAACCATATGCAACCATCCGGCCCTCATATTGAGCAGTTATTAATGCCTGTTTTCTCTGTACCCCTACCTAGTGCCCTCTCCCTTGGAGTTTTTTTTTTTTTTAAATAATAAAGAATAAATAATTTGTGAAGAACTCATTATGCTTCATTCATGAATATTTCAGTATACTATAATCTCTCAAAATTAAGGACTCTTTATAAACATACCCATAAAATTATTACCACACTTTGCAAATTTTACATTAATTCTTAGATACCCACAGGGTTCAGATTTTCCCCATTGTTTTATAAATTATTTAACAATTTCACTTTCACCTTTTTGTTTCCCCCCAGTTTGTTATAGGGCTTGAGTGCTTGCCAGAGAGAGAGAAAAAGTGAGAAATCACCTCCAGGAGAATGGCTATACCGCGATCCCTTCCCCTCCGTTTTCCTCTCAGGATTTTGGGCATGCACGCGCACATGGGCCCAGCACGATTTTCAAGCTGCTTGGCCCATGACTTGAATGTGCAGCAGGCCGTGTAGGATCCCAGCAGCCTTAACCTTCATGCCACCCACAGGCCCCACTGTCATCTTTTTAATTTGTTCTTTTAATCAGGATTCAGTGAGATTAGTATCTTGGCAACTGATCGATAGGTTTCTTACATTGCTTAATCTGTAGTTATTCACATCATCATATTTTTCTTGCAGTTTGTTGAAGAAATCAGGCCATTCGTCTGATAGTTTTCCACAGCCTGGATTTCAGTGGTCACATCCCTGTAGCGGCATGTAATGTGTTGCACCATCCTCTCTGAGTTGATAGGTCTAATGACTTGATCATATTTGAATTCTCATCTCTTTAACTCTGAAAATCTTCCTCGTGACCTGATAATTAACAGATCTGATTCAGATATGCAGCATGCATACAAACACCATGTGATTGTTTTCCATTGTAATGTAACACCATGGGCACTTATTTTTCATAGGGCTTCATTTCAAGCTCTTTGAGTGAAGGAGTTACCTTTCCTCAGTGATAGAACTTAAGCAATTTTCTTATTAAAAGGGACCTGTATCTGCTTCTAAAAGTTACAGTGTTTACATATGTGATTCTGTAACTCTGGGAATGTAACTTTCCCATGTTCTACGACTTCATAGGTTTATTCTTCTTTTTTTTTTTGGAGAGGTTTTTTGCTATAGGGTGCGTGCGCTCGCCAGACAGACAGAGAGAGACATAGAGACAGAAAGCGAGAAATCACCCCCCAGGGGGGATGGTCACGCCGCAATCCCTTCTTCTCCATTCTCCTCTCGGGATCTTGGGCACGCACGCACACGCGCCCGGCGTGAGTTGTAAGCCACCAGGTCCGAGACGCGAACCGCGGTCGACTACGTGGGAGTCCAGCAACATAGCCATTACGCTAACTGCTGGTTCCCAGGTTTATTCTTCTTCTTGTCCTGTACAAATTGAAGTCACACTGCGTGGGTCCAGGTGCCAGTTGCATTACATGCTTACTCGTTGCATAACCTGGGAAGGGCCATATCAATGTTGCGTCTTTTCTAATCTGGAAAATGGAAATAATGCTAGTCCATGCCTCTTAGGCTTATTGAGAAGGGTACATGAATCATTTATGGTAAATAATTAGAACAGGGTCTTCTGTGTAGCAGCACCTAAATGTTTGTTGTTGCCGCTGTTAGAGCACTTGATGAACTGTTTGGGTAGCAGTCATTGTAATTATAGGTTTTCATAGTAGTTAAACCGAAAGCAGACACAGGTGCTTTTAAAGCTTGTTTATTTTATCTTCCAGTAAGAGAGACAGTTAAGAGAGAGAGACAGCACTCCAAAGGGGTCCTTGACACCATTATCTACCCCAAGCCTTCAGCCAGCCCCAGATCATGGGCACATACATACATACCTGATGTACTCAGGGGGTTTTCCAGACTTGATCCTGGAACCTTTCCATGTGGGATTGCCTCACGGAGCATCATGTTTTACCATCGTGCTATCTTTTGGCCCCTCAATACCACATTTTCCAATCTCCTCATTTTATGGAAGCGAAAACAAACCCAAAGAGATGGAGTAACTTACCTAGGATTGTGCAGAATCAGAGGCAGAGCTAGGATTTGAGCTCAGATTCCGACTTGCTATGGCCAGGGTACTTTACGCCAAACTGAGAATGGCTGTTCATCTGAGCCGCTGCTTAGAGAAGTACAGTCCTTGTCATACACTCTGCTTGGCTTCCTTGTGTTTATTAAAGTCAAACTTTTTTTTCTTCTTTTTTTGGAGAGATTTTTGCTATAGGGCGTGTGCGCTCACCAGACACACGGAGAGAGACAGAGAGACAGAAAGTGAGAAATCACCCCCCAGGGGGGATGGCCATGCTGCAATCCCTTCTCCTTCATTCTCCTCTCGGGATCTTGGGCATGCACGCACACGCGCCCGGCGTGAGTTTAAGTCACCGGGTCCGGGACTCGAACTGTGGTCGACTACGTGGGAGTCCAGCGACATAGCCATTACGCTAACTGCTGGTCCCGAAGTCAAACTTCCATCTTTTGTGAGTTAAGTGTAGTACTGAAGCTTGATGACGTCTCTTTCTTCTAGGTTGCCAGCATACTTTGTCATCCCCACCCCTCTGGCCGAAGAGGATGTGCAGCGCTTTCAGGGTCATGGCATACCAGTAAGTTCATCTGGAAACCCTAAAGGGACATGAGTTACTCATTGACCCATCCTGACAAAATCATCCTACTCAAAGCTCTTGGCTTTGGTACTAAAGAGTTTGTCTTCAGTTGAAGAGAGATCTAGAAATAGCTTAGGGACTCTAGAGGAGTCTCTTAACATGAGACTCCTGGGACAGAGTTCTGAAGTTTGCACAGATGCACTTAAGTTTTTAGCAGAGATGTTAAAAGAGCTTTAAGAATATTACAACTCTGTCTGCTGTTGAAAGCAAGTTTAGTTTAAGACTTAAATCATTTTGAGCCTGAGCTGACCCCACTAAGGGTAATATGCTTCAAGATCCTTTTCGGCCTGCCCTATTAATCTTTGTATGGGCGTGTTTGTGTTTTCTTCCAGAAACGATGTGAAGTGTGTCTTAGTTTTCACAGAATAGGATGGGAGGGGAGCCATATTTCATGTGTCACTGATGAAAGAAAGCAAGCTCTGGCATTCTCTTCAGTTTCCCATTGGCGGTTGGGAGTTGCCAAGCCTGCAGGGAATTTAGAAAGGAATGAGAATTATAAATAAGTGCTGAGTTGTGCACATGGCTAGTTCATCTAAAGGGTCACTCCCATATGGGAGGAGAGCTGGTCAGACAGGTCACTTGCCCAGTGGCCCATGGAGGCTGGACAGGGAATGAGTGGGGCCCTTGCAGTGAACAAGAAACCTCTGCTTGGCCTGGGGCATTCTTGAGCACTAGTTGGCTTGTGCCATGTGGGAATATGGGGTGGTGCTGCCAGATGTCTTGATTTTTCAGAAGGCAGATTTGGGTTTTTCTGGGAGTTTTTGATTATGTGGGCTGTATCTTTTGATATCGGCTATATTAAAAATTCAGCCTGGTGGGACAGTGGGTAGCAAATTGAACTACAGTGCTGGAAGCCATGTGGCTGACCACAGTTCAGATCCTAGGATCAATATGAGAATACAAGCATGTGAGGGACCAGCAGTTAGCGTAATGGCTATGTCGCTGGACTCCCACGTAGTCGACTGTGGTTTGCGTCCCAGACCTGGTGGCTTAAAACTCACGCCAGGCGCATGTGCGTGCGTGCCCAAGATCCTGAGAGAAGAATGGAGGAGAAGGGATTGCGGTGTGACCATCCCTCCTGGGGGGTGATTTCTCGCTTCCTGTCTCTCTGTCTCTCTCTGTCTGTCTGGTGGCCCTATAGCAAAAACCTCCCCCCCCCAAAAAAAAAAGAATACAAGTATGTGCTTCCATGTGTCCAGGATCTCTCTCTCTCTCGTGCACATGCGCTATCATGAATAAAATAAAAACAATTCAAACTGAAAAATGTTTAGATATTTAAGTAATAATAAACTCATGACAAATCATTATAAAATATTTCTATGAAAAATAACTATACTTTCTAAAACAACAAAATATGGAATGGCAGTGTTTTACATTTTTGAAGCTTAAAGACAGTTAGATTTCCTGTATTTGTTTTATTTATTCAGTTTATTGTGGTATGTTGGGGTTTGGCTGAAGAAAACCCAGCTTTGCACAGATATCCACTTGAGAAGGAAGGAATATTTACTAACCTTTTTAGATAATTTACAGTGTTGTTTGATAGTACACATATTAAAAAAAAAAAGATGTGGCTTTTTCCTAAAGATTAGTTTCAATAAAGAATCTGAAAACAATTAATTTTTTATTTTCTCTTTTTTTTTTTTTGGAGAGGTTTTTGCTACAGGGCGCGTGCACTCGCCAGACAGAGAGAGACAGAGAGAGAGAAAGCGAGAAATCACCCCCCAGGGGCGATGGCCACGTGCAATCCCTTCTCCTCCATTCTCCTCTCGGGATCTTGGGCACGCACTCACACGCGCCCAGCATGAGTTTAAGCCACCGGGTCCGGGACGCAAACCGCGGTCTACTATGTGGGAGTCCAGCAACATAGCCATTACGCTAACTGCTGGCCCATTAATTTTTCATTTTCTATACAAATAAATCCCTTTGGTCTGTCTTATACTTTTTTTTTTTCAAGAGGTTTTTGCTATAGGGCGCGTGTGCTTGCCAGACAGAGAGAGACAGAGAGATAGAAAGCGAGAAATCACCCCCAGTGGGGATGGCCATGCCACAATCCCTTCTCCTTCATTCTCCTCTCGGGATCTTGGGCACGCACACACACGCGCCCGGCATGAATTTAAGCCACCGGGTCTGGGACTCGAACCGCGGTCGACTATGTGGAAGTCCAGTGACATAGCCATTACGCTAACTGCCGGTCCCATGTATTATACTTTGAAAAGTTCTGAAAACATGTCTTATTTTATACTACCTACACATTGGTCATTTGAGAAATACTGGTTCATAGGCTACACAGATTTTCTAAATATTGACATACTTGATTACATAGTATATTTTAAAAATCACTTTTATTAATACCACCATCCTATCAGGAAAGTTTTTAACTATTGGGAAGTTGCCAGCTAACGTGGAAGATAGTAGTTTTCTAAAATTCTAATTTTTCCTTGGAATCTTGATTTTTATTTATTTATTTTTTTTTTATTGCTTGAGGACACACATGGATGCCAGACAGATAGAGCAACCCCAATGGGGCATGGTAATGCCACAAGCCTTTCTCCTCCATTTCTCCATCCTTTCAGGATTTCGGGTATGCACACGTCCCAGAGTGTTTTTCAAATCACTGGGGCCAAGATTTGAACCACAATTGGCTTTTGCATCTGGTCCCCTTCACCACTATGGTACAGAACCAGCCCAGTCTTTTTTATTTTTATTTATTTTTTTTGGTCAGAGAGTATAGGTGTACTCACCAGAGAGAGAGGGAGAAAGTACCTCCCAATAGAGAGTGTTCATGCCACAATCGCTTCTCCTCCATTTCTTCACCGTGCTGGGATTTTGAGCCCACATGCACACATGCCCAGCATATTTTTTCAGACACCAGGCTGGGATTTGAACCACACAGTCAGACCATGTGGGATTTGGCTCCCTTAACCACCAGGCTCTGGGACTGACCCTCAAACTTAATCATTTTTAATTCTTCATTAAGGACATTCTCAAGTGAACTTTTTTTTTTTTTTGGCTGGTGGTGTCATTGATGACCAGTACAGTTGGATGGCCCTGCCTTGATGGCACTAAATAACCAGCAGTTTTACCCACCACTGCTTTTATTATTTTTCTTCTTCTTCTTTTTTTAAACTACACTGCTTTGATAACATCACTGTAAATATAAACACAGTGAAAAGATGAATTCTGTCTTAGTATTATTATGAAAATAGTTGTAGCCTCTCAGACCACCTGAAGAAGGGGTCTTGAGACCTCCCAGAGAGGTGTATAATGTACTTTGAAAATCAGTTCTTGGGACCAGCAGATGGTGTAATGGTTGTTGGACTCCCATGTAGTTGACCACAGTTCTAGTCCTGGACCCAGTGGTTTAAAACTCACGCTGCGTGTGTGTGCATACATGCCCAAAATCCCAACAGGAGAATGGAGAAGGGATTGCAGTATGATCATCCCCCTGGGGGTTGATTTCTCACTTTCTGTCTCTCTGTTTCTCCGGAGAGTGCACGCACCCTATAACAAAAATCTCTCTTTAAAAAAAAGAAAAAATCAGTTCTTGCCAGCAGGTATTGTTGTACTTAAGGTGCTGGACTCCCACGTGGCCAGTTGCAGTTTTAGTCCCAGACCTGGTGACTTGCTTTCTTACTCTTTCTCCCTCCCTCCCACTCTGTCTCTCTGGTCAAACTGAAGAAGAAAAAGAAGAAGAAGAAGAAGAAGAAGAAGAAAATAAATAAAAATTAATATAATTAAATAATTCTTTTTTTTTTTTTTTTTTTTTTTTTTTTTTTTTTTCTTTTTTTGGAGAGGTTTTTGCTATAGGGCGCGTGCGCTCGCCAGACAGACAGAGAGAGACAGAGAGATAGAAAGCAGGAAATCACCCCCCAGGGGGGATGGCCACGCCGCAATCCCTTCTCCTCCATTCTCCTCTCGGGATCTTGGGCACGCACGCACACGCGCCCGGCGTGAGTTTAAGCCACCGGGTCCGGGACTCAAACCGCGGTCGACTACGTGGGAGTCCAGCGACATAGCCATTACGCTAACTGCTGGTCCCAATAATTAAATAATTCTTTAAAAAAAAAAAAAAACTAACCATCAGAAAATCAGTTCTTGAGAGGAAGAGTTCTTCAGCCCCTCACAGAGAAATTTAGAGAAGAGAGTGTGCTCTCTAGCAAGAAACACAGATGAATTGTCCACGTATGTGAGAATAGGCTGCTTCGCCATTGATGCAGTGTGTGAAATTTAAATATTCTGCATTTTAGACATTTTTCATTTTGGGACTGAGAAGTGGGGAACATCTGGTAAGACCTGAGTGAGGAGTGAGCAACATAGCTTTATAGAAACTGGGAAGGTGTTCTCACGTCATTAGATCTGCCCTAATGATCAGCCCTGAAAATCATTAGTGGAGCTTACATGAATGGACAGCAAATATATATATATATATATGTGTGTGTGTGTGTGTGTGTGTGTGTGTGTGTATGTTCATGCATACATACAAGATGGACTTCACACATCTACTCATAAAACACAGAGCTTTTGGTCTCCATCTTACTTTCTGTTTTCTTCCCTCTTCATGTAAGGTTTTCATTTGACTCAAACATTAGGATTGCCAAGAATGATTGTAAGCCAAGTAAAAGATAATTTACTTTTTATTTGGAAATTATATTTATGACAACCAGAAGTGTATCCAGACTTTGCTAGATGACCCCTGGGGGACAGAATATGGGTTGGGAACCCCTACTTGACAGTGACCTATATTGGTCGTTTCTTGTCAGTGTATGTCTTAGCAAACTCACAGCAGACTCCGGAAATAGAACGACTGAGTCACATGAGCCTTCATAAGCCCCCTCTCTGGCTATATCCTTACCTTGTCTTCCTTTCTGTCTCTCATTCCTATTGAACCTACTCATATTTACACTTTCATTGTCTGTGGTTTCTTTGTTGTTAAGCAGATAAGAAAATCAGTCTTAAATTCAACCAGCAATTAAGGGATGTCCAAAAATATACAACAATGCCACTTTTGTTACTAAATGTTTTGGTGTGAATGTTACTTATATTAACATGCAATTGGTTTATTTATTATTTTTTTCTTTTTTGGAGAGAGTTTTGCTATAGGGTGTGTACACTCTCTGGAGAGAGCGAGAGATGGAGAAAAAGGAAGTGAGAAGTCACCCCTCAGGGGTGATGGCCACATCACAATTCATTCTTCTCCTTTCTCCTCTTGGGATTTTGGGCATGTACACGCAGGCGCCGTGTGTGAGTCTCAAGCTGCTGGGTCCAGGACTTGGACCACAGTTGGCCATGTGGGAGTCCACCACATTAACTGCTACACCACTGGGCCCTGGTTTATTGTTTTTAAATGAATTAATGTTTTAAAAGTTTCTAAGTTTCCATTTCTAATGTAAAAATGTAAAGCTATACTCTAATTGATGATTCTTGGGGGTGCTCAATAATTTTTTTTTTTTGAGAGGTTTTTGCTATAGGGCACATGCGCTCGCCAGACAGACAGAGACAGAGAGACAGAAAGCAAGAAATCACCCCCCAGGGGGATGGACATGCTGCAATCCCTTCTCCGTTCTCCTCTTGGGATCTTGGGCACGCACGCACATGCGCCCGGCGTGAGTTTTAAGCCACCGGGTCCGGGACGCGAATTGCGGTCGACTATATGGGAGTCCAGCAACATAACCATTACGCTAACTGCCGGTCCCAATAATTTTTAAGACCATAAAGGAATCTGAGACCAGAAAGTTTGAGAACCACTGATGTACAAGATTACACATAAGGGGCGGGGCTCAAAAAGTTCACGGAAAATGTGTATTGTTAAATAACTAGACTGAGATTTTGGGCCAGCTGATGGTGTCATGGTTAAGGCAGCCACATGGATCCACATGGCTGACTCTGCAGTTTGAGTTCTGGACCTGGCAGCTTGAAAAATACACCTGATATGGGTGCACGAGTGCCCCAAATCCTGAGACGAGAATGGAGGAGAAGGGATTGCAGCATGACCATCCTCTCTCTGGTGGTATTTTTCTCTGGCTCCCTACAGCATTTTGAAAAAAAAAAAAAAAAAAAAAAAAAAAACCAAAAACTATGCCTAGATTTTAAAATTGTTTTGTACCAGGATAAACTTGTCATTTAATTTCAGTTCTCCACAATCTTTTTGAAGTCCCCTCATGTATAGTATTTACCCTAGGAGATGACATATCAAATCAGTAGTTAATATGCAGGTATTATACAGTAGAAGCATAGGGGAGTGGGAGAGCCAAGATTGAAGAGATAGTTTGGGGCTAAATTATGAGGGGCCATAAGTATCTTTCATAGAATTATTTTTTTTAATTGTGGTAAAAACACTCATATGCTCACCAGATAGAGGGGTCAGCAGGTAGTGTGGTGGTGAAGGTGCTGGACTTGCACGTGGCCAACCACAGTTCAATCCTAGACCTGGTGGTTTGCTTTCTCACTTTCCCTCTTTCTCTCTCTCTCTAGTGAGTGCACATGCCCTATAGCAAATTGAATAATAATAATAAATTAAATTTTTTTTCCTTAGATTTTTGCTATAGGGCACATGAGCACACTGGAGAGACAGACAGAAAGTTAGAAATTATTCCTGGGGGGATGGCCATGCTACACTCCCTTCTCTCAAGGTTTTGGGCACACATGCACACGTGCCTGGTGTGAGTTTTAAGCTGCAAGGTCTGGGACTCGAACTGCAGTAGGACTACATGGGAGTCCAGTGACATAGCCATTGCACCATCTCCTGGTCCCTAAATACATCTTTAAAAAATGCACATAACGGGACCGGCAGGTGGTGTGATGGTTAAGGTGCTGGACACTCCCACATGGCTGACCACAGTTCAAGTCCTGGACCATGGCTTGCTTTGTTGCTTTCCCTCTCTCTCTCTCTCTCTCTCTGGTAAATTAAAATGAATTAATAAATAAAATAGATAATTCTAAAAAAAATGCACATAACATAAAATATACTGTTAGTGGCATTTAGTATGTTCTAGGCCTTTTACTTTTTTTTTTTTTTTTGGAGAGGTTTTCGCTATAGGACGCATGCGCTCGCCAGACAGACAGAGAGAGACATAGAAAGACACAGAAAGCGAGAAATCACCCCCCAGGGGGGATGGTCATGCCACAATCCCTTCTCCTCCATTCTCCTCTTGGGATCTTGGGCACGCACGCACACGTGCCCAGGTGTGAGTTTTAAGCCACCGGGTCCGGGACGCGAACCGCGGTCGACTACGTGGGAGTCCATCAGCATAGCCATTACGCTAACTGCTGGTTCCCTAGGCCTTTTACTTTTTACCTAGCTTTTCACCTAGGCTGTGTGTGTGTGTTGTGTTGTCCGAGGGTGCATATGCTCACCAGATAGAGCGAGGAGAAAGCACATTCCCAGTGGAGCATGATCTTGCTGCAGTTCCTTCCCCCCCCCCCCCATCCTACTGGGATCTGGGGCACATGAGTACACATGCCCAACGTCAACCACGTTCGATGCTTCCTTTAACCACTAGTCCGGGGTCTTCCCTAGGCTGTTCTCTACGGCTTGCACTTACGCCTTTTCAGTAAAGACCTGTGTTGTCCGTCGTCATCCTTGCTGCCATTCGGAGACTTTGGCCTCCTTGCCCCTCTGTTGTTCTCCAACCCTGAGTAGTTACCTCTATTGCCCTAGGGCTAATGGACATTGCTCTGAATTCTTCAAACCAAGCAGCCAGTGTGCTTTGCAGGATTCATGAAAACTATGTCACCTTGCCCTGCCCAGGTTCTTGTCCTGTTGACAGCCATTTGTTTATCTCCTTAGGTCCCTGTATCATCCTTTCCTGGGTAAACATGTTTTTCATCCTCTTTAAGTTTGTGGTATTATTAACCCTGGTACTGCCCGCAGTGACCTTTCTCCCTTTTCCGTGGAATCTGGGACAGCGACAAGAACTCCCTCAGCTTCCTTCTTCTCGCCCTCTTGTCTCTCTCCGCGCTCCTGTTTCCTTTATATGGAGTCGAACATGGCTGTCTCTGGAGCCTCATCCCTAGATCAGCCAGCCTCCCTCTCTCAGGGTTACCTTTCCTCGGTGTGGTCTTTTCTTCTTGAAGGCATCCAAGTCTCCCCTTCCTTAGCAGTCAAGCTCCTGTCGTCTCCTTTGTCCCTCTTCTCTCGTCCCTCTCTCTCTCATTTAAAGAATCTGTACTTACTTTTCTCATTTCTTGTGGAGTGTAATTTCCACCCACACCCCCTCGGCTGTTATTACCCTCCTGGAAGTCACCGGGCCTTGGGCCGCCCCGTTCTCCCTAGCGCCACTGCAGTTTTTGACCCTGATGGTGTTCTCCCTTTTTATCGTCTAAGATTATTCCAGCTTTGGAAACGTGTACGCTCTAGGTCCTCTTACGGCCTCCGTGGTCCCGTTCCTTCTTAACTTGTATATGCTGCTCCTAGTCTCTGCTTGTAGATGTTCCCCTGAAGCTCTGTCTTTGACTCTTTTAAGAGAGATACTTTAAAATACACCAAATAATGCGTAATCTCCCTCTTTCTTAAATAAATGGGGTTAACAGTCTCTAATTCTTGTCTGTTGTTAACACATACAAAGAACTCTGGCCCTTTCCCAGAGAGAAACTGCTGAATGGCAATAACAGGAAAAGACTTTTTTTCTGAATTCCTGCGAAGTCTTTCTCTGACGAGGAACTTCACTTGCTTCTATTTACTGTTTCAAATAGCAAATGTAGTTATTCCTTCACGCCTCAGACGAGATGACACAGTTACTACTGCAGGCCCTCGTCGTCGTCGTCATCAGTCGTGTCCCAAATGGAAAACAGGTTACAGTTGGGTATTACCAAGGGCCTATCCTTTCTGCCCTGGGAGAGGAGATAAAGAGGATCGGCAGCCACGGTGGCACGTGCTGCTCAGGTGCTGTTGCTTGGAGGCTGGGGCCACATGCAAGGCCTGGGTTTGATTCCCAGCCCGATCTCAACGGGCTGGGCATGGTGTGCCTGGTGTCTGAGCTAGCTGAGAGTCTTTAGCAGGAGGAACTGTACATGACAAGACCCTGTCAAAAACCAATCAGAATCATCTCTTCTGCTTTTACTAGTCATCAGCTCTCGTGTCCAGAAGCGCCAGTTCGGCCTTCCTCTCCTGAGCTTCTGCCCCTCATTTTGGGGGCCTTCTGGTCATCTCCACATGGATGTGCTCTTGGCACTAAATACCAACATACCCAAGGCTGCTTCCGCTCCTCTTCCTGACTTAGGTGTGGTGTGGAGTATCGCCTGGGTTGTGATGTTGATCTCTAACTGCCACGCTATTGCTAGCGTATCTATCTAGCATATGTTTGTTCATGGCAGATGGAGGGCAAAAAGCTGTCCCGTCTAGGCAGCCAAATTACAGAAGGCATGTCTTTCCTCCGGGTTTATCTTTGAACCAAGGCTGATGGCTTGGTCAGCAGAGTGAGGACTGGACCTTCGCCACCTCGAAACCTTAGCCAGACCTTGATGTAGTGCCCAAGTTCACAGCTGTACTCACCTGCCCATCCAACCCTTCCCACTCCTCTGTCCTAGGCCCCACTGGCAAAGTACGTTCCTTCACAACAAATTCTAATATCCTTTTATTTCTGTAAAACATACAAACAGAAACTCCCATAGCATTCAGAAGAAGGCCTAATAAAACGCCTTATTCTTTTTTATTTTTTTGAGAGGTTTTTGCTATAGGGTGCGTGCGCTTGCCAGAGAGACAGAGACAGAGACAGAAAGCGAGAAATCACCCCCCCCCCAGGGGGGATGGCCACGCTGCAATCCCTTCTCCTCCATTCTCTTCTCGGGATCTTGGGCACGCACGCACACGCACCCAGCATGAGTCTAAGCCACCGGGTATGGGACTTGAACCGCAGTGGACTACATGGGAGTTCAGCGACATAGCCATTATGCTAACTGCTGGTCCCAAAACGCCTTATTCTGCTACTCACGCTCACTCATACAATTTCTTCGTCCTTGGCCTTATTTTTGTTGTTCCTTGTAGTTCTCTTCTGATACCACATTCTGCCTTCTGTTATATTCGTATGCTTATTTCTCTTCTGAGAAGCTCAGAAGTCATCTCTGCGCCCCGTCACAACCGAAGGCAGTGCCTTTGTGTACAAGTCTCCTAGGCCTGTATGCCCAGGAGTCAGCTTCCCATTCTTGCTGTGTGAACGTTCTCTATGATGGTGCCGCCCCTATTTTGCCATCCAGGTAGAGCACAGCCTTTAGAGTCAGACTGCTGCTACTTCCTGTTCAACTTGGGAATTCATTTATTCTCTCTAAGCCTTAGTCTCTTGCTTTTACCAGAAGTCTTAATCTTTTGCTTTTAATGGGAATAATCATCATGCGTATTATAGGAAGTAACTGTGAAAATTAAATGAATTAACTCATATAAATGCCTGACACAGGCTAGCCTCATAGCTAGTGGTTAAAGGAGCTGGATCTCACACGGCCGACTGTGGTTCAAATCCTGACTCTGGCAGCTTGAAAAACACATTGGGCACATGTGCATGTGTGTCCCAAATTTCAGCAGCATGACTGTACCCCTCTGGGGGTGCTTTCTCCCTCCCTCTGTCTCCCTATTTTTCTCTGGTGAGTGCACACGGTGGCAATTAAAAACAAAACAAAAAAAAAAACCCTGACATGTAGTAAGCTGTACTCCACTGTTAACTACTGTCCCGGTGATGACGATGATGATGAGCGTTCCGGTTACAAGCACTAGGTTATAAGCCACGTCAAAAGGCATACGTTAGACCTTAAACAGGTCTGAGAATGACTATCTAGACCTGTCGGGGTTTTGTTTGTTTGTTAAAAAAGACCATACTTGGGGATCAGTGGGTGGCGTGGTGATTAAGGCACTGGACATTCCCACATGGCTGACCACGGTTTGAGTCCCAGACCTGATGTCTTGCTTTCTCACTTCTCTCTCTCCCTCTCTCTCTCTCTCTCTCTCTGTCTCTCTGTGTGTGTTTCTCTCTGGTCAAATTAAAATACATGAATGAATAAAGAAAATTAAATAATTCTTAAAAAAAAAAAAAAGACTGTACTTAATCTTAGCAAAAGACCAATAAGCGATTTTTTTAAGAATTATTTTTTATTGGATTTTATTAATTCAGTTATTTTAATTTGACCAGACACACACACACACACACACACACAGAGAGAGAGAGAGAGAGAGAGAGAGAGAGAGAGAGAGAGAAAGAAAGTGAGAAAGCAAGCCTCCAGGTTCAGGACTCAAACCATGGTCAGCCATGTGGGAGTGTCCAGCGCCTTAGCCACCACACCACCTGCTGGTTTCCTAATAAACAATTTTTTTTTTTTTTTAAGAATAAATCCATATTTTCCATCGTGAGGAAATACGCCCTGGCTTAGTTGAATATATTAGCCATGTCTTATGGAAGTTATAAATTGCCCTGTTCCCTGTATGAACTCAAATGCGAAGCTTCTGTATCCCCTATTGGGTTGTGTATGTTATGTCTGTCAAACCTCTGTTCCCCTCGCAGATATGGTGTTGGTCCTGCCACAACGGAAGTGCCCTTTTGAAAATGTCAGCACTGCCCAAAGAACAGGATGATGGCATTTTACAAATCCAGAGGAGCTTCTTGGATGGGTCAGTACTAGTTCTACATTTTTTTCCTGCTTATTATTTGCTAAGAAGCAGGGAATAGTTCTTGTATTGTGTCCATATCTGTTTACCTGCTAGGGGTATACGACTGATAGTGGTTCTTTTTAATTACTCTGAAAGGAGTCGGTATAATTTAATTGTTAAGAACATTATCTGCAATGTTTTTAGAGGCATTGAGAGAGAAGTGGCATGATGTCTGTAATGTTAACAGTTGTCAAACCTCTACCCTGATGTATGTCTCTACTGTTCTGCATATTTGAAACTTTTCAAAATAAAAAATTACACAAATAGGGTGCCAGCAGGTGGCGTGGTGGTTAGGGCATTGGAGTCCCACATGGGCAACCCCAGTTTGAGTCACGACCTGAGTGGCTTGAAAATCATGCCTAGTACATGTTGCATGCATGCCCAGAATCTCGAGAGCAGAATGGAGGAGAAGAGATTGCAGTATGGCCATCTCCCTGGGGTTGATTTCTCACTTTCCTTCTATATCTCTCTCTGGCTAACACATGCACCCCGTGGCCAACAGAAAATTCATCTACCCAAAGTAAAAAAAGAAAAAAAAAAAAAAAAAAGAAATAGACTGGAATTACATTGCCTTGGTCCAAGTCATGACTCTCAGTTTATTGATACTCTTGGGCCACATAGCTGTACCCCGTGCCTTTCTGTGCCCCAGTCCACTGACTGCACAGCAGCTCTGCAGCTTTACCTCTTACCTCGTAGGCCAGGGCTCGATGAAAGGACTTCCACAGAGCTCTTAACATAGATCATGGCACTGAGTAAGTGCTTGGGGAAAACAAACCGTTTGAAATTCATGTTTGTTCTTCTAATCCCGTGTTACTTTTTTGATACCTAGAATTTACAGGACTATCCACAGGCCACCCTATGAAATTGTTAAAACTGAAGACCTATCCAGCAACTTCCTATCCCTGCAGGAAATCCAGGCTGCATACTCTAAATTTAAACAGCTGTTTCTGATAGGTGAGAAGAATGCTCAGCAAAAACTTTCTGTCAAATGGGGAAAGCCATGCCGCGTGGATCAGGTGAAAGTTGGTGTCTTTTCCCTGGGTTCCTTTTGGTAGTACGCAGAGGCTCACAACCTCAAGGTCACTGTCATGGAGTGTGAGTGCCATTAGCTGAGGGGTCAGCTGCCATCCCATGCTCCACCCGCACCTGTCCCCACTGCCTCCTTGTGTGGCAGCGACCACACGATCGTCCTCTCCTCTCCCCTCCTCAGTGCACAGTTCCCGGCGGCCAGACCTGGATCTCTTCCCGCTCAGAGTTGGGAACCATTATACCATGCCTGTGTTTACTGACTTGTAAAGTGAATGATCTGTTTTCCTTTTAGGGCTTTTTTCCAAGGTGGAAATATCTTAATATTTTTCCCCCTGAGTGGGCATGTATGTTTCTTACCATGTAAAAAATATTCAATTAACCAGAATGTACAAAGTAGAAAATGAAATATGCACATCCCCGCTACCTTCATTTCCTTGCCCAGCTGTCTAAACTGTTGCCAGTTTAGAACTTGGTGGTTATCTCATCATGTTTACTCACTTGTCGATTCTCCATTCTCAAATGAGTCTTTATTCTCTGAAATTTGTCACACATGAGGGTAACTTTTCCAAATGTGAGCTTTTTCACCTAGCAAAATCTTAGCTATTTTAGGATTCATTCATCTGACATTTATTTAAATCCCCATGGTATATACTGACTATGTCAGGCATGGGTGATAAACGTGAACGTGATACCAAAATCTCACACCCTCACAAGGGACACAGAGGTGTGGATTGTGTTCCGTGTTAAGGAAGAGTTCGTAAAAATAGGAACCTGGAGGAGAGTAGTTCATGTCACTGTTTGATCCAGGACTTTGATTCTAGTTTTATTCTCATCACCTAGGATTTCCAGGGATATCTGTCTCTTATTGATTTGAGTTTGCAGTTTTTAAATGTACTAAGTTTCTGTAAAATTCAAGATTCTGCTTTATAAGGTATATGGGGGGAACTGTGTCATGGTGCACAAGGTGAATGAACTTAAGATTCCAATGAAAGTAGAGTGTCGCCCTCAGGCTCTCGTGCCACTGGATGTATCTGGTTGCATTTGCCACTTCTAGGAATAGCAGCCTGGGTGTTGGAGCTTTCTGCCTAACGCATGTTATACTCTTTGTTGAACTACAGGGTTGGCCACGGCTTTGTATGCATGTTGTAGACATTTCTTATTTCAGTGATAAAGATCGTTTTGAGTACCACATGCACCTAGAGGCCCACAGTTCAAAAACCATTTCAGCTGAAGTTTGAAATGCCCTTTACTTAAAATGGAGTCTTGTGCCAGGTTCTGCATTTGGAGTCTAGGGCCGATAATCTGCAGGGCACCCCAGAGTAGCACAGGTTGTTGTGGCAGGTATGTTAGTGAACAGTGACCTGACCTCTTTCTTCTTTTTTCTTTTTTCAGATAACAGTATGGAATTTTGGGACACAGATATAAAGTGGTTTTCTCTGTTAGAAAGTAGCAGCTGGCTTGATATCATCAGGTATTTCAAGCCATTGTTTTGCTCATGAATTTTGCAGTTATCGAATTCAAAGTAATACAGAATTTGGTAGATAATTTAACTGTTTGATATTTCACAGTGAAATATTCTTAGATCACACGTTTCTAGTTAGGACTCAGCTGGATTTTACATTTGTTGCATGTTTCTGTGTACATTGATGGAAATCAGTGAACGTGCTACCTGCTTACAAGGAGATACACTGCAGATGAGGCATGGCAAGCCTGCAGAAACGAGTGCAGCGGCCCACAGCTGTAATCGAGACAGCAGCGCTCCCTCTTGGAAGGAAACTGGGGTTTGAGAATGAGAGAGATGCTGGCTTTTTGCTGAATTTTGTATCTTACACGCGTATTACACAGTTACATTTTTAAAACCATGGTTAATGTTAGTCATTTTTGGCTTTGGCACTGGGTTAGGAATCCCAGGAAACAGAGCTGTATTACCTTTCCTACGTCATATATTCAGCAGCTCCTCTCCTTTGTTGTTACATTAAGGATATGGCCAAGGCAGGTACAGAACAGAAATAATGGTCTAGGATGAGATCTAGGCTGTAGCTAAGGGAGGAGAGAGATCCCTTCTTACTCTCACGTGGTGTGCTCTCTCAGTTCTGCAGTGAGTATTGTGGAAAGGAGCGACAGCCCTCCAGACACTCAATGCATGTGCTTTGAAGAGCCTGCTACATGTTCCATAATACGTACATAATATGTCATTGCAGACACTGGTAAACATTATAAAGGAATAGAACCCTGCTTTATGTGGGACGAGCAGAGAAGAGTAACTTCCCTAACCAGATAAAAATTAGGGTGGGGCGTGAGGGTTGCCAGGGACAGGGAAGAGGGCCTCACAGCAGGGTGCCATGGCAACCAGAGGACATGTGTGGAGATCCCTGATTATTAGTCAGGGAGAAGTCAGAGCTGCAAATAGTGCAACATTCTCAGAGGGAATGTAACGTAGAGATAGAGACATGGGGTTTCTGAGCATATCGGATCTTCTCAGGCACACTGACCCTTCGGCAGGCCGCCTGGAATAAAGCCATGTGGATGTGCATCACGTTGCTAAGAGGGCGTGTTGATGGGTCCTACAAGGCCTCACCAGCAGACTTGGGTAGTTTTCTGTAAGAATTTCTAGTTTGGAAATTATTTAGGAGCATTTTTACCTCAATTCTGGGATTCCCTTCTGAAAATTTTTTGTTTCTAATAGGCAGGTGATTGTGTCCTGGAATAGTTTAAGTGGTAAATTCATTTCTTTTCTGGAACATTGTAGCATGAAAAAATAAATGAGATAGAAAACTGAAGATTAGTTCAGACCATCTTGAAACTTCTTATTTATTGTACCAAGCTCAAGATCTAATGCCTTCTTTGTTCTTTTTTCTATTTAGACGTTGCCTGAAAAAAGCAATAGAGATTACAGAATGTCTGGAAGCACAAAACATGAATGTTCTTCTTTTAGGTAATAAATTTAAAGCACAAAAGATTTTCATTTTCCTTCACTCAAGATTAAGTTTTTAATATATGTTGCTTTATGTAATAGGATTATCTTTTAAGAGGAACGTGTAAGTGTAGAAATCTTTCCTCTCCTTTTCTCCCTAAGCTTTGGTTTGGATTTCCATGTTAACAGTTTAAAATAAAATTTGTTCACTTGACATTTGGCTGGCCTGTTTACATCCCCAAAAGGAGTTACTTGTATCTGCCAAAGCTCACATTTCTTCATGTTTTGGATTTTGTTATATATTCGCTCCAGTTGGTTAAAGTTAAAATCTTTTAGTAATGTCTTTTATATGAAGAAATGATGATAGGTGATTTGATTGTGCTGTTGCCCGAGTGAGTTGATGGACTGTGATTTCCTTTTCCTTGGTGGTTTTATTTGGTGTATGTGAGGGCAGTGGCATAAACATTCAGAATGTGTAAAAGGCGGGTACAGGGCCAACAGGTGGCATGGAGGGTAAGGCACTAAATTCCACATGGCTAAACTGCATATTTAAGTCCTGAACCCAGCAGCTTGAAAATCATGCTGTCTGTGTGTGCCCAGAACCCCAAGAGGAGACTGTAAAGGAGGAGATTTTAGCATGCCCATCCCTCCTAGGGGATGAATTCTTACTCCCCCACCTCCATCTATCTCTGGCTAGCATATGTGCTCCATAGGAAAAAAAAGGCAGGTGTAGCATGCAGCAAAGATTGTTGCTGTAACTGGTTAGCTGTGAGCTAAAATCCTATTTGCTATTTAGACTCTTTAGTTTCTTGTAGCTCAGTGCTACAGACTAAGTAGACTGCCCCCCTGTTTTTACATCTCCAAGCTTTTATTTTTTTTCCTGATGCTCTCCATGATTGTGGGACTTATGTTCTAAGGGCAGACTGGGAAATGTGTCTTCCCGGCTTCTGGACCACCCGGTACTGGCTCACTGAGGTCTTAATACATTACCGAACACCTCCCTAAGTGCAGAACTCTGTAGAAATCTCCATTCAAATGGGAAAGTTCCACTAAGCATATTATTGTGAAAACCTAACCAACAGCCACAGAACAGAGCACTATTCGAGTACCGAGTAACTGGTGAAAAGGAGAAAGAAGTTGAGGGGCCAGAAGGACCCGGGCCAGGTAGCACTAGCCATGCCATTGCATACAGTGAAATCTGACTCTAGCTAAGGTACCCGGGAGTCCTTCACTCCTAGATGCACTCGGAGCCATCTCCCCTTTGAGATCTCATTTTCTAGCTTCTGTTCCTGTCACCATGAGTATACTACTGTTAACACCCTAATAAGAAGGATTCCCTTAAAGATGAAAACTTAACAGCAGGTGGTATAGTGGTTAAGGTACAGGACTCCCACATGACAGACTATGGTTTGAGTCCCAGACCTGGTGGCTTGAGAATCACGCTGCGTACATACATGTGTGTGCCCAAAAATCCCAGGAGGAGAAGGGACTGCAGCATAGCCATTCCTCCTGGGGGGGGGGGGGGGGTGATTCCTCACTTTTTCTCTCACTGTATCTCTTTCGAGTGAGCAGAAAAGCCCTATGGCAAAAAAACTTTAAATAAATAAGTAAATAAATAATAGAAATTTACAGCAGTAGAAGACAAAAAAAGTTCCTTTCTTTTAAGTTGATTGTTATTTATTTATTTTATTCATTATTAATATTTTTTTAAATTGGATCAGATTGAGAGAGAGAGTGAGAGAAAGGGATAGTGAGAAAGCAAGTCGCCAGATCCAGGACTTGAATTGCAGTTGATTGTGTGACCTTAACCACCATGGCACCTGCCAGCCCCTATTTATTTATTGTTAATTTGTAGAGTGCATGTGTACCCACCAGAGAGAGATGGGTTGGGAGAAAGGGGGAATGAAAAACATTCCCCAGAGGGGATGGCCATGCCACAGTCCCTTCTTCTCCACTCTCTGCCTGAGATTTTGGGCACGCACATAAGCCTGATGTGCTTTTCAAGCTGCAGGGTCTGGGACCCAAACCATACAGCAGCAATGTAGGATCCAGCTGCCTTAACCACCATGCCACTGGCTGGCCCCAAACATTTCTTTCTTTTTCTGTCTTCTTTTTTTTTTTTAAAGTGAGAAAGACAAGCACCCTCAACAGGGTCCCACACTACGATGCCACTCTCCATCCTTCCCAGCCAGTCAGGATCATGAGCACGAGCATGTACAGAACAGCTGGGGAACTAGACCCACAGTCACCGTATGGATCCAGCATTGCTGAGCAGCGTAGATCCCCTGTGGTACCTACTGCCCCACCCTTTCTAAGGACAGGGTCTTACCACGTTACGATCCTCCTATGTTAGCCTCCCAGCTGGGGCTAGAGATGTGTTCCAGCACGATCTTCTCTTTCGTAGACAGTGTCTCACTGTGTTATCCAAGCCAGCCTTTCACTCAGAATTCTCCTGCCTCAGCCTCACCTAGTGCACACCACTGCATGAGCCGTTAAGTTGGACCAGGAATTGAACCCAGGCGACCTCCTGTTCTAGCAGAGGAACAGAGCATCTTCACGCATACCACTGCAACTGAGCCAAAAAACTTTCTTTTCAACTCATGACTTCCCTTAATTTAGGCTTGTTTCCTGCAGCAGACAGGGGTACTCCTGGGTGTATAGTGCCTCTTGAATATAAGGGTCAGGATGAAAGAGCCGTAACAATGTAAACACCTTCCTAGTTCCAGTTCATTCTTAAGTTTCTCCAACCGTGTTAATACAAGTACTGTCCTCTTTGTGGTCATTTTTAAAAGGCATCTTGTCTTGCACTTCATTTTGAAAATATGTATTTATTTAATTTTATTTGTTATATTTTAATTTGACTAGAGGGAACCAGAGAAAGGGAAATGAAAAGCGAGAAAGCAAGCCACCAGGTCCTGGACTTGAACTGCAGTTGGCCATGCACTTGTTTTTATAGAGAAGAATCCATGAGAACATAGACTCTGACTTTTAGAATCTTAATACCCTAAGACCATGCATGACTGTAGACGTATGTTTTTATGTGCTCTTAGTCATGAATGTTAAACTGAATGAACTTCTTATTGTATGGGCTTTGTAAACTGCATTCCAGGTGAACACATGGGGCAGTAGACCAAAGAGAATTTCTCCTGTGACCTAGGCAAGGAGAAGCAGGCCTCTTGGGATTGTTAGAAAAGGAAAGGGCCTTGGAGCTAAAGGTAGAGACCGTTGTGGTGCTATCCAGAAATACTAAGCTTCTACAGAGGAAGTGAGGGGGGGACCTCGGAGTGGAAGGAAGGTGCTCTCGAGGTTGAGTCTGTGTAGTAGCTGAGCCTTGGAACAGTGAGTTCATTGATGGGGGCCTTGACGCCCCAAGACGAAGGGCTTTTGAGTGTGTGGAGCCAGGCAGCAGGTTGTCCTGTGTGGCTGGTTCCACTCACATGGCGTGGACATCTGGACATGCAGGTGCTGAGAGGATCTGCAGTACTGCCATGTGTCCGTTCAGTATGGAAATCCACACTTGGTACCTGTGTATGCCAAACCCCTACTAGATGGGCTAGAAGCAGTCTGTCTCTCAGCCTCAGGTCATGACCTTTTTTTTTTTTTTTTTTAATTGGCACTTGCCTTGAGGGGATAAGAGCCTGACTGTAACCCACAGCCTTGGTACGGGGCACCCTGCTTTTCAGTGAGAGTGAAAACACTGCAGGTTTTTAACACCATTTCCCCTCCTTCCTCTTGACGCTGCTGCCCGGCCCCTCCTAGAGGAGAACGCTTCCGACCTCTGCTGCCTCATCTCCTCCCTGGTGCAAGTGATGATGGACCCCCACTGTAGAACCAGGATCGGCTTCCAGAGCCTCGTCCAGAAGGAGTGGGTCATGGGCGGCCACTGTTTCTTGGATCGCTGCAACCATCTCCGCCAGAGTGACAAAGAGGAGGTGAGCTCCCTCGTTGCAGACTCTTCCCGCCGCTGAGCTGCTCAGTTCCTCCTCTACTTACCCGCATACCGAGGGTGTGCAGATCCTGCATGCCCGGAGTGATACCGATCCATGGAACCTACATATAAAGTGGCTCAGCAAGGGAGACGCCTGCAATTTCTGCTAAGTTAGTGTTTGCAATAGACGGATATTGGCTGTGGGTTTCCTGCAGAAAATACTTCATAGCACAAAGCAAATTTTTCCTCACATGAACAACTTGTTCAAAATAAAGCACAGGCCATCCAGGACTAGGGTGTGAGCGGTAATGGCGAGGGTTGTGCCTGCAGCCGCCTCTGCTTCTGTCTGGGTGGATTGCTCTGTGTTTTAGTTCACTCAGTGAAAATGGGCCCCAAATTGCGGTGGGCTCGTCTAGGCGAGTACACAGTCCCTTGGCTGCCAGCTTGCTGGCTGGTGGAAGGGAAAGCAGCCACAGACAAACTTCCTCTGGCTGGATTACCTGCAGAGCCAGTGCATGCTAGCATGACCTGTGGTACTTCTGACTTCCCGTAGCCAGCAGGGGTGTGGTGTGGAACAGCTTGGCACAGCGTGCTGTGGGGACAGAGCCTTGGCTGCTGTCCTGAAGGGCTCAGCATTTCCTGGGGAGACCGTGGCCTACATCTGTGCCCCACTGAACTGAATAGAAATCTCCATCCTTTAGTCTTGGGGGGACATTGAGGAACTGCTTAGGAATGTTGGTGAGGTTTGCATACTATGGTAGGCAGAGAGAGCTGATGCTGCGTGGAGAAGAGTGTGTTTTTGTACACGATGAGAAAAGAGAGACTGAGAGGCACCAAGTCTGATGGGGAAGGAAAGCGACCAAGGGAAGACCTGGTCTGATATTCACCCAGCCCTTGAAGTCAGTGTTAATTTTTCTGTCTATGTCCTTGACTCTGCAAGGAAGAACAAATATTTCCCACTCCGTGATACTGTGCATAAAAGGAGGCGTGAAAGAAAGTTGCCATATGGATGTTTTTTAGCGGGACTAGTAGATGACATAGTGGTTCCATCACTGGACTCCCACGTAGTTGACCATGGTTCAAGTCCTGGACCCAGCAGCTTCAAACTCACGCCAGGCACATGTGCGTGTGAGCCCAAAATATCAAGAAGAGACTGGAGGAGAAGGGATTGTGGCGTGGCCACCCCTCTAGGGAGTGACTTCTCACATCATGTGTCTCTATCTCTTGGGGTTGGAATACATGCCCTATATCAAAAGTCTGTCTTTAAAAAAAAAAAAATGAATACTAGCTTCTCAAAACAACACATTGGAGTTTTGAAGGAAAACTGGGTAGTCTGCTTTGTGATTTTACTGAAGCAGGCCTGGGTTTGATTCAAGAGCTGGATTCCCAACTCACTGTCTCTTACGGGCGCCGTGTGAGATTTTGACCAGCCTCTTAAAGTCTCCCGTTTCCTCCGGTCAGAGGGAGACACTCTGATATCCTGATATCGTGTATCTTACCCACCTGGCAGGAATAGTGTTGTCTCCTGGGCCCTCACTGTTGGGGGTGGAGAAGGTGGTTTCTCAGGCCAGCTTAGTCTCCAGGACTCCCCAACCCCCAACTATTAGTGTGGGGGCAGGCTGTAGGATGAAAATACTCCCCTTGTCATGTTTTTTAATGGACAGCATGCAAAATAGCAATCATAATTGAGTAGAATGTTTGTAATACAGCACTACCAGGACAATAGAATTCTTTATTATTTAACTTTATTTATTATTATTCTATATAAAAAGTTTGACCAGAGAGGCTGGCAGGTGATGTGGTGGTTAAAGGCACTGGATTCCCACATGTCCGGCCATGGTTCGAGTCCCAGACCTGGCGATTTGCTTTCTTGCTTTCCCTTTCTCTCTCTCTCTCTGGTTAAATTAAAAAATAATAATAACATATGGAATTAAATCTTTTTAAAAAACATTTATTTATTCATTCATTTATTTCAATATGACCAGAGAGAGAGAGGGAAAGTGTGAAAGTAAGCCACCAGGTCTGGGACTTGAACTGTGATTGGTCACGTGGGAGTGTCCAGCACCCCAACCATCATACCACCTGCTGGCCCCCACCAAAAAGAAAAAAACTTTTTTGACCAGTGAGAGACAGAGAGGGGAAGTGAGAAAGCAAGCTGCCAGTCCGATAGTTGAACCACAATCGGCCATGTGAGAGTTCAGTGCCTTCACCACCACACCACCTGCTGGCCCCAAGAATGGAATTCTTTTCAAGGGATATACCATTTCACTTCATTGGGATTCAGAGTTAGCATTGCTTCTCATCAGATAATTGATTGCAAAAGGTCATCTGTTAATGCTGGTCAAGAATGTGACTGTACATATGTCATCTTTATGAAGATAGATGCTATCCTATGTGATAGATAAGCAGTCCACGAGCTTGTGCTTTCAGCTGAGCGTATTTGTCCCTTAGGGTGGGATGGAGTGCACTGTGCTTTCTGGAGAATGTGCCCACGCGTGGTTGGTGCACAGCAGTTGAGATGGCTGCCCCTGGACTCGGGACACTGTGCCTTGGGCTCTGTCCCCACTAAGTAACACGTGTCTTGTTTCCATGCAGGTTCCTGTGTTCCTGCTTTTCTTGGATTGTGTCTGGCAGCTGGTGCACCAGCATCCCCCGGCATTCGAATTCACAGAGACTTACCTGACTGTTCTGTCAGATAGCCTGTACATTCCCATTTTTAGCACCTTCTTCTTCAATTCACCTCATCAAAAAGATACAAACATGGTAAGAGTCTCTCTTAGGAACCTGAGTATTAAAGAAACTCCATCTCTTGGGACCAGCAGATGGCGTTATAACTACATCGCTGGACTCTCCTATGTAGTCCACCACGGTTCGAGTCCCAGACCCACTGGCTTAAACTCACGCCGGCGCGTGTGTGTGCGTGCCCAAGATCCTGAGAGGAGACTGGAGAGAAGGGATTGTGGTGTGGCCATCCCCTCTAGGGGGTGATTTCTCACTTTCTATCTCTCTGTCTCTCTCTATCTTTCTGGTGAGCGTACACACCCTATAGCAAAAACCTCTCTAAAAGAAAAAGAAACTCCATCTCATAGATACCAAAGGACTTCAAAAAGCTCATGGAAATATGGTATTCAAGTATGATTTACTCTGGTATAGAAAAAAATGTATAATCCCTGTATAGATTTTTCATAATAGGTATTTTCCATGAACCTTTTGAAGACACTCCCCTCCCCCCATAAGCTATAGGAATATTGATGCTAAGATGACGTTCATTTAACATTGTATAACAGCCATTGTCCTAAGTGCTTTCTAAGTATGAATACTTAAACCTGTGGGGTGTGTATTATATTATTAGCCCTGAGAAAGCTGAGAGGCCCACAAAGGACAATTAACTTGGCCAAGGCCCCGCAGTAGATATTGGAGCTGAAAGTGACAGTTGGAGCTGGGGAATGAAGCAGATTTCCAACTCTCCTTTGCAAAGGCAGACCAGCTGCCCTCCCTCCCCTCTGCTTGACGCCTGCTTGGTGCAGCTCTGTGAAGAGCACGGAGACCAGGTAGAGGGGTCGCCAGGGTTTCCTTTCCCTCCTGACCTCCATCAGTCCCTCTTGAGGCTGTGCTCCAGGGGGGATCAAGCTTTCTAAACTGATCTCAGTGCTTCTGGCCAGCTTCCTGGTGACCTTGGGATTCACCAAGCTCGTAGGATTAGCTAATCCCAAGATAAAGCAGGACAGCAAACCCCGTGATTCCAGTCACACCTGGAACTCCAGTGTGGTTTCAGCTTTGGGACCGCAGGCAGTTCACTTCAGTTCTCTGAGCCTCAGTTACCTCAAATGTAAAATTAGAAAAACAGTGGCTACCACACAAGGTTGTGAAAATGCCCAGCACAGTGGGTGGCAAGGAGTCTACCAGAAGGTGCCTTCTCACTCTCTTCCTCCTCTGAACATTTTTAGCAAATACCCTCTGTAGTCCAAGTCTTTACAAATGGCCCAGTGGGGATGGCACAGGTGGTAGGCGCCGTACTGGAGCTCTATGAGAAAGCCCTGGGTTCTGGTCCCAGGTTGAGCTGACACATGAGGCGTCCCCATGATCCTGGCCGGCTCGACAGCTGGGGGAAGATCACAGTGTGACAAAACCTTGTTGGTATCCCTGACTCTCCTTCTCTCATGAAATAAGCTTATTTTTAAAAAGTGAAATGGCCATTAATATTCATCCTCAGGGCAGGGGCGCCCTTCCTGGTGCCTGTCTCTCAGAACTCTGTGTTTGCTTTCCTCAGCCCTCCCTGGAAGCCATCGTGACCTGTGCTTGTTTTGGCAGGGCAGGGAAAGCCAGGACACACAAAGCAAGCCTTTGAATCTGCTCACCGTGTGGGACTGGTCTGTACAGTTTGAACCCAAAGCCCAGACGTTGCTCAAAAACCCTCTTTATGTGGAAAAGCCGAAACTGGACAAAGGCCAGCGGAAAGGCACGCATTTCAAAGTAAGATGTCCATACATCCAGACCCCCTTCATCCACCCCACAGTCCCACGTGTGAAGCATAACAGTGACGCATGGATTCTGTCTGTTCATGTGGTTCACCTTCTGGAACAGCCTGCACAGTGGAAGATGTGTGTTATGTCAGTCATCAGGGTCTGCTAGAATCCTTGGCTTTAGCAGATCACTGGGGTGAGACGGGCCCGTACGCTGAACGCCACTGAGGATGCCACTGCCGTCGCCATGTTGCGCAGACTCAGGGCCGTTAGCCTGGCCTGCGTGCGTGGTTAGTGGAGCGAAAGGGGCATTGGTCTAAGGTTTTTCTCAGTGTGTACCAGTTCGTGTGTCAAATAGTAAGACTACCGTCATGAGCTCTACCTGTAAGCCAGGGATTGGCAAACTTTTTCTGTCAAGGCCTTGTGCTCTCTATCACAACCACCCCTGTCTGCTGTTGTAGCACAAAAACAGCCAGAGCCAGTGCCCTGGCAGGCCTGGCTGGGTCCCAGTGCTTACAGAAACAGGTGCCAGACCAGATTTGGCCCGAGGTTATAGTTTGCTCACTCATACTTTAAATCACAAATATCAAAAAAATTATTACTCCCTGGGACCAGCAGTTAGCGTAATGATTATGCGCTGAACTCCCTTGTAGCCGACCGCTGTTCAAGTCCTGGAACCAGACCTGGTGGCTTAAACTCATGCCGGGCGCGTGTGTGTGCATGCCCAAGATCCCAAGAGGAGAATGGAGGAGAAGGGATTGTGTCATGGCCATCCCCCCCGGGGTGGGGGGGGTGATTTCTTGCTTCCTGTCTCTCTGTCTTTTTGGTGAGTGCACGTGCCCTATAGCAAAAACCTCTCAAAAAAAAAAAATTACCCGCTTCAAATATTTGTTTCTGATTTTACTATTTATTGAAACGCCAGTGGTCTTTAACTGATAAATGATTTAAGGGCATTTCCCAGCTCTATCTGTAAGCCCAAAACATTCCCCTTGAAGAAGTGAAAGCAGGTGACGGTAAATGCAAGTCAGCGTGTGTCAGTCAGTGTATGTCACTGCCTTGCCACGCCATCTTTCTGATCCTGCCTGGTCCTGAGGGGTCCCGGGAAGCCTGGTCACTTCTGCAGGAGCAGATTCCATTCTGATGAGAATTGGGGACCCGGGTGAGCCAGAGCCAGTACTCAGACACAATGTCAGCTGCTGAATGACTTGAAACTGCCACTGTGCCCTTTCAGGGTTCCTCAGGTCTCTTTTCTGCCAGTTTGACCATAATTGCCCTGGGCTTGGCCAGAGACCAGTTTTTCCTCAGTGCATTGTGCCCCCTAGTGGCTGCATGTGCATTCACCTGAGAGCTAGGTTAGGATCAGAGTGGCAGGGCACCTGACAGACAACTAGGCCTACCTCTTATTTTACTGAGTTTCTACCTCCTAAGAACTTCTCTCCTTAGATCCCATATCTCTGTTCTCCTTGTAGACAGTGGTAGACCATTGAGTATATTCTGATGCCTAAGTATTAGACAGAACCTCCAAGAGCAGGCTGATGCAAGAGGCTGGAGCCGAAGGGTTGGGGATTGTAGATCGTACTAGACAGAGCAGAAGTGGGGCTGGGTAGCAGGAACTTTGATTGTGTTGAGTGGACAGTTAGCCTTGGAGAAGTTCTCTGGAGACTCGGAGGAAGCTGTGGCTGGCCAGCGTCAAGTGCTGCCCTGGGAATTGCACGCCAGGACAGGATTCCACTCAAGTGTGCAGTCTCGGCCTCAGCCACAGGCCTCGACCTGGCTCTGGGCACCTGGGGCAGCCCCCACGTTGGCCTGCCTTGAATATTCTGCTCACTTGGAGATTGAGAGAAGGGGGCTTCCAAGACCAGGTGGGTGCAGGTAAGAGCCCCGGTTCTGGGCTTGAAACCACCTTTGCACTGGGTAGCTGGTGCCTTTGTAGGATTACTTAACTCTGTGCCTTACTTTCCTCATTTATAAGATAAGGCAATAATAGTGACTGTCTGAATTAGGTAGGTCAGCACACGTGCACTGAGCCCAAAGCCTAGCATGCAGTAAGCACAGCGACGGTTTTTTTTTTTTTTTTTTTTTTTTTTGGAGAGGTTTTTCACTATAGGGCGCGTGCGCTCGCCAGACAGACAGAGAGAGACATAGAGACAGAAAGCGAGAAATCACCCCCCAGGGGGGATGGTCACGCCGCAATCCCTTCTCCTCCATTCTCCTCTCGGGATCTTGGGCACGCACGCACACGCGCCCGGCGTGAGTTGTAAGCCACCGGGTCCGAGACGCGAACCGCGGTCGACTACGTGGGAGTCCAGCGACATAGCCATTACGCTAACTGCTGGTTCCCTAGCGACGGGTTTTTATCTGCGTTCCCCGGGCCCCTGCCCCACTTGACTCACCTTAGTCACCACAGAGAAGAGCAGCCGTTGCCTCCTGGGCTTTGCCTCTCCTGTTGCCGGTCACGTCTGAGTTGTGGTATTGTGGGTGGTTTTGCTTTTTTCTCTGTATTTTTGTTGTTTTTCTATTCCATAACAAGGAAGTCTTTCCTTTATAGTAGTTATTCTTTTCACAGGGAAATAGCATAAAATTTATAGGACGAGCTTGAAAATGGTTTTGTCTAGGGACCAGCAGTTAGCGTGATGGTTATGTTGCTGGACTCCCACGTAGTCGACCGTGGTTTACGTCCTGGACCCGGTGGCTTAAAACTCAGGCCGGGCGGGTGTGCGTGCGTGCCCAAGATCCCGAGAGGAGAATGGAGGAGAAGGGATTGCAGCGTGGCCATCCCCCCTGGGGGGATGATTTCTTACTTTCTATCTCTCTGTCTCTCTCTGTCTGGCGAGCACACGCGCCCTATAGCAAAAAAAAAAAAAAACTCTCAAAAAAATGGTTTTGTCTATTTCTCTTCAGATGAACATCTCAAGAGCAAGAGAGTTGGGAAGCAGTTTAGCTTCTCTTTTGCACATTATGTAACCCTCTTGGCCTTCTACCACTTTCCCTATCTTTCCAGCCCTTTCACAGAGCACCCCAAATATAACACCTTGTTTGGCTGTAGAGAGAATTACCAAGGAGGAGAAACATGCAAATGCTCTGACGTTTTCTGCTCCATGAATGTTGTCAGGCAAGATCGTCTAGCTGATGCAGCCAGCTCCTCAGATTCCTGTGCTCCCAGCCGCCTCTGACATTTTTGTCCACAAGAATCACTATGACTGAGGCCAGCACTCCCACTGGATGCCCAATAAGCTCCTAGGTTATTTCTGCCATGGCAGGACCTTCAGGTGGCTGCACTACTTCCTTGCAGGTGTTGAGCTGTGGTAGCAGTTGACCATTCTGAAGTTCTCAAAGAAGAAACATTGGGACCAGCAGATGGCGTAATGGTTACATCTCTGGACTCCCACATGCTGACCACAGTTCAAGTCCCAGACCCAGAGGCTTGAAACTCAGGCTGGGAGTGTGTGCATGCATGCCCAAAATCCCGAGAGGAGAACGGAGGAAAGGAGAACGGAGGAGAAGGGATTGTGGCATGGTCATCCCCTCAGGAGAGGAGGGGTTTGTGATTTTTCACTTCCTGTCTCTCTGGAGAGAACATGTGCCCTATAGCAAAAATTTGTCAAAAAAAAAAAAAAACCCCAAACATTTTACTCCCTTCAGGAAATGAATAGACATCACCCCTGAGCTTCTCTAAATCTTTGACCTATCCTAAGTCAAACCAGTTCTTCCAGAGTTCTCTGGGTCATTGGTATTTTCTTTACCGGAGAGGAGGAAGTTGTCACAGTGTGCCTTTAGCCCAGCTGCCTCCTGTTCCCGTGGCCCCCGCCCCCCGTTTGTTTACAGCACAGTGCTCAAGGTGGGATGAACCCCCCTTCCTCTCCGCAACAGCGTTCTAATGAGTGTGTGTGCACATGGCAGCTCTCATGTCTCAGGGCCCACCCACCCCAGGGCCCACCCAGCCCAGGGCCCACCCAGCCCCTGTCTTTACAGTAACAGCTGTAACTGCCTTTTATGTTAACCAGAGATTTTTATCTGTGTTTTCTCTTGAAGCATCAACGACAACTTTCTTTGCCGCTGCCCCAGTCTAAGTCATCTCCCAAAAGAGGATTTTTCAGGGAAGAAACAGATCATTTAATTAAGAACCTTCTGGGCAAGAGAATTAGTAAACTTATTAATTCTTCTGATGAGCTGCAAGACACCTTTCGGGAGTTCTATGACAGCTGGCACAGCAAGCCTACTGACTACCATGGCGTGTTGTTGCCTCACATAGAGGGGCCCGAGATCAGAGTCTGGGCCCAGCGCTACCTGCGTTGGATTCCAGAAGCCCAAATCCTAGGTGGTGGCAGAGTGGCCACCATGAGCAAACTCTTGGAAATGATGGAGGAAGTCCAGAGCTTACAAGAGAAAATCGACGAGAGACACCACACCCAGGAGGCCCTCCAGGCGGAGGCTCCCTGCCTGCTGAGGAACTCTGCCCGCCTGTCCTCCTTGTTTCCTTTTGCTCTGCTGCAGCGACATTCCTCTAAGCCCGTGTTACCCACCAGCGGCTGGAAAGCTTTGGGAGATGAAGAAGATTTGGCCAAACGAGAAGATGAGTTTGTGGATCTGGGAGACGTGTGACTTGCCTACCAAATGGTCGTGAAGGAGAGATGCGGGAGGTTGAGACAGTTGATCCCTGGATTAGTGTCACACTGCAGCTGACGCAGGGAGCTCACTAGCCCCGTGCCCTGTTGGAGTAAACCTGGGCCTTCAGGAAAAGAGCTGGCTCCTGGTTTGTTTCGTGGTTCTGAAGACTATGCAATTACAACCGTATCTCTAGTGTTACTAATTGGAGGGAATTACCGCGTGACCTGTCATAGGGCCGTGGCCGTTTTCTGATGCCTCAGTATTACACAGAACCTGCAGCGGCTGGTTTACTACTAAAAAGGGCTTTTGTGAATACCCCTGCACTTGAGTCTTTAGATCTTTTTTTGTGCCAAGGTAATAAATCCAGTCATTGGGAATAGTAGGGTTCTCTCTAACCATCTCCGTCAGGAGCAGTTTGACTGTATGTGATATTAGTGTGGTGAATTGGGGGATTCAGATAGCGGTATTAAGATGTATGGCATTTACTTAACCATAGCGTTTTTTCTTTCTGCATCTTCTTGCCTGTAGAAAAGCGGGGAAGTTCCACCGGGGTAACTCATCCTAAGGCTTCAGGCCATCCTCCCGCCTTCCTAGGCTGTCCCCCGTCATGTGTGGGCGGAGGGCTAGCCGACAGTCTCCCTCTCCGGGAGCAGACAGCCCCAGGCCTCTCCTCTAGCTACTCCTTACCGCTCACCACCGTCCCTCCCACACCCACTCGGTGCACACAGTCCCAGTGTCTTGCTGCTAAACCTGTTGGGTAAAGTAGGGGAATCTCTTTGTTTGCCCAGAGCACCTTCGTTCCTCTGGAGTCTCCATGTTGGGAACAAATTGCTTTGCCTTTTTCTGATCGCATGCCGAGGCCTCAGAGCATTTGCGATTGTGATTCTCTGCAGCGGCTTCAGCCGATGTCCTGTAGTTCTCTGTTACCTTTGTAGACTGATGGGGTCGGGTCACTTTGGCATGTGTCTTTCATAGGAAAGCAAGTCAACAGAAGTATCAGAAGTGACGATTATCATATAATACCTCAATGATTTTAAAAAGCCATAACAGAAAACTCGGCCATGCCTGGTCACCGTCTTGGATCTGCTGTCCAAATATATATATTTTTTTAATGCAGGAAAGTATACTTTGTAAGGACCAGTTTTTTTCATTCTCAGTGGAACCCTGTCAAATCCCACAGAAGAAAGGAAAACAAAATTCACATTAGAATGTTTCACATCGAATGTTTGCCTTTTATATACATTTGCTCCAGGATAGATCCCGATTTGAATGTTACATGTTTAGAAAAACTTTTCAGTTGCTCAAGGGCAATAAGAAATTTCAAAACTGTTGACAAAGAAAGAGTTTCTAGGTTTGCACTGAATCGCCTTTTGTACTTAGAATAAATCTTTTTGGTGTTCTCTTTGCTCCATGTTAACACATTGGCCAATGTGGGCTGTTAAGATGACAGAGTTTGGGGGCGGGCAGGATTCACGTATCGGGGGGCCAAACACATGTTCCGTCTTGGTTGCCTTAAGAGTCTTACTAGTGAGGTCAGTGTTAGGCTTGCAGGTTTATTGTTATTATTGTTATTATTACTGGTAGAGATTTTTGCCTTAGGGCGCGTGTGCTCGCTGGGGGGAGAGAAAGAGACAGTGAGAGGGAACGTGAGAAGTCACCCCTCCCTCCCGAGAGAATAGCCACACGCAACCCCTTCTCCTTCATTCTCCTCCCAGGATCTTGGCCACGCATGCACGCAGGCTCGGTGTGAGTTTTAAGCCACCAGATCCAGGACTCAAACCACGGTCTGCCATATGGGAGTCCAGCGATGTAACCCCTATACCATCTGCTGGCGCCAGGCTTGCAGTTTTTACAGTACACTAGTTCCTCAGCTACCTTCACATTTGTTCTTTGGGCCTTCTTACACTAGCACTAACCTCTATTTCCTTCTCTGCCCCCTTGTCTCCCAAATACACTATGGAGCTGATATTTTTGTTACCTTATTATAACATGAATATTTATACAGTAGCCTCTTCAGTTACGTAATCTCCATTCCAAAAATGCCCGGTGTGATGCTTTACACTCCACGAAGTATGGTTCAAAGGCACGAAGTCACGGCCTCGGTCATGGTGGTCGAATGTGCTTTGAAGTATTTTTCTATGATTTTTTTAAAAATTACAATAGAAAAATAAGGAAGTGAGCTGTTATAACATGTAAGGTCATGACAATTGATGTATTTATATTTGAAATCAGATTTCTATACCTTGTATTTGTGTACAGAATTCTCAGTGGGTTTATATATTGTGAAATTTTTTATTCAAGATCGAGAAGTGGATTATGTTTAGCAGTAAAAATATAAAATGAGGCCATTTCCTTTGTTTAAAATGCTGCACTGTGCAAATTGGGAAATGTACATTAATTTACTGTATATACCTTGAGTTTGTTTATACCTCCAAGTTTTTACACTGAAGATAAACTAGCTTTAATTAAATTCAGAACTCTTTTTTTTTTTTTTTTAATTTTAAAGGGACTAAGCTGTTGGGCTAAACCTGTATAAATGTGCTGTTTTATTTTCTGGATGCACAAAGAAAGTTTATACTTGTATGTCACTGCATCGTATCTGATGGCAGACATTAAAGCACAATGTACAAGCAGCTCTGTACTTGGTGTCGGTTGGTAACTCACAGCACGTTCCTTAGCTCAGGAAATGTTGGTAAGCACATCCTGGGTGCCAGGCAGGTCCCAGGAGATTGAGCAGTGAGGCAGGTGCTCAAGGCTCTGCTCTCCTGGAGTCTGCGTGTGTGTGTGTGTGTGTGTGTGTGTGTGTGTGTGTGTGTAACCAACAGCCAGTCAACTACATGTAGAATTTCAGGTGTTGATAAAGTGCTATGAAGAAAAAGAACATAGGGTGAGAGACCTAATGGGGGGGGGGGGGCTGGAAGAAAAAGGTTTTAAATACCTTGAAATTAAATAGTTACTGCCTCCTGTATGCTTATGGGGATATATGTGTGTGTATATATATTTATATGATCAGAATTGTATTAATTTATTGCTGGAAAAGACCTGAAAGAAAAGACTGTTTTTCCTTTCAGAGTCGGTAAGAGAGCTCAGAGTGAGCCGGTTAGGAGAGGAGGAGGAGAGGAGGATTTTCAGTCCATAGTTTGATACTTCTTAGATGGACGTGTCTCGCTTGTGTTTGTTCTGAGCGGTTCCATTTCATTGCCCCCGCCCACCTGTGCAGGAGGCTCCCACACCTTTTTATTTCTGCACCGCCCTTTCCTCTCCGACCAAGCCTACCCTCTTGGTTCCAGAAAGCCAGCTGTGAGACAGCCCCGGAATTTAATAAGCTCTCATTGCTACCACATTTTTTCCCAGATGTTTTGGTTCTTGATACTTGTATTAAATTCCCAAGTAGTATTAGGTCGTTGGGGAAGTCCTGAAGTATTTTTTATGTTTTTATGTTTTTCTATGCAAAAATGTGTCATGACTTTCCCGATGACCCAATAGTTACGGCTCTAGAATTTAGCAGCTTTTCTTTTTTTTTTTCTTTTTTTGGACAGATTTTCACTATAGGGCGCGTGCGCTCCCCAGGCAGACAGAGAGAGACATTAGAGACAGAAAGTGAGAAATCACCCCCCAGGGGGGATGGTCACGCCGCAATCCCTTCTCCTCCATTCTCCTCTCGGGATCTTGGGCACGTACGCACACGCGCCCGGCGTGAGTTTTAAGCCACCAGGTCCGGGACGCGAACCGCGGTCGACTACGTGGGAATCCAGCGACATAGCCATTACGCTAACTGCTGGTTCCCATAGAATTTAGCAGCTTTTATTCTTATTTTTCCATATCTGTCTAGCTCTTGGACTTTTGGTAGAACTCAGCTGTCTTTTTTTTTTTTTGATGGTATGTGTCGGCGGTAGGTGTTTTATTTAGACAGAGTCTCACTGTGTTACAATCCTTCTCCTCAGCCTCCTGAGTAGCTGGGACCTCAGGCATGCATCAACACACCTGACCTTTCAGTGTGGATCAGGAGTCGAACTCAGGCCTTCATATGGCTTCATCTTGCTGAGCAGCAGAGTACAGCACATGCTTCTGTGGCTGGGACTGTCTGACTCTTGGTTTGCTTTTTTCCTTGCTTTCTGGGTGAGGGGATGGGGGAAGTCAAGGAGTAGAGTATTTTTCATCCACTGTGAATGGGGATGGAGGTTGGGTCCAGTTAAGCATATACACCTGGCCCTGTGCCTTCCTATCCCTTCCTGCCCTACAAGAGAGAGTTGGGGGCAGGGAGCCTGGTCGAAAGCCTGTTTTCTGAGCCCCTCCTGTGGTTATAGTCAGAGTTGCTTGCCAAGATAAGTCTTGCTGTGTCTGTGCCCTACTGTTATAAAATATTTATAAAGTCCCTGGGGCAGGGCAAATTGGAGCCGAGCACTCCTGATCCTGTAACTTACAGGGACAGGATCTATCGGGACGCATGACCTTATTATGCCAACGTATCATCGACCTCCTAACACACACACACACACACACACACACCCACACATACCCTGAAAAGTAGGATGGTGGGAGAAGCAAAGTCCTGCTTATACTATGGCGTCATTGTAAGTCATTGTAACCAGAGATGTGCCCTGAGTACTTACATGTGAGTATGCTGACAACCAAGCCAGCAGCGGGGAATCTAAAATAAACGTGTTTTTTTTTGTTTGTTTTAAATTTGCGAGATTTTTGCTGTAGTGCATGTGCACTTGATAGAGAGACAGACAGCAAAAAATTGCCCCTCAGGGGAGATGGCCATGCCACAGTCCTTTGTCCTCTATTTTCCTGTCAGGATTTTGGGTGCACACACACATGCCCACACCCAGGGTGAGTTTCAAGCCACCAAGTCTGGGACTTTGTGGCTGAACATGTGGGAGTCCAGTGCTTTAACCACTGCACCACCCACTGGCGCTTAAAATAAAAGTTTTAAGTGTCATTTATATATCAAAGAGGGAGGAAGGTAATTTATTTGAGTGATGACTTTGTTTCTTGATTCTTTTTCTTTTCTTTTCTTTTTTTTTTTTTTTTAGATTTTTGCCATAGGGTGTGTGCACTTGTCAGAGAGAGACAGAGAAAGGGAAAGTGAGAAATCACCCCTTCTCAGGGGGTTTGGGCACACGGACACACGTTCCTGGCATGATTTTCAAACCACTAGATCCAGGACATGAACCATGGTCGCCATGTGAGAATCCAGCACCTTAACCACTACACCATCTGCTGGTCTCATGGCTTTGTATCTTTTGAAAACACAGATATTGGGACCAGCAGTTGGCGTAATGGCTATGTTGCTGGACTCCCATGTAGTCAACCACGATGCGAATCCCGGACCCAATGGCTTAAACTCACGCCGGGCGCGTGTGCGTGCGTGCCCAAGATCCCGAGAGGAGAATGGAGGAGAAGGGATTGCGGTGTGGCCATCCCCCCTGGGGGTTGTTTTCTCGCTTTCTGTCTCTCTGTCTCTCTTTTGTCTTTCCTGCGAGCGCACACACCCTATAGCAAAAACTTCTCAAAACAAACCAACAAATAGAAACCACACAGATATCTTGGCCTATTTTGTGGTTCAAGCTCAGGGTCCTTTTTTCCTTTTCTTTTCTAAAGCCTCTGATTTTACTATCTGTCACTAGCAATGAAAGGATATGAAGTAAATGATCTTACAAAGATCTACACAGTAGGCTTTTTGGCCTTTTTTTAAAAAATATCAAAGTTTTGCTAACCAGTTTTATAAAGGGCTGTGTGACCCGGAAATGTTCTAGGAAAAGATGATTGGAGGACTTTTCAAATTCTCCTCACAGAGCCTGGGGCCTTGTGAGTGTAGTGCTTGCTCCTCCAGCACAGAGGACACAAGAGCCCGCCACCCTAGGGCAGGGAAAGAATGCAGATGGGCCACATTTTATCCGTGGACTGACCCAAAGATGACCTAATCAGAATGCTCCTGCCTCAGTCTCAAGGCAGGATTGAAAGCAGCCTATCCCCAAACCGATCTAGTTTGGAAAACAATCGGATTACTGGGAGGTGGGGAGGAGGGTGGGAGCAGGGATGGCCTGGGAAGGGGCCCAAGGGAATGTTCTAGACTGATGATAACATTCTGTGTCTTTATAGAGGGCTCATACAGGTATAAGTAAAAAACTCAGCAAATACACGTTAAAGATTTTAAACAAGTTTCACTAAATTTTACATTCAAAGAAATACTACACAAATATTGAACTCTAATGACATTCCCATTGTATTATTATTATTATTATTATTTAGATTTTTGCCATAGAGTGCATATGCTTACTGGTGAGAGACAGAGAGACAGACAATGAGAGGGACCTCATCCCCTATGAGGGATGGCCACTCTGTAATCCCTTCTCCTCCTAGGATTTTGGGCACACACCTACACACACTCGCTTGGTGTGATTTTAAAGCCTCTAGGTTTGGACTCAAACCATGGTTGGCCATATGGGAGACCAGCACCTTAACCACTGTGCCACCTGCTGGTCCCACTCCTATCATATTAGTAAGGGGAAGTGTACTGTTGTCCATGGTTTACTATGAATGGCAATACAAGCAAGATAGATCCATGGATGGGTAGAGGGATGGACATGACTAGGTATCTGAGAAAACAAGTATGGTACAGTGTTAGTGGTATGGCCTACAGGTAGGTATGAGGGAGTATGGGTGTTCACATACAGTTTTTTAAACTTCTCTATATATTTGAAAATTGATGTTGGAAAAAGGTTTAAATTCTTCAAGAACTAGTTAAAAAATGGAGAAATAGTATATGGGAGTATATTGGTCCTTTATAAGAGATGAGAAACCCCATCTCTATCTCACTACTGAAACTTGGAGAAAGAATTAGAATGTTCAGTTCCCCCTTGTCACATCTGACCTGTCAGAGGTATCCCAGTTTCCCCAATACCTGACGATGAATTTTTTTTTTGAGAGAGATTTTTACTATAGGGCATGTGCACTCACCAGAGAGAGAGAGAGAAAGAAAGACAAAAAGTGAGAAATTACCCTCCAAGGGGGGATGGCCACACTTTAATCCTTTCTCCTCTATTCTCCTCTTGGGATTTTGGGCCATCTGCTGGCCCCACCTGGCGACAAATTTTAACCTTTTTTTGTGAAATGAATAGATTCTTTTATGGCAAATTCAAATGACAGGCCAAGCAAATAAAGATATTCCCAAATAATCTATTTATTGTACACCACCCACATAGAGAGAATAAGTAAACATATAAGGAGGCTTTTAAAAGGTAAATGGGTATGGGGCCAGCCAGTGGTGCGGTGGTTAAAGGCACTGGATTCCCACATGGCTGACCACAGTTTGAGTCCTGGACCTGGTAGCTTGCTTTCTCCCTTTCCCTTTCTCTCTCTCTCTCTCTCTCTCTCTCTCTCTCTCTCTCTGCCTCTCTCTTGTAAAATTAAAACATAATAGCAAATAAAATTAAATAAATAATTATTAAAAAAAATAAAATGGTAAATGGGTAAAAAACAGGGCAAAAGAAAGGAGAGGGAGGGTACCAGAGCATATTTATGCTAATAACAGACCAACTCTATGAAACCAAACTCCGTATGGCCATGAAAGGAATCTCCCACTTGGTCCAAGAGGTGGTCTCCTCAAGGTAGAACTGTAACAAGTCCCCAGTGCCATCTTGTCACTGGTGCTGAGATGAAGGACTTTTCCAATTGTTCCATTTTCTGGTTATGTCTGACTTAATAAATTTTTGCCACATGAAGTCCCAATTAGATGAATTTTAGAGACCGTTAGAGCCCCCAAAGTTGAGTTAGCTTCCAAATGTCAAAGTTGGGAGGGAAGGCCCCAGAGCCCACTAGCTCATGACACACGTCGGCAAGGTGGCTATCAGCTCACTTGTTCAGTTATAGCAGGTATGACAAAGCAAAAATGTTTACACTCAAAATGGAGCTGTAGGCCAGCAGCCAGATCCCACACAACCGACTCTATGGTTCAAGTCCCAGACCTGGAGACTTGAAAATCATGTGCTTGCCCCAAATCCTAAGAGGATAATGAAGAAGAGATTGCACCATGGCTATCCCCCTGAGGGGTGCTTTTTCACTCTCTCTCTTTCTCTGTAAGCACACGTACCCTAAAGCAAATTTAAAAAAGAGAAAAGAAGTTGTGTCATCAGCATTCAAAACGTTAGTATTGGCAAGGCATAATTATATAGGCTTTTAGAGTCAGTGAGAATCATAACACTTATCACATAGACATCATAACTCCCCAAATCGCTTTTTTCCATACCCATCCTCTGCCCATTATTTTCTGTTGCCTGGATCATGATTACCAGCTTTCTTGCTTCTGGTCCCTTCTCTCTTGCCTTGTAGCTCATAAACTGCTGCCGGTGAACCTAGGTTCTAAAGGAGTCATGTGTATCAGCTCGAAAGCGTTTCATGGATGTATCCGTTATGACTCTGGGTAACAATGGCTTCAGCCAGAAAGAGGACTTTCCTGTGTGTGAAGGGTAGGAGAGAGGTGCTCTTGGGTCCCAGTTTCTGAAGGCCGTGAGGTCTTCTCAAAGTGTTGTCTCTCTCACATTGCAGACCAGCTTTTTTGACTTTTCAGCCCAAGAAATGGGAGGAAACTCCCACCACAACTCTGCTTTCAAGAGATCAGTCAGGTTGAAGCTGCAATCTTGGTCGTCGTCCAAAAGCTGGGGAAGAGTTGAGGCAGCTGGCTTCCAGGGCAGGGTCCAAATTAGGATGAGATCTGCTCCCACTGACCTATCTAGACCTTAGGCAAACAACCCCCGTGCGGGGGTGGCTCTTTGCCTAAGGTCTAGATGGGTTCACAGGGCAAAGACTTGACTTTTTGAGATTTACTAACATGTTGCAATTAACAATGGCATCCTCTTTGTTTTCCAGATGCTCAGGTGTTGTATGAATGCCTTCTTTCTTTTTTTTTTTTTAAGAATTATTTTATTTAACTTTATGTATTTATTTTTCAATTTGGCCAGAGAGGGACAGAGTGAGAGAGAGAGAAGGAAAATGAGAAAGCAAGCTACCAGGTCTGGGACTCGAACTGGTCTGGCATCGGTCCAGTGCCCTTAACCACCACACCACCTGCTGGCCCTTGAATATCCTATTTCTGTGTTTGTCTAAGTTAGCCTGGCACAGGCCCCTGTCAGAGGCTGTGTAGGATAGTGGCTAGGAGCGGTTTGAAGCCAGATCATCTGAGTTTGAATCCCTGCTTTGCAATTTAAGAACCATGGAATAACATCCTCATCTGTAAAGAGGGCACCATCCATGGAACTCACCTCACTAAAGTGGTGAAGGAGAAAGATCAGCTCCATTTACATATGTCATGGCGTAAGTGCTCAACGGACTTAGCTGTTATTACATTGTGTGTGTGGTCCTTTAAATCCTTCATGTACACAGAGGGATTTGTGTGTGTGTCCAGATTAATTTTCATCTCCATCTTTGGTGTCGTTAGCATTGCTCTCTTACTGAGACAGGGCTATGCTAAACATCACGATCCTCCTGCCTCAGCATCCCGAGTGGCTGAGACTCCAGGCGTGCACCGCTGCACCCAGCCTAGGGGCAGGTAGCATCTGAGCGTTCCTGAACACGAATCCACGTTCCCAAGGTGGCTATGTAGGTGCTTCGGGTGTTTTCACAATCTACCCCAGGTGGTTTATTGAGCAGCAAATGGGATATTAAACAATCCTTTTTCAAAAGTGAAACAAGTGAGTACTGAGGTATGTGACTGGCTAGAAATATTGTAGAGGCCCCACTCTCATACCTATAGGATGTGTAAGAAAACTTGGGAAAGCCTGTGGAAAATGGAATTGACATATGAGTTTATTTTGGTACACCCCCCCCCCCCCGCCCCTGCTTCAAAATGAAGTCCATACATAGTTTTCTCATAATACTGTTTTTCATAAACTTTTCAAAAACCCCTTTTACAAATCCATCAGGTCCAGGGGTGTAAACATTTTAAAACAGAGTACAAAGTCTAAAACCCCAGTGGCCCAGTGACCTCCACTCCCCCTGACAGACCACAGGAGCTGCTGGTCCTACTGCCTCATCGCACCTGAGGACTGAATGCCCACGCGCGGTACTGTGTGGAGGTCTGACAGAGAATGCGGCTTCCTCCAGCCTCGAGAACCAGGAAGTACCGTTGTGTTGCACTGTTGATAAATGTTCTGACATTTGGCAGGTTTAGTCCAAGGCTGGCTTTCATTGTAAAACACCATCTACTAAGGAGGCTGTGGTGACGGACTGGAGCAGGAAGCTGTAGCCCCTTCCTCTAACTTCCAGAACCTACTGACACTTACCAGAAGAATGTCACAATTGCTGCGTTTATAAATTGACTTTGGTCAATTTGTGACATCAGACTTAGTAGGCATGTACTTTTTTTTTTGAGAGGTTTTTGCTATAGGCGCATGTGCTCGCCAGAGAGATAGTGAGAAACAGAGAGACAGAAAGCAAGAAATCACTCCCCAGTGGGGGATGGCCACGTCGCAATCCCTTCTCCTGCATTCTCCACTCAGGATTTTGGGCACACATGCATGTGCACCCACTGTGAGTTTAAGCCACTGGGTCCAGGACTCAAACCGCTGTCGGCTACATGGGAGTCCAGTGACATAGCCATTACGCCCACTGTTGGTCCCCCACTGGACATTTAATTTTATGGAAGTTAGATGTATTACATTTTCAATCAATTATTTCAGGGGGCTCCTCCCTTATTCTTTAGAGCTGCAGAAAAGTTCTGGGGTACATGAGGTCTGCCTGTGACCTTCTGGCCACCATGGCTACTACCCAGGGGCTCTTTGCCTAAGGTCTAGATGTCTTGGTTTGGGTTCCCCCAGAAGCACACTGTGAGGCAAGGATGTGGTGTGAGTAGTTTATTCAAGTGGTGGTCCCACGCAGCACTGTGGGAGAGTAGGGAACTGAAATAGGGAAGGGAAAACAACAGAGTACATTAGTGAGCAAGTGTTGCCATGGTCATGGCTTACCCCCACACACACCCCCAGGGGCCCTCTGAGAGACCATATGGGACATGCTCAGAATTGCAACACTAACAGCAATGGTGGGGTACCCACACCTCAAATCCTCTCCCCACTAGCTGAGGGTGGGCTGCCCCGTGGCATCTGCTGGCATGTGCAGGGGCTGTAAGAGATGTGGGCTGTGGTCCATAGCATCCATTGGAAGATGAACAATGACAAGCTTGGGGATGGCCTCTCTGCCAAAGCCTCCAAGCCGGGCACCAAGCTAGCTCAGTCAAGCCTAGTCAGCTGTGTAGCCTCTCCCACCCAGGGGCTAGGCCTCTGCACCACGAAGTGATGCCAAGACCTTTAGACCGTTTCTAGTGTCAGGGAGTCCAACTGGAGTCTTGTCAGTTAGGTGCCTTTACTTTCCCTGAGTCTTGATGGAGAAAAGCCAGCATTGTTTTTGCGTTTTAGAAATGACTTGGTTAGAGTCAGAAGATTTAGCAGTGTGAAGTAAAGTCTATTTAAACAAGATGTATGGAAGGGCTGGCTGGGTGGCACAGAGGTGACATACTGCTCAAGCGATGCTGGGTCAATATGGACAATCGCAGTTGCTGGTCAACTTTCGACGGTGATTCCTGGCACCCATGATCCCGATGGGCTGGGATGCGCAAGGATCACAGTCTGAGACCCTGTTGAGGATATTTGTCTTTCTCTCTCCCTCTGTCTTTCATTCTCATGAGTGAATAAACTTTAAAAAAGAATATGGAAGACCACTGTTTTCAACTGAGCTCCTGCACTGGGCTTTGGCAAGCCAGACCAAAATAGTCACTCTTACTAAGTGCCATGTAATTAAACTGAAACTTGAAGGAAGCAGGAAAATCCCCAGACATACGAGGTTTTCCTAAAAATGGTAGACTAAGAGCAACCTATCTGAAAGGGCCTGGTCAGCTAGAGCTGGCGAGACAAGGAAGTCCCCTCTGCCTTGACCCTTACAAGGAACGTGAACCAATGTAACCTGATGGTAACCAATGACTTTTTTTTTTTTGGCATTATAGTGGTTCTTTCTTATTTACGATTTTTTTTTAAATTGGGGGACCAGCAGGTGGTGTGCACTAGACACTCATTGGGGGACACTGGACACTCCCACATGGCTGACCACGGTTCGAGTCCCGAGCCTGGTGGCTTGCTTTCTCACTTTCTTTCTCTCTCTTTCTGGTTAGGTTAAAATAAATAAAAGAATAAATAAAGTTAAATTTAATATTAATTCTAAAATATAAAAGAAAAAAAGAAAGAAAAACAATTTGCTAGATAGTATGTATGCTCGATACTGGGAGAGAGAAAGAGAAACTGAGAAAGTATCCCCCAGGGGCATGGTCATGCTGCAATCCTTTCTCCTCCATTTCTCCCCTTTTTTTTGGGACTTTGGGCATGCTCATACATGTGCCTGGTATGTTTTTCAAGCTACTAGGTCCAGGACTAGAACTGCACAGTCAGCCATGTGGGATCCAGCCACCTAAACCACCAAGCCATGGGCTGGCCCCCACAGTTTTGCTTTCTGCAGTGTCAGTCACCTGCAGTCACCTGTGGTCTGAAAATATCAAATGGAAAATTCCAGAAATCAACAATTCATACATTTTAAATGTCATGCCATTCTGAAGAGCGTGATGAAATCTTTTATTGTCTTGTGCCTTCCTTCTGAAGACCTGAATCACCACTTTGTCCAGTGCATCCTTGCTGGGTATGCCCCCCAACCATTAGTCACTTAGCAGCTGGCTCTACTTTTGCAGTAGCACAGAACTTGCATTCTAGTAACCTTATTTTACTTCATCACTGTTCCAAAGCACGAGAGTAGTAATGTCATATTATTATCCCATTTTATTAGTAGTTATTGTTAATATCTTATTGAGCCTAATTTTTAAATGAACCTTTATTATAAGTGTGTGTGTATAGGAAAAACATAGTACACATAAAGTTCGGGCCCATCTATGATTTCGGGCATGTGCTGGTCATCTTGGACATATCCTCTTTGGTTAAGGGGTGATTGCTGTATTCTGTTTCCTTGTTCCTGCCCAAGCTCCCTCACAAAAACTGACCATGCTGCTGTGTCCAGCTGAGTGTCTTTTTATATTCATAGATGGAATTCTGCCTAATTCACTAATTACTAGTAAAAGCCAATTAGATCTTGAATTTGTTGAAACTTTCTCTCTTGACATCTGTTATGGTTTGGATAAATTGTACCCCAGAGGTTCATGTCTTGGAATTTGGTTTGAGTGGGTGGTGATTGGATGTCTCCCAGAAATTCATGTGTTGGAACTTGGTTTATTTTCAAAGTGCTAAGTATAAACTTACTTCTTTATAGTGTCTCAGGATGGGGCCTTTGGGTGAATAATGTCATTAGGGTGGGGCCCCTATGACTGAATTCTGGTGTGTATATGAGCAGAGGGAATGAAACCTGAACAGGTGTGGAAACTTATGGAGAGCTGCTCTGCTCAAGATCCTGCCCTCCGCCATGCTGGAGCCTCACCAGAAGTTTCACCCTAGAACTTGGACCTCTAAACCGTGAGCTTAATAAACCTCTATTTCTTTATAAAATCACCCAGTCTTGGGTATTTCTGTTAGCAATGCAGTAACAGACTAAGACAACATCAGAAATAGCCCTAGGAAAATGGAGCTAAGATCATAGGACTTGATGCTCTCTAACAGCAGTCCAGCCACAGATTAGTTAAGTTACAAAGTAAAGTTAGAGAAGGCACAGATAGTGCATTCATTGTTCAGTGGTGGGTGGGCAGGCCCAGCCGCAAGGCTAAGACACTGCGCTCCACTGTGGAGGACCACATGGGAGGCCCACATTTGATCCCAGCCCAACCTAAGGGCCTGGGTGGTGGTGTGAACCTGTAATCCTGGTAATTACCACAGAGGCTGAGGCAGGAGGATGATGATTTTGAGTCTGGCCTGAGCAGCAAAGGAAGACCCTGTCTAAAACAGAGCAGGTATGGTGGCACGTGCCTGTATTCCTAGCTAGGAGACTAAGACAAGAGGATCATGACATGGAGAGAATTTATCTTGAAAGAAGGTGGTGGGTAAAATCAACCACTTAATGATAGATGACATTTATAACTTGAAATAAACAGTTTCTGCAACTAATTTTTAAAAGAATTTATTTAATTAAAACAAATTTTTTTAAAATTTGCTATAGACATGTGCACTCACCAGAGAGAGAGAGAGAAAGTGAGAAAGCAAGGTATCAGGTCTGGGACTCGAACCATAGACAGATAGCCATGCGAGAGTCTGTCTTAACCACCATGCCACCTGCTGGCTCCTCCACTGAATTTTTTTTTAGAGAATTATTTTATTTAACTTTATTTATTATTATTTTTAATTTGACTAGAGAGAGAGAGAGGGAAAGCGGGCAAAGCAAGCCACAGGTCAGGGACTCAAACCCCGGTCAGCCATGTGGGAGTCCAGTGCCTCTAACCACCCCACCACCTGCCGGCTCCTCCATTGAATTTAAGTTTATTTACTTTATTTATGATCAGTGGGATGTGCACACATGAGGGAGAGAGAGGAAGAGAGAGAAGCACCTCTGGCAGAGTCTCATCTTGCCCCCATCCACTTTGCCCAGCCCTCTAGCCTGTCAGGATCCTGGCACATACACACTCATGTACCCAGCATGTTTTTAGGTCAGCCTGGGCATCTGAACACAGAGTTGGTCATGTGGGTTCCATTCCTGCAGCTGAGTTCTCTACCGGCCACGCCACCAGACTGGACCCTAGTGGGCATTTCTTTTCTTTGTTTTTTTCTTTTGTTTTTAACGTAATTGTTTTAATTTTATTCATCATTATTATTATTTTTAATTTGCTATAGGTAGGGTACATGCACTCACTAGAGAGAGGAAGAGAGAAAGCAAGCCACCAGGTCCAAGACCTGAACTATAGTTGGCCACGTGGGAGTCCAGCACCTTAACAACCACACTGCTGGCCCCCCTCTTTTTTTTTTTTTTTTTTTAATTATATGGTGTGTGTGCTCACCAGAGAGACAGTGAGGGAGAAACACACACACACCCCCGCCAAGGGGTGACAGCCACACTGCAATCCTTTCTCCTTTCTCCTCTTAGGATTATGGACGTGAACGTGACACACACGTATCTGGTGTGATTTTCAACCCAGTACTCAAACCGCGTAGCTGGCCATGTGGAAATCCAGTGCCTTAACCTCCACACTACCTGCTGCCCAGCCCCCCCCCCTCCAAGTAGGCAGTTCTAAATGCTCTTTCTATTTTTTCCTGGGAATTGATTTTCATCCTGTTTGGAATTTCTGGTTACTGTGCCTGATTTCCCAAATTCTTGAAGATTGGACCCATGCCTTCTTTTATGGCAAAATTAATTAATTATGTGATTCAGTCCTTAATGTGTAATCCTGAAATGTGTAGACCATGAAATAAGATCAAATAACAATCACTGTCCAGTGCTTGGAATATGTAGAGTACCTCTCTGTTCATCTCTGCCTGCAAGAATCCCTTCCAAGGCTGTGGGGCACCTTGGCCTCCCCAAACGTGCAACACCAAATCCTCCCAGCTACAGAGCACTGGCAGAGGACAGCCAACATCCAAGAAAGAAAGGTTTTGTGATTTTAAAAAAATGAAATGAAAGCCAAGAAATAAAACAGTTGCTGTTTATAGTAGGTGGTCAGAAAACTGTAACATAACACGTACCTGCCTTTGGCATAGCCAGTGTGATGTATAGTCTACTGTGTGTGCAGATTCCAAAGTTGTCGGTTTTCTCAGTAATAACATAGCACATGCTGGGGAAGAACGGCGCAGTGTGTTCTAGGCACAAGGAGAACTTATTCTGGACTGACTCAGGCAGAAGGAAGCCAAGCTGTCAAGACAAAGAGCAACTTAGACACACGAATTTCAGCACGACACACAGGGTCACTCGGTTCAAATATACATTTCTGTGGTTATAGTTAGTGACTTTTTTTTTTTTCTGGCATGTGTTCACCTGAAAGAGAGAAAGTGGGGGGAAGAGTGAGAAATCACCTCCCATGGGGGATAGTCATGCTGCAATCCCGTCTCCATTTCTCCTCCCTTGGGGATTTTGGGCGTGTGTGTGTGTGTGTGTGTGCGCGCACACACACACACACACACACACACACACCTAGTTTGAGAAACATTCCAGGTCTGGGACTCGAATCACACAGTTGGCCATGTGGGATCCAGGTACCTTAATGACCATGCTACCAGCTGGCCCAGAAACCCACATTTTTGGGTACCACCCCTGCATAGACCGAAATGATCTGTGGCTCTCAGAGAAAACTGGCTGGGTAGTGGGAAGCTGACCTACAGCTGCAAGCTTCTTTTTGAGGCCTTCTTTCTATTCTGGTTGCCAGCTGGCAAGGGTCATTTAACTAGAGCATCCTACAGGATACAAAAATGGTGTGCCCAGCATTGGAACGCCACTGTCTATTTCTGACTCCATAAATTTAGACCATTAGGTCTAGGCTTTGCTATATTATTATTGTAAAAGATCACCTTTGGTATTCATGAGTAGAGCCATCATCAAAGATTAAAGAGGCAGGGTTTTTTTTCGCGTTATTCACAAGAGCGTATGTGTGCACACTTGAGAGAGAAAGAGAAAGAGAGAGAGATGGGAGGGCATACCCTCTGCAGGGACTGGTCATGGCATGATCCCCTTCCCTTCCTCCAGATCTTTAGGTTTTTTTTTTTAGAAATCTTTGTTATAGGGCATTCGCACTCCCTGGAAAGACAGAGAGAAAGCGAGAAATTGCCCCCCAGGGGAGATGGCCACACCACAGTCCCTTCTCCTCCATTCTCCTCTTGGGATCTTGGGCACGCACACACACACAAGCACGCACATGCCAGGTGTGAGGTTTAAGCCACCAGGTCCAACCACAGTCGACTACATGGGAGTCCAGCAACGTAACCATCAGACCATCTGCCGGTCACCTCCTCCTCCAGTTCCCCAGTCCATTGGACCTCGGCACATGAACATGCCTGGCGTGTTTTAGGCTGACTAATCTGGCAATCTGAACCGCAGTCACCACGTGGGATCCATCTTCTCTTGAGCAGCTCACTCCTGCTGCACTGTGAAACACAAAAGGGTAGTTTTGAGAAGATGGAATAGGAAATCATCCCTCACCCTGTAGATCTGAGCATTGTTCAGTGAGGCTGTGGCTGCTGCCCACTCTCCAAAGCACCCCTGGCCATCACTGCCTTATCCCATTTTCCTGCCATTCCTGTAGTTAACGGTGGAAGACCACAGTCTTCTATTCATACCCAGGCTCTGCTACTATCTCCTATTACCCATGCAGGAACCTTTCTCTATTAGTTTCTGTCCTCTCAGTTCGTTAGTCTCTACTGACCCTGTCCTATTGGTAGGCCAATACACCTTGGCCTACCCTGTCTCCAAATAGGCAAGATACATGTCTTTTTACCAGTGATCAGTTTCCCAAGGAAGTTATATTATGCAAAAGTTACATTATTATTTCTCCCATTTAGCAGGAATCGATGTCACCCCTACATTTTAGCCTTCCTATAATTACATCACAGATCTTAGTCACAAAAATGGATCAAATTGAGACCAGCAGATGGCGTAATGGTTACGTCACTGGACTCCCACATAGTCAAGTGACGTTTGAGTCCCAGACCTGGTGGCTTAAAACTCATGCCAGGTGCGTATGCCCGTGTGCCCAAAATCCTGAGAGGAGAATGAAGGAGAAGGGATTGTGGTGTGGCCATCTCCTCTGGGGGGTGGGGGAGGTGTGACGTTTCACTTTCTCCCTCTCTCTCTCTCTCCAGCAAGCACATGCGCCCTCTACAGCAAAACTTTCTCTCTAAAAATAATTTTTTAAAAAGGGGGACCAGCAGGTGGCGTGGTGGTTAAGGTGCTGGACACTCCCACATGGTCGACCACAGTTTGAGTCCCAGACCTAGTGGCTTGCTTTCTCACTTTCTCTCTCTCTCTCTCTTTCTCTGTCTCTCTCTGGTCAAATTAAAATAAATGAATGCATAAATAAAATTAAAAATAAATAATTATAAAAAATTCAGGACCAGCAGTTAGCGTAATGGCTATGTTGCTGGACTCCCATGTAGTCGACTGTGGTTCGCGTCCCGGACCCGTTGGCTTAAAACTCATGCCAGGCGTGGGTGCGCGCGTGCCCCAAGATCCCGAGAAGAGAATGGAGGAGAAGGGATTGCGGCTTAGCCATCCCCCCAGGGGGTGATTTCTCACTTTCTATCTCTCTGTCTCTCTCTGTCTGTCTGGCGAGTGCACACGCCCTATAGCAAAAACCTCTCCAGAAAAATAAATAAATAAATAAATAAATAAATAAAAAATATTTTAAAATAAAAAAAGTGGATTAAATTGGGACCGGCAGGTATTGTAATAATTATGTCACTGGACTCCTACATGGTAGACAGTGATTCAAGTCCTCGGCCCAGTGGCTTAAAACTCATGCCTGGTGTGCATGCATGTATGCCCAAAATCCTGAGAGGAGAATGAACTGTGGCATGGCCCTCCTGCGGGAGGGTGATTTCTCACTTTCTGTCTGTCTCTTCAGCAAGTGCTTGTGTCCTATAGCAAAAACTCTCTCTCTTAAAAAAAATTAAATTAAACTGAATTATTCTTTGTATTCATACTACATAGATACATTTGTTAAAATCTTGGGCCTGGCAGGTGGCATGGTGGTTAAGGGTGCTGGACTCTCACATTGCCAACTGTGGTTCGAGTCCCGGACCTAGTGGCTTACTTTCTCACTTTCTCTCTCTCTCTTTCACTCTGTCCCTATCTGGTCAAATTAAAAATAAATAAATAAAGTTAAATTAAAAAATAATTCTAAAAAACAACTTCATAAACATGGGGACCAACAGATGGTGTAATGGTTACATCACTGGACTCCCACATAGTCAACAGCAGTTCGAATCCTGGACCCCACAGCTTAAAACTCACGCTGGGCACATGTGCATGCATGCTCAAGATCCCAAGAGGAAAATGGAGGAGAAGAAATTGCAGCGTGGCTCTCTCCCCCTGAGAGAGATTTCTCAGTTTCTGTCTCTCTGTCTCTCTGGTGAGTGCACAACCCTATAGCAAAAATCTCTCTAAAAAAAAAAAAAAGCCCACAAACTCAGAAACAAATTATCATAGAGTCATAAACATTTTATGTGGAAGAATATTAATTGACATGAGAAAATGTCCATAATATAAACTTTAAGTGAAAAAGCCATATATTTAAAAAAGCATGTCGGGACCAGGAGTTGGCATAATGACTATGTCGCTGGACTCCCACATGGTCGACCACGGTTTGAGTCCCAGACCCAGCAGCTTAAACTCATGCCGGGCAAATATGCATGTGTGCCCAGGATCCTGAGAGGAGAATGGAGGAGAAGGGATTGCAGTGTGGCCATCCCCACCCCCAGGGGGTGATTTCTCACTTTCTATCTCTCTGTCTCTGTCTTACTGGTGAACGCACACGCCCTATAGCAAAAAAAAAAAAAAAAAAAGTAAAAAGCATATCAAAATTCTAATTTAATTTATGTAAATGCATAGAGATTGCAGGAAATATATCCCAAAATGTTAGGAAAGGTTATCTCAGGACCAGCAGTTAGCGTAACAGCTATGTCACTGAACTCCCATGTAGTTGACCGTGGTTCGAGTCCTGGACCCAGTGGCTTAAACTCACGCCGAGCGCGCACACGCGCGCACATATGTGTGTGTGTGTGCCTAAGATCCCGAGAGGAGAATGGAGGAGAAGGGATTGCGGTGTGGCTGTGCCCCCTGGGGGGTGATTTCTCGCTTTCTGTCTCTCTGTCTCTCTCTGTCTTTCTGGTGAGTGCACACGCCCTATAGAAAAACCTCTCAAAAAAAAAAAAAAATAGAAAAGAAAGGTTATCTCAAAGTAGTAGAATTATTGGTCTTTTTTTGTATTTTTTATAACTAGACATTTTTTCCTACAATGAACTGATGAATTAGTTACGCTTTGTCCCTTTGGTTGCAAGAGAGAGAAAGCCAAATCAAGGAGGCTTTAACCAAAGGGGGAGGTTATGATGAAGATCCTGTTCTCTCTCAGAAACTCAATGGCTAGACCACAGCGGGGCCTCAGCAATTACTGGAACTGGAAATGCAAATGCGGTGTGTATGCCTTCTCCATCTCAGTGGCTTTTCTCAGTTCATCTGCTTCATTCTTCTCCACTTGCTTTCCAGATCATTCTTGTCTGGTTTAGGTGAGAGAAAATGTGGCCCCTGAATGATCCTAACTTCAGTTTTTAGTCCTGGGACTCTAAGAAAGATTAGCCTGTCTTTCCCTATTAAAATCTCCAGGATAAAGACAGAAAGTGTCCCAGCTGGGACTAGTCGCCTGCAGACAGGGGCTGAATCATAGCCCACTAACATGGCAGCTTCCACAGGAACATGTGGGTGGAGTGTGTGTGTGTGTGTGTGTGTGTGTGTGTGTGGTGGTGGTGTGGTGGTGAGGAGGGACTAAAGAGAGGAACAGTAGGCATTTGTCCAGAAGGAAAAGAGCTCTATATTTATAAAACAATGGTTTTGGACAGTTAAGCCCTGTGCACCAGGAGCTAAATCTCACATGGCCTACCACAGTTTGAATTCCAGCTTGAAAAACATGCAGGGTGTGTGTGCATGCATGTCCAAAGTCTTAATGGGATGGAGAGAGAAACAGAGGAAAAAGGATGATGGCATAACCATGCTCCACTGGGGGTGGGGGGAGTCTCTTTTTCCCAACCTCTCTCTCTTTTATGTACATGTGCCCTCAGGCAATGAAAACGAAAAGACTATTAAAAAAAAATAGTCTTTGGGAGACCAGCAGTTGGCGTAATGGCTATGTTGTTGGACTCCCATGTAGTCGACCATGGTTTGAGTCCCAGACCTGGTGGCTTAAACTCACGCTGGGTGCATGTGCGTGCGTGCCCAAGATGGAGGAGAAGGGATTGTGGCATGGCCATCCCCCCGGGGGGGTGATTTCTTGCTTTCTGTCTCTGTTTCTCTCTGTCTTTCTGGTGAGTGCATGCACCCTATAGCATAAACCTCTCCCCCCCCAAAAAAAAAATAGTCTTCGGGCCAGCAGGTGTCATGGAGGTTAAGGCAGCTGGATTTCATATGGCTGACTAAGCGGTTGGAGTACCAAACCATGTAGCCTGAGAAAAATGCTAGGTGCATTTGCATGTGTGCCCAGAATTCTGAGGGAGAATGGAGAAGGAATTGCAGGGTGGCCATCCCCCTAGGGGGAGGTGCTTTCTCACTTTCTCTCTCTCTCTCTCCCCCTGTTTCCCTCTCTCCAGTGAGTGCATGTGTCCTATACCAAAACTAAAAAAAAAAAAAAAAAAAGTCTTCAGAACAACATGAAACTTTATTGTATTGAAATTACAAAAAGGAGTATATTGGGCCAGCCAGTGGCATGGTGGTTAAGGCAGCTGGATCCCACATGGCCAGCTGTGTGGTTTGAGTCCTGGACCCTGTGGCTTAAAAACATGTGGGCACAAGTATGTGTGTGCCCAAGATCTCCAAAAGAGGGCGAGATGGAGGAGAAGGGATTAATGTGACCATGCCCAAGGGAGGTGCTATCTCATATTACCTCTTTCTTTCTGTCTCTCTTTTTCAGATCTATGTGCTCTCTGTCAAATTGAAATTAAAAAAAAAAAGAAGAAGAAAAAGAAGGGAAAGAAGAAAGGGGGAAAAAGTATATGTTTTTTTTTTTTTTTTGGAGAGGCTTTTTGCTATAGGGCACGTGCGCTCGCCAGACAGACAGAGAGAGACAGAGAGATAGAAAGCAGGAAATCACCCCCCAGGGGGGATGGCCACGCCGCAATCCCTTCTCCTCCATTCTCCTCTCGGGATCTTGGGCATGCACGCACCCGCGCCCGGCGTGAGTTTAAGCCGCCGGGTCCGGGACTCGAACCGCGGTCGACTACGTGGGAGTCCAGCGACATAGCCATTACGCTAACTGCTGGTCCCAATATGTTATATTTTTGAACTCTCAAATTACTTACATTTGAAACTTCTTCATACATCAGCACTTATGTATCCTTCTCCCTTTGAAATGCTTACACATTCTTTATTAGCTATCACATAAATTCTTTGTACTAGTCATTAACCCATAAAATGTAGAGATTATCTGTTTGAACCCAGTCATTTTAGAAAAGATTAACACCAAGCCAGAGGAGTGAAATGACTTGTCAAGCCTCCAGGGACTTAGCAGAATGTCATCTCCAGCATTTTCTTGTCAATGGCATTTCTTCTCCCCTATCCCAAACCTCCTGTTCCTCAAAAATCGCCCCCACACCTGAGCTTGTGCCCCCAAATTATTGAGAACAAAGTCTTTTTTTTTTTTTTTTTTTGAGAGGTTTTCGCTATAGGGCGCGTGCGCTCGCCAGACAGACAGAGACATAGAGACAGAAAGCGAGAAATCACCCCCCAGGGGGGATGGTCACACCGCAATCCCTTCTCCTCCATTCTCCTCTCGGGATCTTGGGCACGCACACACATGCGCCCGGCGTGAGTTTTTTAAGCCACTGGGTCTGGGACATGAACCGCGGTCAACTATGTGGGAGTCCAGCGACATAGCCATTACACTAACTGCTGGTTCCTGAGAACAAAGTCTTAACAGAACAGCAAACCCCACAGCAAATCCCATGATGCAATTCCTCAGGTGCATTTCCTGGGTCTGGACATTCATTGAGAAACCTTAAGTGGTTTTTCCTGTAAGATTAATTCTAACTCATTGACATTCAATAGAGCAAGCAGAGGGCAAAGAGCATTCACAGGTATGCTGGAAAGGAGACAGGCGTGTGAGGGAGGGAGCCTCACGCCTTCAACTGTTATAGATGCTTGATCAGACGTCTAAATACCTGAACACAACCAAACAATGCGATTGCTCTACAAGACTTTTTTATCCCCGCATTGTGCATTAATTAAAAAAGAAAATTATATCATTGTATTTGTGGAAGAACACAGGATGTGCTGAAAGTGCGAATTGCCAGGCCTGGATTGACTGGTTGGACATACTGATGGCCTAATCCATCTTATGCAGACAAGATGGTAAGAACTGTGGTGAACAGGAAGAAGAAAATCACTTAGGGTGGCAGGCAGCCTTGAAAATGGCTCCCAGTAGTCTTGTCTGTATGTAAACGTCTCTCCTTAGATATAGGCTACACTTTGGGACTGGCTCCTAACAAATACATGTGGTGAAAGGGGTTCAATTACAGAAGACTGGCACTTCTCTCTCGCTCTCTGAGCCCTTGGTTTCAGGGAAGCAAGCTGCCATTTTCTGAGCTTCACTACCGAGAGGTCCAGGTGGTAAGAAACTGACATCTCTGTCTAACGCCGTGAAGGTTCTGAGGCCAAAGGTCACCCGAGTGAACTGAGAACTAGATATTACCCTAACTGAACTGTAAGTGGACTCCAGCTCACCAGAAGCCTTGTACAAGCCCCATCCGAAAACTTGATTGCAGTCTTGTAAAAGGCCCTGAGTCACCCCTCAGTCTCAGGCTCAGTCTTTTAGAGACTCTGGGCTAAGATATGCCAGGATCGCTGATCCACAAAACTGTGAAATAATAAAAATTATTTAGTTGTTTTATATTACTGATGTTTGGGGTAATTTATTATGCAGCAATAGTAAGCTGTGAAACTTGGACAGACACTTCCTCATGTTCAGAACACATGACAAATTTCATGAAACAGAACTACTTACTGCTGAGTTGCGGATGAGCTGAAAGAGAAATTTAAAGGTGAAAGATGTTACAAGAGCTGGTAGATCTGGGACCAGCAGATGGCATAATGGTTATGTTGCCGGACTCCCAAGTAGTCAACTGCAGTTTGAGTCCCAGACCTGGTGGCTTAAAACTCATGCCGGGCATGTGTACATGCATGCCCAAAATTCCAAGAGGAGAATGGAGGAGAAGAGAGTGAGGTGTGGCCACCCCCATAGGGGGGTAATTTCTCACTTTCTGTTTCCTTTTCTCTCTCTGTCTCTCTGGTGAGCACACACACCCTATAGGAAAAATCTTTCTTAAAAAAAAGAGTTGACAGATTTTTTTGTAAATTTTTTTTAAAAAGATTTATATAATTTTATTTATTATTATTACTCTTTGACCAGAGAGAGACATAGAGAGATAGTGAGAAAGCAAGCCACCAGGCCCAGGACTCAAACTGTGGTAAGCCATGTGGGGGTCCAGTGCCTTAACCACCATGCTACCTGTTAGCCCCAGAGATGACAGATCTTTTTAACAGAGATCTACAAATGTAACTACAAATCTGGTAGTAAGTAATTTTGTCACAGTCCTTAGTAGATTATCAAGGATTTCTTGGGACCAGCAGGTGGCATGGTGGTTAAGGCGCTGGATACTCCCACATGGCTGACCACGGTTCAAGTACTGGACCTGGTCTGGTGGCTTTCTCTTTCTCTCTCTCTGTGTGTGTGTGTGTGTGTGTGTGTGTGTGTGTGCATGAGATCAAATTAAAATGAATGAATAAGTAAAAGAATTAAATAAAAAGATTTCTCAACAAAAAATGTTCTACAGTTTTTACTTTTTGCTTGAGGTTTCTAGAAACATGGCTCTTTCTAGGGAAATGGCTAGGCATTGAAAAATCTGATTTTTTTGTCAACAATATTGTTAAGTAAAATATTTGTGTGATTAAGTCGCTAAATATATAGGACAAAGGAATTTTGTCCATTTCAGCTAACACATATGTTTTCAAACACAGTATAGTGATCAATAGCATTAATTCTGATCCTAGAATGTATAGTTTCTGATCCTGGCTGCAAGGGTTATGAGCTCTGATTTTGGAAAGGTAATTCATCTCTCTCTCTCTTTTTTTTAAAAGATTTTTGCCATAGGGCATGTGTGCTTGCCAGAGACAGAGAGAAACAGAAAGACCAAAAGCGAGAAATCACCTCCCAGGGGGTGGCCACACTACACTCCCTTCTCCTCCATTCTCCTCTCAGGATTTTGGGCATGTGCCCAGCATGAGTTTTAAATCCCTGGGTCCAGAACTCAAACAGCTGTTGACTACATGGGAGTCCAGTGACGTAACCATTAAACCATCTGCTGGTCCCTAATTCATCTCTCTTTACCTCAGTTTCTCCACCTGGAGAATGGGACATGAATTAATAAGTGTAAAGCAAATACTGTAGAATGGCACATAGCAGATTATTAGTGCTGTATGAGTATGTACATGCTAAGAGAAGGTTGAAGACAGCATGGGGTGCAACAGTGTGCAGCGTACACCCTAGGATCAGCGCACCGAGATGTGGAGATTAGTGTAGCAACCACTGCCCCTCAAAGACTGGGCAGACCAAGGCCTACCAGTTTACATAGAATATAAACCATGCTTCATCCAATTTAAACTACCAGAGAAAATGAGTTACTACTTAAACAACTAATGGATATGCATTCTTCCCTGTGCAATGCTTTTTACTCCCATACCATCATAAAGACTCCTGCAAGACCCCTGGTAGTGTAGTCTGCAACATACTGGACAGTGCTGGAAGTCACATGGCATGACTGACCATGGGTTTGGATCCCTGGGTTAGCCTGCAAACATGCCACATGGGCGTGTATGCTTGCACGCAAGATCCTGGGGCGCTGAAGGGCCGAGGAAGGGAATGATGGTGATAGGGTCTTGTGGAGGGTGTTTTTTCTCTTTCTCTCACATGCATGCACATACAGTCTCTGTTAAAAAAAAAAAAAAAAAAAAAAAAAGCATTAAAAAGCATTAAGAGTAGGGCCCAGAGGATTGAGAATATCCCTATTCCCATCTCTCTTTAACTGCAGTTCCTCCAGTGGGGAAGAACAAGGGAAGGGGTGTCCTTGTGAGTATCCCTTGTGTTCCCTGGAGTATAAGAACCCCACTCCCTGCAACCCACAAAATCAATTTGGGAAATTTGAGAGTAGAGGGGACTTATATCTCACTCCCTATCTGTAGTCCTGGAAAGAAGCACATTTCCAGAATTCCCCAAGCACCATTGAAAGGGGTGGAGGCATAGACTGCGGGCTGAGCCATACAGGAAGAGCAGCCTGAGGTAGTCTGGCATGGTGGGAGTGGGGGGAGGGAGATGGCGAGCAAGCTATTTTGCATACCCTCAGTAAGGATGTGGAGGAGCTCAGAAAGAGTGACTGCTCCAGGGATCTAAAGGACCCTGTGTAGAAAGGAGGCACACAGCTGCAAAGGCCAGGATGGAGCCACCTAGTACTTTTCTCTAATTTTAGCTTAAGGTCTCTCCCAGGAGAGTGGCTGTAAACACTGGCCGTGCCCTGAGGGATCCCCAGGGGATCTGGTCATGGTTTACAACATGCCTCTCAGAGGATACCTCTTCATCCTGATAGGTGACCTAATGCCTACGTGTCCAACTCTCAGCCAGGTGTCCCTCTCATAGGAAGCTTGCTTATATTAGCAGGTGCCCTTGTGGCTCTTGTCTGACCTATATCCCATTTATTGCTCCAGCTGAAGCAGTTCATTACTTACTTTTCACAGAGAGGAAAAGGCAGCATGCCTTGCTAGCAGGGCTACCAAAAAGGGGGAACCATCCAGGACATGTACACTTAGGTTGGGAGAAAGAGAGAGAAAGAAGGAGACCTTGGGGACCAAGATCTTCACTGGGGTCCAAGGCATACCCAGGTAAATTTCCTATAGACATTCTTTTTTTTTCTTTTAGAGAGGATTTTTTTTTTTTTTTTTTTTGCTATAGGGCACATGTGCTCGCCAGAAAGACAGAAAGCAAGAAATCACCCCCCCCCCCCCCGGGGGGGGGTGGCCACTCCACAATCCCTTCTCCTCCATTCTCCTGTCTGGATCTTGGGCATGCACGCACATGAGCGTGGTGTGGGCTTAAGCCACCAGGTCCAGGACTCAAATCACAATCAACTACATGGGAGTCCAGCGACAGAGCCATTGCGCCATCTATTGCTCCCCTGCAGGGAATTCTAATAGGTAGGTTTAGAGCAAGCAAACACAAGTTGGCTGGAGTCACACTGATGGAATCATGCTGTCACTGCAGCATATATGAAAAGTCTCTTTGGGTGTGGGGACCAATGGGACACATTAAGAAGGTTGTACCTACCTGTCCTGTATGGAGGTGGTCACAAGAAGTGGCTGTATAAGGCAGATAATCTGGACCAAACACACTGAGGAACTAGGAGTGCCAGAGAACTAGATGGTGTTGAGAGTGACTAAGTCTTGTTTCTGGTATGAGAAAGTCCAGCTTACATTCAGAATGGAGACTAAGACAACATAAAATTATAGAAATTCATTATATTCCTCTGTCCCATTGTTGTACCTTATGGCTAACAATAATCACCACTCTGGGGCGAGCAGGTGGCATGGTAGTTAAGGCGCTAGACTCCCACATGGCTGACCATGATTTAAGCTGTGGACCTGGTGGCTTGCTTTCTCACTTTCCCTTCTCTCCCTCTCTCTCTTGTCAAGTTAAAGGAAAAAAAAAAAAGTAAATAAAGTTAAATAAATAATTCTTTAAAAAAATTATCACTTCCTCCTGAACCTTAAATACAACACTGAAAAGCAGGAGAGCCCCAAATTGATGAAGAACATCCCATTGTAAATTGCCATTTTAGCCAAATTGAGTGAGATTAAGTTTTTAAATAAAGGCATTATTGAATGAAGGTTTTAGATGGAAATTAAGTTCAATTATAGAACAAGATTATGTTTTCTTGCACACCTAAATCTGTATTCTAAATAATAAATTCACAGGCTTTACTTTGTCATACAAGTTAAAATGTGGTTTGAAAACCATAAATTGTACCATGAAATTTCAGATTAGAGCCAACTCTGTAGTCTACCAGCTAAAAGAGCCAGATCCCACATGGCCAACTAGAGTTTAAATCCTCGCCAGCTTAAAAAACAATCTAGGCATGTGTGCATGCATGCCCGGAATTCTAACAGGATGGAGAAATGGAGGAGACAGGATTGCAGTGTGACCATGCTCCTATTCTCTCTCTCTCTCTTTCTGTCTCTCTACGGTAAGTGTATGCACCCTCTGGCCAATAAATAGTGAGATTAATGTTACTTTACTAGTCCAATCCTATTTGCATCATTTGTGGATTTGGTGCAAGGCTGAGTCAATGAATATTTCCCTGAACCACTGTCAACATTTCTAAAAATACACATTTTCCAATAACTAATCTTATCTACTGCAAGGATCTCTCTTGAATTAATATTGACATTCATGAAATAAAAAAATGTTAATCGTAAGTATAGCTGCGCCTTGGAGGGCAAAATCAAGTAGTTGTATGCCTAAGAAATTAGTTCTTCAAATTTTACTGAGGATGCCAGTTATTTCATTTTACTCCTAGAGGCAGAACTGTTTTGTATACTTTAATCAAAAAAAATTTTGTTTGCCTTCACTTTCCCACCCCCATAGATCTTAAAATATTTAAGGCAGAGGAACTCTATTAAAGTTTATAGAGACATAGTATGTGGGTTGTTTTCTTTTTAAAAAAATTTCTTAAAAGTATTATTTAACTTTCTTTCTTCTTTCTTTCTTTCTTATTTGACCAGAGAGGGACAGAGTAAGAGTGAGAGAGAGCTAGTGAGAAAGCAAGCCACCATATCTGGGACTCAAACCATGGTCGGCCATATGGGAGTCCAGCACCCTCAACCACCACACCACCATGTGTTGTTTTCAAGAGGTGATAGTTTGGGACCAACAGGTGGTATTGAGGTTAAGGTGCTGGATCCCACATGGCTGACTCTGTAGTTCGAGTCTGGGACTCAGTGGCTTCAAAAACACACTGGACACATTTGTGTGCATGCCCAAAATCCCAAGAGGAGAGTAGAGGAGAAGGCACTAAAGTGTGGCCATCCCCTTTTGGGGGGGGTGATTTCTCTTTCTCCCCTCTTTCTCTCTTCTTGTAAGTGCACTCACCCTGTGGCAAAAATGTAAAAGAAACATAAACAGAGACCAGCAGATGGCATAATGGTTATGTCACCGGACTCCCATGTAGTCAACCGCAGTTCAAGTCCAAGACCTGGTGGTTTAAAAGTCACACCAGGCACGTGTGTGTGCTCAAAATCCTGAGAGGAGAATGGAGGAAAAGGGATTGCAGTGTGGCCATCCCCCTTGGGGGACGTGATTTTTTTGCTTTCTGTCTCTCTGGCGTGTGCATGCGCCCTATAGCAAAAACAAAGCAAAAGAGGTGGTAGTCTGAGAACTCAAAGTAGCCTTTCAGGGAGCCTCTGGTGATATGTCCAAGTAGAGGTGCTAAATACAGTGCTTTTTCACAAAAAAAAGACCAAAATAAATAATTAACAACTGATATCCAGCAGCAGCCTCCATTAATAGCTCAGACATCTGTAATTTTTCTGTAGGGAAATCCTGCAGCTTTCTACAGGCCCTGAACCCAGTTTGGGGATCAGTTAGGAGGCCTACACTGAGTTGCCCCAAGAGTTCATGATGCATGTACCCTCCCTCATCCGGCTGTGGCTACTCAAAGCCATCTTGTGACTACACCCACCTGCATTCCACAGAAGCCTTGCCCTCAGATGCCCACACTGGAAGTCATTGACGCGGTCTTGCACCTCCCCCATGCATCCTGTGGGAGCTGCCAGGTGAACTATCTCATTGACAGCTGAGCTGCTAGAGAAGCTCAATCCCGTGTTCCATGCAGAAGTGTCAGGCAGGTAACCTCAGGCACAACCACATGTTGCACTTAGCACCCTGCCCCCCAAATTATAAAAAATATGATCAAGAGCTTCAGTAACATACTTGATCAAACAGAAGAAAGAAGAATTTCTAAACTTTGAGATAGGTCTTTTGAGATAACCCAGTCAAGAAGAAGAAGAAGAAGAGAAGGAGGAGGAGAAAGAGGAGGAGGAGGAGGAGGAAGAGGAGGAGGAAGAGGAAGAGGAGGAAGAGGAAAGAAAACCTATGAAAAAAGCCAGAAAAATGATTTCATGAAATAATAGCTGAGAACTTCCCAAGTCTTGGGGGAGATATGGACATTCAGACAGGAAATTGAAAGAATCCCAAATAGATTCCACCCCAAAAGATATTCTCTGAGGTATGTTACAGACAAACTGTCAAAAGACAAAGATAAACAGAGAATTATAAAAGCAGCATGAAGGGACAGTTGGTGGTATGGCAGTTGGGTGGCTAGATCCCACATCGCCAACTGTAAAATTTGAGTCCGGGACCCTGTACCTTGAGGAACATACTGAGTCTGTGTGCCCAAAATCCTGAGATGTGGATGAGAAGGGACTCTGTCATAACCATCCCCAATGGAAGGTGCACATGCCCTCTGGCAAACTGAAAACATAAACAAAACTTGAGGAAAGTGTCAAGTCACATATAAGGAAGATGATACATTCTTATCATCAACCACTTTGACTAACAGCATATTTCTCAGCAGAAATTGACAGGCTGGAAGAGAATGGGATGATACTTTCCAAATGCTGAAAGTAAAATACCTGTCAGCCAAGAATACTATACCCAGCAAACCTATCCTTTAGAATTGAAGGAGAAATAAAATCTTTCTCAAACAAGCAAAAACTCACGGAATTCATTATTACTAGACTGGTCTTACAAAACTACCGTAAGGGATCCTACATCTGGGAGAGAAAGAACAATAATCCCAACATAGAAACACACAAAAATACTAAATTCACTGGTAGACCAGATATACAAACAAGAAACAGAAAGGAATCACACCTTATCATTACAAGAAATCACTGAGACATAAAAATAGACAATAAGAGATGAAGAAAGAAATAAAGAATATGCAAAGCAACCAGAAAATATCTAACAAAATGATAGGAGTAAGCCTTCACCTATCTATAACTCTGAATATGAATTAGATTAGACTAGATTCCCCATTTAAAAGGTGTATACTGGCTGGGGGCAGCAGATGATGCGGGTACTCACATGGCTGACCAAGTCTTGAGTCCCATACCTGGCAGCTTGCTTTCTCACTTTCTCTCTCTCTGTCCCTCTCTGGTCAAATTAAATTAAATAAAGTTAAATAAAATAATTATTAAAAAAAAGAAAAGATGTATACTGGCTGAATGGATAAAAAAAGATCCAACTATTATATATGCTTCCTACGAGAAACTCATTTCGCCTTTTGAGCCAGACGTAGACCAATAGTAAAAGAGAATGAATATTCCATGCAAATGGAGATCCAAAGTGGGCAGGAGCAGCTGCACTTACATCAGTTAAAATGGACTTTAACCACAGTTGATTACATGGGAATCCAACAATGTAAAGATAAAATAAAACCACGTGGCACACTTGCACAAGGTGTGAACACAGCAGGACACACCTCAGATTTAAAATGGCTTCTGAAATCAGCAAGAAAAAGAAGAAGCCAGAGGTGATACGTGCTTTACAAATTAACAAAAAAGAAAAAAATTAAAGAGAGAGAGAGAGAGACAGAGAAAGGACAGAGGTTGCCCTACCTGTCTGAGGGGTCTGGAAGATGGGGTTTAGAGCAGAGCTTCAGTAGCCTTGGTCCCTGAACATGGCAGGACACCTGCTTCCCCCCCTCACCTTTTAAAGCTTGTCTATTTATTCCATAAGCATGAAAGACAGATAAAAAGCATCTCTAACAGTATCTTGAAGCTGACATCAACCTCCAGTTTCAGCCAGCTCCAAATCATGGGAATATGTGTCTGGCATAATTAGGGAGGTCTTTGGATGTGAACTGCAGATATTCCCTTGTTGGCCAGCCTCACAGAGCATCACATTTTACTGTGCACTGTCACCCATCCCCCTCCTGTTTTCTTCTAGTAGTTTTATAATCTGGGGTTTTACATCCAATAATTTAACTCGTTTTGAGTTAATTTTTGTATATGAAGGCTTGATTATGGCTGCAAGTTTGGCTTCCAAGTTGGGTCATTCACATGACTTTTGGCAGGTGGCATCAGAACTTCCCACCTGGGCCTCTTCATAAGACTACTTGAATGTCCTCAGGATATGGCAGCTGGCTTTCCCCAGTGTGACTGATATGGGTGGTGGCGGGGTGGAGGGAGCACTGCAAAGACTTGTTATAACGTTGAGAAGTTTCACAGTCATTTCAGCCACATTCATTTAAAGAGTTTATGCTACAGTTTTGATGTCGCCCCAACATTCATGTGTTAGGACTTGACTGTATTTCAAAGGTGTTAAGTGAAAACTTCCCTTGGGCCAGCAGATGGCGGGGAGGTTAAGGTGCTGGATCTCATCTGGGGGGCTGTGAGGTTCCAGTGGGACTTTGGGACTTGAAAAATCATGTTGGGTGCCTGTATGCATTCCCAAAATACTAAGAAGAGACTGGAGGGGAAGGGGTTGCTGCTGAGTGGCCATCCTCCTTTGGGGGTTTGGGGGGGTAATTTCTCTTTCCCTCTCTCTCACTGTCTCTTTCTGGTGAGCACACATCACACACGCTCTATAGCAAAACACTAAAAAAACAAACAAAAAAAACAAAAAACAAAAAAAACAAAGAGAAAATTTAATCCCCTTATGGTGTCCCAGGGTGGGGCCTATGGATGGGATAAGGTCATAAGGATGGAGACTGTAATGAGTTCCGGTGGATTTATACACAGAGGGAATGAGACCAAACAGGAGAGAGAAATTCCCTGATACAGACCATGCTCTGCTCGGCTAAAAGTTCTGCCTTTCACCATTTTGTGATGCCTTTGGACTTTCCAGCCACCAGAATCATGAGTTTTGCAAACAAACCTCTATTTTCTTTATAAATCACCCAGTCTCAGGTATTTCTGTTAGGAGTACAAAAACCAAGTCACTAAGTCTCACTCTCAATTAAGGGGAGGGAAATCAAGCTTCACATTTTAAGAAGAGAGTATCAAAATTAATTGTTGGTGGGGCTGACAGGTGGCATAGTGATTAAGGCAGCTAGACTTCCACATGGCTGACTGTAATTCTAGTCCTGGACCTGGCAGCTTGCTTTCTCACTTTCCGTCTCTCTGTCTCTCTCTGGTCAACTTCACACACACACACACAAATACAATGAATAAAATAAAAAAAATTAATTATTGGCTAAAACCTCTAGGGTAGGGAAGAGGGAAAAATCAATTGAACAGGAACAGGACTGGGAAGGGAATTTTCACCATATGGGTTTACACTCCTTATGTATTTACATATTAGCCAAACAATGAATTGCATTTGTCTTACAAAGTAATAATAAAAAGCTGTTTGGGGGACCAGCAGTTAGTGTAATAGCTATGCCGCTGGACTCCCACCTAGTCGACCGCAGTTCGCGTACCGGACCCGGTGGCTTAAAACTCACGCCGGGCTGAGTGCCCAAGATCCCGAGAGGAGAATGGAGAAGGGATTTCGGCATGGCCGCAATCCCTTCTGGGGGGTGCTTTCTGTCTCTCTGTCGCTCTGTGTCTGTCTGGCAAGCGCACGCACCCTATAGCGAAAACCGCTCAGAAAAAAAAAAAAAAAAAGCCTCTAATCTGAAGGGAGGCTTTAAAAAAAAACCTGTTTGGTAAAGAATTGGAAGAGACATGAATGAAAAAATTCAAGATGTGAATGGAAGAAATTGGTTGAGGTGAAATTGACCTTTGCCCAGGAAAAAGGGAAGGTCTACTAGGTGCTTACCCTGGGTTTTTCCTGAGTTAAGTCTCACTTCCCAGGGCAAGCCGTTGGGGCCAGCAGGAGTTCTGGTTAAAGGAGTGGGGGCCACTACTTGGTCACTCTTTATTTTAAATAATACTGAATGGCACACAATGGCATTTCTGGATAATGCTTTACTTACAAGCGCCACCTTTTTGTTCGTCCAAAACCCCTCTCAGGTTTGACAGCAATTCTTTTTTAAAAATAATTATTTAACTTTATTTATTTATTTAAATTTGACCAGGAGGGACAGCGAGAGAGAGAGAGAGAGAGAGAGAGAGAGAGAGAGAGAGACACACACACACAAAGCCGGACCGGGCCTCTGCCATGTGGGAGTCCAGCGTCTTTAATGACCATACCACCTGCCCACCCCGAAAGCTATTCCTTATCATAACTTGCACAGATTGCCAAGTAATCCGAGGGGTAATTACACTGAGAGATATACTGTGTATAAAGACGTGGCATGAAACCAACAGGTTTATTGTCTATAAAAAGATCGTTAAGGTCGAGGGCACTCCTGTGTGCAGTACTGTTCTTTCTCCCTGCGGCCCGGTCACTTCCCAGCACAAGTCATATGCAAGGAAAGACAAAAGTTTTACAAACAAAACCAGCTAGTTTGTTCTAACCCCTAGAAAACGCCGTAAGTCCACTTGCAAGCCATTTAGCTGCAGTTACTCCTTTTGAAGGGTCAGGGAGTCCAGGCAGAGGGCGCGCCCTCTCCGCGCCCGACCGCAGCGAACCGGTCCTTCTGCCGGTCGTGGGGACCCTGGAGTCCAAAGGATCCGGGCAATGGCAGTGGAACCGCCTCGTGACTGGCGTCTGGGGTGCTCAGGGCACAGCTCCAGGCCGAGCGGCGTCTACCCTCACGTGGCCTCGGCTCCCCGGGTTCGTGGGGTGGCGGGGGTGTCACCAGTCACTGGCTGCAGGCCCAGGTGGGGAGGACGCAAGGGGAGGCGGAGGGAGGCCACGTCACCGACGCGGGACCACAGGCGGGGCCGATGGGACCAGAGGAAAGAAAGAGCGGGCCCGCCGGGCGGGGAGGCGGTGGGCGGCGCCCGGTCTCCTCCCGCCCCGCCGCTGGGTCCGAGCCTCCGGGTCCTTTCCCGCCGCTTCCGGCGCCTTCGCGGCGCGCCCCGCCCCGCGCCGGCTCTGCCACATCCTCCGGTGACGTCAGTCGGCGCCGCCATATTGGAAAGGCGCCGCCGCCGCCGCCGCCTCCGCTTCCTCCGCTTCGGCGTTCGGGTTGTGTCCCGGGCCGCGGCTGTAAGCCGAAGAAGCACCTCTCCCGCCCCGCCGACGCCCGGCCCTCCCACTTCTGCCGCCCTGTCTCCCCATGACTACCTCCAGCCCCGCAGCCGACGGACGTCGCCCCAGCCCCTGGGTTTAACACGGAAGCCCGGGTCGGGGGCCGCGGGGGAAGGAGGAGGGAGACCCGGTCGGTCCCGCGTCCCTGTCGGCCCGGCACGGCGTCTCGGCCGGAGCCATGACCTCGCTGACCCAGCGCAGCTCGGGCCTGGTGCAGCGGCGCACCGAGGCCTCCCGCAACGCCGCCGACAAGGAGCGGGCTGCGGGCGGCGGCGGTGGCGGCGGCGAGGACGACGCGCAGAGCCGCCGCGACGAGCAGGACGACGACGACAAGGGCGACTCCAAGGAAACGCGGCTGACCCTGATGGAGGAGGTGCTCCTGCTGGGCCTCAAGGACCGAGAGGTGCGGGCGCGGCCGGCAGGGCGAGGGGCGGCGGCGCGGAGCCCGGGCGCAGGTGGGCTCCCGGCCCGAGCACCTGCCCTGGCTCGTGGGCACTGCTCCCTGGGATGCCCGCCTGCCCGAGAGTGTTGGACTGGGGTGCCCCCCGCGCGGCCCAGTGCTTTCCCGTTCTTCCCCGTACGGACTGCCTGGATTTTTCTTCCCCCTTTCTCACACTTCCTTTTGACATCCCGGCAATCTGTATTTCTTCCTCGCTTTTTTCCGCGTGTTTAACCCTCGTAAACGTCAGGGTGCAGTTCCATCCCCGAGACTCCCTGGTAGACTGAGACTCTGGGGACCGTCAGCGCCCGAACTCTTGTATCTTTAGGAGCCGAGAGGGTTCCGGGGATCTGCTTGCTTGGATATTATTGCTATTTTTTTTTTTTTTTTTTACAACTTTAACTAAGGCGTTTGGATGTATGAAAAATTTCGGTGAAATGATAATGGAGGAAAAAGTTATTTTGATGCGTAAATTTAAAAGTCAAAATTCTCATAAAACCTGGAAAATAACTTTCTAGAGGGGTACTTGTTCCGAGTGAGATTATTTTTAGTATCGCCTTTTAGTTTTGTCTTGCCATCTTAAGGAAGCGCTTTTTTCGGGAATGCTTGAAATTTCCAGGTTTACGATCTGTGACAGGCCTCAAGAACTTTAGGTAAAATTGTAATAGATTGTGTTCTGACTCAAATGATTATTTTTCACCCCAGTATCCAGAATTTTCACACACAGAAAAGTTGAAAAAAAAAAAAGCAACAGTGAGCACATGCATGCACATACTCATCTCTTAGATTATAAAATTAACATTTTGCTATATTTGCTTTATCACTTATCCATCTGTCTACAAATGATTATTTAAAAAAAAAGAGACCTGCAAATCAGGCAACTGGTTAGTTATTCTGTAAATCTTGTGTGGTGAAGCTTGTGTTCTCTCAGTTTGGAAATTATAGAGAACATGTTTTAAGAAAAACTGAAAAATAGTTACGTTTTGTTTGGTTTTAAGAAAGTTTCCTAAATTCATGAAGATGGGCAAAAATGTTTTTATTTTTATGAAACAACTCTTTCTAGGTCACTGAAACTTAACACATATGTTAATAGATGAGTTTTTAAAATTATTTAATTTATTCTTTTAAAAAAATATTTTGACCACAGTGACACACACACACACACACACACACACACACACACAGAGAGAGAGAGAGAGAGAGAGAGAGAGAACAATCACCAGTTCTGAGACTGGAACTGTGGTCCGCTCTGTGTATCCAGAGCCCTAGCCATGCTGGCCCCAATAGATGAGTTTTATATGGACGGTGTGTGGACTCCTGATATTTAGTAATTGAATTACATACTTACTTTGATAGAATTGTCTAAGGCACTTGCAGTATCTTGGTTTCCCACTTCTCAGCTCTTAATAACAGTCACCATGAGAAAAAGTTGATGTCCCTTTGGCTATAAGAGAGGCCCAGTTCCTGTTTAATTATTGAGTTGTGGTGATGAAAGCAGGCTGTATGTGAAATTCCTTTTCGTTCTTTGGATTTTTGGATTAAGAGACCAAAAAAACCCAAAAAAACCCCCAAAAAACCCCAGATGTTAGTGTCCCAGTAACGTGATTTTAGAAAGTATTCAACTTTTTTAGGTTTCACAATTTGGATTCTTGGTGATGAACCTTTGTCTTTAAGTCATTTTTTCCTCGGGAGAGAAGTAGCAGATTACTGTAGACATTTTAGAAAATGCAAAATGAAGAAAACATTCCTGAGTGAATATTTGGATTTATAGTTTCAAGAATTTTTAGTGTAGATAAAAATCTATATAAAACTTAAACAAATAAATTGAAACAAAACTAGCTTTTAGTGTTGAGTAACATGAAATGAGAAATTATAGTAAAGAAGACCTTTTGGTTTTTTTTCAAGTATGTGTTGCTCTAAAAGTTTAAAGCATATTAACATTTTGTTTTCTTGTTACTGGTTCTTATGAAGGTAGTTTTTAAAATTTATTGAAGTTTAGTGTTACATAATTTAGACAATTTAAAATTCTTTGATGGCAGTCAGTTGAATCCATCAGTTGTGTTTATTTTGGTGTCAGTAGTCACTCACTGTATTTTGCAAGTTATGGGCAAGGTCCTAGACGCTAGCTAATTCTGAGCATTATTACTTGGCCGAGTTCAGCAACCACACAGGAACATTTTTTCCCTTCTGCTTTGTAGGCAAATCCAAGGAGTTGGGGTAGGCTGGGATTTTGCATTACTGCCTTCTTACCCTGAGCTCAGGCATTTATGCTTGTTAATATTAAATTCAGTATACTGAAATTTAATATTAACAAGTCTCAAACTTATCCATAGTGCATAGCTTAATATATTCATTGCTTTAACTTTGCACTCATCTTTGTTATAGCTGGGTACTCAGGATTTTTAAAAGCTGAGCCAGCAGGTGGCATGGAGGTTAAGATGACTGGAACCCATGTGATTTACAGTGTGGTTCAAGTCCCAGATCAGGTGATTGAAAATCATGCCCTTAGCTGGGACCAGCAGTTGGCATAATGGCTATGTCGCTAGACTCCCATGTAGTCAACTGCAGTTTGAGTCCCGGAGCCTGTGGCTTAAACTCACACCAGGCGTGTGTGTGCTAGTGTCCAAGATCCCGAGAAGAGAACGGAGGAGAAGGGATTGCCGCATGGCTATTCCCTCTGTGGGGTGATTTCTCGCTTTCTGTCTCTCTGATTCTCTCTGTCTTTCTGGCTAGCGCACGCACCATATAGCAAAAACCTCTCCAAAAAGAAAGAAAGAAAATTATGCGCTCTGCATGTGTATGAATGCTCAAAATCCCTAGAGAGATTATAGTGAGGCCTTCTTCTGTGGGGAGTGATTTCTCACTTTCTCTGTCTCTCTGACAAGCAAATGTGCCCTATAGCAAAACCTAAAAAAAAAAAAAAAAATTAAAAGCTAAATTGAATGTGGGCAGAATTTTAATTTTGGACGTATTTTATTATATATACGTGACTAACCTTATCTGAAACAGACAATCAGACAATCTAAGAAAATGCTAAATGATGAGATTAATTTAATTTATTTATTTAAAAGAATTATTTTGTTTAACTTTATTTATTTAAATTTGACCAGAAAGGGACAGAGTGAGAGAGATAGGGAAAGTGGGAAAGCAAACCACCAGGTCCGGGACTAGAACCGCAGTCCTCCATGTGGGAGTCCAGTGCCCTTAACCACCATGCCACCTGCCAGCCCCTAGATTAATTTTATTTTTATTTAAAAAAATAGAGAGTGACTCATTTACATTTTTTGGCTTTAAATTTTTTTCTGTTGGAAAATAATAAACCTGCAGGAAAGTGCACATAAACATGATGAATTTTTATAATCTGAGCACACCCATTAAACCAAGCACCAAGAGTAAGAATGTGACCAGCTCTCCAGAAGCCTACTTCAGTGTTTTTTCAGCACTACCCATTCCTTTCAGCACTACCCATTCCTTAACGGTAACTAATAGCTTAACTTAACTCTGGATGCCTCCAACTCCAGAGAGGGTAAAGGGAGAACCTACCCTGCTCCGCCCCCAGCAATGGAGCATAGTCTCTCTGCAATCTCCTCTTCATTTCTTCACCCTGTTGGGATTTGGACATTTATGAACATGTGTCCTGTGTGTTTTTTGATTGACCTTGTGGGATCCAGCTGCTCTACTTATTAGACTGCAGAACCAGCCCTTACTTCACTTTCATAATCTACAATATTAAAAAAAATTGTTTTAGGGGTCAGCAGGTGATGTGATGGTCAGGGTTGACCATGGTTTGAGTCCTGGCCTTGTTGGCTTGCTTTCTCACTTTCCCTCTCTCTCTTTCTGGTGAGTGCACATGCCCTGTGGCAAATTTAAAAATAATAATAATAAAAATAAAATGTTAAAATTTTTGGCAGAGTGTTGTGTGCATGCATGTGTGGGAGAAAGAAAGAGCGAGAGATGGGCGCCTTCTGTAGGCTCTTGTCCCATTGCAGTCTCCTAACTTCAGTCCCCTAGTCTGTTGGCTCTTGGGCACAGTGCTTCAGGCTGACTTGACTGGGGATATGAACCCCAGTCGTCATGTGAGATCAACTTCTCTTGAGCATTATATTACTGCTATGCCATGGAGCTGGCTTTATAATATACAATATTTAAAAACTTAGTTTGACTTATATTGAATCAAAATTTTCCTTGCTGAACGGAAGATTCAGTTTGCCAATAAGCAAGGTCTGGCTTCAAATTATGTGTTAGAGGTGAGTCTAAAGTCTTTGCAATTGATTTCTTTTCTGGTATATTTAAGTACATGTCTCTGATTTTTTTTTTTTTTTTTTTTTTTTTTTGCCAATGATTGGCCCTTCTGCCTTTTATAAAATACAAATATGCCTAGGCCCCTCGGGATTTTGATGCTCACTCTGAGTGGAAGATGAATGACACAGTTTTGAAATAATTCTTCAAAGGCCACAAAAAGGATGGCAGATAGATGTACACTTTAATTCATCTTTGAAATAATTAGCAAGATTTCTGTAATTATCTCTGTGGTTTAGGAGAAAAGGCAGCGAAAGTATCAGATATGTGAGGGGACTTCAGAAAGTTCATGGAAAATGGCATTAAAGTATACATTTATTTTGGTGCAAAAAACAATTGAAATTCCTGCAGTTTTTTCATAATATGCATTTTTCAAAAGCTTTTTGAAGACCCTCTTGTATTTTCCTTTACCCATTTTTTTTTTTTCCCCATAGGTGCTTCCAATAGAACATTTTCGGAATGCTTTATTGAGAATTACTTCATGTAACTGGTATCATATACTTGAGGCTTAGGGCCAGCAGGTGGCATGGTAAAGGCTCTGGGCTCCCGCATAGATACCCATAGTTCAAATTCTGGACCTGATGGCTTGAAAATCACGCTGGGGGAGGGGAACAGCAGGGGGCCGACCATGGTTCAAGTCCTAGGTCTAGTGGCTTGCTTTCTCTCTTTCCCTCCCACTTTCAGTGTCTGTCTGGTCAAATTGAAATAAATGAATGAATGAATAAAATTAAATAAATAATTCTTTAAAAAAAAAAGAAAAAGAAAATCACTCTGGGTATGCGTGTGCCCCAATCCCAACAGAACGGAGGAAAAGGGATTGTGGCTTGGGCCATCCCCTGGGGGGGGGGGGTGATTTCTCACTGTCCCTTCTCCAACAAGGCTCAAACCCTATGGCAAAAACCTTAAACAAAAATCCCCAAAACACCTGAGCTTGGGGCAGGACTGGGAGAGGGGAGGAGAGAAAAAAGGAGGATGGACATGGGGGAAGGGGTGGGAAAGAGAGTATGCATACCTTCTAGGGCATCTGGTCATGCCACAATCCCTTTTTTCTTTAATTTTTGATTTCCTTTAGGATGAACTCCCTGGTGTGAAGCCTATGGAGCCTAGGACTTGAACCCTAGTCAGCAATGTGAGATCTGACTTCCTCTTTATGGTGCTTAACAGTTGCACTATGGGGCCAGCCTATGGTGTCATATACTTTTGAATATCTTCACTGGGGACAAATATTAGAATTTGAGGTTTGGGACCAGCAGATGGCTTAGCAGTTATGTCGCTGGACTAGGACTATCACATGGCTGACCGCAGTTTGAATCTCAGACTGGTGGCTTGAAATTCATGCTGGGGAATGTGTGCATGCGTATGCGTGCCCAAGATCCTGGGAGAATGAAGATGGGATTGCAGGGTGGCCATTCCCCTTTGGGGTGATTTCTCACTTTCTCTTTCACTATGTCTGTCTTGTCTATCTTTCTCTACCTGGTGATCTCACATGCCCTAAAGCAAAAACCTCTACAAAATTTTTTTTTTTTTTAAGTTTGAATACTCTTATTTTAACTGACCAGGTATAATTTAGAGTTTGCCTGTAATAGCACAAATAAAAGGCTTTACAGTCCTGGTTCAAGGTATGCCAATGGAATAGCACGAATAAAAAGACAGGCTTTATAGTCCCGGTCCAAGGTGTGCCTTTGTTTTGAATATCTCTTTAATTTTCTGAGCCTGAGATAGCACATATAAAATGGAAAAGTAATCCTCCTCCATGGTTTTGGTTGTACTGTTGTGGGCATTTATTGGTTAACGTTCCACTCTGTCTTCCCTCTGTTTTGTCTTTGAGGGTTTGTTCCCCACTGTGTGTGGCTTTGACATGCTCTCTTGACGCATATTCCCCTACCCATTTGTGGTGCAGCCAAACTGTCCTTGTCCTATCCAGTCAGATGATGCCCCGAAGGATTTCCGTAGGGTTTTCATAGACCTTTTCAAAGTACTGTCAGTGTGTAGGTCAGACTGTTCTCCAACATGGTGCTTTGAGCTGCTTTCTCCCTAGACCGTTGGTGCTTTTTCCATCCTGATTTTTCCGGTCATCATTCAGTTTTGTAAGTTTCAGCAGCCTTCCAGTAAGGTCCCTTTTTAAAAATAGTCTGAGTCAGTTACTGATGTTCCAAATTCTTGCAGACAAGAACTTCAGGACAATGCCTTTACTTCATATCTTTTTTTTGGGAGAGATTTTTGCTATAGGGCGCGTACGCTCGCCAGACAGACAGAGACATAGAGACAGAAAGCAAGAAATCACCCTCCAGGGGGGTTGGCCACGCCGCAATCCCTTCTCCTCCATTCTCCTCTCAGGATCTTGGGCACGCACGCACACGCGCCCGGTGTGAGTTTTAAGCCACCAGGACCAGGACGTGAACTGCGGTCGACTATGTGGGAGTCCAGCGACATAGCCATTACGCTAACTGCTGGTTCCCTTTACTTCATATCTTGAAAAATAAATAGATTCATGAGCTGGATAGTGTACACTTAAGGTAAAATGTCAATAATTTTAATATTTTTTTTGGGGGTAGAGATTTTTGCTATAGGGCGCGTGCACTCGCTAGACAGAGAGAGACATAGAGAGAGAAAGCGAGAAATCACCCCCTGGTGGGGATGGTCACGCCGCAATCCCTTCTCCTCCATTCTCCTCTCGGGATCTTGGGCATGCACGCACACACGCCCGGCGTGAATTTTAAGCCACCGGGTCCGGGACGCGAACTGCGGTCAACTATGTGGGAGTCCAGCGACATAGCCATTACGCTAACTGCTGGTTCCCAATAATAAGTTTAATTAAGATATCAATAATTAAGTTTAACTAAAATAATGGAATGACTTTTGTGTGTTTTTTAAAAATATAATTATTTAATTTTATTTATTCATTCATTTATTTTAATTTGACCAGAGAGAGACAGAGAGAGAGAAAAAGTGAAAAAGTAAGCTGCCAGTCCGGGACTTGAACCGTGGTCAGCCACGTGGGAGTGTCTAGTACCTTAACCACCACGCCACCTACTGGTCCCTTTCTGTGTTTTTTTACACTGACTCCAAGGATGCATTTCATTTTTGGAATAAGTTTCCTGAGATCACTACTTTGAAACATAGCACTTTTCATGAAGTATAACTTTTTTTTCTTTAATTGCCAGGATATGAACATGTTCTCCTGAGAAAGAGAGAGAGGGAGAAAGCACCTTCCAGTGGGGGCAATAATCACATCCAGTCCTTTTTCCTCCATTTCTCTGTCCCATCAGGGTTCTGGACTTGCCTGAATGCGTGCCTGGATTGTTTTTAAGCTGCCTGGGGCTGCGATTCAAACTTCAGGGCTGAAGTTCACACAGCTGTTGGCCATGTGAGATCCAGCTTCCTGTGCATGGTGCTTAAGCACTGTGCTCTGGGTTCGGCTGTATTATGGTGTTTTTTCAAAAATTCCTTTCCATACATCTAGTGATATATTCCATCTTTACTTATCAAGTGTGTAAATGAGAGATTCAGAATTTCAAGATATTCTAAGATTTTTTAATAATTTAAAATGTAATAAAGACTTTGGAGTTTTGGAAAAATACTGTGATTTCTTTTCCTTCCCTCCCTCCCTCCCTCCCTCCCTCCTTCCCTCCCTTCCTTCCTTCCTTCCTATTTGACCAGAGAGGGACAGCATGAGAGAGGGAGAGAGAGAGAGGGAACGTGAGAAAGCAATTTGCCAGGTCCGGGACTCGAACCGTGGTCAGCCATGTGGGAGTCTAGTGCCCTCAACCACCATGCCACCTGCCAACTCCTGTGATTTCTTTTTTAATATAAACAATAGTCTCATCTGAATATTTGAAAGGTTTGGATTTTCCAATTATTTTTAGACATTGGGCTGTTGGAAAAGTCATGACGTATTTTTTTCTATATATTCCTATGCAAAAATGTGGCGTGACTTTTTCAACAACTCAGTATTTAAACACCAGTATGGAGTACACAGGATCTCAAACATTAGCTTTAGTATAGGTGTATGTGTGTGTGTACATATGTGTGTATATATGTATTTTTTTTTTAATAGGCAAGCCAAAGGGCAGATTTGCTCACCAGAGAGAGATGAAGAAAGTACCATCCAGTAGGCCTGTGTGGGGGTCATGGTCATGCCTTAGTCCCTCTTCTTTTTTCATCCTGTTGGGATTTTGGGCATACACATACACTCGCTAGGGTGTATTTCAAGCTACTAGGGCTGAGATTTGAACTGCATTTGGCCAGGTTGGATCAGTCTCCCTTAATTAGGCTGTAGGGCCAGCCAGGGCTTATAAGGTTGAAATTACTTTAGTGCTTGGGGATTTTTTTCACAGTGTGGGCAAAATATTCACTGATTCCTCCCAGACGTAATACTAGTATTTGATACTTATTTTATCCTGTCTTGAGAGTCCCTGTATGTATTATTTGATTTTATCTTTTAGAATTGTACTTTGAGAAATTTTCTTTTGTTTCATAGGCAAATCCAAAGTATGGGATAGGCCAGGCTTTTGGATTGGTTTAATTTTGGTTTTAGGGTTGGCCTATATACTTTTTTTTAAGGGTCAAAAGATCCTGAAGGCATTGAACATGTACTTGTTCTTTTATGTCATGTTACACTGTTAACCCAAGTGTACATTTTCTACCGTTACTAATCAGAGTTAGTGATATAATTCAGAGTATACTGTAGTCTTCAGGGGATCTTATTTTCATGTGAGTTTTCTTTTTAGTCAGCACTAAGAGACTGCTTTTCCCACAGTGTAGTGACAAAGACCAAAGTCGGAAGCCTGGCTGCATTTTGAAATTGGTGTTTGTGGCTTTTGGTTTCTCTCATCAGAACTGGAAAGACTGCAATCTGTATCAATGTTATAGTTTAGTATTATAATGTAGTCTAGTAAATGTTGAGGTTTTAACATAAGTATATTTAGAAAATGGGTTATTTCTGTGAATTGTTTGGTTCCTTCAATCTGTAAGAATATAGCTAATACCAGAGTAGTATATTACCCAAAAGGATGCTTCTGGTAAATATGTTTGTTTATTTATTTATTTATTTATGCATTTCCATTTATTTGTTTTTACATTATTTCACAAACATTTACTTTACATATCAAAATAATGTTTGCTCATACTCCATAGTTCTTGACAGTTAATAAGCAACTTTCAAAATTTCAGAATACTGAATTTTAAAGATAATGTTCAAAATAGTTCTTACAATTTTGTATAATTTGTGACTGTAACAATTCTAAAAATAAATTCCCCCCAAAAATAAATAAATAACAAAGAAAAAAAAAAATCCTCTTTTTTTAAAAAAATTTACTTATTCTTGGATATTTGTGTTAGTAGAACAATAACAGACTAACACAGAAGGGAGAAATGACTGTCATCAGTAGTAGAGTGCTGAGTGCTATGAAAAGCATGAGATGATGTAGGGACCAGCAGTTAGCGTAATGGCTGTGTCGCTGAACTCCCATGCAGCCAACCGCGGTTCGAGTCCTGGACCCGATGGCTTGAACTCACACCGGGTGTGTGTGCGTGCCCAAGATCCCGAGAGGAGAGTGCGACGTGGCCATCCTCCCTGGGGGGTGATTTCTTGCCTTCTATCTCTCTGTCTCTGTCTTTCTGGCGAGTGCACATGCCCTATAGCAAAAACCTCTCCAAAAAAAAAAAAAAGTCATGAGATGATATAGAGAGGGCCAGGCCACACATGATCTTTGAGGTCGTTTTAGGGATTTTATATCTTACAGTACGTGCGATTGAGCAATCATTAGGAGACTTTAGGGAGTGCTATACCTAATCTTCATTTAGAAAAAACAAAAAACAAAAAACAAAGTTTTATGTGGAGAATGTATTGAACAAGGCAAGGAAAGGAGGTGGACATAACTTTTTATTTTTGAGAGATTTTTGCTATAGGACACTAGAGCTTGCTGGAGAGACAGAGGCTGAGAGACAGAAAGCAAGAAATCACCTCTCAGTGGAGATGGCCAGGTGGCACTCTATTCTCCTCTTGGGATTTTGGGCACACATGCACACACACCCAGTGTGTGTTTTAAGCTGCTGGATCTGGGATTCTAACCATGATTGACTACATGGGAGTCCGGTAATGTAACCATTATTACTCCATCTGCTGGTCCCAGTAACATCTTGATACACACACACACACACACACACACACACATCTTCTAGTGTTTGAAATGTTTGTCCGTGTTTAGTTTTTATTTAAAGGGGAGGGATAGCGCTAATGATTTAGTAACTTTTTCTCATAATGACATATAGTGACTACCTTTCTGTGTCAATAAGAAACAGATTTCCATGGTATGTGCTCATGGAGAAAAATTCAGATGGAGTAGTCAAAAGTATGGTGTCCTATACTTCTGTGACTGCATGATGGAAAATACTATAACTTAGAAATGAATTAAAAAAAAAAATTACCGGAAGGTACGTGTGCTTGCTGGAGAGAGAAAAACAGAAAGGGAGAACACACCCCTCAGTGAGTTGTGGTTGTGGTCAGGCTACAGTTTGTCCTCCTCCATTTCTTCATCTTATTGGGATTTTGAGCACACACCCACAGGTGCCCACTTTGTTTTTCAAACCACCACCTGGGCTGGGATTTGAACTACAGTCAGCTAGGTGGGATCCATCTCCCATCAACTACTAGGCTATAGGACAGCCCAGAACGTATTATAACATTTTATATGATATATCTTTTTTTTTTTTTTTAAATCTTCTCCTTTTCTTCGTCTTCTTTTTTTTTTTAAGAGTTATTTATTTTATTTTATTTATTACCACTTTTCAATTTGTCCAGAGAGAGAGAGAGAGAGAGAGACAGAGAGAGGGAAAGTGAGAAAGCAAGCTACCAGGTCCAGGACTTGAACTGTGGTCAGCCATGTGGGAGTCCAGTGCCTCAACCTCCATGCCACCTGCCAGCCCCTATGATATATCTTAATTAGGTTTGTGTGAATTAGAAATCTGGTTATGCTGTAGACTGTTGTTGCTTTTTCTAATGGTCTAGAAATCACATTATTACTTTTTTAGGCCTTCAAGTTTTTAATAGCAGATCCTTCTGTGTCCCGTTCTTACTTCTCTACCTGGCAGCCAGTTCTTACTCATTTAAGCCCAGCCGAACTTCCACCTTATCCTTACTCCCTAGGCAGTGTTAGTTGTTCTCACATTCCTTTTGCTTACCATTTTATTTCTAACACCTAGCACAGTGCCTAATATCTTATGGGTATTTATGTATATTTTCAGAATGAACAGGTACATGAATACCATTTTATTCATATCGGTATTTATCAGATTGAATTATAATACTTTCTTTTTTTTTAATTCTGTGTCTTGTATCATGGTTATCTTTATCATCTCTGCTTAGCAGTTTCTTGGCACTTAGAGTGGTTTTTTGTTTGTTTTTTTAAGGTTTTTGCCATGTGTACATGTGCTTGCCTGAGAGAGACAGTGAGAGGCACAGTGAGAAATCACCCCTCAGGGAGGGATGGCCATGCCACAGTCCTTTCTCCTCCGTTCTCCTTTTGGGATTTTGGGTATGCATGCACATGCGCTGGTGTGATTTTCAAACCACCAGGTCCAGGGCTTGAACCATAGTTGGCCTTATGGGAGTCCAGAACCTTAACCACCATGCCATCTGTTGGCCCTGAGATATATTGGGTCATCAGGAAAGTCACAACACATTTTTGCATAGCAAAACACATCTGACTTTGCTGACAAACTAATACATATTCTTAACATTTATTCTAAGAATTAAAAAATTACTTTGGAACCGGCAGATGGTGTAATGGGTACATCACTGGACTCCCACATAGTCAGCTGCGGTTTAAGTCCTGGACCCAGTGGCTTAAACTCAAGCTGGGCACGTGTGCGTGTGTGCCCAAGATCCTAAGTGGAGAATGGAGGAGAAGAGATAACAGAGTGGTCATTCTCTTAGGGGATGATTTCTTGCTTTCTGTCTCTCTGGTGAGCACATGGCCCTATAGCAAAAATCTCTCTCTCTCTAAAAAAAAAAAAAAAAAATGCTGTTAAATATACTTTTTTTTTTTTAAGAGAGATTTTTACTATAGGGTACATGTGTTCACCAGAGAGACAGAAAGCGAGAAATCACTGCCAGGGGAGATGGCCACACTGCAATCCCCTCTCCATTTTCTTCTCAAATACACTTTTTTAAAAAAGGATTATTTCATTTAACTTTATTTTAATTTGACCAGAGAGGGACAGAGTGAGAGAGGGCAAGAGTGAGAGAGAGAAAGTGAGAAAACAAGCTGCCAGGTCTAGACTTGTACTGTAGTCGGCCATGTGAGAGTCTAACACCCTTAACCACTGTACCACCTGCTGGCCCCTCAAATATACTTTTAAAAACATAACTTGTCAAGGTCCAGCTGTGGTGGTGTGTGCTGCCGAGATGCTGTGCTTTGCAGGCTATCACATGGTAGGACAGATCCAGTTCCTGGTCCAATTTAAGGGCCTGGCATCATCGAGTGTGTTCATAATCCTAGCTACTTGGGAGGTTGAGGCAGCAGGGAAAAAAAAGAAAGAAATGTGACTGGACTCCCGTGTAGTTGACTGTGGTTCAAATCCTGGACCTGGCGACTTGAAACTCATGCCAGGCGCATGTGCGTATGTGCATGCCCAAAATCCTGAGAGGAGAATGGAAGAGAAGGGATTGCAGCGTGGTCATCCCCCGGGGGATGATTTCTCACTTTCTGTCTTGCTGTCTATCTCTGTCTCTTCTGCGAGCGCATGTGCCCCATAGTAAAAATATTTCTGTTGAAAATGAAAGAAAAAACTAAACTAGGAAAAAGCCTTTCAAAAATTTAGTTTTTTGAGAAGCAGTCAGAGTCATACTGCTCATACTTTGTTTTATGCTTTCTGCAGTGAAGTGATCAGTGGCAAGTAAGGAAAGAAAAATAAGTAATTCCCACTTATCGGGACTGAAAGGATGCACACTTACATTACTTACTAAATAGATCTTAGAAGGCAAGGCTGGACTCACAGTAGGCCATGACTTTGGAGCCAGATAGGCCTGTTTCAGTTCTAGTTTTGCCATTCAGTAACTGTTGTGATTCCGTAACTTCCCCAAGCCTCAGTTCTACTATTTTGTGAAATCGGGAGAATAATGCCCACTTCAGAAAGTCTTTTGGACATGATGCATATCAAATGGATATGGTGGACATGATGCATATCAAATGCTTGTCATTGTTGTAACATATAGTAAGTAGGCAGTGTATAGTAGAGTATGACTGTACATTTTAAAAAAAAGGATTTGGAAGATTATGTTCCAGATATTAATAGAGTTACCATGAAGACAGACTAGGTGAAGATAGAGGTGGAGAGAGGAGGTAGGGACTTTCAGATGATCTTTTATAAAAAAAGAATTATTATTATTATTTTTAACAAGTGAGTCTTGAGATGTCTCAAGGTGAGTTGCTTAAATGAGTTAAGAGAATGTTATTGGACACTACATTTAAGGAATAAACAGCAGAAGAGTAACGTGTCATGGTGTCTGAACAGGAGCCAGAAAGCCAGGAAGTTAATATTAGGAAAGCCAGAGAGAGAAGGAGGGAATATGGAGTCAAATAAGTATTGGTTTTTTTTTTTTTTTTTTTGGAGAGGTTTTCGCTGTAGGGCGCGTGCGCTCGCCAGACAGAGAGAGACATAGAGACAGAAAGCGAGAAATCACCCCCCAGGGGGAATGGTCACGCCACAATCCCTTCTCCTCCATTCTCCTCTCGGGATCTTGGGCACGCACGCACATGCGCCCGGCGTGAGTTTTAAGCCACCGGGTCCGGGACGCAAACTGCGGTCGACTACGTGGGAGTCCAGCGACTTAGCCATTATGCTAACTGCTGGTTCCCAAGTCAGTATTGTTGAGAGCTATATCAGACTACCCTAGGCTGGGACTGAAAGGAAGTCCTGGGGATTGGCATTTTCACTGTGCAGTACTTTAGAGGAGTTTGTAGTGAGTGGGAAAGAAATAGGATAGGGTTGATCTGTGTGTCTCTGTTGTTTGTATAATGAGTGAACTTTGGATGCCAGTAGGAAGGTGCTAGTATATGTGCTAGAAGTTTAAGATATTTTAGGAGGATGGAATATGAACAAAGGTAAGTCTTGGTAGGAAAGAATAGGTAGAAGGATCAGCCCTATTCTATTGTAATTATAAAAAACAATGAAAGGGTGAAATTGACACATTGAGTTGGTTCATTGTCTTATCTGATGACAGTGAGGTGAGTTCAGAGATTTAGGGTGAATGGATTTAGTAGTAGCGGCTGTGGAGAGTAGTAAGAGCTCTGACTAGGGAATCCATTGGATATGTTTGCTAGGCATTATTTGAAGGCTTAGTTTAAGTTGCAAGACAGTACATTTATATACTGAAATTTCAAAAATTTTTTTTAACCAATTTTTTTTTAACCAACAGTTTGCTAGAGGTCGCGTGCGCTCATCAGAGGGACAGGGAGATAGAAAGCAAGAAATCACCCCCAGGGGGGATGGCCTCGCTGCAATCCCTTCTCCTCCATTCTCCTCTCAGGATCTCGGTCATGCACGCACACGCACCCGGCATGAGTTTAAGCCACCAGGTCTGGGAGTTTAGCGACATAGCTATTACACTAACTGCTGGTCCCTTAACCAACAGCTTGGAAGTACCACATGACCTGCTGGCCCTGCAATATAGTTTTATTATATTTCATTGTTAGTGCTTAACCTTTTGAATTCTTTCTTAAACTTCTGGTGGCTCCCGAAGGTGGCAAGGAGGGTAAGGTGGCTGGATCCCTAAAGGCCAAATGTGCTGTGTGAGACTCGGACCTGGTGGCTTGAAAATTATGCCAGGTGTACCCAAAATCCCAAGAGGGGAATAAAGGAGATGAGATTTGGTTGTGGCCATCCCCTGAGTGGTAATTTGTCACCTTCCTTCTCTCTTGTCTGTCTCTGGCAAGCACATATACCCTAACAAAAAAAGCTTCTGGATAAGTAGCCACTTAGGAGCAGACCAGTGCTTTAATTTAGTGATGAAAACTCTTCTCAGTGTTTGCAGTTTTAGGGAAATCCAGTAAACAATATGCTTTTCTCTCAGATGAGCCACTTGAGAGAAAAAAGGAATCAGGCAGGTGGAGATCTAAGCAAGTATCAGTCTTAACCACTGAGAAAACTCTGAGTTGGATTTACTCAGATCTGCAGTGAGCATTGGGTTTCTTGTACCCCTAAATTTAGACTTTGAAACTTCCCACTGAAAGACTTGTATCTGATCTTCCCTGGACTATTGCCTCTTTTTCTGCTGGGTTCCTTGCTTCTGGATCACATACTATATGAAAAAAGATAGTTCACCCCTGTTTAATTTCACAACCTTATGAGATCTGCCGTAAAGGTTCACCATTGGTTTGCATCTCAAAACCCAGAGGGTATCAACAGCACAAGATTTATTGATGTGGAACTCAGTTCCATTGGGGAAGTCTGTACCAATCTGGTAATTAATAATTATTATTCAAGTACATAGTTGGTAAAAAGTTAAATTGAGTCAAAAGGTAAATCGAGTCATTTAAATTACTTCCCGGGGTCCTCTTCCCTGTGCTTGTGTTCTGTTTCTCCAAATTTTGTTGAAAACAGAGTTGTGCATGGCATCATGTTCGAATGTCTCTATTTTAGTGTTTCTTGCATCCCAGCTTAGCAGTAGTATGACCATATTAGGGTCTTAATAGTAGGTGCCCAGGAGCCAATAAAATCGTGTTTCTCTGGTTTCTTTGGAGGTATTGTATGACCAAATGTACTAGGGATATCTCTGCCATCTCTCATCTTTGTATTTTAGAATATAGAAACTATTGATAATTTCTCATCACGATCTTGAACTTATGAAGCACCAAAATAGTTTTCTTGTGGTCTTCTAACCTTTCTCAGGACCAAGTTATTTCTTCTACAATGAGTAAGGGCCATCTTCCAAGTGCTGTGGCTTTTGGTATTCCTAGTACAGCTGCTGCTGTTTCATCTGCCAATTGATTGGCCAGTGGTCCTCCCTTAGTGTGTTCTTGAACTTTGAGCCTTCCGATGCCATAAAGATATTCCCTGTATTACTGGTGGCAGAATTTTAAACCCAGTTGGGTTTGACATGATTGGTTTCCAAGTGTAAGAGCTATGTACCATTCCTAAATACATTGAATTGGCCATAATAAGCATCACTGATTCTTCTTTACCCTCTCATGATGTGATTACAGATATGAGCTGGTTATGCCTTTGAACCAAGTCATAAATTGTTTGATATTGCTGGTTACTAGTCTTCCCACTTATTTATTTCTTTTTAGTTTTCCTATAAGTGTGTGTGTGTGTGTGTGCTCACCAGAGAGAGAGAAAGACATGGAGGGAGAGAAAATGAGAAATCATCCCCCAGAGGAGATGGCCGAATGATAATCCCTTCTCCTCTCAGGACCCTGGGCATGCTCACCCATGCACCCAGCTTGCCCTCACCTGGTTGGACTCCAGCCATGTAGTTGGCCATGTGGAATCCAGATGCCTTAACCTCTGTGCCACCTGCTGGTCTAGTCTTCCCCGTATATTTTGACTGTATTTACTGAAGCTGGCTTGCTATGCTTGATAGATGGGGTATAAGATTTTTGCTTGATGGATTGGCAGGTGGCGTGGTGTTTGGGGTGCTAGACTCCCACATGGATGACTGTGGTTCGAATCCTGGACCTGGAGGCTTGTCTTTTCACACCCCCCATCAAATGAAATAATAATAATAATAATAAATAAATAAATAAATCTAAAAATTAAACATTTTTGCTTGCACAGAAACATACACATACCTTGCATATATATCCATTCTGTGGTTCTTATATTTGTTTCATAGAAATTAGCAGTTTGTATAAGGATAGATTCCCCCAGGAATTATGGTTCTTGATCTACCTTGTAAAATCATCTTCACGAAATTGGGTAGATTGGTAGTAGATTGGGATTTGGATATTCAGTCATCCAGTTTTGTTCGAAGTTTTAAGTACTCTTCAGTAACTGACAAGTTGGACTCCAGTTTTATTTCTTCATTGCCTTGCACCTATGAGGTCTATGCCACAGGTCTTTCTTCTTCATGAGTTTAGGTTAGCACAATAGCTATAATACTATATATTCTTTAAGGTGCCATCTCTTAAAAAATGCATCCTGATTTCAGGGGCTGGCAAGTGGCATGGTGGTTAAAGGCGCTGGACTCCCACATGGCCAACCACGGTTCAAGTCTCAGACCTGGTGGCTTGCTTTCTCACTACTTCTCTTTCTCTGTCTCTCTCTAATCAAACTGAAAAGTAATAATGATAATAATAATAAATAAAGTTAAATAAAATAATTCTTTAAAAAAATGCATCCTGATTTCAGAGATACTAAGCTTTAAAAATGCTGTTTTAATTGATAAAAACCGTAACTTTAAGGTTAGCACTAAATAGAAATTAAAAGACTATAGAACTCTTAAGTACTTGACAAGACCAAAACTCTGGTTTTCTAGCTCCTGATTTTCTTCCTAGCTGTTGTCTGTCTCACCATGGGGTGGATTCACCCAGAAGCTTGTTAGCCTAGGTTGTGACCAACTATTTGGCTTTCTCCCAGTCTACTGCTTTTCCCCAAGATACTTATTCTTGTTCATAAGTGTGGCATTGCTGTCTGATCCAGTTACATCTTTTTTTCCTCATTTTTATTTAACCATGCCCTTTATAAATATTGCCCACTCCCATTGATTTTTTTTTTGTTTTTGTTTTTTGGTGGCCATAGGATGCATGTGCTTGACAGAGAGAGTGGGAGGAAGTGAGAAATCACCCCCCAGGAGTGATGGCCGTGCTGCAATCCCTTCTCCTCCACTCTCCTCCTAGGATTTTGGACACACATGCACATGCGCTTAGTGTGATTTTCAAGCTGCCAGGACTGGGACTTGAACATCAGTCAGCCACATGGGAGTCTGGTGCCATAACTACTATACCACCTGCTGGGCCCTACCATTGATTTTTGATCATGCTTTTATAATGTGAGTTTTAGGAGGCCAACTACTTACTGGTCTAGTCTGCTCTTTGGTGTGTTCCGTTGGGTTCATTTATCTTGGAAATAGTGCAGCTTTGGTACAAAACTGTCCATACCTGTTTACCTACTTTTCCATGTAAATTCAGTTCTGTTTAAACATTTTTTTTTATTATTTATATATGTATCTTTTCAGTGGTAATGCCTAAAGCCATTCACTGATTGTCTGTTATTAAAGACCCCATTTGCTAACATCTCAGGGTGTGCTTTTATCCTGGGAACAGTTGAGATTGAGATATATTTACTTCTCTGCTATCAGATGTGAGCTTGTAAGTACAGGTGGAATTTCCAGGTTGTAGAGATGACCACATCTTCTACTGCTTCATGAAATGTACTCTCTTTAGAATTTGTGGAGATCTACCTAGGAATTCCATTTTGACAACTGGTCAAAACTAGGAATCTATGGAATCCAATTTTAGGCTTCCTAGGCCTTTAGTTGTCATGAGTGCACAAGCCATGAATTTTTATCTAACCTCTATAAATGATTGGTTTTATTTCATCACTTTGTTAAATATTTCATAGCCTTAATTTGATTAGACTCCTAATAGTTATTACCTTTAAAAGGATTCCTTCAAATCCAATCAGTGCCTCCTTTCCCTACCTCACATTTAAATTGGCCTTTTTAAACTGATATTTTTGTTTATCTCCGTATAGCTCCCCTAATCTAAATTCTCATTTTCTCAGAGCTCTCACTCTCAGGAGTGGTAGCTTCATGAGGCTAATTTAAGTCCCTGTGATCGTAATGAAGCTCCATGGACCTTAATGGTCATTCATCTTCTGAAATATGGGTCAACCACTCTGACCTGGCAAGGTACCAGGGCAGAACCTTGGGAAAGTATCAGATCTGAGGGTTCAAACTTCCCTACTCCAGGGTCCTCCATTCTTCAGAGATCTGATTGTCCGGCTTTTACTATCAAAATTATATTTTCTGAGTCTTAACTAGAATAATTTGCAGCTTCTGCTTTCTTATGAGAGTTAGATATTTTAAACTGATAGCTGGCAACCTTGCTGTTAAAGCTCATGGCTTTGTAACTTGGACAACTCCAGTTATTTGCCCTGAAAGAATGCCCTGACTTCACCTGCTTGATGAACTACCAGTCCCAGGTCTGTAGGCATCTATCTACTACCTCCTTAGGTCTGGCATTTCTGATCATTTTACTGTTATTCAGAATTTTAGGCATATACTCATCCTTTCTGTCCATGGACCCACGTGTGTTTTTCTATTTTTCCAGAATTAGCCTTTTTTAAAAAAAGAAAAAAGATTTTTGCTATTAGGCATGTGCACTTGCTGGAAACAGAGAGAGACAGAAAGTGAGAAATCACCCGCTGGGGGGATTGTGATGCTGCAGTTCCTTCTCCTCCACTCTCCGAGATTTTGGGCACCCACACATGTGCCTGGTGGGTTTTAAGCTGTCGGGTCCAGGACTTGAACCATGGGTGACTGCATGGGAGTCCAGTGATGTTTCCATTATGCCATCTGCTGGTCCCTAACCTTGTATTTTAATTGTAACAGCAATGACCAAAAGAATGGTCTAATTCTAAATTGTCTTTTTTTTTTTTTTTTTTTTTGAGAGGTTTTTGCTATAGGGCGCGTGCACTTGCCAGACAGACAGAGAGACAGAAAGCGAGAGATCACCCCCTGGGGGAATGGCCACGCCACAATCCCTTCTCCATTCTCCTCTCGGGATCTTGGGCACGCACGCACACGCGCCCGGTGTGAGTTTAAGCCACCGGGTCCAGGTCTCGAACAACGGTCGACTACGTGGGAGTCCAGCGACATAGCCATTACGCTAACTGCTGGTTCAAGAATGGTCTAATTCTTAATAGGCTGTATTTATAGGCTTTCTTAAGCTTCTTGCTTACATATACTAATAGTAAGCCTCTACAGTCTGAAGTCTGAGTGTTCCCTGGAACTTGTGATCTCAGTCTAATAAACACTTAGTTCAGTTTCAAGTTTAGAATGGTCTTCTTATATTTCTGAACCTCTGACCTCAAAAATTGTTTATCTGTATGTAAGGATAAGTAGTGAGAAGCCATAAGCCCCATAACCCTAGGTTAGTAATGTATATTACTTTTTCAGTATTGTATTATGGCAAAGCATCAGAACTAAAAGGTACCATAAATGATTTTGCCTGAAAATATTTCTGTTTTCGACTCTGAATTCAAGGTAAATTAGCTTTTTTCTTTTTCTTTTTCTTTTAAATAGGGTTACACATCATTCTGGAATGACTGCATATCATCTGGATTACGTGGCTGTATGTTAATTGAACTAGCATTGAGAGGAAGGTTACAACTAGAGGCTTGTGGAATGAGACGGAAAAGTCTGTTAACGAGAAAGGTAAGTTGCATGTGGAATAGCAATCCGTTTTAGAGAATTTGTGCTGTGTAAAAAATGTACTAATAGCTTTGGGAACCAGCAGTTAGCGTAATGGCTATGTCGCTGGACTCCCACGTAGTCGACCGCGGTTCGCGTCTCGGACCCGGTGGCTTACAACTCACGCCGGGCGCGTGTGCGTGCGTGCCCAAGATCCCGAGAGGAGAATGGAGGAGAAGGGATTGCGGCGTGGCCATCCCCCCTGGGGGGGTGATTTCTCGCTTTCTGTCTCTCTGTCTCTCTCTGTCTGTCTGGCGAGCGCACGCGCCCTATAGCGAAAAACCTCTCAAAAAAAAAAAAAAAAATGTACTAATAGCTTTGAAACATTAAAGGAAGTTGACTTTAAAGTTGTCTTTATTGAATTGTGTTTTAGTATCTTTTGAATTCTTGGTTTCCTGGTTCTTTGTACATATGAAGGGGTCTTCAGAAAGTTTATAGAAAAAGCATTTATGAAAAGCTCATTGGTTTCACTTTTTTTTTTGCACCAAAATAAGTATATACTTTAATTTTATTTTTCACGAACTTTTTGAAGTCCCTTAACATAATGAATAATGTAATTCATTACATTTATTTTTAGGATCACTGCATCTTACCTATTCAAAAAGACTCCAAACTCATTTGCTACTTCTGAAAGCCATAATTTTGAAAGACTTGACAAACTTATAAGGGGGGAAAAAACCCTTAAATGTTATGGTGCAAATTACCCATAAGCTATTGATCTTTTTATTTCTGATCTTTGTCTTCTCCACTGTGAAGGTCTCTGTAGACGTTTATGTGGTAAAATTAGAGGTATTATTGGTTAATTTTTAGAATTTTAACTTCAACCATAATCTCAAATATTCAAGACTATTTCTCTCTCAGTCATATGTTTCTTAGGAGCATGGTGGCTCAAAAGTATTTTTTCCTTAATACAATCCCTTGAAGAATCTGAAAATATAACCTAAAATTTGGAACTTTTTTTGTTGATAGGCTTAAGAGAGCAATAATCCTGTAGGAAAGAAAGCCATTAAAGTATTCTTGAAAAGTTATAGGAGAAAATATTCCACATAGGAATATTTTAAAAATAAAGCCTAGTCATTTAAAGTTAAGTGTGCTGGTATGAGATAAGTGAAAAAAAGTTACTGTTTTTGATATCTGTATTATGAAGAAGAATTTTTTTTAAAGAGATTTTTGCAGTAGGGTGTGTGCCCTCACTTCAGAGACAGAGACAGTGAGAAAGAAAGCGAAAAATCACCCTTTTGGGGGGATGGCCACACTGCAGTTCTTCTCTTCCAATTTCCTCTCTGGGTTTTGGGCACAAGTGCCTGGCTTGAGTTTTCAGCAGCTGGGTCCAGGATTTGAACTGCTTAATGGGCGTCCAGCAACCTAACAATTATGACATCTGCTGGCCCAGAAGAAGAAAATATTTTTTATTAAATATTATCATGCAACTATAGTAACTTTTGGGGGTGGGAACCTTAGAAAGCTGCCATTGTAGTTCTTAATAAATTACATACATAGGTTACTAGTAGTTATAGAATTATAGTTTTTCTTGTTATTGGGTCCTGACATAAAGTGAAAACATTTTGATACTGGCTCTTTTTGTGGGAGCAGGAACCAGTTTGTGTTATCAGTGGTATCAATCTTCTCTTCATTGTTTCACTCATCAGTCGTATGTATCTTTAGTACTTGAGTGTGCACTGTGCACTGTGCTAGAGCCTGGGCATACGGTGGTGACCAAGAGGTACATGCTCTTAGCCTGAATGAGCTTATTATTTCAGTCTACCGGTGACCTTAACTGGGTAGTTGATAGGTATTTGGAAAATTAATATAATTTAATTTGTTGATTTAAAAATAATATATTGATTTTATTAAGATGATGAATATAAAACAGTATAAAGTCAGATTTCACTAACAAAATATAGTGATGTTCTTCCCTTCCTTGCTCTTTAAGTTCTGCTCCTGGGAGGCAACCATTTTCAGTCCTTGTGTTAGCTAGGACTGCCTTAACAAATTCCTACCAACTCGGTAGCTTAAAACAACAGTAACTTTCTTAGTCCTGGTGGCCAGAGGTCTGAAGTCAAGGTGTGCTGTGCTCGCTTTAGGCTTTGAGGGAGGTTTTCTTCTTTGTCTTCTCCCCTCCTGGTTGTTCAGGTATTTCTTGGCTTCTGGCCACTGTATGTCTGCTCTGTCTTCACATCTTCCCCTTTTTGTTTCTTTTATGCAAAAACACTTGTCATCACATTTAAGGCTCTTTTGGATTATACAAGACAATCTTATCTTTCTCTTTCTTTTTTTTTTTTTTTTAATTGTCAGAAGGCATCTAGGCTTGCCAGAGAGCACACTTCTGAGAGAAAACACTTCTTTCTTCCCTCTTGGGGCGTGGTGCTGCATTACTTTTTCTCTCAGTTTCCTCTTTCTGTCAGGATTTGGGGCAGGCATATACAGGTGCTCAGCATATTTTTCAAGCCATCAGGGTTGGGATTTGGATCTTGGTCACCTTTGTAGGATACAGCTCCCTTAACTACTGCTCTAAAGGGCCGGTGTCAAGATGACCTTTTTTTTTTTTTTTTTTTTAAGAGAGATGTTTGCTATAGGGCACACGTGCTTGCCAGAGACAGAAAGCTCTCAAGAAATCACTCTTCAGGGAAGATGGCCACTCTGCAATCCCTTCTCCTCCATTGCCCTCTTGGGATTTTGGGCACGCGCAGACAACACGCGCCCAGTGTATTTTAAGCCACTGGGTCTGGGACTCAGACTTTGGTCGGTCATGTGAGAGTCCAGCGATCATTATACCACCTCCTGGTCCCCCCAAGGTGATCTATCTTGAGATTTTTAATTTCATCTGCAGAGGTCTTTTTTCCAAAGAGGGTTTTAGTGGACACTTTTTGGGGGTCCATCATTTAACTATCATTCTCTTAGTTTTTTTTTTTTTTTTTTTTTTTGGTACCTACTTCCATATTTTAAGTAAGCTTGTATCGCTGACTCTTGACTTATCAGTTAGAGGCATTGCTTTTTATTAGAGTAGATGGATATTTGGGTCTCTTATATACTACCTTCTTTCTTCCAGATCTTTCTAATTATGCCATATATTTTTGGTAGTAATTTTTTTTAATGTTATTATAACTATATTGGTACTATGCTTTTTTTTTCCCTGTAGGTTTTTGTTTTCTAGAGTAATTTTTTTTCCAGTTTTCTTTTTTTCTTAAATGCCGCATCTCAGAAAAGTTATTATTTCCAAATGTTCAGATATATCACATTCGACAGTCTGGACTTGTCTTCTCTGGTCCTTATGCATAGCTGTTATCCTGGGACATCCTGGGGCAGTTTTATTGCATTCAACTCCCTGATTCCCATATTTTCTATTCTCTTTTTGGGATGAACCTGTTTCTTACTTTGTATGTCTGAAAATACCTTTGTTATAACTTACTTTGACTTGATGACTTGGCTGAGAATAGAATGTTAGATTTTTTTTTTCTTCAGTATTTGAAGGCATTTCCTGTTGTCATCTGCTATACAGAATTACTGTTATTTCTGGTGTGCTTCTGATTTCTATTCTTTTTATGATATTTGGTTTTTTCTCTCTCGAAGCATTTGGAATCTTTTGTTATTTCTTTTGTATCCTTAAAATTATATGATATACTTCAATGTGGGTTGTTTTTACTTCAATATGCATGGGTTCTTTTGATCTAGAAATGTGTATTTTTTGGTTTGGGGAATTTTTCTTGTATTTTTGGTGTCTTCTGTCCTTCATTTTTCTTTCTTTTTTTTTTTAATATTTAACTTTATATATTTACTTATTTTAATTTGACCAGAGAGGGACAAAGTGAGGTGGGGAGGAGTGAGAAAGAAGTCGGCAGGTCCAGGACTCAAACCGCAGTCAGCCATGTGGGAGTCCAGCGGCCTTAACCACCATGCCACCTGCTGGCCCCTGTCCTTCATTTTTCTATAACTCTGTAAGTTAGTGAACTTCTTGGCTAGTGGCTTGAAAAACAAGTTGGGCACAAGTGCATGCATGCTCATATGGTGAAGAAATAGATGGAAGAAATGGGATTGTACTGTGACCATACTCCACTAGGAACTGCTTTCTCCCTCTTCCTCTTGCTCTGTCTCTGAAGTACACATACCCTTTGGCTTATAAACAAATAATAAAAAAGATAGATCTTTTAGGAAGATCGTTGAGAAATGGGTTGAACAGGGCTAAAACTGGTTCAGGGAAATTAGTTAAAAACTTTAATCTAAGTGAGAGCTAATCAGATCAGGTCAGCTCCATGGCCTAGCACTTAAGGCAGCTGGATCCCATGATCAGCCGTGTAGTTAGTGCCTGCCCCTGTGTCTTGAATGCTGGGCATACATACCAAGGTTCTGACAGGATGGAGAAGTGGAAGAGAAAGGATTTTGCCATGACAGTGTCACACTGGGGGATGCTTTCTCCCTCTCCCTTTCTTTTTGTCTCCTGCTGACAGGTGCATATATCCTCTGGCAAAATTAAAAAAAAAAAAAAAAAGATGATGACAACCAGATTAGGTAGACTAGAATAATGGGAAAGGTGATGGAAGAAAGTATTAACATTTGGGAGAGATTTAAGAGACAGAATTTAAAAAAAAAGAGATGATCTACTTATACCCAGGTTATTGCGACCTTGTGAAATCTGTTACAAAAAAGTGAGTATATGAAATGGAGGTTGAGACCAAATTGCAGCGAATAAGGAGTGAGAAGCTAAGTGGTAGCATGATCACAATACACAGACACATAACTTTTTCTGTACAGTTCTGCATTCTTTTTTCTTGCTTTCTTTCACCCTCCACTGAAAGCATGTTCTAGAATAGGATTGTCTAATGGAACCTTCTTTGGTGACAATGTTCTGTGTTTGTACTCTTTGGTGTGTTAAGCCTCTAGCCCTATGTGTCTATGAGACAGATACTTAAGTGCTTGGAAAGTGACTAGTGTAGGTTGAAACAATGTAAATAAAAACATTAGATTTTTGAAGTATTATAAAATAGCTAAGTATTTCAATTTTAAAATAATTATTGCGTGTTAATATTTTGGCTATATTTTGTTAAATCAAGTATATTAAAATTACTTCCACTGTTTTCCTTTTTTTTAAACTTTTTTTTTTTAAGGATTAATTTTATTTAACTTTTCCTTATTTACTTACTTAATTTGAGCAGAGAGGGACAGAGTAAGTGAGAGAGAGTGAGAGAGAAAGTGAGAAAGCAAGCCGTCAGGTCTGGACCTCGAACTGCTGTCAGCCATGTGGGAGTCCAGCTCCCTTAACCACTATGCTACCTGCCAGACCCACTGTTTTCCTTTATAAATATAAATTATTGGGTTGTTGAAAAAGTCATGATGCATTTTTGCATAGTAAAAAAGTCATGACTTCTCTGACAACTTAATAATAGAAAATATAAAGCTTACATTGTGATTCCTGAATTTACATTCAGTCATGAAGTCTCAGAGATAGGCATTGTATGTACTTTTTTAATCTGTTAAAAGAGTGGGCAGAAAAATGGCGCTTTGTTGATGACAAATTTAAGGAGAAGACTGTCAAGTAGTATTAAATTTCATAACATTTAATAGGTAACATTATAAGGTAATATAAAATTCAATTTGGTATTAGAGAAGTTTAAATAGAAATTTATTCCTTAGTCAACAACATAAATGAAGGCTGTAGGCTCCGAGTATTTGGCTAACAGTATAGCATTTTACTTTCTCATACCTACTTCTTTTTTTTTTTTTTTTGGAGAGGTTTTTGCTATAGGGCACGTGCGCTCGCCAGACAGACAGAGACAGACATAGAGACAGAAAGCGAGAAATCACCCCCTGGGGGGATGGTCACGCCGCAATCCCTTCTCCTCCATTCTCCTCTCGGGATCTTGGGCACACACACACATGCGCCCGGCGTGAGTTTTAAGCCACCGGGTCCGGGACGCAAACTGCGGTCGACTACATGGGAGTCCAGCGACATAGCCATTACGCAAACTGCTGGTTCCCTCTCATACCTACTTCTAAAGTTTTCCATTCTTCCATTGAGTTCTTTCCAGTATGGTTTTCTCTTTAAAGTATTCATTCATTTCTTTCATGTAATGGAAAGAGAGAGAGGCATCCCACAATGCAATCCTCCCCTGCTCTTAGATGGCCTGAGCCATGGACATGCACACCCAGTGTGCCCAGGAAGATCCCTTGGTGTGAATCAGGACTCTTCCCAACTGAGTCCTGCTATATTACCACGTGCCATTGTATGGCTCCAACAATACAGGTTTTAAAAATCTTCATAGTATTAGAATTTTAATTTAATCAAACCTATTGGTATTTTCTTTAACATTTCTTCTAGTGGTGATAGTTTTTCTTTCTCACCTCCATAATTATATTTTTTATTTAAATCTTTAATTGTGATACAAACTCAGAAGAACCAAGTCTTAATTTTTTCTCCCAATTGGTTAACCAGTTGTTTTAATGACATTTTTTGAAAAATTTGTTTTTTTCACTGATATGAAAGACCATCTTTGTTGTCTACTGATTTCTTACATATAATTGAGACTGTCTTTGGACCTAATAATAACATTTAAAGAATGAATTCTGGATTAAGTAGCCCAAGGTTCAGCAGTGAACCTTGAAAACAGTATAAACTTTTATTTTCATGTTTGGTTTTAACTAATCTGATTAGGTTAAATATTGGATTTCCTTAACATAGAATTTATTTAAAATCTGAACTTTGATAGTGCACAAATACTTGGACCTTAAATGTAATGAATTATTTATTTAATTGTTTATTCTTCTTTTAATAATATCAAGTCAGAAAAAAGGCACCAGTGGATCATTTCATTTTTTGCTGACATTTTAGGTGATCTGTAAGTCGGATGCTCCAACAGGGGATGTTCTTCTTGATGAAGCACTAAAGCATGTTAAAGAGACTCAGCCTCCAGAAACAGTCCAGAACTGGATTGAATTGCTTAGTGGTAAGCTGCTACATAGAAACCTAAACTGAATTCTGTGTCACAAATTTCATGAAAGTTTAAAAGTCCTTTTGAAAGGAACCTACACAGAAGAAACAAATGCTGCTTTAGTTACTTAGGCAGACTTGAAAGTTTTCAGTCACATAGTTAGGAGAAGTATTGATTTTTCTAAAATTATACTCTCATTAACAAGACTGAGCAGATATGAATGAGATGTTATGTCCTTCCTTAGCGTTCCCATCATTCTTTATCAAAGTGACCTGTTGCCTTATTCTGGATAGGGTAGGTTAAATTGTGGTAATAAACAATCCGAAACCTTTGTAGCTTAACAAATGAGTTTAATTCTCATTTTGGCTGTCAGTCAGTCACAGGCCCTCTGCTCTCACTCAGGCAGAGGAACTGCCTCTGTCAGGAGCAATGTCACTGTCATAGAAGGAAGAACGTAGCAGGTTACTCCTAGTTTCTGTTCAGAAATGACATGTGGTTCATGTTTCACTGGTCAGAGCAAGTTGCATGGCTGTTCCTAACTTCAAGGAGACAGGGAAGTGCAGCTCTAGAGGGGAGAGCCTGAAAATTTTGGTTGACAGTACTAGTGACTACAACACTTTCATCAGGGCTTTTGTGTATTTGTTCTCCTAGATGGGGAGATACACAGGACCTAAGCTATCTCGCTGTCCTTTCCACTGTTACTGAAACTTAGCTTATGCAGACACTTAATGTCATTTCACCTCACGTTCAAACATGTTACTAGTCAATCTTTAGAGTAACTCACTGTGTTGTATTTTACTGTTGTGCCACTGTCTGGCCCCCTCCACGAACTTTTTGAAGTCTTCCTGTGCCAGTTACTATGCCAATACTGACATAGCTATAGTGTGAAACTTAACATTAAGAGGTGTTCCCAGACTGAAGCCCATTTGAGGAGCAGTTGTATGAGTGTCATAATTTTTTTTTAAAGAATTATTTATTTTATTTTATTTATTCATATTTATTTTAATTTGATCAGACACCCACACCCACTCCCACACCCAGAGAGAGAGAGGGAGGGAGAGGGAGAGAGAGAGAGAGGGAGAGAGAGAGAGAGAGAAAGCAAGCCACCAAGTCTAGGACTCAGACCACGGTTGGCCATATGGGAGTGTCAAGCGCCTTAACCACCGTGCGACCTGCTGGCCCCTGTGTGTCATAATTTGATTACAGATTAGGGTTTAACAACATGGTTCTTTGAAAATTCAGTAATACAGAGAAATTCTTAAAAAGTGTGTTTTTTTTCTTTTTTTTTTTTTTTTTTTCCCAATGAGAGAGAGAAACATACACAGCACTCCAGCAGGGTTTTCACACACTGCAGTCCACTCTCAGTTTTAGTTAGCCTGGATCTGGATCTTGGGCATGCATGCATGGACCCTACATATCCTAGGAGGCCTCAGGATGCAAACCTGGTAACCTTCACATTTGAGTCCTGCATCACAGGACACTGTGTTACTGCTGCTCTACTGGCTGGCCACCTTGGGAACTGTAATAGTTGGAAGGAGGTTGGGGTTGTTCCATGGCACAGCAGTGGTACACTGCTCAAGAGAATCTGGATCCCTGGCCCGGTCGGTCTGAAACATGCTGGGCATGCATGAGTGCCCGAGATCCCTGTGGGCTAGGGAACTGGAGGAAGGGGACTGTTGAGTAACCAGACCTGTGGAGGGTGTTCTCTCTCTCTTCTTTGTATCTCATGTACATGGGTGCAAGATCTATCACAAATAAAATACAATTTAAAAAAGAATGGAATTCTCCACATTGATAGAACTAAAAGAAAATTAACACTTTAAATAGATTTTTTTAAAAAAAGTTGGAGAGAAAGTGGAATTTGAATTAGGCCTTTTTTTTTTTTCCAGAGGTTTTCGCTGTAGGGCGCGTGCGCTCGCCAGACAGACAGAGAGAGACATAGAGACAGAAAGCGAGAAATCACACCCCAGGGGGGATGGTCACGCCACAATCCCTTCTCCTCCATTCTCCTCTCTGGATCTTGGGCACGCACCCACACGCTCCCAGTGTGAGTTTTAAGCCACCGGTCCGGGACACGAACCGCGGTCGACTACATGGGAGTCCAGCGACATAGCCATTACGCTAACTGCTGGTTCCCTGAATTAGGCCTTTGAAGGGTAAAAATGACACACCAAAAAGGTGTAGCTATTCAGAGGGATAACAGGTGGTGAAATTGGTACATCTGTCCCTACACAGCTAAGTCTTTGCTTACTACTTGGGTTTTAAAATTGTGCATTATATTGTATTGTTGAGGGAAATGTGCATAGGTGGTAAAAATAAAACAGTAAACACATGTCAGTCTAATGGCTACCTCTGTGGCAGAGATAGCACACAGAAGACTTCTAATGTAGAAGTAAAGAATGCTACTTAAGGACAGCCTTGTAGCCTGCTGGTTAAGGGAGCTGAATCCCACAGAGCCAACCATGGTTTGAATTCTGGCCCCAGTAACTTGAAAAATACACTGGGTTTGTTGTGTGTGTGTGCCTCGGATCTTGACAAGTTATTGAATTGGAGAAGGGGATTTCAGCATGACCATGCCTTATTGTGGGGGTGCTTTCTCTCTCTCTCTCGTGAGTGCATGTACCTTCTGGCATATTAAAAAAATGCCATTTATTAAACCAAATAACGTTTTAATAAGCAAAGTCTCCTTTTAATTTTTTCCCCTCCTTTGGTAATAGGGTTCGTATGTTCACCAGAGAGAAGGGGAAAGTGAAAAATCATCTCCTTGGGGGATGGCCCTCTCTTCTTCATTATCCTCTTGGGATTCTGGACATATATGCCCAGCATAACTTTCAAGCCACTGGGTCCAGGACTCAAACTACCAAGCCAGCCATGTGGAATCCAACCGCTTTAACCTCTGTACTACCTGCAGCCCCAGAACAAAGGTTTCTTTACTTGAGGGTGGATGAAAACCTCGGGGTTTAATTTTTTAGTTATCTACACATTGAAACTGTTGATAAATTGTAAATAGTCTCTATGTTTATTAATTTAAAAATAAATGTACATCTATTAGAGACAAAAACTTTTTGCCTACTGTTTTTAAGAATAAATAGTTTAGGAGCCAGCAGGTGCCGTGGTGGTTAGGGCACTGGTCTCACACATAGCCCACTGTGGTTAGAGTCTGGGACCTGCAGCTTGCTTTCACTTTATCTCTCTGTTACTCTTGTTGAGCAAATTATTAATAATAAATAAAGTAATTTCAATAATAGTTTATGACTTTCTGAATCTTGATGCATGTAGTTGATCAGTTTGATCACAAGGTGTCTCTAGACTCCCAAATTTATGAACGAAGCTGTTTTTAGTTTTGTAACCCGATGTCAAGGATAGATGTCCTTTGCAGTGAAGTAGTACTTAGGTACTTGTCAGTGTGTCATCTTCCACTGAAGTGATTGTGGCAGTGTACATAAATGAACACTGAAGGATTCTTTCTCTTCATGCATAGGTCTCACAATTTCCTTTGCAAAAAAGTGAACTCAAAGTAAATTCTGTACATTTAAAATTTGCTCATATAAGCTATCAAGTCTTCACACATACAGTGAATAATATAGAGACTGATGACTAAAAATATGGAACAAATAGTAACATTGTTTAACCTAGGAATTTAAGTACTAGTTATTCATCAGGTATTTATTAAAGTATTTACAAAGTATTTAATATTCTTAAACCTATTAAAGGTATTTAATATTGAAACAACTATGTCTTTAGTAGCTAGTATATTTTAAACCTCTGTTGTATCTTCTTTTCACTAAATTATTTGCCCTTGTACTGGTGTCTTAATTTTGATCAACTCAAGGGTGACTATTCTTTGGACTTAGCTTACGTTTTTTTTAAAATTAAAGATGAAAATTTCAGAATACAAGATATTTGACCACTCATTTACTCCATTATACCTTGTTTTCTTTATTGCAAATAGAATTAAGCAATATTTGGGACCCTACTCTCATGGTTTTCAGCCTTGCTTATAAGCTTGCTTCATTTCTTCAAATGCCAGAAGAAACCTGAACCACACAGGGTTTGCCCTCTTCCTGGGAACTGCTACAAAATAAGATGATGACTGGCTCTTTTTATCACTTTCTCTGTGGCAGTAATGATTGTCCATGTGACAGTCTAGTCATAGACGGAACACTTTGTTTTGAAGGTGGGTCTATTTAGGCTTTCTCATTTTTAGTGGCAACATTAAGTTAGCATACTTTAGAACTAAGAATTTCTCAAAAGAAAAAGTATAAGCACTACATGTGCCATTCATTGCAGCACGTAAGGTTTGACTAAGGATAAGGTGAAGATTATCCTCAGTATGACTTTAGTACAATAGATAGTAGTCATAGACCGTTAATCCTACTTTCTCATGAGAAAGGAAAAAAAAGAATTACATAGCAGTATTAGGGGAATTTGGGTTTGTTTTCGTTTTTGTTTTTTCCTTAAAGGCCTGTAAAAAGAAATTTAAGAAATTCTCTAAGAATAATTCACTTGACTTTTTCCGTCTTGTTTGGGAATAGCTGGTATGATGTTTTCTGGGGCATAGAATATCTTCCTGTGTGACTTATTAAGGTGAAATAAATATGGACGGCTTGGGAATCTTGCAGATTTCACCTCTTTCTCTGTATAGTTCTTCTCTACTACTCTTCTCTACTCTCACTATCTTAGCTGTCCTGAATCCTGACCACCTTCTTAACACAGTGTGACTGCTGGGTTCTGCCTGGGGTCTTCTTTCCTGCTATGCTGCTTGGGGGGTGCCTCTAGATAGTAAGGTTGGGCAGTCATAGGGTCACTTAGATTTCGCAAGGGTGACAGTTCTGGGCTACTTCTTGACTTGAATCTGAAAACAGGTGTTTATCCCGATTTCTAATTATGGTGAAAAGGCAAGTCCAAAACTGTCATAGCCCCATATTCTCTAGTATTAAGTCATAAGTCAAAATAATTGTGCCTGTGACCAGCTGAATAGTAATATATTTTTAAGGTAGGGCTATCCAGTAGAACGTTCTCTGATGTAGAAAGGGTTCTATTGTGTTGTTCAGTCGGTAGCCATTGGTCACAAGTGGCTGTTGTATTCTTGAAATGTGAATAGTACAGCTGAGAAACTAAATTTTTAAATTTAAATTTACTGTCTCTCTGTGGTTAATGGCTCCTGTAATGGACAGTACAGATTAAGGTTTTTTTCTCCATGTCTTCAGATTCAGCGTTTATAGCTTTTACATTTAACAAAGGTGCCCTGGTTGATCTTTAACATGTTCTAATTTAGAAAATTACTATAGTGTTTTTTCAAATTATAAAAACAGGAAATAATTTGAAAAATACCAAAGGTACAGAAAAAATATGTCATATGTAGTCCTAAAGGTAACCAAGATTAATATTCTGATGTATTTCCTTCTAGTATTGTGTAATAAAAAAAATACTATTTTTTAGTGAAAAATAATTTGGTTTTATTTTAAATATTTTGTCTCGAAAAGAAATGGGGTAGATGACAAGATTTCTTAAAATTGTAGGAAATTGGGGTAGCAGGTGGCGTGGAGGTTAAGGTGGGTGGACCCTACTTGGCCAACTATGTGGTTGAAGTCCTGGAGCCAACTGCTTTTCTGAAAATCACATCAGGCATGTGTGTGTGCATGCCCAAAAGTCCTGAGAGGAGAAGGGATTGTGGCAGGGCCCTACCCCCAGGGACTGCTTTCTCTCTTTTTCCCACCCTCACTCTCCGCCTCTGGTGAGCAGCAGCACCCTATAGCAAAAAAACCTTAAAATATGTAGGAAGTGTTTGTCCTTCTAGAATTAGCTTTGTATTACTTGTCATCAAAGATGCCATTGCCTAAATAGTGTTTCATAGCTTTTCAGGATGTGCATGTAATAGTTTTAGGAATAGCATATTGAATCAGGAAAGCATTTTTTTCCTCATGTCTCTTTGTTGCAGATTGGTGTTTAACAGAAGAAAAACTTACTTTTACCATTGGCTGCTTTTTGACACTAGCTAGGAGGAGACTATATCATGATTTAACGCATGACTCATTTCCACATTAGGCTAAGGGTGACTGACTACAGACTGCCTTCAGTGGAGTCCTGAATGACTACAGTGCCTGAGAATGGGTCAGATGCTTAGAATCCACAGGCATAGTACCTTTTCAGGGGCTCATAGTTTAATCTATTTCAGATTTTCTTTCTTTCTTTCCTTTTTTTTTTTTTTTTTCTTAAGAGAGATTTTTGCTATAGGGCATGTGCACTCGCCAGAGAGGTAGAGAGACAGAAAGCGAGAAATCACCCCTGGGAGGATGGCCATACCTTCTCCATTTTCCTCTCAGGATTTTGGGCATGCATGCACATGCACCTAGTGTGAGTTTAAGCCACCAGGTCCAGGACTTGAACTGCTGTCCACTACATAGGAGTCCTGTGATGTTAACCATTACGCCATATGCTGATCCCAGATTTTCTGTTTCTCTGGAAAAAAATACCAAATTTGCTGTTCATTTTAACATAACAAAAATTTCGCAAATTTAGCAGGTAATACCATTATTTCTAACTTCTGAAATCTTCTGTTTAGGTGAGACATGGAATCCATTGAAATTGCATTATCAGTTAAGAAATGTGCGAGAACGATTAGCTAAAAACCTGGTGGAAAAGGGTGTATTGACAACAGAGAAACAGAACTTTCTACTTTTTGACATGACGACACATCCGCTCACCAACAACAACATCAAGCAGCGCCTCATCAAGAAAGTCCAAGAAGCCGTTCTTGACAAATGGGTGAACGACCCTCACCGCATGGACAAGCGCCTGCTGGCCCTCATTTACCTAGCGCATGCCTCGGATGTCCTGGAGAACGCTTTTGCTCCTCTTCTGGACGAGCAGTATGATTTAGCCACCAAGAGAGTGCGACAACTGCTTGACCTTGACCCAGAGGTGGAATGTCTGAAGGCCAGCACCAACGAGGTTCTGTGGGCGGTGGTGGCCGCATTCACCAAGTAACTGCTTGGAACAAAAGTTTCCTTTCTCTCACGTAAACCAGTAGTTTTTCTTCTACTGACTCCTGGTTTTCTGCAGTTCATACTTTCCCACACTATAGTTGGCTTTTGTTTTATGAAACGGTGGGTGGCTTTTTCTGTTTTTGTATGTATGCAGGATTCTGCTGGTACGAGAGGCCTTCCTCTTTTCTGTTTTTAAAAAGTTTTCCTGCCATATTGGCATTCCGGTCCCTGTTGCCATCCTCATTGTTACCTGTTTTGGGTTTCTAGTATACTTCGACTTTCAAAGTCCCTCCAGTGACTTTCAAAGTCCCTCCAGTGTCCTCACATATACAGCTTTTGGATTACCTCAGTTTGAGTTTTCCCACATGTGTGTACATCTAGCATTCTGCCTGCAATTCAGACAGAAGTCACAAAAAGGCCTTCAACTCACCAAAGGTAAATATCTGTATCTATTAGGACATTTTATACATAGACCTCAGTTGAGATGTATACTTAGCAAAATTATTTTTAAATTGAAACAGAACAGTAAATACTTAATATAAAATGCCCCTTGGATTTTTGCTTCCCATGTAAATCTATTGTATTATTACATTTGTTATAATTTTAACTATTAAATCATAAAGGTCCAGTTGTTTCACAAAGCCAGTTTGGGATGGGCTGCATTCCAGTTATGCTGTATATAGTTAGAATTATATATAAATTGCCTCTTCTTCTGGTCACCCCTGCCCCATCTTAGTATTTTGCAAGATTTAATTAGTTGTACACCTGGTGCCCCTAACTTGCTTCGTTGTTATTTGATGGCAGAACAGACCTCTCATTGAAGGAGAGAGATGTGTGCGAGTGGAGTCTGATTGGTCCTGGCATACTTTGAGCTGTGCCATTCGTGGTACTCTTTGCCTATGCATCTCCTATTTGTTTTCAAGTCTTAACTATTTTTACAATTTCTATAGGGAAGAGGATTGTGACCAGTACTAATCTTGAGTACAGTTTTTCTTTTTCTGTACACAAATAAGTTAATGTCTGCTTTGAAATGTCATTTATCTACTCACACTTTCTTGGATTAAAAAAAATCAATCGTCAGTCCTAGCAGATGTTGCATGTAAATTGATAGCAAGTAATGAATACAACTCAAAATGATTAAGAGAATTTTGTAACAGAAAGCTCTGTTGTGTTTTAATTTTTTATATACAATTATGATAATTAGCACATTGTAAAACTATATAAATCTTTTCTTTCTAAAGTTTATTTTTACTATTTCTTTATCACTGTCTAGCATACCACCATTGGTTTCATAATGTAAATACTATACATGGAACAAATTAAATGTCAAAATTTTTTATTATCATAGTTCATATTAATAGTGGGGCTTTCAGGTGTTTAGAGATTTGTTTTGGTTAACCTTCAGTGCAAAACTACTAGATGGTGTATAACTCTAGAGGTGAATTTTAAGGGATTCCCTAATATGTATACTATCTTTTTATCTGAAGTAATAAATAAACTTAATGATCTTGAAAGTGCCTGAATTAGAGCAAGCATGTCATTTGTATTTTTGTGTTCTCACTTAGTTTTCTTTCACATGAAGTTTTGCTTAGTTATAACATCATAATATTTCAGTGCAGGGGTTGGCAAACTACTACTTCAAGAGCCAGACTGTAAACAAGTTTAAAATATTTAGAGTCACATATGGTGTCTGTTGAGATGACTCAGCTCTGCAGAATGAAAGCTGTCACAGTGCACATAAATGGGTTGGGCTGTGCTCCAGTAAATCTTCATCAGCAGGCACGCAGGCCAGGTGCTGTACTTTACCAGTCCGTTTTCATGTATGGGGAAAAGATGGGTTTTTCTTTAATTAAAATAACCTCATTTTTCTCCAAAAATGACACTTTTGGTGATAAATGTAGGAACTGTTAAAGTTTCTTTCCATAAAGTGGATACTGGAAATTGATATCAGAATATTGAAAATTCTTACCTGGTGAAAATTCATTGTTTTCTCTTGCAAAGATTTTGTTCATGCAGTAATGGGCGCTTCTAAGGTATTTCTCACTTCACCAGCAGCATCAGTACTCCCAGGAAGGGCGAAGGGCCTCCTGTCCTTCAGTCAGTGTCTGTTTCAGAGTGCGTGCTCAGCTGTATGGATGTGTTGCCAGAGGAGAGGAAAAATAGCAAAATCGCAAAATCTAGAGGGGCAGGTGATATCTAGAACTCTTTCTCCTACAAAAGGCTGTCATTTATAGTCCTCTTGAAAGCAGAATTATGGTAGGACTCCATGGAAGTAGTTAGTTCTTTATGGTAGAAGTATTTTCACAGGTTTAGGCCACTTTGGTTAAAAGCCTTTAGAACTAAGAATCAGGCAGTCAATATCATATATATATATCATGTATATTATAAACACACAAATACATTTTTCTTTTATTTTGAAACTGTCAGAGGGTATGTATGTTCTCCAGAGAGGACACAGGAAGAGTGATAATGCACCTCCCATGGAGCATAGTCACGTCACAGTCCCTTTCCATTTCTTTCTCTTTCTGGGACTTTGGGCATGCACATGTGTCCGGTGTGTTTTTCAAGCCTCTGGATCCAGGACTCAAACCATGCAGTTGCCTATGGGATTCAGCGCCTTAAGCACCAGGGCATGGGGTGTCCTGAATTTTTTTTTTTTTCTTTAGTTTTTTCCTATAGGGCAAATGTGTTTGCCAGAGAGAGAGAGGGAACGTGAGTAACCAGCCCCCAGGAGGATTGGCCATGCCACAATCACTTCTATTGGGATTTGAAGCATGCACACATGTGTGCTTTACGTTATTTTTTGAGAGATTCTTGCCATAGGGCGCATGTGCTTGCCGGACAGAGACAGAGAGACAGAAAGCGAGAAATCACCCTCCCAAGGGAGATGGCCACGCCTCAATCCCTTCTCCTCCGTTCTCCTCTCAGGATCCTGGGCACGCACGCACACGCGCCCAGTGTGAGTTTTAAGCTACCGGGTCCAGGATGCGAACCGCGGTCGACTACATGGGAGTCCAGCGACATAGCCATTACGCTAACTGCTGGTCCCTTTCATGTTATTTTTCAAGCCACTGGGGCTGGGGCTGGGGCTGGAACTGTGCAGTCTGCCATGTGGACTTAAGCACCTTAACTTCCATGCCACCTGTTGGCCTCTGAATTTTTATTTTTAATGAAAGTTACATAAATATATAGTGAATTAATAGTCACTATTTCTTTTTGTCTTTTTACATGTAAATTTGCCATAGGGCACACGTGTTCTCCATTTTCTCATGATTTTGAGCATGCATACACATGTGTAATTGAATGATTTAAAAACATTTTAATTTAATTTTATTTATTCATTCATTTAATTTGACTAGAGAGAGAGAGAGAGGGAAGTGAGAAAGCCAGCCACCAGGTCTGGGACTTGAACTGTGGTTGGCCATGTGGGAGTATCCAGTGCTTTAACCACCACACACCACTTGCTGGTCCTGATTGACTGATTTTTAAACAGAGAAAGCAAGCTGCCAGGTCTAGGACTCAAACTGTGGTTGGCCATGTGGGAGTCCAGCACCTCTACCACTACACTATCTGCTGGCCCCATGATCTTTTTCAAGTCAATGAGTCCAGGACTTGTACTGTGCAGTTGGTCATCTGGGATCCAGGCACCTTAACCATGGTGCCACTGGCTCGCCCTCTTTTTGTCTTTTTTTTTTTCTTATATTTTTGCTATAGGGCACATGTGCTCGCCAGAGAGAAACCACCTCCCAGGGGTGATGGCCATGCTGCAATCCCTTCTCCATTTTCCTCTTGGGATCCTGGGCATGCACGCACATCTGTGGTATAAATTTCAAGTCACTGGGTCTGGGACTTGAAGCACAGTCAACCATGTGGGAGTCCAGACAGTTAAGCACTACACCACCTGCTGGCCTCCTTTTTGTCTTTTTTATATGTTCTTTAATTGACAGTGTTTCTTAAAATAACAATTTTATACAGTACTGTAACAGAAACTTAAAAAATGTGCGCTCTGGGCTTGGTTAAATATTTTGTACCTCATTTTGACTTCCAGAAACCCAATTTCTGCCTTTATTTAATGAAGGACAAGCAGGCTTGGAGAGGATTTGTCCAGTCTCACATACCTAGTTAGCTGTCAGAGATTTTAATCCCAAAGTAATTGAACAACAGTGATAGCATTCAACTCTAATATTTTCTTCACTGCTTCATCCCTAAGATGAGGAGTTCTTTTCTCAGATAGCAGAAAGGCAGGCATGCAAAAAACTTTCATGGCAGTGAAAAAATAAAAAGATTAAAGGACATCCCTGTTTGTTAAAACTTACATAAATTATCTCTTAAGGATAAGAAAAGTTGACCATTCTTTACCTTCTGAGAAGGAAACATTGTCAGATGTCACATGAACAAGAAAATCCCTGGCCTGCTGAAGCAAGATTGACCAGTGATCCATGACTCATTTGGTCCAAGAATGACATGCTTGACTTTTTCAAGTTCTGCAATGTCATTTATTCTTTAATAGTATTAATGTTACTTTAATGTAACTTTGCATGTTATCTTTCAAAAAACAGATGGTAACAGTTTAAAATGATGTCCACATTTTTTTAACCTAATGTTAAAATTACATAGGAGTTGGGGCTAGCAGGTACATGAAGGTTAAGGCAGCTGGGTCCTGCATAGCTGAATGCACAGTTTCAAATCTTGGACCTGGTGGCTTGAAAGTCATGCTGAGCTCATATGTGTGTGTGTGTTTGTGTGTGCCCAAAATCCTGAGAACAGAGTGGAGGAGAAGGGATTGCCATCCTTCTTGGGTAATTTCTCGCTTTCTGTCTGGTGAATGCATTCATCCTATAGCAAAATTGGAAGAAGAAAAAAAAGAATTACATAGGTGTTTACTCCTAATAGAACCGTGGTGTAATGTGACTCCCACTAGTAGCAATATACACTGATACATAGTTTTACTTTTTGCATTTATGTGGTGGGGCACCTTCAGAATAAGTACACACTATTCTTTTCAATGACTTCAATGTATAGCTTAGTTAAATCTCCCATTGATAGACATTTGGGTTATTCTGTTTTCCGTTGTTGCAAATAATGTACATTTTTGTACATGTGTGTTCATATTTCTGATTTCTGTAGTAGGAATTAATGGAAATTGACTTAAAGAATGTGCACTGAAAATGTTAACGATAAAGCCAAATTGATAATATATATTTTTAATTGTCAGAAGGCATGTGTGTTTGCTAGGGAAGAATGAGAGGGAAAGAGAGAAAGCACCCCTCAACGGAGTGTGGGCATGTAATCCTCTCTCCTCCATCCCATTGGGCACCTGTGTTTTTTAAGTTGCCAGGTTGAGGACTTAAACTACGCGGTTGGGCACATATCCAGTTCCCTTAACCACTAGGGCCCCACCGAATTGATATCTAAGATTCATGTTAACTTGCCCCGATCATGTGAATGTTAGTTTCCCTACACCCTGTATAAGAATCATCAATTTTGGTCTTTGCCAAGGTAAGACAAGAGAATTATCAAGTCATTTTAATTATTAAGGGGTTGAGTGTACCATTCACTGTCTTTATTGGCAATTTGTATTTTTTCCATGAATCATCTATTCATGTTCTCTATCCTTTAATCTAGTGGGCATTCATCTTTTTATGTATTGATTCACCAGCACTTAATTCTGTGTCTGTGATGTCATTGGTGCAGGTATGCAGTAAGGTTTTATTCTGTTTTTATTATTGTTCAGAAAAGCAGAAGGCCCAGTGCCCAAGAGTAGAATCAACAGAAGTGTTGGGGCCAGTAGGTGACATAGTTATTAAGGCTCTGGGCTCCCACGTGGCCAACTGCAGTCCGAGTCCTGGACCAGGCAGCTTGAGACTCATGCTGGGTGCGTGTATGCGTGTGCCCAGAATCCCAGGAGGAAAATGGAGAAGGGATTGCAGTGTGGCCATCCCACTGGCTTCTTCACAAAGATGATTTCTCACTTTCCTTCCCTCTGGGGAGCGCACGTGCCCTATAGCAAAAATCTGAAGGAAAAAAATCATTAGAAGTCTTAAGTCCTTGAAAGTGCCAGATGGCCAAATCTGAGGACTATGTCTATAAATTTGGGGAGGCGGGGTGGAGGAAGGGTATGATTAACATAAAACACATGTATAGGTTATGAATATATAAGTATGTAAGCATTTCACTGAAAATTGTATAATTAAAGTAAAAGTAGAAAACCAGAAACAAATGTCTAGGTTCCTGAATTATATTAAGGGAAGTAGACATACCACCATCACCCAGGTTAGGAAATAGAGCCATGCCAGCTACCGGAAGCTGGCTCGCGGCTTTTTATTTTTATTTTTAAATTTATTTATTTTTTTTGGAGAGTTTATTTTATTTTTTTCCTTACTGGGCGCGTGTGCTCGCCAGAAAGACAGAGACAGAGAGATAGCAAGAAATCACCCCCAGAGAGGATGGCTACACCTCAATTCCTTCTCCTCCATTCTCCTCTTGGGATCTTGGGCACGCACGCATGCACACGTGCCTGCCGTGAGTTTAAGCCACTGGGTCTGGGACTCGAACCACAGTCAACTACATGGGAGTCTAGCGACATAGCCATTATGCTAACTGCTGGTCCCTCGTGGCTTTTTCTATTACAGTTCTGATGGCCTAGAGTGAATGCTTTTTTTTTTTTTTTTTAAAAGAATTTTTTGCTTTAGGGTGCGTTTGCTTGTTAGTGAGACAGAGAGACAGAAAGCGAGAAATAATCCCCAGGTGGATGACCATGCTGCAGTCTCTTCTACTTCACTCTCGGGATTTTGGGCACACACCCATATGTGCTCAGTGTGAGTTTCAAGTAGTCAGCATCAAACCTCAGCTGCCCATGTGGGAGTCTAACACCTCAACCACCTTGCCACCTGCTGGGCCTGAGTGAACATTGTTTTGACCCCATATGCATCTCTTTTCATTCTCTTTCTTTGTTGGATAGTTTTTTTTTTTTGAGATTTTTTGCCTTCGGGTGCATGTGTTCACCAGAGAGCAAGAGCAAGAAAGAGAGAGAGAGGGAAGGTGAGAAATCATCCCCAAGGGGGAATGGCCTCCTCCAGTCCCTTCTCCTTCTCCTGTGATCTTGGGTATGCGTGCACATGCACCAAATGTGATTTTCAAATCTTCAGCTGAGACTCAAAAACTGTGGTTGGCCGTGTGGGAGTCCAGTGACGTAACTGCTACGTCATCTGCTGACCGTGATGGGTAAGTTTTAATGTTTCTTTTAATCTGTAGGTTTTTACCCACCATCTCTGTTTTTCCTTTGTAAAATGCTGATTAAATTATGTCATCTCCAGCCAGCAGATGGCATAGCGGTTATGTTGCTGGACTCTCACGTGTCTGCAGGTTGAGTCTAGACCTGAAGGCTTGAAACTCAGGCTGGACACATGTGCATGTGTTTCCAAGATCTTGGGAGGAGAATGGAGGAGAAAGGATTGTGGGACCCCTGGGGGGGAGTTTTCTCTCCTTCTCACTGTCTCTCTCTGCAAGCACCTGCGCCCTAAGACAAAAACCTCTAAAACATGAACAAAAAAATGTTATCTGCCCTACGCATTTTTTCAGAGTTTGTATTTAAAATTTTTTTAAAAAAATTGCTACAGGGAGTGTGTGGTTTCTGAAGGGGGGGTTAGTGATAGAACACTATCAGGGGGTGATCATACTACAATCCCTTCTCCATTTTTTTCGTTTTGAGATTTTGGGTACCTACACAAATGCTCCTGGTATGTTTTCTTTTCTTTTTCTTTTTCTTTTTTTCTTTTCTTTTCTTTTTTTTTTTTTTTAAGGTTTTTGCTTTAGGGAATGTGCGCTTACTGGAGAGACAGAGGGTGAGAAATAATCTCCCAGGGGGAATGGCCATGCTGCAACCCCTTTTCCATTCTTCTCGGGATTTTAGGCATGCACACACGTGGCTGGCATCAGTTTTAAGCCACCATGTCCAGGTCTCAAACCACGGTTGGTCATATTGGAGTCTAGCACCTTGACCACTTTGCCACCTGCTGGCCCCTCCTGGTGTGTTTTCTACCACACACTGGGCCAGGTGGGATCCAGCCTCCTAGAGCACTATACATTGGCTGTCCCTGGAATTTGGATTTTTCCTGATTATATCCACATGGTATAGTTTAACCTGGTTCACTGTTAAGAATTGGTCTTTGGTTCAGAGGCTTAATCAGATTCAGGTTTGTGTGGGCAGCCTTCTTTCATGGCAGTGGTGTATACTTCCACCAGGATGCCTGTGATGCCTGCTTCTCTCTCCTTTTGGGATATTAGCAACCTTGGTTTGAACTCTTGGCAATTCTTGTGCTAGCTTGTGGAATAGTAATATTTTAATTCTTACCATTAGTTCTTTGTTAGCTAAATTACTTCTATAAAGAAACTCCTCCTCATCTACATTACCTTTTTAGTATGATGCATATAGGAAGAATAGGATAAATTCTTACAGTTTACCAATTTTCATATTCCCCTGGTACCCTCCAAAGATGACTGTTTAAAATATATCAGAGAGATGAACACTTTTCTATTTGTTTTGATCTATTGTAGTTGTTAATGCTCACAATGTTAATGCTCTTTTCTTTGGAACCATCTTTAAGGATTCTGAGTTGGACACAATCTTTTTTAAAATTCGTAATAGTGCAAAAGAGAATGAGAAGCACCCTCAACAGGGCCTTACCATGCCCTGATTCCCATTGGGGAAGTGATTTTCTCCCCCTCTCCCTCTCTAGCTGTTTCTGGCAAGCACATTCTCAGGTAATTAAATCTTTAAGTTCTTTTGCGATTGTGACTGGGCTTAACATTTATAAGTCAGTTTCGGGGGAATTGAGATCTCTATAGTATTGAATCATCCTATCCAAGAGTGAGCTATTCTTTCTTTTAAATTTTATTTACTCATTCACTTAGTTTTAGTTTGACAGAGACACACATAAAGAGAGAGAGAGAGAAAGGGGAAGTGAGAAAGCAAGCCACCAGGTCTGGGACTTGAACTGTGGTCAGCCATGTGGGAGTGTCCAGTGCCTTATCCACCATGCCACCTGCTGGTCCCTAGCTATTCTTATTTCTTATTTGAATTATCTTTTGTTTCCTTAATAGAGTTTCATAATTTTTTTAGATGTCCTTGCTAAAATTGTTTATATTTTCAGTTGCTATTGTGATTATAGAAAATTTTTCCATGATATATATTCTAATTGGCTATTTGTAGGAAAACCGTTTTTGAGAAATATTTTTACAGCCACCATAGTGAATTTTAATATTTAATAGTTTATCAGCTGGAGCTTTTGCATGTGTACCCACTATATTAGGTGCAAACGTTTTTGCTATTTTCCATGATTTATGTCTCTAAAACTTTAATCGCTTATACCTCTAGAACGTAGTCAACAGTAATTATAGCAAGCATCCTTTGTATGAGTCTGTGTACATGTGTGTACCTGACTTTAATGGGAATGTTTCTAGAGTTCCTCCATTAGAGTGTGAGGCAGGTTTTAAAAAAGTATCTATTGACATCTTTGACAATCTTTTTGTCCTAATATAAAGAACTTCATTTACAGATTTCTTAACTTCACGCCGTTCTTGTATCCTAGAGTTGTACATCATTTATGTGTTGCTGAATCTGATTGGCTAATATTTAATCAGGATTTTTCAAGTTTATCTTCAATTTTTTTTTTTCCTTTGGTATATAGAGAGGATTTTGCTACAGGGCACGTGCACTTGCCAGTGAGACACAGAAAGTGAGACATCACCCCTTCCCCCCAGGGGATGGCCACGCCACAATCCCTTCTCCTCTTGGGATTTTGAGCATGCATGCCAACACGCTCAGCGTCAGTTTTAAGCTGCCGGGTCTGGGACTTTAACCACAGCTGATTACGTGGGAGTCCAGTGACATAACCATTACATCATCTGCTGATCCCATCAAGTTTATCTTCAATGTCTTGAATTTCTGCAATTGGACATGAATGTGGCTTTGGTTTGGTGAGGTGACTCTAGGCCCTTTGAGTTTAAAATGCAGGCATCAATTTAAATGAAGTAGATGTCTTTGTTCTACTCTGTAAAGTAGGATCCCAGATCAACCAATGTATTGGGGGGAGGGTGGCTGAGTTGAGTTTTTGAGAAAAACGAAGCACAAAGTCATTGTGAAAAATGAGAAAAGATTGACAGGGAAATACTTGCTGAGCAGCATTGAGGATCCAGTTGAGCTCTGAAATCAGGAAATGTATAGTAGCAGTGTACTGTGTGGTTGAATTTTTTTCTCTAGGAATGAGGGTAGGAACCAAGATGCTGGCTGGTTGGAAGGGTCCTGGATTGACTGGTAGACTGGACAGTGGGGCAAGAGATAGAAGCCTATGTGCTGGACATAGATTGCTATGCTCTACCAGAGTCCAGTTTGCATAGGGGAGAAAACTGACAACTGTCAAAGGGATTAGAGGTCTTGTAGGAGACAGGAGTTAGTGGGAAGTAAGTAGGAGGTTGGGAGGTTGAGGTGGAAGAGTAGGATGTTGGGTCCAGCCAGTGTAGCTCAGTGGTAATATAGTGCCCTGCCTGAAAGGCTGGAAACCATGTGGTTGACTGGGTTGGGATCAGCCTGAACACACACTGGGCACATGGGTGGGCACCGAGGATACCGAAGAGCTGGAGGGCTGAGGAAAGAGGATTGTGGTGAGACCCTGTTGAGGATGCTTCTCTCTCTGGTGTGTGCTGACACATGCTATCATTAAAGAAAAGAGTAGTATGTTTAAGATTTTAGAGGTGGAATGGTTTGGGGTCAGGTCGAATATAAGAATGGCAAATGGCTAGCTTGAGTTCTGTTGCCTTTGTACCTGTTACCCGCTTAGGTAATAATTGTAATAAAAGTAACCAACTTTTCGTATCCTGCTAATTCTATCAATGCAGAACAATGGAAAAAACCCAAATAGTAAGCAGTGTTTATTTTCTTAAAATTACTTAAAAAATGTTGTTTACAGAGATGTGGATTTACATAACTTGGCAACAACATTTAAAAAATGTACAGGCTATTTCATATTATTGCACTTACTCTTTAATATATAAGGCATTTTATTTTACATAAATAAAGGATAATGTATAATATCATACAAAGGTGTGGTGCCAATTAAGTCGACCATACAATTCCATGAGATGTGTGTGGCGGGGATGGAAATAAAACCCAACCTACTTCAATCTTCACAGGAGATCCTTGCAACTACGATTTACATGTTATAACACATATTCACCCTCATAGCTTATTGTGAATGACTGACCAGTTCAAAACAAAACAATGAAAGTGTTAGTAAGACAATACCCTTAGTGTTCACTTCAGGAAATGTGGGGATTTATTAGACTAATTAGGAATACTAGTCATGCCTTGAACACTGAAGACAAATAAATAATAGCTTTCTATCTCAGGATCAAAGACAGTTTAGCTTTTGCTTCTTCCCTTAAATTCTAGCTGCTGGAACCATTCTGGCAAGATCTAGTAGAAAGGGCTGATGACATAAGCCAGAAGTCTATCCTGTATTCTGCATACATGTGGATTAGGGACCCTCAGAAAGAGATCATTCCAACCCTCCACATTGTTGTAGAAATTCCTGATTTTCATATAGGATCATGCATTTCTTATGAGTAGGTGTAGCTTTAAGAGTGGAGGCAAAAAAATAGTTTTAAGTGTTGACTTCAAATAATCTCTTGACCATTTAAGGCAAGAAAGCAAAAACCATGAAACTGACCCGAGAAACTTAAAAGCAATCTAGCATGCATCTTGCACTGACTTCCATGTAGCTATAGTATCCTATCTGTAATTGTAGTGAAACGTAGAAGCTAAATCAAGCAGGTCTGTCTATCTAATGCCTGTACTACATTCTCCGTTGTATAATCAGCTGAAAAATGAGAGGTCCATCTGAGGAGCCTTTCTGGGCTGGCTCCACAGATGTTTGGTGGGATTGGTCACTTAGAAAAAACGATGTACAAAAGTGACAGCTCAAGCACCTCGATGATCCGGGGGTCATAGCCATAGAATCAAACTGTCGGTTATTTGAAGAAATTGCCAACATAAAGTCTTGGCGTTATCATGCACGCAGGCATGACCGATGCAATGTCTGCCCGTATTCCCAGGACCTGACAGCTGGTCTGTGCCACCCAAGATTTGGGGTTGTAACTACATAGCTCCGCTCCTTTACCTTGACAGTGACTCACCCTGTTTGTCCATTTTCCTCCCCCTCCTTATGGCATTTTGGTTAACGAAGCTGACGAGGGTTTGGAATTTATCTAAGGTGCAGTACGAGGAGGAAGAGTCAACTTGGGGACGATGCATGGCACGCCGAATGGGAACGGCTACCACGAAGCTCGTGCTTTTGAAGGAGAAGCAGCCAGGGCCAATGGACAAGCAGCATGAATTATAACAGTCTTCTGTAGGAAAAGATTTCTGGCAAAAGGAAGAATTTGCGAAACAGAAAAACAAAAAGAGCAAAAACTTCAGTCATTGCAGAGTATGTCAGACTAGGTCAAGAAAAGACATCCCCTACTTGGAAATTTCTTAAGTGTGTTGGGAAAGAGGAGAAAAACCAAACCAACCAACAAAAGTCCCCTAAAAGTTCCCTACTGGGACTGTAAATATAATGCCTATGTTTATAAATCCAAGGACACTTAAAAAAATACTTGATTTTTAAAAACTTCATTTAAATTATGAATGGTTGGAGTCCATAAAATGTAGAAACAGAAACCCAGTGACTGTGATATTTTTACTTGTTCTTGACCAGTCTTAAATTCAAGCACTTAAAATGGGTTCGAAAACTAGATGCAAGGTGCTTTCAGATCTGGAACTTTCTGCTCCATCTAAGCAGCGAAGCTCATGGCTCTTTAATACAGTCTGTCAGAACTGCTATTCTGTAAAACAGCCTTATGACTTATACGTTCAGAGAGAAAATGATCAACACCTAAGGCTGATCAGTAACCCATTGAGTTGAACTCTGCAGCCATACATTATATATTACACTCACTAAAAAATATTATTTCTGTATTTTGCTTTTTCATTTTCAGAGAATTCCTGAGCTCAGTCTTATGATTAGGTCATAATTCATTCTTTTAAGTCTCATTTTCTTTCTGGGATAACATATACAGATCATTGAATGTGCCTAAAAGCATTATGTGATTTACTTATAAAATTATATAAAACTATAGTCCTTTTCATTGTGACCTCTGTGTCGCCCCTCACTTTGTTAGGTCCCTAATTGCCAGGATTTAGTATGTCGGGAGAGCTGGCAAGAGGGATGAGAAGGTCTAGCTAAATGTCTCAAGTGGAGGAGGGCATGTCACATCTTGTATCCCCATCAGCAAACGTGGGAAGTAGGGGACAGGCACTGGACAAAGTGAACCCTCCGGCCTAAGAGAGCCGGTGGAAGGCTTCCAGAGTTCAGCTTCATTGTTGTTGCACATAGGGTATGTCGGGCTTCGTAGGTAAGTACGAACTTGGAGATTTCTATAGTCCTTAGACCAAGGTTTGTTGTTTCAAGAACCCACTGTTTAAAGAAAGCATTCTGATTTGCTAAGGAAGAAGGAAACTGAAAAAGAGATTCTTGTTAAAATTCATGAAGAATTCCTATGCTTCCTAATTACTAACTGCACAGGTCCTTCTGGGATAGATTTCATAATATTCCAGGCATCAAAGTGCATGAGCCCAACCAGGGGTTTCCCGTTAACAGCAAGAATTTCGTCTCCAGCTTCTATTATTCCAGCTTGTTCTGCTGCTCCACCTGTGAGAATAAATACAGAAAAATGCTGTACTCTGTAGTATTTAAACAAAATTCCAAGTAAATTAAAACGTACCTGAGAAAAATCTCTAAATGTAAAAAAAAAAAATCTCTAAATGTGTATTAGGATAGGGAAATTTCTTTTTCTTTTTGTTTTTAAGCGAGACTTTTTCCTAGAGGACATGCGTGCTTGCTAGAGAGACAAAGACAGACAGAAAGCAAGATCACCCCCCAGGGATACAGCCACTCCACAATCCCTTCTCCATTCTCCTCTGTGCCCACATGCCCGGAGTGAGCTTTAAGCTTTTGGGTCTGGGAATCAAACTGTGGTCAACTCTGTGGGAGTCCAGTGATGTAAACATTATGCCATCTGCTGGTTCTGGGAAATATTTCTTAAAACACAAAAAGCACATGTGTATAAAAATAAATTGAATTACATCAAAAAATTAAACTCTACCTCCCCTCTCCCCCCAAAAAATACAAGGTAAAAAGCAACTGACAGGGACCAGCAGTTAGTGTAATGGCTATGTCGCTGGACTCCCATGTAGTCGACCATGGTTTGCGTCCCGGATCCGGTGGCTTAAAACTCACCCCAGGCGTGTGTGCGTGCGTGCCCAAGATCCCGAGAGGAGAATGGAGGAGAAGGGATTGTGGTGTGGCCATCCCCCCTAGGGGGGTGATTTCTCTCTTTCTATCTCTCTGTCTGTCTCTGTCTGGCGAGCGCACGTGCCCTATAGCAAAAACCTCTCAAAAAAAAAAAAAAAAAAAAAAGCGCAACTGACAGGAGCCAGCAGATGGCTGGTGGTTAAGGGCACTGGACTCCCACATGGCTGACCACAGTTCAAGTCCCAAACTTGGCTGCTTTCTTTCTTATTCTCTCTCTCTCATTTTACTCCTCTCTGGTCAAATTGGAATAAATACATAAAATAAAGTTAATAATTCTCTAAGGGACCAGCAATTGGCGTAATGGCTATGTTGTTGGACTCCCATGTAGTTGACCGCAGTTCAAGTTTGGACCCGGCAGCTTAAACTCAGGCCAAGCATATGTATGTGCGTGCCCAAGATCCCGAGAGGAGAATGGAGAAGAAGCGATTGCATCATGGCCATCCCCCTGGGGGGTGATTTCTCGTTTTCTGTCTCTCTGTCTCTCTCTGTCTTTCTGACAAGCTCACATGCCCTATAGCAAAAACCTCTCCAAAATAATAATAATGATTTTAAAAAATGACAAGAGGAAGATATTTTCAAAGCATTAGCCTACAAAGGGTTAAGATCCAGACTAAAGAACTATGAATCAATAAGAATAATGCAAAATAAAGAAAAAGCTGGACAAAAGTTTTCAACACCTAACATCCAAAGAGCCAATAAACACAGGAAACCGGGCTCAACTTCTGATTGTTAACATACTGGCTGATAAATCCAAGTTCTAAAAATCAGTAGTTAATACTTAGCAGTGACTATGCAGATTTATTACTTGTGCACGAAGCTTATTACATTTCTGTGTTATGGCTTTGGGTAGGTGGTAGCCAATCTATGAGCTTATTTGTCTTGTTCTCTTACTGGACTGTCATAAGACCGAATGAGGTGAGGGAGATAAGGGCCTTTCGGAAGCATTTAGTGTAGTGCAGAGTAAAGGGAGTACTACCTTTTGAAATTCTTTTGTATGAAAAAGACATGAACCTTTTTTTTTTTTTTTTAAGAATTACTTATTCAATTTTATTTATTATTTAATTTGCGTTAGGGCACATGTGAGACAGAGAGTGAGAAGGAGAGCGTGCACGCGAGAAAACATAAACACTATCTTTACCAAAAAAAAAAAAAAAAAAAAAGAAACAACAACAACAAAAAACACAACCCAGTAAATGGAAAAAGAGGAAGACATGACCTGCTCAGATCAGCTTGGCTCCATGTAATAGAAAATCAGAAATGACAACATGGGGGGCCAGCAGGTGGCATGGTGACTAAGGGTGCTGGACTCCCACATGGCCAACTGGTTCAAGTCCTGGACTTGATGACTTGCTTTCTCACTTTCTTTCCCTCTCTCTTGCTCTGTCCTTCTCTGCTCAAATGAAATGAATAAAGTTAAAAAAAAATTCTTTAAAAAGAAAAAAAAAAAATAGAAAACAACACGGGACCAGCAGATGGCGTAATGGTTGTCTCTGGACTCCCATGTGGTCTACCACAATTCAAGTCCCAGACTCGGCACCTTAAAACTCAGCCAGGCATTGGGACCAGCAGTTAGCGTAATGGCTATGTCGCTGGACTCCCATGTAGTCGACTGCGGTTTGCGTCCCGGACCCGGTGGCTTAAAATTCACGCTGGGCGCATGTGCGTGTGTGCCCAAGATTCCAGGAGGAGAATGGAGGAGAAGGGATTGCAGCGTGGCCATCCCCCCTGGGGGGTGATTTCTCGCTGTCTGTCTCTCTGTCTCTTTCTGTCTGTCTGGCAAGTGCACGCGCCCTATAGCAAAAACCTCTAAAAAAAAACCCTCAGCCAGGCACGTGTGTGTGCACGCCAAAATCCTGACAGGAGAATGGAGGAGGGATTGTGACATGGCCATCTGTCTCCAGTGAGTGCATGTACCCTATTACAAAAATCTCTCTTAAAAAAAACCCCAAACAAATAGAAATTGAGTCAGCAGATGGTACGGTGGTTGAGTCACTGAACTCCCACATGGCTAACCACAGTTCAATTCCCGGATGGAGCAGCTTGCTTTCTCTCTCTCACGCGTGCACTTTCCCTCTTGCTCTCACTCTCTTTCTCTTTATGGTGAGCATGTGTGCCCTAAAGCAAATTAATTATGCTTTCCCCTTGGGGGCCTGCGGGTGGCATGGTGGATGGGGGCACTGGGCTCCCACATGGCTGACTGTGGTTCAAGTCCCGGACCTGGCAGCTTACTTTCTCACTTTCCTTCTTTCTCTCTCTCACTCTGTCCCTCTCTGGTCAACTTAAAATAAATAAATAAGTAAACAAACAAACAAATAAAAATAAAGTTCAATAAACTTAAAAAAAATTATGCTTTCCCCCAAAGGTCTTGCATAGCTTTTATTTATTCATTATTATTATTATTATTAAATTTGCTATAGGGCATGTGCACACACCAGAGACAGATAGACAGGGAGACAGAGGGAAGGTGAGAGAGCAAGTTGCTAGACTCAACCCGTGCTCAGCCATATGGGAGTCCACTGCCTTAACTACCATGCCACCTGCTGGCACTGGTCTTGCAGAGCTTTTGCTGGACACATTTGTAGGTTCCTCACTTTGGTTGTTAGGAATTGTTATCACAGAGTGCTGAATCCACACTTGATATTTTTCATTTTTTACTCAACACTGTTTTTGAGCCATTCCTGGTTAATATATAAACATCTAATTTATTTCTTCAGTTGCTTTATAGCTTTTCTTTTTATGAATGTATTTTACTTGTCATTCTGTTGTAGACAGTAACTTAATTTGTTTCATAGCTTCTGTTTTAGTAAGCACTGCCAAGTTTTTCCCTGGAGAGAGGAAACAGCATTCAGTCCCACCAGGAGGAATGGGTGCTTTCCTTTCTCCACGTCCTTGCCAACACATCGTATTATGAGGTTTCTTATTTTTGGCCAATTTGATAGATTTAAAAGATGATTCCTCATCCTTAATCATCTTCACCCAATAACTAAAGTTTGAACATTTTTTCCCGTGTTTTTTGGCCATTTGAATTGTAACTTAGCAATTTTCTATTATTTCCTTTACCTAAATTTTCTTTTTCTTTTGTATTTTTCTTACTGAATTATGCATCTTTATAAACTTTAGACACTAACCCTTTGTTGATTAGATATATTGCAAACATCTATTAGTCAGTCACTTGTATCTTTATATTTGCTCATTTTTTTTTTCTTTTGGCCAGGGCTAGCTCCATGGCACAGCTGTGCATCCAGCTTAAGAGAAGCCAGATCCCACATGGAAAGACTGTGGTTTGAATCCCTGGCCCCGTCAGCCTGAAACATGCTGGGCACGCAGGTGAGTGTCCAAGAGTCAACAGACTGGTGGAAGGGGATGGTGGTTTGACTAGACCCTGTGTACGGTGCTCATCTTTCTCCTCATCTCTCTCATGTGCATGGACATGCTCTATCATGAATTAAAAAAAACCCCGTATTTAAAAAAAAAAGAAAAAAAATTTTGCCAGATAGGTAAAGCTTTTCCAATCCAAAAAAAAAAAAAAAAAAAAAAAAAAAGAGAAAGAAAAAAAAAATCTGAAGTGCTCCAAAATCTGAAACTTTTTGAGAGCTGACACCATGCCACAAGTAGACATTTCACACCTAACCTCTTACAATGGGTCCAAGACAAAATGCTGCACTACAAAGTATAAAATTACCTTCAAGCAATGTATATAAAGTGTATAGGAAACAAATTATTTTTATGTTTAGACTGGTGCCCAACCCCAAGAAATTATATATTTGCAAATATTCCAAAATCGGAAAAAAATCCAAATCTGAAACACTTCTGAGTTCAAGAATTTTGGATAAGGGATCCTCAATTTGTAGTAGCTAAACATTATATATATATATTTTTTTTTTGAGAGTTTTTTTTGCTATACGGCGCGTGCGCTCGCCAGACAGACAGAGAGAGACATAGAGACAGAAAGCGAGAAATCACCCCCCAGGGGGGGATGGTCACGCCGCAATCCCTTCTCCTCCATTCTCCTCTCGGGATCTTGGGCATGCACACACACGCACCCGGCGTGAGTTTTAAGCCACCGGGTCCGGGACGCGAACCGCGGTCGACTACATGGGAGTCCAGTGACATAGCCATTAAGCTAACTGCTGGTTCCCTATATTTTTTAATATGTGTACTTTTCAGGCCGACCAGTGGTGTAGTGGTTTAAGGTGATCGGATCCCCACAAGGCTGACTGCAGGGTTCTAGTCCCAGACTGGTGCCTTGAAAAACATGCTGGGTGTGTATGTGTACATGCCCAAAATCCTGAGAGGAGAGCAGAGGAGAAGGGATTGCAACATGGCTATTCCCCCCCTGTGAGGGGAAGAGGGGTACTTTTATTACTTTTGTTCTCCTCCTTTTTCTCTCTGGTGAGAACATGCACCCTATAGCAAAATAAAATACATAATGTGCTTTTCTGTTATGTTTAAGAAATCTTCCTATGAGAATGTAAAATAATGGTTATTGCTGATATATAGGGCATTCTAGTGATCTCTATGTTGACTGAATTCATCAGTCTTGGTAAATTATTTACATTGGCTTGACATTTGAGTATTTCAGTTTTTTCAATGAAGAAGAACATATAGTGACAAATTGTGTCCCCACATTTTCAATCTTTATATCATGTGCCCTATAACAAAAAGCTAAAAAAAAAAAAGAAAGAAAGAAAACTGTAGGCTTTTACATAAGAGCATTTAAAATGCTAGTCTGGGGAACAGATGCTTCCTTCTCCTTCTTTATCCATTTTCATAGCAGTTCACTTAGATTTCTAGCCAGATGCTAGAGATAAAGGCCAAGACATTATCCAGGACATTGTTTCTCTGCTTTGCTAGAAGTAGATGTATAAGATGCTCATCTCTCCTGGGGCTCCTTCTCTACTTCAGTGTGACAACTACTGTGGGACCCTCAAGTCTGGAATCCCCAAGTCCGGCCTCCCCAGCTGATCTGGACTGGACAGTACTGACAGTGTTCTGACACTGTATGTGTCCTGTGACTCCAGCTCCCTTTGTGAATATGTCTTAAAATATCTCCACTTAGCTGTCACTCTTGAATGATAGTTTAGCTGGGTACAGTGTTTTAAGTAGGTAAAAATGTTCCTTCAGTCCTCTGAAGGTGTTAATTCCGTTGGTTTTGGGCATCTGTACTGCCACTCTGATTGTAGTGCCTTTGTTCTGTCAATTTTTTATTATCTTTCTAGATTCTACTATTCATTTTATTTTAGAGAAATTTTTTGCTATAGGGCATGTGTGCTCACCAGAGAGACAGAGAGAGAGAAAGTAAGAAATCATCCCCCAGCGGGGATGGCCATGCCACAGTCTCCTCCTCCACTCTGTTCTTGGGATTTTGGGCATGTACACACATGTACCCAGTGTGAGTTTCAAGTCACCATGTCTGGGACTTGAACCTTGGTCAGCCATGTGCAAGTCTAGTGCTGTAACCACTACATTACCTGCTGGCCCCATAGAGTCCACTATTCTTTGTGTTCTGAAACTTTACTGTGGTATATCAAGGTTTTGGTTTGTGACCTATTTGTATATATAGTTATAAACTGGTATTCTTGGTACCAGTCTATTAATATAATTGTGCACCTCAGGAATCTGAGGGAGAGATTTTTGAGAAAAATCTCAAAAGAAGATCATAAAATGAATTAGTGAACTTTGAGACTTCATATTTACCAAGTATTTCAATAATATCTACCTCCCATCTTTCTTGCAGTTTAGTATTTGCAAATCTAGTATTTTAAGTCAATAAGACCTTGGCTGATATTATGTACTCCTGACTGGCAAGTCTTATGGCATCTCTTAGCCTGGTGTGTTCACATCAATAACAGTAAGTATCAACTGAAAACACAGAAATAGGGACACGGAGCGAGGGGTTGTCATTAGAGGCACAGTTAACGTTTCAGACTCTGGAGCCAGACTGCCTGGGTTTGAGACTGGTCTGCCACTTACAGTTGTGTGACCTTGATGTTTCCTTAACTTCTCTGTGGCTCAGTTTCTCTTTTTGTAAAATAGGAATAATAATGGTACCTACATGTACATCTCAAATGGGTCACCACAGAGTAAACTCTGTGTATCACAAAGCATTAAAATCTTTTTATATTTCTGAGAACAAATTGGATTTCCAAATGGAAGGCACTGAGTTTCCAAGATCCACATAGAAAGAAAATAGGTAGAAGAAGGTTGATGAGTTGTCTAGGACGTTACCTTTGTACACCCTCTTAATGACCAGGGGCCCATCTCCAGACACCGATGACTTTCCTCCATCTAGACTCAGTCCCAGCCCAGCCGAGGTCTTCAGCACTTCCACACACAGAGCATCGTGTGCAGCTGTACTTCTCCCTGCAGCAATGGCATGTCGAGATTAAACAGGGTTATTCATCGTGCCACCTGCTCAAGTGCCCCCAGGGTGTTACCTCATGCACTGTGGCCTCCTGGCACCTTCGAGTCCCTTTTGCCTTAAAGTGCTTGTAACATTTGAGCCCCGCGTAAGGTATCTGCCCCCCGCATCCTTTACTCTCTTTTTTTTTTTTTTTTTTTTTTTTGCAAATGGGGAGAATGCTTTCATGCCCAAACAGAAACCCCCACAGACAAACTACTCTTCTCAAGCCCCACTCATTGGCAGTTCACATCTCGGTCAGGACTGAAGTCACACTTGGGGGAATCAAATTCAATTTCCTGCCAACCTTGGCTGCTGATGGCACCGGAGCGTCACCATCTGGTACTGAAAATCAGCAGCCCTGAAATGCCCAGCTTTATGTGAAACTGTTAGAGTTGACACCGTGGCGCTTCCTTCCTTCCCTTCTGCCACTCGTGCTCCTGTGAAGAGATGCCATGCTCCCACCTGTGGCTGTCTACATCACATCCTAGCTGCCTTTGCTGGCATCTTGCTCCACTGTGGGGAGAACTGTTTCCATGGTGAGGCCTGCTCACAGCAATGAACTTGTACCGCTGTGTGGGCTAGTCTGGAGAGGCTGGGCGAGGGTCTACACAGGGACTCTGCACTTGCCGTTTAGTTCCCTTACTCATGTGCTGTATCAGCCAAGGACGTTAGAGTTGAATGCAAAGGCTTGGGAGGCATGGAAGGACCACACATTCAACCACCTGCGTCACGTATTCATTAGGGTTGAGGCTCAGCTAGCTCCGTCCCCTCCCAATATAAAGGCCACCCCTCGTAGTTTATAGAAGGCCATTCCTTGTGGTCCAAAGGACATCTACTAATGTAGGAATGGCATAGATTTTCGGTAGGTGATTTTACTTGCTGTCAGAAGGAAAAACGGGCCTGTGGCAGGCCTTGGCTCTGGCTGTACACTGGGCCCCTGGGAACATTACAAAGGCACTGATGCTGGCCCCCACCACTCGGGGTTTCCTGAGCATCAGCCTGAAAAAAACGTTATTTATTTATTCCACTAGAGAAAGAGAGAGACAGGCACCCCAACAGGTCTTCACACTGTACCCTCCCACTCGTCTCAGCTGGCCCAGATAATGAGAATGCAAGGGCACCCCCTGGTGTGTTCAAGGAGGGTCTAGGATGTGAAGCCAGAACCTCTGCTGTGTGGGCCCAGTTGTGTTATCCTTGCACCATCATCTGGCCCCAAGCATCTGTAAGTCAAAAACCTTCCCAAGAGCCATCCAGTGGTCTGATGTTTAAGGCAGCTGGATCCCGTGGCTTACTATGTGGTTTGAGCCTCGGACCTGGCAGCTTGAAAAACATGCTGGGTGTGTGTGCATACGTGCCTAAAGATCTTGAAAGGGAAAGCACCATGGGGTGCTTTTTCACTTTCCCTCTCTCTCTCATCTCTTTCCAGTAACTACCTGCACTCTCCGTCAGAAATTAAAAACACAAAACAAATTTTCCATGTGCAGTTTATTCCATCAGGCCCCAAGCTTTACTCTCAGTGTATGAGGGGATTTCACAAAATTCATGGAAAATGGAATTAAAGTATGAGTTTATTCTGGTGCAAAAAAATTTTTTTTTCTTTTTTTTTTGGAGAGGTTTTGTTGCTATAGGGCGTGTGCCAGATAGACAGAGAGAGACAGAGAGACAGAAAGCAAGAAATCACCCCCCAAGGGGGGATGGCCATGCCGCAATCCCTTCTCTTCCATTCTCATCTCGGGATCTTGGGCATGCACGCACATATGCCTGGCGTGAGTTTGAGGGACTCGAACCACGGTCGACTACATGGGAATCCAATGACGTAGCCATTATGCCAACTGCTGGTCCCGTGGTGCAAAAATTTTTGAAATGCAGTTTTTCCCAATATGTATTTTCCATGAACTTTCTGAAGACTCTGTGTTTGGTTAGGAATAGATACATAGGACCATGTAGACCTGGGACATGGAGATTGTGAAATAGAAATATAGGGGCTGGCCCTGTGGCATGGTGGCTAGGCACAGTACACAGGGAGCCAGATCCACATGGCCGTGGTTCAAATCCTGGCCCCAGTGACTGGAAAAACACACCAGGTGCATGTGTGTGTGTGCCTACATCCTGATGGGATGGAGACATGGAGGAGAATTGCTCCTTCACACCCTGTTGGAAGGTGGGAGTGCTTTTCTTCTCTCTCTCTGTGGTGAGTACCTTCTGGAAAAAAAAAAAAAAAAAAAAAGAAAGAATATAGACTAGGAATGAGTTTAGAACAGGAATAAGTTTAAGCCTTCAAGGTGCTTCCAATTTGACAACTCGGCAGGTCTGTCCGGTACTATGCCAGATGAAGGTGCCACAGAATATTAGTGATTGTAAATGACAGGACAGTCTTCCACATGGGAGTTCATGCTTCCGAAAGACTCGGGAAGCTCTCAGGACTTAGTGCAAGTGGTTTCCCAGTGAAAATACATCAAGCAGCTGAGACCATGCTGGGGCACTGTCAGGCATGGCAGGGTTGGTCACTAAGATATTCCTTACATCAGGAAGGCTTCAGCTCTAGAAGATGGACAGGTGGTAGATAGAATGGGAGACAGAATGAGGACACCCAGGCCCTGCCCTGTAAGGCATCTGGACAAGAGAGTGTCTCATTTATTCACTGACGTCAGAGCCATCTCAGCAAAGCCTTAGCCTAGGCCACATGAAACCAGGTTGAACAGAGGAATTCTGCTCCTCTGGGCTATATCAGAGACAGACACTGAGAAAAATCAAAGGACCCTTCAGGAAGGCTACACCCCCACCTGAACTTCCATAGAACCCTGGTGTTCCCACTGGACTGAAGAGGGATGCCTCTCCTGAACGCCAAGGTAGGGAGCATCTTGTGAGTCTGCAGTGCCTGTCTGAGGGCAGAGATCAGCTTTAGAGGAAAATCTGCTTTTTTTTTTTTTGAAAATGTGCACGAGAGAGAGAGAGAGAGAGAGGGAGGGAGAGGGAGAGAAGGGGGGAGGGAGGGAGGGAGGGGGGGGAGCACCCTCCATAGGGACTTGTCAAACTTCAATCCTTCCTCCAGCCCATTGGATCTTGGGTTCCCACATGTGTGCCCAGTAAGTCAGGTGGACCGGGCTGGAGATTTGAACCATGAATGTGTCTTCCGTTGAGCAGTGCATTACGGCTGTGCCTGGAGTCAGCCTGAACATTTGTTTCTGAGCTGATTCTGGTCAGCTCTTCTCTGCTGATTAAGGCTGCAGTCTCTTCAAACACAAAACTACTTTTGCCCCCTCATTTCCTTATATTTCTCTAAAACAGGAAAGAATACCAACCTGATGTTTCCCAAGGATAAGTCTTGGTCCTGGAACTTTTCCTGCCACATCAATTCCCCTCTCACAAGAACTTCTTGTTTTAAGCCACTTCAGTCCTAACAAAAGGCTATAAATATGAAAGGGCTTCCTTCTCTGGATACTTAGAGAAGCTGCCAAGCAGTGATTTGAATCTTCAACAGTGTGGCTCTAACTAGGGAAGACATTTTGTCACTTATTTACAAGACTGTTAAAAGCACCCACAAGCACTAGACTTTATTACATTTAGCTTTTCTGACCCAGAAGTTAGCTGCTGTTTTCCCTCTGGGGTCAACCAGAGTGGACTGTACCTGCCAGCCACTCCCACCTTGCTGGCTGCTGATCTGGTATCTTACCAATTCCAGGCTCCAGGGGGATGGTCTTTCTGGGCAACGATCCCTTCCCATTGGCTGTGGGAGGCTCCTGCCTGGTAGAAGGCCTGGGCTGATTGCTCCCTTTCTTGATGACAATGAGGACATCTCTGTGCAACTGTGCCTGGTGTAGAACCTTCAGTACATCCCCGTGTGCTAAGCCCGCCAACGAGGCGCCATTGACGGATAGAAGGAAATCCCCGCGGTTCACTGTCCCTTCCTGAGAAGCCGCCCCCTGAGAAAACACCCTGTGGACCTGAGACAAGGAAAGGAAGAGAACAAAAGCCAAATCCATTTATGACCTCCAGCAAAAGTGAGAGTAACTGCAAATCTGTAGTAAAGGAATATTTTTTTTTTTCTTGAGAGGTTTGTGCTATAGGGCATGTGCACTTGTCAGAAAGTCAGAGAGAGAGAGAGAAAGCGAGAAAAAGCAGAAATCCCCCCCCCCCCCCCAGGAGGGATGGCCACGCTGCAATCCCTTTTCCTCTCAAGCACACATGCATATGTGCCCAGCGTGAGTTTCAGCCACTGGGTCCAGGCCTCGAACTTTCTAATGGTAAGTTTTCTAAATCATATAGACACTTGGTTTATCAAGAACTTATTCAGTCCCAGTCTGGTGGTATGATTGGTGGCAAACTGAACTGCAGGGCTGGAAGCCACACGGCTCACCATGGATTCAGATCCTTGGGTCAGTCTGGAAACATTCTGGATGCACACTCATGTCCCCAAGATCCTGGCAAGCTAGAAGACTGGGAACGGGGATTGTGGTGTGAGGAGACTGGTTGAGTGTGCCTCTCTTTCTCACATGGGTGTATGCACTTTCCATCATGAATAAACAATAAACAAATAAATATATGTTTATAAATAAATAAATAAATCACATATATATATATGTGTGTGTGTGTGTGTGTGTGTGTGTGTGTACACACACAACCTCATATGCGGGTGGAATGGTGATGCAAGTGTCTGCAAACCTTTTTACTCACTCCTTGCTAGGGTCTAACACGGGCCTGACATCCTCAGAGCAATAGGAATATAAAAATGAAGATGATAACCTGGGCTGTTTTCTTGAGGAAAAAAAAAAATTATAAGCAACACAAATTTGGCCAGTTGATTCTAATGTTTTCTAGTGCTTAAACAAAATATTTAAGCAAATTAGGAGGAAGGAGAAATTGTGTTTTATGTATTGACATTTGTTCTATATACATTCTCTCAGCTATGTGGTAAAAAGGCATGTTTTTGTTAATGAAAATGTTACATGCTGGGGCCAGCAGGTGGCATGGTGGTTAAGGTGCTAGACTCTCACAGTGCTGCCTGCAGTTCGAGTCCTGGACCTGGTGGCTTGAGTTCTTGCTTTCTCTTTCTCATGTTCTCTCTCTCTTTCTCTCTCAACCACTTTCTCTGTCTCTTATAAGCACACACACCCTACAGCAAATTAAAATAAACAAGTAAAATTAAATAATTCTTTAAAAACAATATTATGAACTACTTTCCCCACTTTTCCATTTTTATGTGGGGAGCAGCAGACAAATCCTAGCTGTGGACTTTGTGTCCTGATCAAAGTTTGAGGCTGCTTAGGAAACGATTTCCCAGAAGCCTAATGACATTATCACTTACCAGGACTGGTTTTGGCTCCATGTCTGTCCCTCCCGCCACACTGAATCCAAGACCCGAGCCTCCTTTTTTATTCAAGACTATAAAGCAAATATCTTCTTTATTCTAGTGAAAAGGAACAGAAAAGAAGTTATGATCCTTGTGCCATGAGTATGGAGCTCTGATGTAAATTCTGCAGTCTTTTGTCACAATGGCCCAGTGATTCTCCAGTTCTCACAGACCTGTCTCAACCTCTGTCCCTTCTGGGCAAGATTCAAAGGTCCACCCTGAATCATACAACCATGGGGAAGATGGACACGAACCACATGGGGTGGGGGGACAATTTCGAATTCCTAAGTCTACAAGCCATTGGAGAGACCAGATCGTGTCTTCCTAAATCTGATCAAGGAGCATAGTGGAGCATAAATGGAATCCTTTATTCTACAATTCTTAAGTTTATGTATGTCCTTCATGAGAAGGACAAGGAGGATGGATACAGAGAGTGGGAGTAGGGAGAGGGAACAACAGACAGATGGACCCATGACAGGGTCTCACTGTGTCACAACCCCCATCCCCAGTTTACCAGCCAGCCCAGATCACAGGTGCACCCAGAGTGTTCAGGTCAACCAGGATCCGAAACTTGGGCCTTCTCACAGGGCTCCATCATTATGTTGGTGCTCTACCACCCGGGCCCCTGTGGCTGGGCCTCCAATTCTTCATGTTCACAACTGAGCAAAGTCAGTTCCAGCAAGAGCAAGATAGTAAAGTGCAGGTGCCATCAGGCAGGGTAAGAGTACACGGAGGCCCTGCTCTTTATGTCCCTCCCTCTGTTTGGCTCACTGGATTTCAGGTGCAATGAATGAACTGGCATCAAGAAATATAAAATATATTAAAATGTCAACCCATATTAAGTATATTAAAATGTCAGCCCATCTTAAGACGAGAACATTCTTAGTAGCGTCTCAGGGTTAAGTCATAAAGATGTCTTTTCTATGTTTCAAGCATTAGTCAAAAGTTTAGATTGAAAGAAAATAGTTTAAAATAAAAGATTAGCTAGGCTTATAATTCTGAATATTGACTTTCTTCACTCACACACTTGATACGATTCAGCAATGTTCTAAAAGCCGCATTGCTTAGTTTCACATGAAGTCATTTAAAATCCATCACACTTCACACATAGCAGTAGTAAAACAAAACAAAACAAAAACTAACAATAACTCTAAAGGATTTGATGAGAGAAAGTGAAAATGCTGACTGAGAAAATCACCTCTGTGATGTGCTAGGGAGGGAGCTCAGTATTTAAAAGAAACATCCTTTCATTTCCTGAGTACATCATGTGAACTAATCCCAAGTGTTTCATACTTCTCTAAAGATCAGTCACAGCAAGGCCCTATATGCTGACACTAGGATGTCTTGTAGAACTTCTGGGGCTTTGGGATGTTAACTTCGTAGGCCCCTTCAACTATATATGTGCACAGGCACTGAGCCGTGGAGAGAAGGGTGACTAGGCCTTTCATCCTAAACAAAGACAGGACCAGGTGGCCAGGAAATGGTCGTCGTGTAGCTTCCGGGAGGTAACGTAGATGCTGAAATACGAGCATTTCTAATTCTTTCTGGGAGCAGAGGAATGGAGCATTTGAAAATGAGACTCTTGCATTCTAGGACATGGCCTCACTAACATGTTAACTTATTTGAGGTAGTTTTTTTTTTTTTTTTTTTTTTTTCCAGTTGTATTTGAGGATATAGTATGCTGGAAGCTAACGGGTCCCATTTTGCCTTGAGAAGTTTCACACAGCAGATTGACCATCACAAGCTCTCTGAGGTTTAGACATGCTAAAGCCAGAAGCCCAGGGTTTGATTCTGGCCTCTCTCTCTCACACAGCGCCACCAGAAGGCTGCAGGAAGTAATCTTGTACGGGTCTATGTTGAGCACCTGCTCGTACGCATCAAGAAAAAGCATGGTAGGAAACTTCTTTTCTAAAGATGGCAGAGCAAAGACATCTCTGCTCACTGTTCCTCTGCAAGATCAACTCGAGAAAGCAGCAAAGTGAGGAGAAAAGAAAGCTGCATTCTAATGAAAGTAGGAATAATCTTCAACATGAAACCATGACACTTGCCCGGTGGTAAATGTCGAGTGTGAGAGAGGGTGAGGGAGGCCCAGAGGGTGGCTCCCATGGGAGTACTCAGCACCCTGACCACACAAAGTCCCCACTAGTTGAGACTTTCTGGTTTGCTCCTTTTACACGTTTTCTGGCACAATCCAGTGTTTAACGTTGCCAAGGGGGCCTGGCTAAGCGTGACCCCACCATGTCAATCCCAGTATGAGGCTTCCACATGTAAAATGCTCATGTATGCAACAAATCAAAGTAGTAAGGGTGGAATATTCCCTTTTACTGCAAGTAAAAAGTGCTTGGTGTCTCCTCTGCAGGTGTTTCTTAACTGCACAGATCCCACCACGAGAGTCAGGAGGGCATGGAAGGAAGCTCAGGGAATTGGTCTCCTCTCCGCCCTGTCCATCCTGGTTGACTCATTAGATGTCATGGCTGGCTGCTCTTCGGCCGAGGAGCCGCTCAGCCTTCTGGGTAATATTTGAATTTATGGAACTGCGTCCTCAGATAGCATTAATGACCCAGGTACATGACCACTAAGAAAAAAAATGTCTACATTAGCTTATCTTCCCCTTAAAACATATACTTTTTATCTCTAAATATTCATGAGTTAGAGTTCAGCTCTCTGGACTGTCCTGAGAAATTAATGTTTTCCAGAGGAGTAATCTAGAGGTGAACCCCATGGTTTCTTCTATTCTCCACTGCCACATCTGATTTATTTAAAGGGTTCATTGGTAATTACTAATTAGCTTCTATCATGAACTCAGACTCGAGATGCTTCTATATTTCAGGGTAAGGCTGCATCGGTGTAACTCCCCTTTCACCAGCAGGTGGCTTCCTTGACTAGTTTCTGTCCACACTTGGGCGGACAAGGTGCTGTGTTCATTCTCCAAGATTTCCAAGATGCCTAGCTCTGCTGTGAGGATGCTCTGCTGACAAGCTCTGAATAGGAGAGTGGGGGCGGATGGCACCTAGCTGCTGTTGGGAAATTAAAATGGCAGGGACACACATCTGGCACCTGCATCAGGAGGAGGTCTAGCTTCTGAAGTCAGCTGGCTGTGAGTGAGGCCAAAGTCAGCCCAGGCTGTAAACCTATAACCAAGTGCAGTCCTTTCCAGGACTGAGGCAGGGCTCGCCTCGGCTGTCTGAGCCGGTGACCCAGAGCTGGGCACTAACGTCGCCGCAGTTTTCTGCATTCCACTCACCTCTGATTGTGCTTTCGCTTCCTGAATGAGAGTAAGGACAGTAGATTTTGACCCCACTGATGATAAGACAGACTGTAGTCTCTGCTGGTCTCCCGCCGAGACTAGAAGTTGATCCAAACTAAACAACAGAAATATATTTTCAGACATCGAAGAAAAAAAGAAATGTCCCCATTTTATAAGATGCAATTAATCTCCTTCTACTGTATTACACGTGGTTTCTGATCTCCCTGCTCTTTCTCTGTCCTAGCTCTAACTCCAGACTAACTGAAGAATCCTGAATGCTGGATAGGAATATCATCCCCTGTCAACAGTGGCTGGAAGTGTCATGGATTCAGGGATCCCTCCAGCATGTACGGGGTCAGTGTAGGAGTTTAACAGAACATTTGTGGCATATTTAAACATTCAATAGAGAGGACCAGCAGGTAGCATGGTGGTGAAGGCGCTGGACAATCCCACATAGCTGACCACAGTTCGAGTCCTGGACCTGGTGGCTTGCTTTCTCACTTTCTGTGTGTGTGTGTGTGTGCGTGTGTGTGTGTCTGGTCAAATGAAAATAAATGAATGGATAAATAAAATAATTCTTAAAAATTATTTGATAGATAAACTGGAATGAAATCTTATTTTTTGTTAGGGCTCATGCACTCACTAGAAAGACACAGAGACAGAGGGAAAGTGAGAAATCACCCTGCAGGGTGATGGCCATGCTCATGCTGCAATGCCTTGTCTCCATTCTCCTCTCAGGATTTTGGGCATGCACGCATATGTGCCTAGTGTGATTTTCAAATGCCTGTGTCTGGGACTCAAATTGTAGTTGGTCATGTGGGAGTCAAAGGCTTTAACCACCACACCACCTACTGGTCCCAGAGATAATATTTAAAAATACATTTGTAATCTCTGTTTTAACTCCAGTTCCTTTCAAAAGCTCAAATTCTACCCTGAGGCACACCCTTCCCTTTTCATCCTAGAATCCTCTCCACAGAGCAACATTTCAGTAAAAGTCATTCCCTGCAGGGACTCTCATCTCTCTAGTAATAATATGAAAAACAAAGGGTGTTAAATGCACAGTGGAATTCTAGATTGGATCCTGGAATAGAAAAATGCTATTAATTGAATTTATTCAGCAAACTTTGAAAACAAAAACAAAACCAAAAACTATAGTACAGCTAATATAGGTTGAGCATCCCTAATCTAAAATCTCCAAAATTCAAAACACTCCAATATCCAAAATTTTTTGCATGCCAACGTGCTGCTACAAATAGAAAATTCCACATTTGATCTGTTGTGATGAGCTGCAGCTGAAACACTGCAATACAAAAATAATGTGTAAAATTACCTTCAGGCTATGTGTGTAAAGTATATATGAAACAAAGTAATTTTGTGTTTGAACATAGGTTCCAATCCCAACATCATGTTGTTTATGCAAATATTTCAAAACCCAAAACACTCCTGGGTCCCAAGTATTTTGGATAAGATTAGACACTCAACCTGAAGTACTGCTCTCATGTTAATTTATCTGATTTTTGTCAGATGGATCATGCTTATGTAAGATAACATTAGAAAGAACAGAGTGAGGGACCAGCAGTTAGCGTTAACGGCTATGTCGCTGGACTTCCATGTAGTCGACCACGGTTTGAGTCCTAGACCCAGTGGCTTAAACTCACGCTGGGCGTGTGTGCGTGCGTGCCCAAGATCCCGAGAGGAGAATGGAGGAAAAGGGATTGCGGCGTGGCCATCCCCCCTGGGGGGTGATTTCTCGCTTTCTGTCTCTCTGTCTCTCTCTGTCTTTCTTCTGCACGCACGCACCCTATAGCAAAAACCTCTCCAAAAAAAAAAAAAAAAAAAAGAAAAAGAAAAAAAAAGGAAAGAGCAGAGTGAGAGGTCTGTGCTATCTTTGCAATTTTTCTACAAACCTAAAACTATTTTAAAATGAAACAAGTTTATTTAAATAGAGAGTTCACGTGTGTGCGCGTGCACACATGTGTGCAAATACTTACTTAACTGACCAGCTTTTTCCTGAAGGCAGATCCTGGGTGGTTTCACTGGCTGAACTGGGTGGTCCAGACTCACTGGCTTCAGGGCTGCTTCCTCCTGGACAGGCCCTGTTCCCTCCCTTCTCAGGACAGGAAGGGGTGGCTGATCCACTGAGGACCGAATGGCCTCCAGAAGGGGAGCCGAGCGACCTCCTGGGCACGATCTCCAGCTCCGTTTTGAAGAGCACCGCGGTCGGCCCTGCCGAGTAGTCCTCAGTGCAGAGCTTGTCAAGGTCGGGCATGCTCAAGGCCCTCAGCTCCTGGAGCTTAGAGCGGGACAAAGGCGAGGGCTGGGTGTGCCGTACGGAGGACTTGTTCCTTTTGATGGGAGAGGATGGGGTCACTGTCGCGACGGGAATTCCCGAAGGACCAAGTGATTTCTTTTGGTCTGAAACAGGGCCCTTGCTAGTGGTCTCTGGCAGGTTCTGCCTGGAGACGCTCAGCGTCATACTGGACGGTGACTTGGTCATGTGGGGGAGAAGGGCGCCAGCTTCACTTTGGCTTTCACTGCAGGAACTCAAGCTGCGTCTCAGCGACCTTGCGGCTGCGTCGCTGGGGTGGCTGAGGCTCCCCGAAACAATGCTGCCGGAAGACCGTCTCCCGATGGGGGGCTTGGAGCTCACTGACAGAAACGGCGAAGCCCCAGACTTGGTCGCGGGCCGGTCAGAATTGGCCAGGTTCTCGAAAGACTTGATCCTCTGCTTCACAGAGAAAAATGAGGTAGATTCATGGGGCCAGCTCTGCTCATAGTAGTAATGTCTCCTGGTGACTTTGATCTTGTCTGTAACCAGGCAGCTCGTCTCCTGGACAGAAATGACAGCCCCTTCGTCTGTAGGGAGGTTCCTTGAGGTTTCTAGCAGAGGCTTTATGCTATATATACCCTGTCCGTTAACCAGGCCAAGAATACTGCCTTTGGACGCCTTTGCTTCAAGGAAACCATTGCTTGTCACAGGGCCCTGGTTGTGCCGAGGAGAGCGGCCTGGGCTGTGCGGAGAATGATCCTCCCGTCCAAAATGGCTAGAGAACTGGGCTGGCATGGAGTAGGTCCTGGTTGCTGGCCTTGGTATGAAGTAAGGATGGTCCTCTCCCACAGGGCATATTGGTGTGCCATTCTTGGGCATCCCTGGGAAGTCTGACATCTGGCTTGATTTTCCCTGGGGGGAATATGCCTTTTTAGCAGGCAGCTGGGGGGAGGAGGAGGAAGCCAGCTTGGCCAGGTTGAGTGAGCGTTGCATTTCCTGCTCCACCTGGGAGGCACGAGATGGGAGTGAGGACGGGTAATTTGGGGACGATTCTGCTGCCTGGTGACAGAGTCTGATTTCACTCTTCTCCTGACAGTTGCTCTGGGCTGAGAACTCTTCCCGTCTGTCACTTTCAGCTGGCTTGTCACCACATGCAGTCTTTGGCATTCTCTCAGAAGAAATCTCAACTATTTTCAGCTGGCTCCTTGTTTCTAGGGGCTCATTGGCAATTATTTTGCCTCCTTTCTCGCCAGTCGCTCTGGGTTGGGCTGCTTCTGCAGCAGAGTCCGATTGGCTGGATATGCGCTGCTCAGAGCATCGGTTCCCTGCTGTGGACACGCTGTTCCTTGACACTGCATGACTCATTGGCCCAGGGTCCACCTGGGGTACCTTGGCATCTGGTCCACACTTGGGAGATTTAGGGGCGATTGGGCCACCTCTGTTAAGTTCTGCATGGACAGCCGTGTGGAACCTATTACACGCAACTTGCTCAGCAAGAGTCTTGGGGGAGGTCAGGGGCGAGGTGAAGGTTCCGATGCTTGTGTCTGATGCTGAGGACCTCAGTGACCCAGAGGCAGCGAGGGGCGGCCTGCTGTCCAGCGCACACTGGGGAGGCCTGGGGGTGGCTGTGGCATTTCTGTCAGGGTCCTCAGGATCAGCTCCAAGGCTTCGGGGTGACGCTCCCTTGGAAAGCACTTTGTGGGAGGTCTGTGGTGAAATTAGGGACTTCCTGGGGTCGGCCCCTCCAGCCTTGGCCAGACTCACAGCAGGGGCCTCGGAGCTGACTTTGCTTTTGCCTTTGATACTGAGTCTCTTCAGCTTGGGACCGCACTTGGGTTTCTGACAGTTATTTAAAAGCGTTTCCACTGAACTTTTTTTAGATGGGTCTTTATTGTCAAGATTCATTTTAGACTGAGGAGGGCTGTTAGGTATAGCAACCCCCTTTTTGTGGCTTGAGTTCAACATCTGAATTTTGGAGTCAGGACTTTTGGCGGGCATCGCAGGCTGCTCCTTCTCGGCTTTGCTCTGCGAGTGCGTACCTTGGCTGCTTTTATTGATTTCTTTAAACCAGGCCATGATGGGCCTCCTGGAGTTCGTTTTTGGTTTCTGCAGCAAGTCATCCAGGTCTTGACTTTCAGAGATGTGCAGGTTGGCCAAAATAGAGTCTCCATCCTCAGGAACATCCACACTCAAGGATGACCCGTTTTCAGATGCAGTGACACGTGCTTCACACTTGTTTGGGGTTTCGTCATCTAGCAAGTCATGTTCCAATCCGTTTACCATGCTAGGGGAATTGAGAGTGACAGGGGGGTTGTGAGAGTCCCCAGTGACCTCAGAAGGCTGATTGCTTTTCACAGCTGAGCTACCGCTGGTGACTCCTAAGGTCTCTTCTGCACACGAGAGCCTATGGTTCTGGGAAACGCTTATGTCTGTGTGAATTTCGTGCTCCTGAGACCCCATCCCCAAGACTGAAATGGGCTGGGAAGAGGATTTTGGGATTGAAGTGCATGATGCCCGGGGTAAGAAGGAGGCTCTCCCACATGGCTTTCCCACAGACTCACTCAGAGCACTGTGTTTCAATGGCAGAACTTTGGCTAAAGCAGGGCAGGGTGCAGCCCGGGCTGGAGGATGAGATGGGGTGGAGGGCAGGTTTGGGTAACCATTTGTGGAGCAAATTTCAATCTGTTCCTCTTCAGACTCCATCGCCTCTTCCTTGTGAGAAGACCCATGAGAATGAGGAGGTGACCAGCGGTTCCTGGCAGGGGCTCGTGGGGCCTCAGTGAGTGACTCAGGGTCAGAGGATGAGTCTTCGGCATCTCCGTACATGGATGAGAGAGAGGGCTCCGTGCTGTCACCCAGGCCCGACAGGGAGATGCTGTCTTCATGAAAATTGCTAAAATTTCTAGAGTAGTTGTTCAGAAAGTTTTTGTTCACAGTAAAATGTTTGTCAGGATTAACCGAATCCAAAACCGAAGGCTGGGAGGCCCACTGTGTGGGAGGGGGTGAGCCAGTGGTCCAAGCCTGCCTTGGGGTCGGGGTCTGATCCCCTGGAACTGGCTGGCCAAGGTGGGGACTCCTGCCCCCAGCTCCTGCTGGTGTTCGGCCCTGAGCACTGCCCTCGGGATGCCCAGGGTCCCCTTTCTGAGACAACTGAAGCCTGGCTTTGGAAGCATCCAACTCCTGGATGACTGTGTCGATGTCTGTGATGGGGCTGTCTGTTCTCCCTGCCGGGCAGCAGTGCCCAGAGTCACTGACACATGCTTCTTTGATCTTGCCAGTGGACGATGGCAGGGAGGGGTTGGTCTGTGATGGCCTCGTAGACATGGAATCTGTACCCTGGAGCAGAGCTGACTGCAGGGAGTTCTCGGGGGTGCAGAGGCCTGCCGGGTCCCATGCCTTGCTGTGGCGACCTGGAGCCCCTTGTTTCTTCTCCTCAGTTATGAGTGGGTCTTGGGACAGGACGGCACTGGCTGGAGGTGCCCCTTCTGTCCCAGACCCTACTCCCCTAGGGCTGTGGGATGAGCTGGCTTGGGCAGCTGCTCCTGGCATCTTGCTGGGGTCAGGAGGAGCTGCCACCTTCTCCCCTGGTGACGTGCTGCACTTGCAGGCCAGGCTGATGGCAGATCTGCCTTTGCACTCAGACTTGGGGTCCTCAGACCAACTGACTCGCCTTGTGTCCACTGGGGTCCCACTGGGGCCAGGGCGAGGGGCCCTCTTCTTCCCAAGGCAAGGGGTGAGGTCTGCAGAGCCATCTGGTCCTGGGTGAACAATGTAAACACAAGGCGGGTGTAGGGGAGATAAATGGGGAAATGTGAGACAATGGAAAACCCCTCCATTTAAAACCAATTGCAAATCACCTTAGTATTTTTTGCCTTTTCAGGAAGGCATTCCACGGCCTGAATGAGGGCCTTTTTGTCTTCTATTTTGGTCTCTAAAATTGCAGAGCACGACAAGCAACACCACCACCCTGCTTTAGATGCTCTAAAATTACTCACGCTAGCTGGCAGAACGAACGCTTGCACCTGCCTGTCTTTCTTTTGGTTGTGCTTAAGGACTGGGACACCAGAAATCCTTCACTTGGGTTCCTTTACATGATCCAGGGTGTGATGGCAAATGCCCTAGGAGCCAGGCTGCTACTCTGACTCCTTGACTTTATCATGGCCAGTCTCTCGCCTCTCTTGGCCCCAGCATTTACTCAGCCAATCGCATGTGAGTTTGGTCTTACCCTCTGAGGTGTCAATATCATACAACGTAAAACAGCCCAAGCTCGAATGTAAGAGGCTTCCTGAAAGTGTAGGAGTGAGGCCCATGCCGGGGGAATGCATGGAATGCGCCAGGTGGGACATAGGTCTCCATGGAGCTGGAGCCCTGTCTGCATGGGGTGGGAGAGGAAGAAGGCCTGATTATTCCTGAAGGCCTTGACAGAGGATGTGGGGACTTGAGTGACGTCCACTAGTGCCAGAGAGAGATGAGGAAGATGAAGACAGTGGACTGGAAGCAGAGATGCACACATCCCAGAGGAGGCAGGGAGGTGAGCATGACGGTGCACAGCCAGGAGTCCCATCGTGTAGGAGACAGGTTCTGAGAGCCATCTGTGCCGGAGGTGCCTCCTCACACGGCACCAGGGATGCTTGGGCTCACCTGTCCACTTCTGGCATAGAGCATCGTGCCAGAAAAAAACTGGCACAGAAAGGAACACAAGAGGAGCTATTTTCTTAAGAACTGTGTGTCTGAGATTGGGGTGAACACTTGGCCACTTGAAAGCTCCTGGTTTGAGAAGTGTGTCTACTCGAATGTGATAATGCATCCCACGTCTCTCACACAGTCATCTTTATTGCATATCTACTCCTTCTGAAGTCCTTATGTGAATAATTAAGAATTATTAGGGAACCAGCAGGTGGTGTGATGGGTAAGCTGGACTCCCATGGGCTAACTATGGTTTGAGTCCCAGACTATGGTGGCTTGTTTTTTTTTTCACTTTCTCTTTCTCTCTGGTGAGCGCACATGTCCTATAGCCAATTAAAAAATAATATTAAATAATTCTAAATAAAACTCCCACCGGGACCAGTAGTTGGCATAATGGCTATGTCGTTGGACTCCCATGCAGTTGACCGCAGTTTGAGTACTGGGGAGTAGATGCGCACACACTATCTGGCATTAAAAAAAAATAAAAAAAATAAAAACGGTAAAATATGTGAAGATGATGGCCTCAAATAAAGCATTATTTTGGGGATGACATTGAGGACTGCATCAATGTAACTTAATCAAATATCAAATAAACCCTCTTTAGGTTAACACGCTTTGCAATAAAGTCAAATTGCTACCCAAAAATTGCCAGCTAATGTTTGCTCAGTAAGTGATTGGGAACCTGAAACACAGAACAGAAACCACATAACAGCCTCATCATTGATTGGGGAACAAAGAGCCTCAGACCACAAAACCAAGACATTAGTCGTCTGTCTTTCTGCGAGAAGCCATCAAGGTGTGGGTGAATATTCCGGGACTACACAGTTCTAGGTTATTGGACAGCCCTCGCAAGTGAGACAGTCTCACTTCTCTCCAGCCTTCCTTTCCTAAGCAATCGGCAGGCAAACGCTGCAGCAGGTAAAAGGCCTGTTGACTTGCCCGGTGGAGCACAGGGACTCCAAGACCGCGGCCAAGTTCAAGAAGTGGCCTCCCAGCGATCGCCTGCCACTGAGAAGCATGTGCCCTCCCTGTGATGTGCACGTTTAGAATATAGATGTTCAGTAAAAGTCTCTGTTAACAAGAAGCTAAGTCACCCAATGCAGCTTGATTTAAAAAAAAAAAAAATATGGGGCCAGTGGGTAGTATAGTGGTTGAGGTGCTGGACTCCCCCATGGCTGACTACTGTTGGAGTACTGGACCAGGTGGCTTGTTTTCTCACTTACTTACTTTCTCTCTGTCTCTGGTAAGCACATGTGCCCTATAGCAAATTTAAAAAGAAAAGAAAAAAATAAGAAAAAAAAAACAACCTTTGCTTTAGGCACAATGATTTAGCAAAGCTGTTAAATGAAGGCAACATTTAAATATCGTTAATTTGTGTAAGAGTCCCCTCACCCAAATCATCCATATGTGGTACTTCATTCATTCATTCATTCATTCATTATCTGTCCCTGAACCTTTAACGTACAATAATCTTACCAGACAGGGATTGCTGCTCCTGCTCTGGTGAAGCTTTGGGCAGGTTCTCTGTGAGGTGTTTGGTACCCGGGTGGGACAGAGCACTGGCTGGCTCCATAGGGACCTGCCCATCCCTGATGGTCAGCTTTCCTAGAGATTCCTGGCACAATGAAAATCATGTCAGTATAAATAACTTCAGGTTTTCTTCATTATAAGAAACATCACATATGGAGGAGAGCCAGTTCTGGAAAAGCCAAAGAGCTCTGGACTATGAGTCAAAAGATCCAGGATCTAGGTTTAAGGTCCCCTAGAAATTGCCTGGTCTTGTCACTATTACCTAAACCCGTTTGCCCAACATTAAAATGGGTACGAGGGCCGGCTCTGTGGTGTAGTTGTAACGTGCTGCTCGAGAGAAGCCAAATTCCATACAGTGACTACAGTTGGGATCTCCTGTCTGGTTGGTCTGAAACACCAGGTGCATATGTGAAGACTCAGGAGCTGGAGGACTGGAGGGAGGGGACTGTGGTGTGATCGGTGGAGGGTGCCTTCTCTCATTCTCAAATGCATGTGCACACTATCATAAGTAAAGAAAAAATGAAAAAACAAAACAAAAACTCAGCATTCAGCATACAAATGGCTACCTAGATGTAAGGTGCTATTGTCACTCAGAGATACCAAGACTATACAATCAACTCTTCAGGTTGGTAGTGAGGGAGAGTGCTAATGTGGACACATCGCATTGACATTTAATATGAATATTTTAAGAGACTGGCAGGTGGTGTGGTGGTTAAGGGCACTGGACTCCCACATGGCTGACCGTGGTTCGAGTCCCAGACCTGGTGACTTCCTTTCTTTCTCGCTCTCTCTTACTCTTGCTCTGTCCCTTTCTGGTCAAATTAATAAGTAAAGTTAAATAAAATAATTCTAAAAAAAATTAGTATTTTAAAATTTCACTGTGGCCAAGTGTCAATTCCTTTCCTTTCCTTTCTTCTAATTCTGAATGCAAAAAATTCAAGAAAAAAATGAAAACGCACTTACTAAAAAGTTATAGCCATTTGGGACCAGCAGTTAGCGTAATGGCTATGTCGCTGGACTCCCATGTAGTCAACCATGGTTCGCGTCCCGGACCCTGTGGCTTAAAACTCACGCTGGGCATGTGTGCATGCTTGCCCAAGATCCCAAGAGGAGAATGGAGGAGAAAGGATTGCGATGTGGCCATCCCCCCTGGGGGGTGATTTCTCGCTTTCTATCTCTCTGTCTCTCTCTGTCTTTCTGGCGAGCGCACGCGCCCTATAGCAAAAATACCTCTCCAAAAAAAAAAAAAAAAAAAAAAAAAGTTATAGCCAATTGATTTACAATTTCTCCTCAGCATTCATGGCCTAAAGGTGGCAGCAGAGGAAAGAAGTGGACGGGGATCCTGTCTCAGTGAGTCTTACACAAAAGTCATGTCAGATGAGGTGTGTGTGGAAGAGTGGGGCCTAACGAAGGACATTTGGAGAAGGGATACGGAGGTAGAACATTGATGGGATGGGGAAGTGTGGTGTTAGCGGTTGAAGATATTTTGATCAACGGGACTGGGGTGAAATGTTCACATATTGAAATGCTCACATTGTAAGCTAAACAATGCGATTGAATGTATATACAAAAAGAAACAAATTAAATAAAAAAAATAAAAAAAATAAAAATAAAAATAAAAAAAAAATCATTTTATAGAAAATTATTTACTGACTGAGAGAAAACCACACAGGGTTTACTTGGTTTTCCATTTACTAATAAATATAACATTAAAAATGTGGAAGAGTTCTGGAACTAGACAGAGGTGGTGGCTGTACTGCGTTGTAAATGTAAGTGCACTGAAATGGGCGCTCCGAAATGGTTCATTTTAAGTGATGTGAATTTCACCTCAGTCAAAAAAAAGAGTAGTAAATAAAAACAGAGGACAATTCATTTGTCAAAAGAGAGAAAAAATAGTTTTAAACTTCCAATATTTGAGCATAAATACTATCTGGCAATGCATTCTAGGGATCAGTGTTGCTATCTTCCCCAAAGATTACTAAGGTTTGGTTCTGAAGTTTTGGTAGAATAATGCTGCTAAGATGTTTGGTGAAGCTTCGCTTTATAAGAGCAAGATTGAATTTCTCTGTTTTAGAGAAGCCCATCTTTTAAACAGATGGCGGGCCAGCAGGTGACATGGTGGTTAAGGGCGCTGGATTCCCACATGGCCAATCATAATCCAAGTCCTGGACCTGGTGACTTGCTTTCTCTCTCTCTCTCTCTCTCTCTCTCTTTCTCTCTCTCTGTTCTTCTCTGGTCAAATTAAAATAAATAAATAAATAAAGTTAAATAATTCTTAAAAAAATGGATGGCTTTAAAAAATAGCTTTGTATAATGTTTACTCATTAAATGTCACCTTTTTTAGTCACATAGAGATTCCTTACAAAAATAAAATTATGATTAAAATTAAAACATTCCTTTGTAAGAAAAATTAAATTCTTTTATACTAAAATTTCAAATGTTGGGAGCCAGTAGGTGGCATGATAATTAAGCATGATAATTAAGGTGCTGGACTCCCTCAGTCCGACTATGGTTCAAGTCCTGGACCCAGTGGCTTGAAATTCAAGCTGGTGCATGTGCATGCATGCCCAAAACCCCTAGAGAGGAACAGAGGAGAAGGCGTTGCCTTCATGTGGCTGTTCACCCTGGGGAGGGGGTGGGGCGGTGATTTCTCACTTTCCTTCTCACTGTTTTTCTCCCTCTCTCTGTCAGGTGAGTGCACATGCCCTATGGCAAAACCCTTAAAAAAAAAAAAAGGTACAAACTGATAAAAATTCTTATTGGGGATATGAATTCAAAATTACAAAAGCTCCTACTGTAATAGGTATAAATTATTATAAATAAAACTCTTGGGAACCAGCAGTTAGCGTAATGGCTAAAAAAACCTCTTGATTTGGCTTTAGATAGTTATGTAAAACTTGTTGATATGTTTTAAAAGAAGAAATCTGCCCATTGGCCAAACATTAGATTTTAAAGCAAATGAACTAGTTGAAGGTAAGCATGATTTTTAATGAGGGAGAAAGATGTGTATTTCTACTTTTTTTTTTTAAAAAAAGATTAAAACAACTTTTGCCTTATATAGTTTTTATGACTTCATATGTTTTGGGTCTATTTCTATCTTTGTTTGTATATACCTTTATAAATGTGGCCTTGTAAATCATCTTGGATTCTCTGCTCAAAGAGAGAGAGAAATCATTTATGTGGACCAGATTGTAAACATTAATTTCTCTTGCTCTCTTCTTTCAAAAGTAGAGGCTTATTGAAATTTTAAAAAAGCAACCAATTAGATAATTCAATATACTTGTAACCAAGTAGTAATGTAAACAGTATTAAACTTCGTTTAATGTGGTACACTCTAAGTCCCTAAATAAATACATCCCCATTATTTCATGTGATACAGCAAGGGCATGAGTAGCAGTAATTACACATAATTGCTGTAGAAAGCTTGGAAAAAAAAACCCAAAAAGGGTTACTCACAATCTATCAGTTGGAGAAGAATTACTGTTAACATTTAAGGGGACTTGAAAAAGTTCATGGAAGATGGAATTAAAGTATGAGTTTACACTTTAATTACCAAAGAGGATGTATGTTTACCAGCAGGGAGGAGGGAGAAAGCACCTTTCCCTCAGTGGGATGTGGTCAGGTCACAATCCTTTTTCCATTTCTTTATCCCACTGGAACTTTTCTTTTTTTCTTTTTTCTTTTTTTTTTTGGAGAGGTTTTTCACTATAGGGCGCGTGCGTTCGCCAGACAGAGAGAGACATAGAGACAGAAAGCGAGAAATCACCCCCCGGGGGGATGGTCATGCCACAATCCCTTCTCCTCCATTCTCCTCTCGGGATCTTGGGCACGCACGCACACGCGCCCAGCGTGAGTTTTAAGCCCCTGGGTCCGGGACGCGAACCGCGGTCGACTACGTGGGAGTCCAGCGACATAACCATTACGCTAACTGCTGGTTCCCATCCCACTGGAACTTTGGGTATGCATGTGTATGTGTCTCATGTTTTTCAAGTTGTGGGGCTGGGATATGAACTGGAGTTGGCCATGTGGGATGTGGCTCCCTTAACTATTAAGCTACGGGGTCATCCGTCCATGAACTTTTTGAACATCCCTTGTCTTCGATCATTGGCAAAGCATATTTTTCTGTTTTTCTATGTAAAAATGCATCATGACTTTTTCAGTGACCCAATATATATTTGATGATCACCCTAACTGTGTGAGATGACCAAGGCACCATCCCTATTTTACAGTCCGGAGAACTAAGGCTCAGAAGGTTCAATAATTTGCCCAAATTGTCATTCGATTAGTGCCAGCTCCTTAGTGGAGAGGCTGGTAGCAGGCCCCACCACCTTTCATCATCAGCTGTGTGTCGTGTGTACAGGTAGGAGAATAGTTGTGTCTTTTGGCTAAAGAATCTCAGGACTAACAACCTGCTGATATATTAACAGGCTCCCACACAGTCTGTGTACTTAAATGAATGACTCTGCTGAAAGCTAGCTCTCCAACTATTATCCTTTTTTTGCTTTATGACAGACTTCACATTCATTCATATAACAGTCACTAAGATTCAAAGCAACTAGGATAAAGTCAGTTACCTTCTCTACAGTTCCACCTGGTTGATAATCAGTGACGGTCACTTTGATGGAAGTGGCCTGGACTTTCAAGTCCAGACCACATGTTTCATCGGCTCTGCCAGTCAGGTTCCCAGTCTCTGAGTTGCTGGGCCTGGCCTCAGTCTCAGGCTTCTTGCAGTGTGGGCTGATCCTGGCCACCGGCTTATGCCTGGATCCCATGACTTCATTCTTCTGCTGGAGGGAACTGGGGCTCTCTGTGTTTATCAAACTCTGGGTTCCTGTATGGATCTTGTATTCCAATTTGGGTGAGCTCCTAGATCCTGACAGTTCCTTCTTTCCGGAGCCTCCAGAGCCCCTTCTGGGAGTCTGTGCAGAATCTAGCAGGTTGGTGGCATGGGAAGGACTGGGTGCCATATCTCCTGGAAGACTCTCCTCTACATCCACCGAGCTGCCCAGGAGAGGCACCGAGGAGGCTTTGCTGATCTGAGTTTTCTGAGGTTGTTCCTCTTGGCTTTTGACATCCATGACCTTGGAAGAGGTTGTTGAAAAATGCCTAGAGTCCTCCTCTGTCAGAGGCCTGCTAAGACCTGGAAGGACCCCTGGAAGCGAAATGCAGTCTCCTTCCCCATCAAACTCTTCCTCGTCACTGGCATCATTCGCATCGTAGCACCCCACCTTCCTCTGACGCAGGAGAGGGTTTCGAAGGACCTGTGGGCTTCCAGGGAGACTGGCTTGCCTGGCAACTGTCACTTGCTTGTGGAAGAGCCCAGAAGCCCGCTGGCTTCCTAGAGACACAAGGCTATTGGCTCTGGGTTTTCCTGGCTCCTTATGAGCTATCAGGGTGGAAAGAGAAAAGTCAGATGAAATTGAGTTTCCCGTCTAACCCGGTCTTATAATCTAGCCCTGTCCACTCATATGAGCATTTCCACCTTCACAAATGCCAGATGTTCAGCCTCTGGTCCCCGGACACCAGGCTTAAACATGTGACTTCTTGGTAGCTACACAGAACAGTCAGCCTCTCTTCTTTTCCTACTGGCTTCCCCCAACCTTCTTTTATTAAAACTCCAAATTCTGGATCGTTTAATTTAGCAATGTGTGCCATCTGAAAATAGAACCGTGTAATTCTTTCCTATGGGGACTCCAGTCAGGAAGGGGATGAAAGGGACTTCTTTGAGAGCTCCTGATAGCTTGGCTAAAGTAGTAAAAATGATGCGTGCTTCCACTTAGAAAGGTTTCTGTTAGAGAACAGCTCGGGCTATCAACAGCTCCAAACCAATCAGAATAGGCATTGTCTGTGTTATTTGGGTGTTGGAAATAAAAAGGAACCCTCACCAGCAGATGTCTGAGAAATCAGGATGGTTCACATCAAATTATTATATTGTGTAGATAATCATTGGGATTTAAAAGAATCACCTTTTGGTAATATTTGTCTCTCACAAATTCTTAATCTTTCACTTACTGCCTTCTGAAAAGGAGTCAAGTTAGGGCTTTGAGACAGAGGGTTCTGGAATTTGACTGGGATTACCTAAAATAGTGGGGCATCAGGTTGTTTGCCCTGATTTGATGCCGTAAAATGCAAGATCACACTACAGAAACAGGATCCAAAGGGGGCCTGGTGTAGCCACTGTCAACACCTGGGTACTGGATGTGTGTCCTCCCTTGTGTATAGCACGATCGAGTGTCCAGTCATTAAAGCAGTGACATTTTCCAAGAGTAAACTCTGTCTGAGGAATCTTCAAAAAGTCCATGGAAAGTGCTATTACAGAGAAACCATCTGTGGACTTCAACATTTTTTTGTACCAAATTTAACTCATACTTTAATTCCATTTTTGTCCACAAACCTTTTGAAGTCCCCTCATATTTAGCTGGGGTAGACAGACAGCTTCTACTGAATCCCAGAGGCATATTTCCCTATGCTTTTCCCTTTTCATATCATAGCATCAGAATAGTTAAACACCGTGGCTTCCAGTGCTGAGGTGGAAACTAGTAATTGCCTACTGGAATGCAGAGCCCAGGGCCCTCAGGGGCTCCCCTGCTTACTGGGGGTGCCAGGAGGCAGGCTACCATCCTCGGATGTGCTGCAGCCACTGCCCGGGTGATCCTCGTCCTCGGAGCCAGCCACCATGAAGTCTGACAAGTGTCCTGGGACGTCGCTAGCAAAGTACTGGGAGAGCTCAGATTCAGAAATAAGGGAGTCCTGTTGAGGAGGGGGAAATGGATGACTAAGAAGACCAGAAGCAGATGATTTTAAATGGCAATTACTGCCTATTTTTTTTCCAGAACACTTTGTTCTAATCCATGATCATTCAAAACAGCTGTGATAGTAAACACCCACCTCGATTTACTTTAATATGGTTAAATGAACAATTAATGAATAAAAACCTGTTAGTGCCAGACCATGCTTTTAGAGATTTTTTTGGGGCCAAATTTTTGGCAAAACTAGAAAAGCCACAGCAGCGAAAAACACCACTCCAGGAAAAATACTGGGGATAGGGATTTAAAAAAAAAAGGGGGGGGGGAATTAAAATACCCAGCCAACCCGTCTAGCCAACTAGTGAAACAAACAAACAAACAAACAAACAAAAAAAATGGGAGTTTGAATCCTGTACCCTGATCCACTGGGATTTAGAAAGAACCTTGCTGAGGAAGATTCCACAGTCTCCCTAATGTTTTGGGTCCCAAAAAACTGACTCAGACTGTTATGAAGCAGTTTGAAAAAGAATTCAGACAGTTCGGTTCTTTTATTTTGTTGTTCTAGTCTTCCTGGATGAATATTTAATCAGAGAAACATACATTTGTACATTTGCTCCCCAATTAGCATAGTTATTTCCTATAGCAAAACTGACTCATGGGCAGAAATATGAACTGGGCCCTCAGGCTGGACTGATGGGCCCTGGGAATTGTGGTGCACGGCGCCGTTGAGTGAAGTGGGGAGCAGTGTGCCCTGACTTACCTTTTTTGCAAAAGAGGGGCTCTTCAAGGGAGTACCTGTTGGGGAGAGAAGTTAACCATATTTTCAAAACAATGAAGCTCAAATTGTAAGTAGGCTTACATCCTTAACTAAAAAAGGAGCCAAGTATATTAAACAACACTCCCTTTGCTTGACTGGCACAGATGAGTTGTGGGTGAAGGTATAGGTGTGCATGCAGTCCACCTGGGTACTCATGCCCCATCCCATCCCAACTCCCAAGATTCTGCTCATGCTTCAAGTCCTAACCTGGATACAACTTACTACCTCCATGATGATTCCACTTGGCAGTAATTTCTTCTTCTGAATTTCCAAAGTATTTTCTATTACCCACACATCCATTTCCATATACACAGTATACTTTAATTAGGAGTGGATGTGTCTCATCTCCATTCCTCAACTGTTTAATAGTCTATAGAGCAGAGAGGTCGACTGATCTGACCCTACCACTGCCCCTGGTATCAACTGTTTGGTGGTATTTGGTGAACAGATTGAAGGATGAATGAACAAATGGCCACACCCAGGATACTTGTGAAAGTAGCGGAGAGAAGGTTAAATATCTATGTTAGATTTTTAACCAAAGGCTGAAAAGGCTCTGCATTTACCCTTTAAGCTACGTGACATGAACAGAGATGTTGGACATGAGGATCATGGCTTAATAAAATCTTTTACAAAGATCGAGTAGAAATGTTGGGGTTCTAGGAGCACAACTTTCAGGCAGTTCAGGATGATGAGCTGGTTGAATAAAGAGGCTGTTAAGATTGTACCCGCTTTAATGATATGAATTATGAATGTGAATAATCAGGGTATTTCACAGTTGCCAAAAAACCCTTTGCCTTCCCTTTTCCTCTGACAGCCAGCAACTCATGTCTCATTTTCTTTTCCTCCTGAACATCAGACTGAACATCAATAAAATCTTGAGCTCAGAAATATTTGAAGAGTCCCTTTAGGCTCCCATACTGTAGGAAATATTGGTTTTAAGACTTGAGACAATGTTTTATACTTTAAATTCACATGAGATTCTTACTATCTTAATTCTTCTTGGCCTGAACTTTTCCATTTAAGGGAAAAATCATGATTTCTGCTGTCTCTATTACTTTCTTTGAATTGAAACTTTACCTCATGTAAAGAAGCCTCAGACTTTTGGGTGGATAATACTCAAAATCTACCAAACTACTGATATTTTGGTATCGTTTTACTTTCATCTAGAGCATTTTAGATGAATCGCGCATAAATACATGAAATGTTGCTAACTCACTTGTGCAAATTATCTGAAAGTAGTATAAAAGGCATGCGTGATTAGATCTTTAATGAAGCACATTGAATCACTACAGAAATCAAAAGTAGCAGCCAAGAGAAAGCATACTCTCTTTGACAGCTACTTTTGCCAATCCTGATAATTACAAAGAATCCAGTAATATTGCACGGGAGAGTGCCCCATGGGTGAACCTAACGAGAAAGCCTTCTGAATGTTGAATGAAAATGTGCAATTACGGTACCTAAGCCGGGAGACGAGCTGCTCTCTTTGCTCTCCTGGTAAGTGCTGCGTGCTATCACTTCATCCATTTCCTGCTCAGAAACCTGATTTTCAGCAGAAAGAACAAATTAGGTGGTTTTATTTATTTATGTCTCCCAATAAAAGTAGCTAAGACCAGAGTTGGAGTTGAGTGCAGATAAAGGGGCAAATCACAGGGACAAAGATTATGACTATCCTCTGAAGCAATAATTAGGGCGTGTAAGAAGTATGGCAGGGTTACTGGATTGCTCCAAATAACACATACATAACAAGTCCTCGGATTGGTTCTCCAGTTCATTAAGCAAAGCTTTCAGGTGCTATGATTACCAACATTGTTGCTGGTATCTATCTTTCTCTAGAACATTCATTTGTTGTTATTTTTTAAAACCTTATTTAAATAACTTTTAAAAAAGTATTATTTTAATTTAATTAATTAATTTGTTTGTTTTAATTTGACAAAAGACAGACAGAGAAAGAGAGATTGAGAGGGAAAGTGAGAAGGCAAGCCACCAGGTCTGGGACTTGAACCGTGGTCAGCCATATGGGAGTGTCCAGCGCATTAACCACCACGCCACCTACTGGCCCCCTATTTAAACTTTAAGACTAAAGTCTTAAAGTTTAAAACTTTAAACAAAACACACAAGAATGGTGCAAGAATAGTATACTCTTCACTTAGATTCACTAATTAACATTTTTGCCTCATTTACACGCATGTCTTCTCTTTGTGCACACACACACACAACTATAACTTTTGCTAAACCATTTGCAAGGTAGAGATATCATGACCATTCACTAATAAATATTATACCATGTATCTCCTAAACACAAGGTCATTCTTTTAGGTAATCACGGTACAATTACAGTTTGAGTATCCCTTATCCAAAATGCATGGAATCAGGAAGTGTTTTGGATTTTGGATTTTTTTCAGGTTTTACGATTCTTGCACCATACATAATGAGATACGTGGGGGATAAAACCCAAGTCTAAACACAAAATTTATTTATGTTTTATATATACCTTATACACAAAGATGAAAGGTAATTTTATACAATATATATATTTTTATTTTTAGAGGTTTTTGCCCAAGGGGCGTATGCACTGACCAGAGAGCGAGAGCGAGACAGAGACAGTGAGAGGGAAAGTGAGAAATCACCTCCCTTGGGGGGATGGTTATGCCTCAATCTCTTCTCCTCTGTTCTCCTGCTGGATCCTTGGGCACGCACACACACACACCTGGTGGCATGATTTTAAAGCCACCAGGTCCAGGACTTGAACCGTGGTCGGCCATGTGGAAGTCCAGCAATTTAACCACCATGCCACCTGCTGGCCCCTACGGTATTTTGAATAATTTTGTGCATGAAACAAAGTTTGTTCATTGAATCATCAGAAAGCAAAGGTGTAAATATCTCAGTCACCCGTGGACAATTGGCTGGCATCACCATCATTCTTGACTCTGAATTTATATGCTAGTGATAAGCAATTATTTTCTTATACGATTAAGTACTTATACATGTAAGTGCTAAACAGTAAAACATATGGCCTATCATTCATACAGTGAAGGCAATAGTGTATTCAGGAAAGTGAGCTTCATCAGCATACCTGTGTCAGCTGTTAGACAACAGCACCTGTAAACAAGGGCAGGCTTTGCTCTCTGCTTACAATGCTGTGCTTTAATTAAAAGGTTACTGTACACCATGTTTTATTTTATTTTTTTAAAGTTCATTTCTCCATGAGAGAGAAAGATAAAACCTCCCACAGGGTCTTGATGCCATGCTCCACCGCCAGCTTCGGCCAGCCCCAAGTCATGGGCACACACATGCCCAGCATACTCAAGGAGGTCTCTGGTTCTGCGAGCCCAGAACCTTCTCCTGGTCAGCTTTGAGAAATGTTGCCTTTTACCATTGAGCCACTGTCCGGTCACTATGTTTTATTTTTTTAGGTGACAAGAAGCATCAAAAGGGAGATGGGAGGATCTTTATTGCCAAACTATGAATAGACTGTGTGTTGCATGCCTGTGTTTTGATGTATACTGTCTGGTGTAAAAGTTTCCACTTGTTGAGGAGAGTTGAGCCATTCTCTGAGAAGATTCCACATGGATACTGGGAACTAGATATTTCAGGGCACAGGAGGAATGAAGATTTTCTACTCATAATTCAGCCTCCAGCAAGCAAAGCTAGTGTGCGATCACTACAGAACGGCAATCCGATTTCAGAACACCTCTGTCTGCTTGCTCCTGAACATTGAGGCTTAACTTCAAGAATTTGAAAGAAACACGCCATTCATCAGATGACAAGAAATCACCGTCGGATCACGAGAAATATGGGAAAACGAGAAAATACCTCTTCTCCAATGGAAAAGAGTAACTCTCCTTCATCCACAAACAGTTCGGTGAAAGTCATGGAAATGTCTGATAAGGAATTTAGAGCATTCGTAATGTCGAAGCTAACAGAGATGGAAGAAAAGAGAGATAATGAGCTGCTAAAGAGAAAGGAGAAAGAAGTTGCCGAGTTCCAGGAGATGAGAAAATTCTTGCAAGATCTAAAAGAGGAATTACACACTTTACAAAAGACTCAAACGGAACTGCTAGAGATCAAGTCTATAATACAAGAAGTCAAAATCTCCCTTGAAAGTATTAAAAGCAGACTAGATCATTCAGAAAATAGAATCTCAGATGTAGAAGAGAAAATGGCTGGCTTAGAAAAGTCCACCACGAAGACTGAGAAAATGGCTCAAAAATTTGAGAATGATATGCGAGAAGTACTGGATACCATCAAACGTCCAAATATCCGGATAATTGGCATTCCAGAAGGTGAAGAGACCCATAAGGGCATTGATAATCTATTCCATGAAATCCTGCAAGAAAACTTTCCAAACCTAGAGAGGCATTCAAAGATCCAGTCCCAGGAAATACACAGGACCCCAAATAGAATCAACCCAAGAAGATCTTCTCCAAGACACATTATAGCCAGGTTGACCAAAACCGCAGACAAAGACAAGATACTAAGATTGGCAAGAGAGAAACATCAAGTTACCTACAAAGGACATCCCATCAGGCTAACAGCAGATCTCTCATCGGAAACAATGCGAGCGAGGAGAGAATGGGAAAATATATTCAAAGTGTTACGAGAGAAGCAGTTTCAGCCAAGAATACTGTACCCGGCAAGATTATCTTTCAGGTGGGAAGAAAAGACAAGAACATTCTCAGATAAACAAAACCTGAAAGAATTTACCAGCACCAGACCAGATCTCCAAGAAGTTCTCAAGGGTGTGCTGTATCAAGAAAATTAAACACAGACACACGGAAATAAGAGTCCAAAAACTATGAAAGTGGCCAACTTAATCAGAGGGACAAGTCTGGAGTTGAATATTATATCCCAGAATTTAATCAGGAAAATTGAACCAGAACAGAAGATAAAAGTACATGAGACTGATAGGTTCATGCACCTTCCATTTGAACAGAATTCTAACTTGTTTCCTGGCTTTAAGCAAAGTTCCTTGGCATTTCTTTGAGTTAAGTTAAAACTGGTTTTCTTAGTAGTAATGAGTGAACTCACCATTGAAAGTAGTTAGATTATGTAGGAAATTGTGTGATCAATGCAACGTGGGTGGGAAGGGAATGAAGGACAATTGTAGACACCGGAGGTGGTGTGAGAGGAGGGTGGGAAGGGACAGAGGGTCAGAAAGAGGGGTGGAAGTAATTCTAGGAACTAGTAATGGAAAATTTTTTGTAATGTGCATGATTGTATCACTATGCAGTGTGTACTGGGTGGGAGATTGCATTTTGTATGCTGTGATGAAGCTTACGGAAGGAATGTAAATTGAGTTACAAAAAAAAAGTTTCAGAAAAAAAAATATATATATTCAATGACTGCAGTAGGATATGTAGCTACAGCTAGGTGCTACTTTATAGGATGCGTAAAGTAAGACTTGTATTCATGGAAATGTGGGTATCACCTGTGTTTGCTATGAGGGTATTTGGATTGATTAGGGTCTTTGGCGTTACAATAAAATGTGAGGAGAAAACAGTGTAGAAAGCAAGCATAGATACCAGAGACTGTGGGAGGAGAGTGGGAGATGGCAGAGGGTAAGAGATAGAGAATCTAGGATGGGGGGAAAAAAGCAAAACATACAGAAGACAAGAAATGGAAGATCATTTGATGACAATAACATGCTTGTTGATGTGCTTGATTGAGACAATATATAGTGTAATTTGGATGGAAAATCTCATTTTGTATGCTGTAATGATGTTCAGAGAATGAATGCAAATAAATAAATAAAATAAATAAATAAATAAATAAATAAAAATTAAAACTTTAAAAAAAAAAAGTTTCCACTTGTTGATGGCATGTCAGTACTCATGAAGTTTCAGATTTTGAAGCAAACTGGATTTTAGATTTCTAGATTAGGGATGGTCACTCTGTATCAAGGTCAGGAAATCTAAGGTTGATGACTGTCTAGTATACACTTCATGTTCCCATTCATTAGCTGTTCTAATACTGTCCTTTAGAAATGCTATTCAGGGCCAGCAGGTGACACGGTGGTTAAGGTGGCTGGGTCCCACACGGCCTACAGCGCAGTTCAAATCCCAGACCCAGTGGCTTGAAAAACAGGCTGGGCATATACATGTGCATTCCCAAAGTCACAAGAGGAGAAGGAATTGTGGTGTGGCCATCCCGCTTAGGGGTGATTTCTCACTTTCCCTCTTTCTCTCTGTCTCTGTCTCTCTCTGATGAGCACACACGCTCCCTATAGCAAACCAAAAAGAAAAAATAGAAATGCTGTTCAAAGTACATCTGCAGGCTGCAACTACTAACAGTTCACATAAAATTTGACACAATCAGGGCTTTACTCCAGAATGCAAATTAGCATAGAGTTTCCCTCATCAGCAACATCTCGCTAGGGAAAAAAATACTGACTGAACTAAATGACGTGAGTATTGATGTAAATGATTCACCTTTGGTACAAGTTTATCTTGTTGCAGACTTGTAGTGGACCGTCACATACCAACTTCTTTGCATGGGAACACTTCATAGGAAAATTGTTTTTGCGTGATTCTCTGTAAGACTGACCCATGTGGGAAGGTCCTGGGTTTGTGTGTGGAGACCTCCCTGAGTGCACTGGGCATGCACATGCATCCTAAGCTGCCTGAGATGGGGGTGGATCTTGATATTGACCCTGTCATGGTGCTCTCTCTCTCTCTCTTTTTTTCCTCTAAAGAATTATTTTATTTAATTAAATAAATAACTTATTTATTTATTTTAATTCGACCAGAGAGGGACAGAGCAAGAGAGCGAGAGAAAGTGAGAAAGCAAGCCACCAGGTCTGAGACTCAAACCACGGTTGGCCACGTGGGAGTCCGGCACCCTTAACCACCTGCTGGCCCCAGGGTGCTCTCCTTCTCGTGGAAGAAATACATATTTAAAAAAAATTGTTTTTGACAATTCAGAATGCCATCAAGGACCTAGTTGTTGTGTCCTTAGTCTCCTTTAATTTGAAACAGTTCCCAAGTCTGTCTTTGTCTTTCACAGTCCTGGGACCAGCAGGTGGTGTAATGGTTACATCACTGGACTTCTACATGGCCAACCACAGTTCGAATTCTGGACCTGGAGGCTTGAAATGCACGCTGGGTGCATGCCCAAAATCTCAAGAGGAGAATGGAGGAGAAGGGATTGTGGTGTGGTCATCCCTCCTGGGGGTCCTGGGGGGTAATTTCTCACTTCCTCTCTCTCTATCTGGCTCTATCTCTCTGTTGAGCACACATACCCTATAGCAAAAATCTCTCTCTCAAAAAGAAAAGTCTTTCATGATACTAACATTTTAGAAGAAATGAGATCAATCAAAATCCTCAACTAGGATCTATCTCATAGTTTCCTCATGCTTAAATTCAGATTATGCATTTTTAGGGGTCAGAAAAACCAAAAGTGGTTTCCTTTCCAGTGCATCTGGAGGTGCTCAGGTCAATGTATCTCATAATCAGCGATGATCGCTTTGATCTATGTTTTAGGGAGGAATTTGCCATGTTTCTCCATTGCAGCATTTTTTCAGTCCTAATTGTTGAGGAGATAGTTTGAAAATATGTAAACACCGTGCCCTCCAATATATTTTCAGCCCTGGCTTTAACATCATTGATTGCTCTTTACTGAATCAATTAGTCTAATGGAGTTTTCAAAATAGTGATTTTGCAACTCTTCTACTCCTATCTTTATTAATACCATGGTAGAGTCCTGGATTTTTTCCCCTATAGGCATTATCCATAATTGTCACTATTCCTGGGAAGACTGTTTTAAAACAATCTTTACTGAAATACAGCATGTTAAAAAATAATTAGAAAGGCTGCAGTTTTTTTTTTAAAGATAAGAGTATTTTAAATGTAGAATGGCAATGTTGTATACTGAAATAAAATTTAGCATAAATAACATTTAGATGAGTAAAATAATATTTGTCTTAGTGATTAAGTGAATATTTCTATACAGGATTCAGCCTAACATTTTAACCTACCAGATAAATCATAATCCCATCACAGCCTTTGTGTTATATAGTAAGTTTTATAGGAAATAAATATGTACACATGGGGCCAGCAGGTGGTGTGGTGATTAAGGTGCTGGACTCCCAGGTAGCCGACTGCGTTTTTTGAGCCCTGACTCCGGTAGCTTGAAAATCATGCTGGATGCATGTGCATGCATGCCCCACATCTTGAGAAGAGAATGAGGAAGAAGGGACTGTGGCGTGGCCATCCCTTTTGGGGAGTGATTTCTCACTTTCCTTATCTCTTGTCTCTCTCTGTGTCCAGTGAGAGTATTCACCTTATGACAAAAACCGAAAAAGAAAGAAAGGTACACATAGGGGCCAGGTGCTTGCATAGCAACAATTCAACTGCACCCAAATGGGATAGGTCCTAGATTCATATCCTGGGACCTTCCTGAGCGCCCCGAGCACATGCCTCTGATCTCGGCCAGCTGGGGGTGGATCCCCGTGTGAGGACCTTGTGAGAGGTGTTTACCCTCTCTCTGTGTCTCTGTCATAGAAGACATAAACTAGTAAACTGTTTTAAAAATGTGTACACATACATGCACACAGGCATACACACACCTCTACAAAGCAAAGAATAATTTAGTATAAATGAGACAGAGAAAATATCAGCTTAAACAGTTGCTATTTTTCTTGATACTAGACTTTTGGTATTTGCAAATGTTTTTCTGAGTGGGAGAAAAATGGGCTTCTATTACTTTCTTCTACTTAACATAAGCTGGAAGCTGCCACCCTAGCCTGTCTAGACCTGGAAGGTTTGAATATCCCAACTGGGCAGCCACTGGTCCAGATGTTATGAGAAATAGAAGAAAAAACAGTCCTTGTGGTATTTCTCTTGGAATGACACAAAAACTAAGGAACCATATACATTCAGTCTCAAAATGTACTACTGGCATGAAGTGCTGAAAAAAGGGGTACAAAATTACATTAAATGTAAATGGAATCTTGACCACAAGAAAAACATAGTATGATGTTACAACCAAGAACAGCATGTTTACCTAGGAGAAACACAAAATCCAGTCACACAAACACTGAAATTTGGTTTTGCTGGACACATCTCTAACATTATCACAAGAGATCATTGTACTGTGGCTAGAAACATGAATCAACCTGCGTGTTTAACGGGATCACAGACCACCAGCCCAACGGGATTATTATGCTTTGAACTGAAATGCTATTCTGATGTTTGATGGTATTGGCAAAATAGGCAGATGCTCTTGGGCTGAGATGAACTGGACCTCTGAACAAATCACGACCCCTGTTTTGCTTGAAAATATTTTGGAGTCAGACATGCCTTGAAGGCAATGATTACAAACCACTGAAAATTTCATTTTCTGTAATGTTACTGAGAGATGTGTTAGGTCAGCCACAGCTTTCTGGGCTGCTTTCTGAGGTGACAGGAGGTGATATGGGTGTTAGAATCCATACGGAGACCTTGGAGGCAGGAGCTGAGAACTGCTGTAGCTATAACTATGAAGTGAATGATGTTAAAAGCCACCTAAAGACAGCCATGGAGACAGCAGTATAACAAGGCAGAGCAGATTCAAAGAGAAAAAGTCAGGACTACTGAATAAAAAGGGAGAAAAATGGGGAATGATAAGCAAAAATAGAAAAAGGTAGAAGTAGGATTTGACTTTCTGTTAATGATATTTATTCAATTTTTTTGATGACATAGAATGCACATACATAAAACAGTCTGAAAAGAAATGGTGGAGTAGATTTTGAATCAGTCTAATAGTGATTTTTTTTTTTTTTTTTTGGTAAAAGTGTCTTCCTTCCATGAGAAAGAGAGGCAGGCTAGCACACGTGTACACACACGTACACCTAGAGGGCACCCTCAACGGGGGACTCCTTTCCTCGGGTTTAGCCACCCCCTGGGTCACAGGCCTGTGTGTGCCCAGTGCACTCAGAGAGAAAATATCAGCTTAGATAGTTGCTATTTTTCTTGATATGGACTTTTAGTATTTGTGAATGTTTTTCTGAGGAGGAAAATGGACTTCTGTTACTTTTTTCTACTTCATATAACCTGGAACAAACCAGGAACCTTCCCAAGGGGTCAGCCTCACAGAGCACAGTGACTGCTGTGGCCACTGTCAGACTCCTAATGGCCACTTTTGCTCAAATATGTCATAACCCAGAGCAAGACATGGAGTCACAGTTTGATAGCTCTTATTGTACTGGGGAGGGCCAGTATAACAAACAAATATTCACTGAGATCCAGAAATGATGCCATTGGCACTAGCAGATGGTATAATGGTTTTGTCACTGGACTCCCACATAGCCAATTGTGGTTTGAGTCCTGGGCCTGGGGGCTTACAATTCATGCCATGGAAGCTGTGCATGTGTGTCTGTCCAAAATCCCGAGAGGAGACTAGAGGAGAAGGGATTGTGGCATGGCCATCCCCCCTAGGGGGTGATTTCTCGATTTCTGTTTCTCTGTCTCTATGCCTTCGGCAAGTGCCCTATAGCAAAAAAATCTCTCTTAAAAAAAATAAAAGATGCTATCAAGATATCTCGGACATGGCACATGAGGGGTACTAAGTCTAGTACTCACACATTTCTTACTCTTACATGACATATGAGTCCATCAAGCACAGCAGCAACCTGGACCTTTTAGGATAAACTAAAAAAATACTACAAATAATACAAAGGGTATGGTCACATGACAGCATGGGTCAGAGCTAATGTTCTTTTTAAAAATAATTATTTATTATTATGTGCTATAGGGCTTGTGTGCTCACAAAGGAGGGAGAGAAAGAGACAGAGAGAAGTGAGAAAGCAAGTCACCAGGTCTGAGACTCGAACCTAGTTAGCCATATGAGAGTCTAGTGCCTTAATCACTGTGCCTCCTTTTGGTCGCAGAGCTAATGTTCTTAATGAGCATTCTGCATTGTTAAAAGGAACAGGTTAGATTTTTACATAGAGTATGCAAGAGAGCAAAAAAACAGCTCTCCAAGTGGGTTGAACTGAACTTGCTGAAGTGGCCTGTGGTTAGTTGTTAAAATGAAAAGCAACTTATAAGCACAGAAAAACAAGACCAAATAACAGCAGAGGCAAACAACTTTGGGGTTGTGATTATTCGCAAGTCTCGTATGGATCAATAGCATGAAACTGATGCTGAAAAAAAACTAGTGGGTTCTTAGGCCTGAACTGCAGAAGTACTCTGTCAGGACAAGGATAGCCTGGACTGAAGATGAGGTCACGCTTCAAACCGAGTCTCTGCTTTGACCTAACAATAGTGTTTCCACACTCTGACAAGACGGTTCTCAATTGGGATCACGAAAGACAGAATTTGCTATGAGCTAGTGACTCCATATACAAATGTAAATATATCACCCAATAATTGTGTAATCAGAAAGGCCCTTTAAGGGTGCATGAACTTCCGGTGAAAAGCCTTTCATGGGCTAGCCCCGCAGCACAGTGGTTAAGCACTGTGCGGAAGCTGCCAGTTCCCACATGGTCATTCTGGGTTTGAAAAACATGCCAGGCATGTGTGTGCACACCCAGGATCCTAACTGAATAAAGAATTGGAGGAAAAAGGATTGAGCAGTGACCAGGCCCCACTGGGGGCACTCCCCCCTTTTGTTCTCTCTTGGGTATGTGTACATGCCCTCTGGCATTTAAAGCATAAATAAAAAAGGTTCAGGTTAGATTGTAAATTTCTTGAATATCAATATATTCTGATTCACCCTTGTGGTCCTGGCATGGCAACCATTGGAAGTTCCATACTGTGCGGCTAATAAATTTGATACCGGACAAGCATTGATGATCTGAATCACAGCAGCTGGAGGGAGATAGGAAGCTGTCTTGACACCTGGTGACTGCCTGCTTCCAAATTCCTACACCCACCCCTACTTACCCCCAGGGCCTCCTGCAGTCTCTATGCCTTTTATTCGGTAGCAGGTTCATATGGGCTGGTGTTGTCTACAGCTGAGTTGCTACCATTAGACCTGAAGAATCCTTTCTCTTACCTACCAAACAGGATTTCTAAGTATATAAGAAAGGGACATTTAATTTTCTTTTTATTTTTTTTGGAGAGGTTTTTGCTATAAGGCACGTGCACTCACCAGAAAGACAGAGACAGAGAGTCAGAAAGCGAGAAATCACCCCCAGGGGGGGATGGCCATGCCGTAATCCCTTCTTCTCCATTCTCCTCTTGGGATCTTGGGCATGCATGCACATGCGCCCGGCATGAGTTTAAGCTACCAGGTCCAGGACTGGAACCACAGTCAACTACGTGGGAGTCCAGCGACATAGCCATTATGCTAACTGCTGGTCCCCCCCACCCCTTTTTTTGAGAGTTTTTTTCTATAGGGTGCGTGTGCTCTCCAGAAAGAGAGAGAGATAGAGAGAAACAGAAAGTGAGAAATCACCTCCCCAAGGGGGGTTGGCCATGCCACAATCCCTTCTCCTTCATTTTCCTCTCGGGATCTTGGGCACGTACGCACACACGCCCGGTGTGAGTTTAAGCCACTGGGTCTGGGACTCGAACTCCGGTCAGCTACGTGGGAGTTCAGCAACATAGCCATTATGCTAACAGCTGGTCCCAGGACATTTGATGTTTTATTCTAAACAGAAGACTTATATGAGTAACTTCATAACTGGGAGATGTGATGAACTACAGTGACTTGGTATGTCCTGTGTCTCAAGACCACATAGAGTTCCTCTTCTGCCCCATAGAGCTGTCCACATGCGATATACCGAGAAAGGACCCAGGGTATATGTTTAGCAGACCTAGCAAAACCAGTATTGGAAAATGTGAATGTAAGCTAAATGACATGGTGGGGAGCATTTCAATATGCATTTATGCTATTTAGGTAGATTTGAGAACATCTGTATGAGTAGTTACTGGAAAAGACCCTGGCATGAATTTTAAAATTTAGTCTTGAGGACTTGGTCCATCAGCAAGAAAAAAAGGATTTTCCAAAATAGCAAATAAACTTAACACATAACTTCTCCATTATAATTTATTTGAAATGCTGGGCTTTATTTCCCTCCAACTTTGGTGGAGACAAAATTCACTAAGTAACATTTGCAAATAGGCAATTGCTTTGCAAAACCAGAGTTCATCTTATTTCCATTTGTTTAAATTGTATGAAATTGTTTGATAAGATTGTATTTTTTTGACTCAACACACAGTTAAATGAACATTGAGAAAATATTTCTTCTCAAATCTGAATGCATTTATTTTTCCCTTAAAGTATCAGACAAAGTATGTACCCTAAAAATTCTATAGAAATGCAGAAATGGGTGTAAGTGAATTATGGGTCCTTGGAAAAGTCGTGATGTATTTGTCTATGTTTTCCTATGCAAAAGTGTATTATGGCTTTTCTGATGACTCAAAGAATACATGAAGGAGTCTTTGAAAAGTTCATGGAAATGCATATTAAGAACTTTGTATAGATTTAAATTTTTACACCAAAATAAATTCATGCTTTAAATACATTTTCCATAAACTTTCTGAAGTGCTCTTGTATTATCCAAGTTTGAATTAAATTCTCTCTCTCTCTCTCTTTTTTTAAGAGGCTTCATCCAGCATCTAGCATAGGACATACTGCCCTTTTTTTTTTTTAAAGAATTATTTAATTTTATTTATTCATTCATTTATTTTCCCTTGACCAGAGAAAGATAGACACACAGAGAGTAGGAAAGTGAGAAAGCAAGTCACCAGGTCCAGGACTTGAACCGTGGTCGGCCATGTGGGAGTGTCCAGTGTCTTAATCACCACGCTACCTACTGGCCCCAAATTAAATTCTACAAAGTCATTTTTCGAACTATCACAAAACTTTGTTTTTATAGTAGTCCTGTCTTGACATTCTCATTTGTTGAAGAAAGTTTAAAACTCATGAAAACTGTCTTAACAATTAATTACTTACTTAGCATCAAACAAAAAATGAGAGAATTTCCAACATGTAGGTAAACACGATATTAACAACAACAAAAAAATTCTTATCTAAAGAATAAAAGGATCACACAAATAATCTCACCCAACACATGCAGATTTCTCCTGATGGAAAAACTCAAAGAGGTTAAGTATTTCACCAGAAATCAGTCAGTGGGAATTATTAGAATTCAGCTGGTATAATTTGAATATGCTCTTCCATAATTCATGTGTTGAGCCATTATAATGAGATTAGGAGGGTGGAATGTTGATCTAGTTATGATGGTGAAAGGTGTGTCCTTTGGGAGAATAGGATTAAGGTCATTGGGGCGGGGCCCCATGATTGATCCCTGGCAGGTCTATAAGGAGAGGAACACAGAGATACAGAGAACACGGATCACACTTCCCTGTTCTACAGCATGATGCATTGCAACCAGATGACCCCTACCAGATGTGGCCCTTAGACCCTGGGCTTCCAACCTGTGAGCTGAGTAAAACTCTATTTTTATTAATCACCTGATTTTAGGTATTTTCCATTATTAGCAACAAAATGTACTAAAACACCAGCATCCTTACTTTCCACCAGATCAAATTTAAATTCACCAAATAACACTGTCAAAATTTCCTAATAAAATAACCTAAGATGTGAAGACAAAGAAGTGCAGATCAACAATTCCTTTCCCGTGTGTATCAGCTATAGGCTGACTCTCCACCCCAGCTGGGCACACTGTCACCAAGAGTGCGGGTCATCCCAGGAATGTGCATTACTACTGCAGAACAAAGAGCCACGCCGCCTTCCCACACTCAGAACAGAATGAAATACTTCACCTTTGGATTAGGGTGCCGGCCGATGACAAGGCGAACTGGTCCTGGGGGGCATTTGCTCAAGATGGAGTGAACTTTGCTTAAAGCAGCATGGCGAACGTTGACTGAATTCACTTCCAGGATCTGGTCTCCACGGCTAGAGAGGAATACATAACCACATTCTTAAAAGCTAAAAAGTTTTGCTTCTGGGAGAGGTTTATAAGATGAAATGTTTTCTGAATTTAAAGAAGTAAATGGCATCCTTTCATCTTCCCATGCATATAAAAAGGTAACATATTCATATAAACACATTAAATTTTAAACCGGCAAAGACCATTATGCACATCTACTGGCATTTTCAGAAGTAGTAAAGTTGAACTGGCTCCATAGTGCAGTGGTTAAGGGATCCAGTGGTAATATGGCTGGTGGCTTTTAAAACAAGCCAGGTCCATGTGCATGAGAACCCCCAGGTCCCAACAAGAAGGAGAAAATGGAGGGATTGCAGCATGACTATGCTCCACTGGGGGGAGGGGTTGCTTTCTCTCTCCCTTTCTCTCTCTCCCTGTTTTTTTCTCACTGCACATACTCTCTGACAATTCAAAGGGAAGAAAAAGAAGTAATAAAGTTAAATAAAATTGATAATAAGAACATCAGTGAAATCTAACATTTCTTGAGCAAATATTGCATGCCAAGCACTACACAAAGCAATTTATATAACAATGATTTGAATAGATACAATTATTCTTATTTGGTACATACGGTAGGAGAGGTCACCTAGATGTCACACACTGTTGAACTAACTCAGGTATATCTGACTCCTCACCATCATGTGATAGCTTTTCAACTACCATTGGGTTCTTTCTTCCTATGGTCTTGAAATGATTATTGTAATATAAATTAAGGAGGAAATATCTGAAGCTCAAAGGTTACCCAAGAATTTCTAAAAATGTTTCAAATTTGAATAAATGAGAATTTGGGGACAAGTTGACCATTTTGACTTGAAATTATAGGGAGAGACCTCAGTGGGAGAGAACAAAGACTCTTTCTATGAGGTTTGAAGAATGTTCATTTGGCAGGCTCCAGACATATGGAACCATTCAAGAAAGAAACATCATCTTGGGATGTCATTAAATGATATTTTTTCCATGATTCTGAAAGTATATTTTCTTTAATGTACTTTGGATGATTTGCTATTTTTCATATGGAAATTCACTCTGATGATTAACTAAAAACCTAATGTAATCTATTAGCAGGGCCCCCAAATGACAACCTCAACCAATGCCATTTTGACAATTCTTCAACTGTTGAAAGGACTTAGAAGCTTACACAGGAGAAATGTGATACTGTGTACACAGAGTGCTTTGTGCGGTGGGTGCACATTCTTGTGGAGTTTAGGCGGGCACCGACCCACTGCAATTACTATCTAACAGCACACCTAGACAGCTCTTGTATAAACAGGATACCCATGCTTTAGCTCAACTATCTGGACTAAGAAGTCAGAATCACTCAGTGATTTCAGATAGGATGCACCTGGACATCACCATTTAATAGGAACTGAAAACAACAGAAAAGATTTGAGAAGTAATACGAGGGTACTTCAAAAAGTTGGTGGAAAAATGGAATTAATGAGTTTGATTAAAAATTTTTGAAATCCATACACATTCATTTTCATAATACTCATTCTCCATGAGCTTCTTGGAGATTCGTCAGACTTAATAAGAAAGGCGTCCCATGCAAGTGTATGATTTTCAAGTCCATTGCATCTAGTGATTCTGAACTATTATGAGCAGCAGTTCTAGTATTTCTTATGAATTTTACAGAAATGAATATAAAAGTGAAAGAGAATATTGAGATAATCATGGATATCCGTATGGAGTTGTACTTCACCAAATTTCTAAAACTGAATTTTGGGGTCCAAATGGAACAAACAGGTAGAGAAGCCAAGAATAGGGGTTCCTTAATTCAACCAAATTTCATTTATATCAGCTTTTCATTTTTAGAGATGCTATTAATTCTATTCTTAGCTATCTTCGAGGATACAATTTGACGATTTAGAATCCCACAAAGGAATATAATTCAGCCATGATTTAGAATCCCACAAAAGAATGTAATTCAGCCATGTCTTCCGGTATTTGTGCTCATATATTCATGAACACGTCAGAGTCCTATGTCATCATGTATACACACCTCAGGTTGCTCTCCATCTTGGCCACTGATCCAGGGGCTAGGCTATGAATGTAGATGCCTGGAGGACTGTTTTCTAGAGCCAGGCAGCAGGCACCGATGCCTAATCCGACTCTTGGCTCTGTGAGAGGCATCATTTACAAAAACAAAAATAAAATCAGAAAAATTACGTAGTAATCAGAAAAGTATAACTGATTTGAAACTACATTAATATATCATCAGACTAGTAACCATTTATTTTGGGTCCAGACTCAGAATCTAAACCCTGCTTTTCTCTGTCAATGTTGCCATATTCTGTTAATGAAAGGAGTCTATTCTAACCTGGGCTAACCATGGACTGGGAATGGTCCACTCTCTGCTGAGCCTTAAAATACTTCCTGGAATCATTATTTGGCAATAGGCATAGTATAAGTGGTATTTTTTATTCTGGATATACAACCATAGGCTTTCTTTTGCCTCTACGTAGCAACTGATCTCTTGTTATTTATCTGTTCATCCTGTTTTTATAGCAAGTGGGGAGAAAATGGGTACAAAGATGAAAAGCAGTAAGTTTGGTGATCACTCATGACCTTTAGTTACTGGTATTAATTGTATTCTTTGCTATAATCTTTTGTTCTTCAACATTTTACATTAGCCCTAGATTTAAACTAGTCAGTGATTGTTTTAACATGAGTCTTTGACACACGGTGATTCATCTGGGCAGAGCTTAGAGAACTTTGTGCTCCTGGTATCTTCCCTTCACTTCTGTAGATGTCTAAAATCTCCCCTTCTGATCCCACTGTCCATCTAGAGAATACCATCTGTTAATAGCACATTGTGCCAAACGAACGATTCAGAGGGAAATCTTAAAAATTAGACTAAGAAATTCCAAATTGTTATTCAGGAGAACCCAACAGAAGTGAGGAATAGCTAGTGTTACCTTTGTTGAGTGTTACTTCCATGACAATCCTGTCCTTTGGTCCAGGGGCCTTCCGACCCAAGGATGAAGAACTGCCTTCATCGGAGCCTCCTGCTGTGGTCCCCCCACTGGTGTTGAAGTTTGGGGAGCTGGATCTGCTCATGTGTGTGGGTGTGGAGCAGGGTGTGAGGCTGGGGCTCAGTAACTTCGTGCGTACCGTCAAGACGAATAGCCCACTCCGAATTTGCTGAGAAAACAAGGAGGAAGATGGGCTAAGATATTGAGATGGTCCTTATGTTAATGGGAGAAAAAAAATCACCGAACCAAACTAGAAGAAAATAAAGGCTAAAGAGAAAGAGAATAAAGGAGATCAATAAGAATGTTGTTACCTTAAAGGTATGAATGGCTTCTTGAAACGTCAAGCCCTTTATTGGTATTCCATTTACATCTAGGATTTCATCCCCTAGTGACCAAATATGAGAATTGCATTAACATTCAGCTTTAGTTTACTGGAATCTTAACTGCTGGGTCAGTACTAGAATACGATACCATATGGTCCCTGATTTACTACTCTATAAAATAAACTTTATTGTTTCAATCTACTTTCGTTAGTTTAGCTCCCTGGAATGTCACGAATGGGACGATTAGTGATAATATTCTTTGGTAGTAGTTCTATATTTCAATCTTCAGCTAAAACAAGTAAGGGAAGCATTAAAATGTTATTCTTTAACTATTGCCAAGTTTGACAATAGATGTGCTATATTTAGAGATTAAACTGCAGAAACTGAGTGCCAAAGCTTTTCTCATAGTCATTGTTTAAAAACTTAAACCCACTGGCAATGAAGCATGAACACACACAACATTTGAGAAGCCACTCCTTTATTTGCAGAAAGACAAGCTTTCTGAACCCAGAGAACTATTGCAGTGTATAGAAAACGGTTTCGATGGTAGAGGCAAAATAATTGCTGGGATATTATTGAGAAGTGGCTGGCTGCCGTACCTCCAGAAATAGTCTAGATATCTGTGTTATGGATGTGGTTCCAGGTCCTCTGTCATTACCTGGCAAGTACTGTAGGATTCTCGCTTAGCGATTACATCAGGGTAATGTGAAACTGTGGGGCATGTGCAAGCACACATTCACTCGCCTCCCCTCACACTCATCTGGCCTATCATCTTCAACCTAAGAAGGCGCAGTCAGGTCATTTATCAAGCTGTTGATAGTATCAATTTAAAAGAACTTAGACAACATGTTGACTTATCAGGCCGTGTTTCTGGTTTGTACTCTTAGGACATGGGCTGTGTTTTTTGGAATAATCGTTCATCAAAAACATTACAAAGATGCTCCAGAGAGAACAGCTGAACTTTGCACAACAGCCCAGTACAAAAGAGAGACTTTGTACACCTATAAGCAAGTACAATGCAGCAATGGCGCATGCATTTCTACCTTTATAGACAATCCCAGTCACCCACACGTTGTGTGGATGACTAAAGGAATCCTGTAGGTGAGTTACAAAAAATGTAACAGGGCTCCATGCTTTTGTTATGTGTGGTCTCTCCAACGCAATTACAGATATTGTAAACTAAGTGAAATAGAATTTGTTTAATCATTACCTGGCATAAACAGTTATTCAATTAGGTGAGGAGGTTTACATGTTTGGTCGCTTCCAAGTGGGAAAAGGAGCACATATGAAAAATACTATTTAAGAGAACCAAGTGCTATTAGCCTTTCTTAACTACTAATTTTTTTATTTCTCCATTTTGTTCCACCACTCTTGCAGGATGAATTTCAATCAAGGGAACACATGGCGCATCCATTACAAAAGTGATCTGCTAGAATTTTACATTGTTCTGAAACTACACAAATGCCACCTGGGAGTCAGCCCTTCCTCTAAGAGAAAGAAATAAATATCCTGCCATGGAAGTAGTAAGCCTGGTTATGTCTTATCGTTAATATTACATGTTTCTATGGCTGCTCGGCCTAAAATGGGGAAATTCCACCTTCTATCATTTCCAAAAAAAATAAGCTAGTATAACACAATGGCACCTATAATCTGGGTCAATTAACTGCAAAGTCATGGTGTTTTTGAAAGTAGCTAGAAATACTCTGATTCAATCATTTTATGAAGGAAGTAGTATTCATAAGGGAGTGGAGAAGTCAAAATTCATGCATTGGTGAATATTGATTCAAATATGTTTAGAACTTGTTGGTCATTTCATAGAGGTATATAGTCTCAATTCAGGTAAGTGTTTCATAGTAAATTTATAGATATGCAAACATATACCTAAGAACGGTCTCTTTTTATCAACAGCAGTTACTGGGCTAGCCCTGTGGTACAGTGGTGAAGCACTGTGCAGAGGAAGTTGGACCCAACATGGCTGACCAGGGTAGTCCATGCCTCAATGGCTTATATACTGGGCATCTGTCCGGGGTCATGATGGGATGGAGAGCTGGAGGAAAAGGATTGAGGTGTGACCAAGCTCCAATGGAGGGTATTCTCGGTCTTTCTCTTTTGTATGCATGTGCCCTCTGGCACAGTAAAAGAAAAAAGAAGTTTGTAGAAAATGCAATTAGTGTACATGATTCATGAAGGAAGCAATTATTGTATACATATATTAAAAAAATCTTTGGCCTATTGAAATTTTATTTTCTCAAATATGACATGTTAAAGAGGAATGTGCTTTGAGTCTCTGGTCTTATATTTAAACAAGATAGTGGTAGCAAGGTGGGGAGGTAAACTAAATTTGTGATCAGAAACTGGATTTAAATTTTACTTCTGCTATTTACTAAGGGTGGGACAAGTCTCTAGTCACGTAACATTTCTTTTTTTGGGGAGAGGTTTTTGCTATAGGGTGTGTGCACTCTCCAGAAAGACAGAGTGAGACAGAGAGAGAGAAAGTGAAAAATCACTCCCCAGGGGGGATGGCCACACCACAATCCCTTCTCCTCCATTCTCCTCTCGGGATCTTGGGCACACACGCACACACACCTGGTTTGAGTTTAAGCCACCGAGTCCGGGAGTCAAACCGCGGTCAGCTACATGGGAGTTCAGCGACATAGCCATTACGCCAACTGCTGGTCCCTAGTCACTTAACATTTCTGAGTGACAACATTCTCATTTGTAAAATTATTATTCCAAAATATCTACTTAATAGGTTTGTAATGCAGTTAATGAAATAATTTAACTATGTGGAATGCACTGTAATTGGTAAAGCACTAGAAAATAAAAGATGTATTCAAACATTTAAAAAAATTTATTTGCCAAGGTAGAACTTGGCACATAAATATCACTTTAATTTGCATTCAGAAGCACTTGTCTAATATATTTGTGTGGCAAAATGGTATGTGTTATGGAGAATATAAAAGATGTTCACTTAGGAACAAAATTACATGGTGGTTGATTGCAACACAGTTGATGTTAACTGCCTACTAATGACCAAGTACTCTACTAATGACTAGGGTTTCTATGACAGCCCCAAGGCAGGAATGGACTATAAATGCACAAATTTTCAAGGCAAAAAACATGGTCAAGAACCCAGCAGATGCAACAGACATTTAAAAACCCTAATAAAAATAGAGAACCACGTTCCACATATTATCTCATTTAATCTTTACAGTCCTTCAAGGTAGGCATTAATATTCCAAGTTTACAATCAAGGAAAGTGAAGCTCAGTTTATACCAGCGGTCCAAGTCATGATATATAAACGTTGGATTCATCGCAGGTCAACTGGATGCTCTAGCCCATGCCCTTAGCTATTGTGTCATTCACTTCACACTTTGTAAGGGGGCTTGTTCTTATGGGATGGAAACTCACTTCACTGATAACTAGCAAGAGGTTTTCTCCTACCTTCTTTAAGTCTTCCATCTTCTGCAGCTGATCCGTTAGGGAAAATCGTCTTGACAAAAATCCCCATCTGTCCTCGAATGCAGTCTCGACCTCCAGCAATGCTAAAGCCAAGGCCCTACATCCAGAGCAAATGGGAGTCCAAGTTGACCCAGCAGCATTTAACTAAGGTCATCATTTCCATTGGGGCATATACTTTACCGAGGGTATCTTTCCCCTTGTAATATTTAACAGAAATGTCCTTCCCAATCAGGCTGAATTAAGCAATCAGCTACAAATTCCCCATTGCCCTTCTCAAATCTATTTCCTTTACACTAGTCATGCTTTATGTTAAAAGGAGAAAGTTTTAGGTTGAAACACATGGAATTGTCAATATCTGACAATCTTTGATATCCAAATATGGTAATTTCATATTGATCAACTAGATGACTCACAAGAGTCATTTCATACTATGGAGGCACCGTATGTGTTTTCTTTTGTTATAGTTTTTCCATTTTATATACTATCAAAATGGATATTCTGGTATTTGTATAATGTCAAGTGATTTAAATCATTCCTTCTATGGTAATAGCAATGCCATGAAGGTCATTCAAAAAGATAACCGGAGTATTCCCTGAAGCTGCAGGTTTAGCTGTTCTTTCAATAGAGGTGAATGCTGAGGTCATTCATTCACCTTGATCCTGCCCTAGCAGCCAGGTGTTGTGACTCCTCACATCATAAGAGTAAAGAGGCTGTGACCATTTCTCTCTATGAGGCCTACAGAAAGGAGTGCCAGGGAATCCACTCAAATCTATACAAAGGACACTTAATATAGCTCACTTTATAACTGTTACTTTCTATTTCATGTTAAAAAAAATGCTGGCTCCATAACCTGGTGGTTGAGGCAGCAGATCTCACATGGCTAACCCCATAGTTCAAGTCCTGGACCCAGTGTCTTGAAAAACATGCCGAGTGCATGTGTGTGCATGCCCAAAATCCTGAAAGGAGGGAGAGATAGAGAAGAGATTGTGGTGTGACCATTCCCCATAGGGGGCCTTTCTCTACTCTTTCTCTGACACTCTAACTAACTTAATAAATAAACGTTTTAAAATTCAAGTTACTTATATATTTCATTCTATTTGTTGTTATTATTTTTTAATTTAACCAGACAGAGACAGAGAGAAAGGGAAAGCAAAAAAGCAAGCTGCCAGGTCTGGGACTTGAACCATGACTGCCATGTGGGAATCCAGTGCCCTTAACCACCATGCACCTGCTAGTCCCAATAAATAAATAAAATTTTAAAAGTTACCATTCAAAAGTACATGAAAACATTCACCTGGAGAGCAAAACAGACTGCAAAAATGAGCTCACCTTGCCCTTTTCTTTGTACAGTCCAATGATAGAGATGACAGATGGCCGGATGAGTCTCCAGGGAGATTCCACCTGAGTAGCACTCAAGGAGCGGGTGGACTTCTTCACGATGTGGTACTCCTAAGGATGAGCGTGTGGCAAGGTCAGAGATAGTCTGAGATGTACATGTTGTGATCTCAGGCATATAAATATGCTAAGACTTGGAATATCACAGTTGCCTTTTATGAGACAACCATTTACCTGTGGCTCCTCTCTGGTCCAGTGGCTTAAAGAAAGTTTATTATGGGCCCAGCTGTGGTACTGTGTGCTGAACACAACGCTGCAGGCTGAGACCACACGACAGGCCCAGGTTTGATTCTCTACCGCCCCTAAGAGCTAGGTACAGTGGTGCACCTACAGTCTCAGCTACTTGAGAGCCTGAGGCAGGAGGGTCATGACGTAGGATAGCTGCAGCTAAACAAGCACCACATGTGTACACACATACACAAGGAAGAATACTGGAGGAATAGCCCCTATTGCAATACAGTCTTCCCCCACGTAAAGAACTGCTTTGAGACCACAAGCACCTTGTGTTGCTCTTTCCTTGACTGCACTGCATAGATCCTACTTCTGGAATGGAGTCAGAAACCCAAAACCAAGAAGCCTCAGAGATGTGGTGTGACCACCCTGTGGTCAGGCTCTCCCTTGGAAGTCACCCACTGCCCCCATCTCAAGCTCACAGTCATGATTGTAAAGTAGCTCACCATTTGAAGCTTAATTCCCTCATTTAAAAACTCAGCAAGCCCTTGTTTTTTATAAAACCCAAACCACAAACCCAGTCCACTATTATTCCACATAAAATATCCCAGCGAGAGACGGCAGCAACTTCAGTTCTAATCCCTCACATTTGGAAAATAACAGATTTTCCCAGGAGCTCCACTTTCCCTTTCTGGCACAGAGCAGCCCAAGTCTCAACCCTGTTTTCATGTCCATCACCCACAATTTACGTATGTGTAGGCATGGTGCACAATTTGTAACTAAAGACGAGATTAGTGACTCCACTGCTGAAGCATGTCCACAATCTAGTGCATTGCTATTCTTGAATAATACATTTTGAAAAGATGCACATATTCTAGCATAATCCCCCCCTCAATCACTTCATATTTAATAAAAGAGACACCACAAAATAGTTCTTACCCTTAACTTCATTTCTACATTCAAATGTAGGAATGAGATGTCCCCCAGTAATATTTCTGTATTCCTGGCATCTTAGAACAGTTATGTTTTACAGTTTTACCCAATATCTGCCAGCAACTCTGGCCTTCCCAGGCTCTGACTCATTAATAGAATGATGTGGGCTTGGCAAGGTGACTGCCTTTTTACTGAAACCATTGCAGTGACAGTGGGATAGAGCCCGTAGTTGTTTTTCTTTTTTTTTTTTTTTCCTGTGTTTATTTCCTTTAATGAATATATTCTATTAAAATTGTTCACCTTTATTTCAGAGTAATAGCCCATAGGGTGGTTTTCAACCCTTCCACATAGAGGTGCATGTGTGAACTCAAGTAGAAACTCTTTCTCTGGTCACCCATCTTCAGCAACACCTCACTCCATTTTTCTTTGGGGAACCAAAGATCTACATCCTTCACTGGTCTCCAGAGAGGTTTCAAGGGTCCCCTACACTTTTTATTTTTGAGGTTTATTTCTTCATGAGAGTAAGAAACAAAGAGAAAGACAAGCACCCCTCAAGTGGGTCTCATGCTGTGATCCCCCATTCTCAGCCTTCCAGCCAGGACCACAGGTGTGTGTGCCTGGACACACGGGTCTGTGGGGGAACCAAATCTGTGACCTTCCCAATGGGTCCAGACTTGTTTGACCAGTGTGAACCTTCTGTGTCACTAAGCTGGCCCCTCCGCATGTTCTAGATCTGTGCTATTATGGTAGTCACTAGCCACCTGTGGCCATCTATGTTTAAATTAAGGTTAATTAAGATGAAACATATATTCTTTAGTCTCACTAGCCACTTTTCCTGTGCTCAGAAGACATGTGTGTTACCAGATTAGACAGGACAGATAAAAAACATTTTCATCACTGCAGAATGTTTCATTGGCTATCTCTATTCCAGGCAATTCTTTCAAGTGGAAGAAGGGAACAAGAAAAAAGAAAGGCAAATCCTGGGAGAAAAAGAAAGAGGCAAACAATAAGAAGAGAAGAGAAGAGAAGAGAAAAGGAAAGGACAATTTGAAGAGAGAACAACTTTCTAAAATGTTTACCCTAGCCCATGCTCCTCCATTCCTGTAAGCCTGGTTAAAAATGGATTTTTCTGGGCTATAAATATGGAGAGGTTTCCTCAATGGATTCATTAAGAAATCACTACCTCAAAGCCAGAACTTTGGCTGTCACAGTAATAAACCCTCTCTTCTCTCACATTGATGAAAACAGCCTGACAAAATGGCTCTCCACCACTTTCTGATTCTCCTGACTATGGGTTCCGTGGATCATTCGGAGTGAGGCACAGACCTGTCTTCAGCCATCAGACTGGATTAGTTTTAACAGGTTCCATGCAATTTTTCTCTCTGCTTTTTCTTCGCTTCCCAACTACTTGGAGTTACCATTGGGTGAATTTAACACAAAATAGCCCAATCAGCAACTGTCCCTGAAGCCTGGTCACTTTTAATTTTTAAGACCAGGTAAAGAGTATCAGATGCAACACAAAAACTTTATCCTGACATACAATCAACTGGATCTATGCATCTTTCTTTACAGAAATTCTTTTTTTTTTTTTTTTTTTTTTTTTGAGAGGTTTTTTCGCTATAGGGCGCATGCGCTCACCAGACAGACAGAGAGAGACAGAGAGACAGAAAGCGAGAAATCACCCCCCAGGGGGGGTGGTCACGCCGCAATCCCTTCTCCTCCATTCTCCTCTCGGGATCTTGGGCACACACGCACACGCGCCCGGCGTGAGTTTTAAGCCACCAGGTCCGGGACACGAACCGCCGTTGACTACGTGGGAGTCCAGCGACATAGCCATTAGGCTAACTGCTGGTTCCCTCTTCACAGAAATTCTGGTACATCACCTGGAGCAAATTATGTAACCTCTTTGATCCAACTGGCCCATCTATAAAATGGTCATAATACATCAAATGTAAGGGCCCGACCTAGATGCCCTAATCCAGGTCCTTCAGAACTCTACCACTGGAGTCTCCCATCCCTGTGGGGGTCATCATTGCCATACTTGTACTCTTCCCCTTCCTCTCTGCCTCACTGCAGTCCTGGGGCTGTGGTGCCAGATCTCGAAGAACACCCACAAGCTCGAGAGAGCCTGAGCCTGTCTCCAACTTGGAATGAATCTGTCTACCCGGTTTCTGGGTTGAAGATAATATGATTGAGGAGAAACCCTGGAACAGGGTTGTGGAGTATTGCCCTAACTCCCTTCAACCCTTTTCAGCCCCTCCAGACCTTGGCTGTTTGAGTCATTACTATGTAACAGGAAGGGCCCAAGACAAGCCATAGATAAATGCATGTGCACACCCATGCACAATCCCCCCCTCACACGCATACCCATACCCACTCACACAGTTGCTACGCTGACACATGACGCTCCCATTAAACAAGCGATGGTGGTTCACCACAGACTGTGAGACGCCATTGTCTCCTGGCAGTTGAAAGCAACTCTTAGTTCCAAAAATCACAATAGGAAGCAGATCAAGACACTAAGATCCAATGAGGGATTTTTTTTCCCCCCTACTATTTCCAAATATTAGGTTGACTTCTCTCTAGCCTCTTTGAATAAACCTCACTCTGTATTCTTTCTCTCTGTAGTACCGCCCTAGCTCCACATGTTCCCGGCCCACATGGATGGGCAGTTGTTTTTTTCACATGGAAACTCTTGTTCATCTAAGAAAAAAGAAAAAAGAGGAAAAAAAAAAGTTGGGAAACCCAGGGGCTAGCCCACATGCTCTTTTGTCCCTAACCAGCAACTGTAGCTGTGCATTAGAGCAAGAGGCCGCACGCCATAGGACTGACCTGCGAGGTCCCAGTGGAATCCAGCAGCTGGGGAAGGGAGTGCTTCCGGCCATCTCGCGAGACCTCCAACATCCTGGCTCGGGGGTCGCCGTTCCGCAGCATTAGCTCATTATATTCTTCAACAGACTCCAGGCGGTGTACACCCCCTTGAGAAAAAAAGGGAGAACCCCCCCACAGTTCAGAATGAAATGAATAAAATCTTTTTTTTTTTTTTTTGAGGGGGGAGATTTTTTTCTATAGGGCGCATGTGCTTTCCAGAGCAAAAGAGAGAGAAAAAGGGAGACATCACCCCCCCCCCCCCCCCAGGAGAGATGGCCATGCCACAATCCCTTCCCCTCTACTCTCCTCTCAGCATCTTGGCCATGCATGACCCGTGCCTGGCATGAGTTTTAAGCCACCGGGTCCTGGACTTGAACCTCGGTTGACTATGTAGAAGTCTAGTGACTCCTTGGAGACTCCAGTGGTAGAATTCTGAAGGACCTGGGTTAGGCCATCTGGGCCAGGTCCTTACATTTGATGTATTATGACCATTTTATAGATGGGCCAGCTGGATATCAAATTATGAAATTATGCCATCTGCTAGTCCCATGAATAGAAGCTTAAGAACATCCATAGGTATAAAGTGGTTGCACTTATACCCACATGAGTGCATTTCAGGAGGCCCAGAGGCTCACATGCACTGAACTCACCATTGCTACCACCAACCTCTGCACAGGCTAGGTCACCCATGCCGAGCTATGAAAAACTACTAGTTTATTTTTATTTTTTTTTTTTTTTATTTTGGAGAGGATTTTCGCCATAAGGTGTGTGCGCTCACCAGACAGAGAGAGACAGAGAGACAGAAAATGAGAAATCACCCCCCCCAGGGGGGATGGCCATGCCGCAATCCTTTCTCCTCCATTCTCCTCTCGGGATCTTGGGCACACACACACACGCGCCCGGCGTGAGTTTTAAGCCACCGGGTCTGGGACTCCAACCACGGTCAACTACATGGGAGTCCAGCGACATAGCCATTACGCTAACTGCTGGTCCCAAAAACTACTAGTTTCTAAAGTGACTAGACTGGGTTGGGGCAATGCATATGTTTGATCCAAGTAAGATAAAAGCAGATAAAGCGGTAAGTAGTAGTGAAAGGCTGTCAGCAGTTGGTTTTCTAGTGATGAGGGAGTGTTACTTTATGATGGGATAGCTCCATTGTTCGGCAAATATTTTTTCCATGTACAGGAATTTTTGTTTGTTTTATTTTTGCCATAGGGCATGTGCATTCACTAGAGAGAGAGAGACAGAAAGAGGGAAAGTGAGAAATTGTGCCCCTCCCCCCCCCCCGGGGGGGGGGATGATCACTCTGCAATCCCTTCTCTTCCATTCTCCTTTGGGGATTTTGAGCATGCACGCACATGCACTCGGCATTTTTCAAGCTACAGAATCTAGGGCTCAAACTGTGGTTGGCCACATGGGAGTCTAGGGACCCCACCACCATGCCACCTGCTGGCCCCAATAATAATGATTTTTAAATAAACTTTTTATTAAAGTATAAAAAATTACAGATATGTGCGTTACAAAGTGGATATACGATAACCACTATTTAGATCCAGAGAAGAATATTAACCTGAACCTTGAAATCTTCTTTTGTGCCACTATCCTTCCCTTGCTCAAGAGTAACCATTATCCTAGCTTTAAACATCAGAGATTATTTTATCTGTTTTCAAACTTTATACGAATAAGTGGATACAATACGTGCATTTTTTGTGTCTGGCTCCTTTTTCTTAGCATTTACTCGTGAAATTGGACCATGTTGTTGCATGCTAATAGTTTGTTCTTCACCATTCTGTATAATATTGCATTGAATGCACACACTATTATTAATTTATCCATTCTATTGATGGACATGGGTTTGTTTTCAGTTTTAAATGTGCAACAAGGGTCAGTGGGCCAGCCGGTGGTGCAATGGTCAAGGTGGCTAGATCTCACAAGGCTGACTCTGTGGTGTGAGTCCCAGACACTTTGGCTTGAGAAACACGCTGGGTTCTTGGGTGTATGTGCCCAAAATCCAGAAGGGAGGGACAGATGGAGAAGGGGTTGTGGGATTTCTATGGCAGGAGGGTGATTTCTTACTTTCTTCATTGTTTTTCTCTGGTGTCTGTGCCCGCCAGTAAAATTAAAAACAAAAACATTAGAAGAGAGTGACTGTGCTTGCCAGAGACAGGGAGAGGGAGAGAGCCCCTTCCAGTGGGATGTGGTCATGTTGGAATCCCTTCTCCATTTCTCCATTCTGTCAAGATTTTGGGTATTCACACACATGTACCTGGTGTGTTTCTCAAGCTGCCAGGTCCAGGACTTGAACCATATATGGCCATGGGGGATCTGGCTCCCTTAATCCCTAGACCATGGAGTCAGCCCTAAAATTTCTATTTTTGCTGTAGTATATGATTTTTTTTCCTTTATGGTTAATACTCTTGTGTCCTGTTTGTGAAACTTTTGCCCAGCTTGGTGGCCTGGGTAGTAGAAAGCAGAACCACAGTGCCGGAAGCCACACGGCTGACTGTGGGTTTGGATCCCTGGACCAGCATGAAAACACATCTGCCATGTGCATACATAGCCAAGATCCTGCTGAGCTGGAGGGCTGCAGGAAGGAGATTTTGGCATGGCAAGACCTGTTAAGAAGCTTCTCTTTCTCTCTCTAGTGTGTGCACATATAGTCTCTATCATGAACAAAAAATAAACTTTGAGAAACTTTTGTAGTAACACTTTTTAAAGATGATCAATACCTAACCTATATTATATCTATTCTAAAATGAAATAATTTAAGGGACTGCAATATATTTTTTAAATACACTTATTTCTTTCATGTGAGAGGGACCCTCAGAAGACTCAATACCGTGATCCATACCCCAGTCTCAGCTAGCCTGGATCACAGGCACGTGCACATACCTGACGTGCTCAAAGTGGATGCAGGCCATAAAACCAGAACCTGTCCCATGTGGGTCCAGTTGTGTTACCTCTGTGCCACCACCTGACTCAGGGACTTAAAACTGAAGTGATGGATCAATTACATATGAAGATAGCTATAACTGTATTACAACGTTTAGATAACACACAATGTATAGTTATGTATTGCTTAATAATGGGGATATATGCTGAGAAATGCATGGTTAGGCAGTTTTGACATTTGTGCAAATATCACAGAGTGCATTTACACAAACTCACCTGGGATAGATTACCATACACATAGGCTATATAGTATAGCCTGTATGCTTCTTTTGGGACCACCATAATTTCCATGGTCCATTGTTGACCAAAATGTCACTACTCGGCACATGATTATATATGCATGTATATGTGGTAATTCCCCCTTGTGCATGGGAAACATATGCTGAGACAACTAGTGGATTCCTGAAACTGGAAAACACAGAACCTTACATATACTATGCCTTTTTCCTATGCATACATATCTATTGGGTTGTCAGAAAAATCATGACATATTTTTTCTATTAAAAAATGCATCATGACTTTTCTGATAACTCAATATAGTAAAGTTCAATTGATAAACTAGGTGTAGTAAGAGATTAACAACAATCACTAATGGTAAAATAGAACAATATGCAAAAATAGAAGTTAAGTGAATGTGGTCTCTCTCTCTCAAAGAATTTTATTATACTGTAGCACAGGTAACTGAAACCAAGGAAAGGAAAGTGTAACCGTGGCTATAGGGGACTGTATGAGTATGTTATATGAGTATGGATGTGTTGGTGTATATCTATACACACATACTGATTCTTTGGAATATCAAGTTCTGCTAGACGAGAGAGTATTTAATTTGATGGTCTACAATCTCAAATTACCTAAACATTTCTCTAAAAACATTTTCATGAAACAAAACAAAGCTATTCAGGGACTTTTTTTTTTTTTTTTTTTTTTTTTTTGAGAGATATTTGTTATAGGGCACATGCACTTGCTGGAGAGACAGAGAGAGACAGGAAATGAGAAATCACCCTCCAGAGGGTATGGTCATGCTGCAATCCCTTTTTCTCTATTCTCCGCTGGGGTTTTTGGGCACACACACACATGTGCCCGGCATGAGTTTCAAGCCACCAGGCCTGAGACTTGAGCCTTAGTCGACTATGTGGGAATTCAGCGACGAAACCATTACATCATTTGCTGGTTCCATTTCTGGACTTTTAAGAGAAATGTATCGATGAATTTTGAACTGTGATACAAAGTCAGAAGGGTGCTGATGCAGTTATATTATAAAGGATGTCACTAAAGACTTGGTTTTTCAAAAAGCTAAACATTAACTTTGTGATACTGGTTTAAAAATGTCTGGAATTCCTTTGCAACCAAGGAAAATTTTGCATTCAAAAAGATCACAAAGGCATTAACACAGATAAATCAAAGGTACAAAGAGTAAAAGGGAACTTGCTGGCAAAAAAGGAGGTATGAAGTACAGAAAATTCAGGCTAGAATGTCAGAAAAATGCTGCATAAAATGACAGATGAAGTTGCCTTAGTTATTTTGGAGCCAGATTGAGCAAAACCATAGTGGAAGTGGCTGGGACCTTTTTATAGAAAGTCTCTCATAATTCAGAATTTAATAACTCATGACCAGATTAATCTCTCTTGGCTTGCTTACTCATCTGAAAAAAGTTTATCAGAAGAAAATTCCTTTTGAGCTGACAGAGTCACTTGTCATGAACCACATATGGTAGTGTCTACAGATAATATTCTAATATATGAACACTAGATTGACTCATTTTGGGAAAATATGAAATAAATATCCAAATTTACAGGACTGATAAAATAGAAGCTGATCATATCATAATCTCCTGTGTGCACATATCTTTAGAATGTACACATTTCATAGCACTGAATAGTGCTCTTTCTTTCTTTCTTCTTTTTTTTTGGAGAGGTTTTTGCTATAGGGCGCGCGCACTCGCCAGACAGAGAGAGACAGAGAGACAGAAAGCGAGAAATCACCCCCCAGGGGGGATGGCCACGCCGCAATCCCTTCTCTGTTCTCCTCTCGGGATCTTAGGCATGCACGCACACATGCCCGGCGTGAGTTTAAGCCGCCGGGTCCAGGACCCGAACCGCGGTCGACTACGTGGGAGTCCAGTGACATAGCCATTACTCTAACTGCTGGTCCCTCTTCTTTTTTTTTTTTTTTTTTTTTTTTGCCAAAGGATGTGTTTGCTCCATGGAGAGAGACAATGAGAGGGAAAGTGAGAAATCACCTGCTGGGGGAAATGGCCATGCAATAATTCCACTCCTCTATTCTCCTCCTGGGATTTTGGACATACATACACACCCAGCATGATTTTCAAGTCCCTGGGTCTGGGACTTGAACCATGGTTGGTCATATGGTTAGTCCAGCAACTTAACCACCATACCACCTGCTGGCTCCAGAAGCCCAGTGTCTTAAGCCTCCTGAACATGCCTTCAAATTACTTCTCCATCCTTTTCTCCCATGACTCTACTCTGTGAGTTTTTTGTTGTATCATAATGATTCTCAAGGGAGATTTGTCCTCCATCCCTCTCCTTTCCAAAGCTGGGAAGATTATCAATATCACTTGAAGTTGTACCCAACTTTGCTGATACCCTCACCTCCTAATCCAAGTTTCTGCTGGATCCTTTTCTCTAAAACTTTGCTGGATTGAATCATTGTTATTGTCAGATTAGATCAGAGTTTTCAAATGGCCAAGGAGGAAGAACAGTTGCTTAAAACACCGCTAATCAGTTTCCCCCCCAAAGTTCCTAAATATTTCCCAATCACTTTTTCCTACAACTAGACCACTGTCCTCCCCCTCTTCTACCAAATCCTGCCAATGTACTAGCACTCCTTTATCTCGCACCATCTGAACACCTCCCCTGAGGTAATCCAGAGAGACTTTCCAGGCTTCCCACCTCTTGAGTGTGCCTCACTGGAGATATGTTTCCTCTTCCTGGGAATACAAGTTTTGAGGCCTTCCTGTCTGAGCCCATTCAGACATCTTCCCCTCTTAAGAGGAAAAGACATGAGAATAGTAAAAATGGATATGAAAATGAAGATCATGATATTAATGACGACGACGGTCGTAACAGTGGACCCTACCGCATGGTGACGGCCTGTTTCCGCCACACTTTGGAATGACAGTGCAATACACACTCTCTCAACTCTATCTTTCAACAAAGCTTGGCACTTAGAAAACATTCACATGTGTTGGCAGAACAAGTGTATGTTACAACCCTCGTTTTGCAGGTGAAACTGAAACTCATGGAAGCCAAGTCACTCGTCCAGGTCATGCAACCAGAGGTGGTGGAGCTGTGAATGGAACACGATTCTTACTGATTTATGTATGTGTTTCATCCCTATTCTACATTTCTGGGTTATGGCCTTGGACGTCTGAGAAAGAGTCGGGAAGAGAGGGTGGTATCCATTTGTGGCAAACAGTAGCCATTTCTGGACTGACTGGCCAGCAGAACGTGCTGCTGCTTCTAAATTCCTAGTGTGAGAAGAGTTAGAAAATCATGCATCTAGGAGCAGCTGGTGGTGTGGTGGTTAGGGCAGCTAAATCCCACGTGGCCAACTGTACAGTTCACATCCCAGATCAGGTGGCTTGAAGAACATGCCAGGCGTGTGCATGCATACCCCAAATCCCAGAGGAATATAGTGGAGAAGGGACTGCAGCGTGGTCATTCCCTCTGGGGAGTGCTCTCTCACCACCCCCCCCTTCTTAACTCCACCCCTCCCATCCCCTACTTCAGTATTTCTCCAGCAAGTTCACACATCCTGTAGCAAATGAAAAAAAAAAATAGAGAAAGAAGGAAAGAAAGGAAGAAAGAAAAAGGAGAAAACATTGTGTATCTGGAAGGTCTTCCAGCTATACGCCCTCTCCACATCTGTACCTAGAAAGCCCTAGAATTCTTTTCAATATCCGCCTGGAAGCCAAAGGGTGCAAAAGAAGAATTCTGGGAGGCAGATCTTTTTCCTAGCATTGACTGAGTGGACTTTGAGATTCTCTTAACTTCCCTGACTTATCCATAAAATGAGGAATGTGCATGTGCTGGTTTCAGAGGTCCATATATCCCACAGAGCTCCGTGAACCCTGGAAACCTGTGTATAAGGGGCTGAGCAACTCTGCCAAGACAGCTGACCTGTGGTCTCCGTCATGTCCTGTAATCCCCGGCCATAAACACAGTATGTGAGTGGAAATCTCCCAGTGGTTCCCAGAGCTCTCCCGGGAGCTGGTCATGAGAACTGTCATGATGACACCTCCCTCATATGTATCCTCTGGCCATCAACGTTCTATTGTTTTGTTGGTCACAAGTGCGTATTCTAATGAACTCATTCAGATATAACACTCTAAGTATTCTGAATTGCAAATACAAAACAATTCATTTTGTTAATCGGGTTTTTAAAAACTTTCTTTATGATGATTTTATGGTCCTGCACCTGCCCTCTTAGCTGATAATAAACTCAGCAGAGGGGTGTCACGCTGGAGGAGGATGATCTTGGTTTACAACACATGCACTGCCCTTTCCACTGATTTGAGTAGCAAGAAGAAGAGATCAGCTTTTTATTTTCTTTTTCTGGAGAGGTTTTTTGCTATAGGGCGCGTGCACTCGCCAGAAAGACAAAGAGACAGAAAGCAGGAAATCACCCCCCAGGGAGGATGGCCATGCCGCAATCCCTTCTCCTCCATTCTCCTCTCGGGATCTTGGGCACACACGCACACGCACCTGGCATGAGTTTAAGCCGCCGGGTCCAGGACCTGAACCACAGTTGACTACATGGGAGTCCAGCGACATAGCCATTACGCTAACTGCTGGTCCCAAGAAACCAACTTTTGATGGAGTTAACACACTATGTATTGTGCTAGAGGCTTGTATGTGTGTTTAAAAATATCACTCAGCTTGGGCCAGCTGGTAGCAGGGGAGGCAAGGTGGCTCGAGCCCACGTAACCAACTGTACACTCTGAGTCCTGGACCTAGTGGCTTGAGAAACACACCAGGCTTGTGTGTATGTGTGTCTGAAATTCCTGAGACAAAAATGGAGGAGAAGGGATTATGGTGTAGCCATTCCCTCATGGGGGGTGGGGGCTTTAATACTTTCCCTGTGTCTCCCTATAACATGCATATATAAATAAATAAAAAAGAAAAAAAAAACCCAACCCACCTTCCAAAGTCAGGATATCATTTCCTTTTTTCAGGTGGGGGAGTAAAAGGTCACTGAGTTTAAATAACCAGTCTAAAGCCATAAAGAACTTCTGCCAGACTCCAAAACTCCTGCTTTCCCTGCCATGCCAGATGTCTGTTGTAGGTGGGCAGCTAGACTGACTTGCCCCTCAGGCCAGCAGGCAAAGTGTTGAGGCCCATGCCACCTTTAGGGACTCATGAAAATGTCTAATATTAAATGGACATAACAGTAATGGATAGATATTAATAAATCTGGTCTATATCATTTTAACAATGGAATAATAAAAGATAAGTGTGTGTGTGTGTGTGTGTGTGTGTGTGTGTGTGTGTTTATTTTAATGGAAGAAAGAAGCTCTAAAGGCAAAGATGCCTAGAATCCAGTAAAATCCTTATGTGTCTCCTGTACATAGTCTCTATTTTCCACACTTTTTTGTTTGTTTTTTGAGAGGTTTTTGCTATAGGGCGCGTATGCTCACCAGAAAGACAGAGAGAGACAGAGAGACAGAAAGCGAGAAATCACCCTCTGGGGAGATGGCCATGCTACAATCCCTTCTCCTCCATTCTCCTCTCGGGATCTTGGGCACACACGCACATGCACCTGGCCTGAGTTTAAGCGATCGGGTCCAGGACCCGAACTGCAGTCAACTACATGGGAGTCCAGTGACATAGCCATTATGCTAACTGCTGGTTCCCTACACTGGCTTTCTCAGGACATAGGCCAGTTACTAGAGGAAATGCCCAAGAGATACAAGGAGACTTTAAAGAGTTTGTGTAAAAATGGAATCAAATGACAAGTTTATTTTGGTGTCATTTTTTTTTTTGAAATTCATTTTTATTTATAATAGGTATTTTCCATGAACATTTTGATGATTCCGTGTATGGAATCTATTTGTTCCAAAAGCTATGACTTCATCCTATTTCTTTCCTGCTCAGTTGAGAGTGGGTGTGAGATCAAACACATGGTCCTTCACCCCTTGTTCTGGTGGGCTCAGGGTTTGGAAGCAGTGCGTTTGCTGGGAAAGTAACACGTCAGGCTATTCTCTACTGAAAAGGTCACCTGAAATCATACCAAAAGAAATGAACCCAACACACAGGGAATTTAAGCTGCGGCAGAGGCACAGAGAGGTTGATGCTCACTTCTGTTATGACTCAATAAAAACACTACTATGGGGGACCAGCAGATGGAGTAATGGTTACATGACTGGACTCCCACGTAGTCAACTGCAGTTTGAGTCCTGGATCTGGAGGCTTAAATTCACACCAGTGTGTGTCTGTGTGCCCAAAATCCTGAAAGGAGAATGGAAGAGAAGGGATTGTGGCATGGCCATCCCCCCAGAGGGTGATTTCTCACTTTCTGTCTGTCTCTGTCTCTCTGGCGAGTACATGTGCCCTATAACAAAAACAACTCTCTCTAAAGCAAACAAAAAACACTCATATGGGCAGCCAGGCTGAATGCAGTTGTTATCCAGGCCTGTAACAGCTCAGGGAAAAAACAAATTTGAGGTTTAAGAGGAAAAAGAACAAATCCTGTGAATGGCTTTAAACATTGCAGCTTCACTCCGGAGGCTGGAAGCCCGTTTCTAGGCAGAACGAATTCCCACTTACCTGAAAGACGACTCTTGAGCTTTGTTTTATTGTTGCCCTGTTTGGGACTATCCAGGTTCCCCTTGGATTCCTCAGGGCCACATAAATCTTGGGTTTCCTCCGTCCCAGGCATCTGGAATGCAGAAAGCACAGAACGGATGTGATGACTTAACACTATTCCTTCTAGGAAGTTATCTCCAAGCTCGGAAGACAGCAATCCAGGTGTCACATGAGAAGAAAGGTTCACAAGATCAAGGCACAGCCCTTCAAGATAACCTGCCACCAGACAGCCTCTTACAGGCGAGCTCCTCTGTGCCACAGAGCCAGGGAGGTTCAGGCGGGAAGAGGCCCCCGAGGCCATTTCCTACTTCGTCCTACATGTGAGGAAGCCTGTTGGTCAAGGCCACCCTGGTGGTCCTGGGATAGTCCATGCTACAGCCACGGAAGCCTAGGCTTCTTCCTACAAAGCAAGTTGCAACTAATATTAAACCAGACATTGAAACCCAATTCTAAGGTTCCTAAAACATAGCAAAACTTTTTTTTTTTTTTAAGAGGTTTTTGCTATAGGGCGCCTGTGCTCTCCAGACAGACAGAGAGAGAGACAGAAAGCGAGAAATCACCCCCTCAGAGGAGATGGCCACGCCGCAATCCCTTCTCCTCCATTCTCCTCTTGGGATCTTGGGCACGCACGCACACGCGCCCGGCGTGAGTTTTAAGCCACCGGGTCCGGGACGCGAACCGTGGTCGACTACGTGGGAATCCAGCGACATAGCCATTACGCTAACTGCTGTTCCCAAACATAGCAAAACTTTGATTTTTGTGGCAGTCCAAGAACTACCTCTTTCAGTCAACCAGATAATCCATGTGTTACATACAGACTCAACGCCTCCCAGAATCGAGCATTACCCAGGGTATGTGGAGGTGTTGGCATGAAATCAGCCATACATCTGTAAGTTGCCTATCTCTAGTACCAGCCCTCCAGAGGTGATACAGAAAGGATGATCCCAAGGTTCACTGGGTCCACCATCCTCAAAAAGTCAAACGCGACCAACCAAACAAAATCAAGAAACCCAAGATCCAAACTATGCTTACTAGAGAGGAAAGGAGAGCCACGCATTGAGAATACTTACAAAACTTTGGGGGAGGGGAAGCGTCAGGCATGGTTCAGTAGTAATGCAACTGGACCCACATGGAAAAAGGTACTGGGTTTCAGCCCCAGGACTTCCCTGAGCACACTGGGCATGGCATGAGGACCTTTTTGTGGGTGCCTGTCTCTCTTTCTCTCATTAAATAAACAAATGAATAAACTTAAGGCTCCCTGTAGCCTAGTAGTTAAGGGAACTGGATTCCACATGGCCAAATCCTGACCCTCAAGGCTAGAAAAACATGCTGGGTGTGTATGGCTCAAATCTGGAGAAATAAAGAAAGATCATGGTATGCCTATGCCTCCATTAGGGGTGGACCACACCCCCATCGGGGGTGCTTTCTCCCTCTCTCCTTATGTCTCTCTGGTAACTAAATACCTCCTAGCAATTAAACAAAACACAATTTAGAGTGGTACTCACATGTAAAACTTATGAGAGGGCTGGCCCCGTAACTTGTTCGCTAAAGGAGCCACCCCCATGTGGGCAACCGAGGTTAGAATCCTGGTGTCTAGCAGCTTGTTAAACAGTCCATGTGTATGCCTCCAGGCCCAACATTTCGGTGGAGGAATGGAGGACTGTGGTGTGACCATGCCCCATGGGGGTGCTTTCTGCCTCTCTCTCTGCTTCTCTGTCTCTCTCTGGCAAGTGCATGCCCACCCCCCACCCCCCCCCGGTAACTAAAAAGCAACTTATGAGATATATCAAATAATAAGCCTCCCTATTTAAAATGTATTTCCCTTTGAGGTTCTAGAGAAAAAATTTCTACATCACATTAATATAGATAAGATTCTTGTTAAAGAACATACACATATTTTTTTTAAAAAAGCATTCTCTGACACTTAGTAGTCATTGAAAAGGCATGTAATTATAATGCAAGAAAATTCCCTGAATTTTAATAGGTAATAAAAATTATACTGTATATCAAATTCAGTGTATAAAAATATAGGAAGTAAGCAGTAAGTCCCCAAGGAACTCCCCTTTAAGAAGTAATTATTTATATAAATCTTGTATGTGATATGTAAGATTCAGAAGATTCCCTCTTCCTTATCAAGTTCAAGTATCTTTCTAGATAAAGAGGAAAAAAAAAAGAGTCTGAGAATGAGGAGAGGCAGGCAATGCTGAAGAAAGGGCATTAGGAAACAAATCGATGCTGACCTAGGAAACAAAGATAATGAATTTGCTGCATTCATGTTACATGTCAGGGACTGGCAGGTGTCCAGGCTTAAATGAAGAAGAAAGTGCAAGAATTGAATCCCGAGGATGCCTTCAGAGTTTCTCTAGAGGGATGTCTTTCCCACCCCCACATCCTGACATCTACACATACACAGTGTCAAAGAACTCTCTTTGATAAGTGTCAGAGACCTGGGCCACATGCAAATAGGAACAACCCAGAGACAAGTCTCAGGGCCTCTTTTTCACTTGGCTTACAACTTTATGGAGGGCTGACCTCACAGCCTAGTGGTTAAGAGAGCCAGATTCTGGGGACCTGCAGACTGTATAATGGTTACGTTGCTGAACTCCCACATAGTCAACCACAGTTCGAGTCTCAGACCCGGTGGCTTAAAACTCATGCCGGGCATGTATGTGTGTGCCCAAAATCATGAGAGGAGAAGGGATTGCAGCATGGCCATCCTTCCTGGGGGTGATTTCTCACTTTCTGTCTCTCTGGTGAGCACAAGTGCCCTATAGCAAAATTGTATTTCTTAAAAAAAAAAAAAAAAAAAAAAAGAGAGAGAATGAACCAGATTCCACATGGCTGACCACAGTTTGAATCCTAGCCCCAGTGACTTGCAAAACATATCAGATGTGACTGAATGCATGTCCCAAATCCCAGCAGGATGGAGCAATGTGGGTGAAGGGGTTATGGTGTGACCACATCCCATTAGGGAATACTTTCCCCCCTTCCTCTCTCTGTCTCTCTATGATTCTCTGCCCAATGCATATGCCCTCTGCCAATTAAGAAAAGGAAAACAAGAAAAGCCCTAAAAACATTAGGGAAAGAACATGTCCTGAGACTGTAAACAGCTGTTGTCCTGAGATTATAAACAGCCATTTTAACAGACAGTGAGATGTTCCTGGTTCTTTCTGATGACATCACCCTGCCCAGGCTATGATCCTCGAAGTTATCCCCCCTTGACACTCATTACCTACTTTGGTGCCTGTTAAATGAGGGGCTTACTACACAGTGGCCTAAGGCCCAAACCATCAGAGAGCCAGGGTGAGATGCTTACATACAGGGAAGGAATCCACCCCAGCCTACCCTTTCTGCTGTGAAGTTTCCTCATTCCATTTGCCCTCTGTTTTTCTGACATTGTGCTACGTTTTCATAGAATCAGAGAAATGTTGGAGATGGCATGATCACTCACATGAGTACCTGAGAAGGAGAGTGACCTGCCCAGGCCTCTCAGTTCAGGCAAACAAGACTGCAACTTGATTTTCCACTCCTTCCTTCCATTCAGGTATGACTAAGATTTCCCATCCTCCATCAGAAGATTGTTTCTAATTAAATCAATGACTTGGGATGGTCAATACCAGACAAGTATTTAGTTCATTCTTCTCAATTTTTTTCATTTCATTTTTCACAGCAAACTCACGTCCCAAAGCAAGTAAGAATGTCTTTATTTGACAGAAGAGGAAATACAAATCAAGACCTTAAATAACATCGTTTTATTTGTAATGTACCTGGGCCCAATGGGAAAGGCCTGGGACTGCACCCTGGAGCCTCCCCGACATGCTGGGTAGTGCACACACACCCATGACCTGGGGTGGCTGAGACTGGGGCTGGGTCACAGTGTGAGGACTCTACTGAGGGGGCCCACCACCTCTCATGTCAGAAATGAAAATGTAGAAGGCATCGACAAGGTTTTCTTTAATTTGCCAGAAGATGCATGTACTCTCAGGAGGACGGGGGAGGGGTGGGTAGAGGGAAAGAGAGAAACGCCTTCCAGTGGGGCATGGCCACAGTGCAATCCCCCTTTTCTCCATTTCTCCTTCCCATCAGGAATTTGATTGTGCACACACATGCACTTGGCATGTTTTTCAGCTGGGATTTGAACTGTGGTCAGCCATGTGGGGATCTTATTCCCAATTCATTGTGCTGAACCACTGTGCTATAGGCTGGTCCAAAAACATTTTCTTTTTTTCTTAATCCCCAAATGCATTAAAGGATGAAATAAGATTTGCTTTCTATGATCTTCAAAATGCCAGTATGATTTTGAACTCTTATGTCATAGAAATCTTATGCTAAAAATGGTGTATGGTATTAATGAATGCCTGCAGCTTGAACCAATAAAAATGGATCAAGAGGCCCAGTTTGGTAGTAGTGCAGCTATTCTGTAGGCTAAGGTCACATGGGAGGCCTGTGTTAGATTCTCAGCCCACCTAACAGTTGGTGCTCCCACCAGTAGTCTAGTGACTCAAAAGGCTGAGGTAGAGAACTGAAATAGTGAGACTCGGCCTGGAGGTGGGGGTGGTAGGGAGGAAGTGAAGGGATTTAGACATCTAGGTTGAGTATCTCTTCTCTGAATGAGAGGATCCAAAATCCGAGTGAGTGGCAGCATGACACCACATGTGGAAAATTTTGCACGTCACATCATGTGACGGATTGAACTCAAAAGAGGTCCACAATACACAGTCTAATCAGCATTCCTAGTAATGGCATGTTGTATTTTTTACATGCATGAATAAGTATAAGAAGGTGATTGCTTATGGCAAGCACATAATTTCAGAATCAGGAGTGATGTGATGAAAAATAACACCAGGCTGTCCACCCAGGTGGCTGGGATGGTGACACCTTTGCATTCTGAGTGTTTAATGTATACAAACCTTGTTTCACATACAACAATTATTTAATAATGTTGTATAAAATTACCTTTTGCCTTTTGTATGTGGTATATATGAAACATAAATGAATTTTGTGCTTAGACTTGGGTCTGCTTCTGAAAATATCTATGTATAAGCAAATATCCCAAAATCTGAAAAAGATTCAGAGTGTAAAACACTTCTGGTACCAAACATTTTGAACAAAAGCTACTCAACCTGTATCTCAAAGTGTTGCAAAGAAAATACTGTTGAGTTCGAGGCAGTGGTGAAATCCTATTTCAGAATCTGCTGAAGGTGTTAGCAAAGGGTTCTGAATTTAAATGGACCATTTCAGGTCAGCCTGTGATTGAAGCAGCTGGCTCTCACATGGCTGACTGTGTGGTTTGAGTCTCAGACCCAGTGACTTGGGAAACATGCCAGGCATGTGCATGTGTATACCCTGGGCCCAGGGGGCAGGGGGAGGGAGAGATGGAGGAGAAGGGATTGCAGTATGACCATGCCCCATGGGGGATGCTTTCTCTCTTTCCCACTTACTCTTTTGTCTCACTCTAGCAAGTACCTGTACCCCCTAGAAAGAAAAAAGAAAAGGATAGAAAAAATAATAATTTCTTCTTGTAATAGAATACTGGTATGTTGTGATGTTAGATGATTCGTAACTCAGTGGGTAGGAGGTGGGTTGCTTAGACACATTAGTCCAGATTTTGTGAAGAAGCAGCAACATCTAAAGGGCAATTTTGATTACAGTGAACTTCTCCCTGGTCTTTTAACTATGGTCTGAAAACGTCCACACTCTGAGAGTCCCTTGCTGTATTTTCCCTCCAATGAACAGAACAAACCAAACCATTCTGGAAATGATGTCATCTTAGTTGTTCTAAAATGTAATTTGCAAAAAATTCTGGAAGACCTTTGGTTCAGCAAAACAGTTACTATGATCTATTATTAATGAGCAATTTTGAATTCATGTGTTATAAGACAATGCCATTATATTAATGGAATCTAATAGAATTTGCCAATGTTCATGTTACAGTTCAGCTCTGTTTGGATCATTTCCTTCACCTGTAAACTATGAAATTCTCTCTCAATAAAGAAGCATCTTTGGCTTCTGGTTTTGTAGTAAGTTAGTGGAGCAGAAAGGTTAAGAATCCAATTGCCTGGGCACAAATTCTGGAGGTATGATTTTTATTAGCAATGTAGACTTGTTAGTTGACCTCTTTGAGCTTTAATGTCCTTACCTGAAAAATGGGGCCAGTTTTAATAATGAAATGATGTAGGGTATTGCTTAACAGATTTGTGTCTTAACCACAATAAAATGACAGGGAAGGGATTTTTTTTTTTTTTTTAAATGAAAGACATAGTCCCACAAGGACAAAGAGAATAGACAACAGTGGAAACTAATAAGCAGATAAACATACGGTAATGGATCCAACTTACGAAGATTGAAAACTGAATGGACATTGTAGAAAGCTGAACAATAACCCAGTTTATACAGAGAACTCTTAAAAAGTTTAGGGCTCACCAAGAGAGGATCTCTAGAAGCGAGCTCAAAGGTAAGACCAGAGCGGAGGTAGAAGACAGCAGACAGAGGCGAAAGTGATGACGTAGGCACTTACAGTGGTGATTTTGCAGGGAATTCCCAGGGGTTGGGAAAGACCTAGACAGACTTTGGTGTACATTAGAATCATTCAGAGAGTTAAGAATACATAGGCCCAGGCTTATGGAAACAGAATAGGGCCTGGGCCTCTGGAACTCACCCTGCCCTGGGCCAAAGAAAAGTAGCTTCCAATGGAAAAAGAGGACTGAGCTGCAATTTGCCTAGTTCTTTCTGCCCTCCCACAGTTTCATCCGGTGGTAGAGAATGGGAGAATGGAAGCATCACACAGCAACGAAGTAGTCCATTAGCCACAAAACGAGGGAGGGTTATTATCAGGTTGCTTCCTATGCAAAACACACGTATCTTAACCAGCAATGACAGAAACCTGTCCCACTTGAATATGAACTACCAGCACAGGAAGCATATTCAGGGTAATAATGACAAATAATGCAACTTACATGCACTATGGGTAGCAGCAAGGATTGTAGCCATATTATATCAATTGTCTACACAGTCTTTCATCATGCAAAATAGGAACAATACTACAGGCTGAGCAGCCCTTACCTGCAATGCTTAGGGCCCAAAGTGTGTAGGATTTTGGATTTTTTCAGATTTTTGGGTTATTTGCACATACTTAATGAGATATCTTGGAGATGTGACCTGAATCTAAACATAAAATTCATTTATATTTCACATAGGCCTTACACAGCCTGAAGGTTAATTATACAGTAATTTCATATTGCAGGAATTTTTTTTGTTTGAAAGTGCATGCATGTGTATGAGAGAGAGAGAATGAGAGACAATCTCTCAACAGGGTCTTGTTACACCACAGTCCTCTCTAGCTCTGCAGGTACTTGGATCCCTACATGCACCCAGTGTGTTTTCGGGCCAACCCAAGGATCTCAGTCCATGGTCAACCATAAAGCTTCCAGCCGTGCAGGGCATTTGCATTCACACTGTGTTTCATGGCAGCTGGGCCTGCATTGCATCATCTCTATTTCAACTTGTCACAAGAGGTCAGGTGTGAAATCGTCCACTGTGGCATCATGTCAACACTCGAAACGTTTCAGATAGCCCAGCCTCTATGGTGCAGGCAATAGTGTGCTGGATTGCAGTGCTAAACACCACTCTGACCATGGGTTCAGATCTCCTGCCTGGTTGATAAGAAACACACCAAGAGTGAGTGTGTATGCCCCAGGTCCTGATAAATGGAAGAGCTGGAGGGATGGGATTGTGGCATGACAAGACCCTGTAAAGATGCTTCTTTCTCTTTCTCATGTGCGTTTACATGTACCAGCACAAATTATTAAAGTTTCAGATTTTTAAGCATTTTGGATTTCAGATTTTTGGCTTAGGGATGCTCAACCTAAATTTATTTCTTTCAAAAAACAATTTGTTTCTTCAAAGAGAGAGAGAAAGTGAGAGGAAGGCACCTCCAATAGGGTCTTCACATCACTGTCTACTCCCAGCCTCAGCCAGCCTGGATCATTACTGGCATGTATGTGAGAGGCCTTGGGGCATGAACTCAGGACCTTCCCATAGTGAGTCCAGTATTGCAGAGCATCGCATTACTCCTGCTCCACTGCTTGGCCCTGAGATGAGCTTTTAAATTGAAATAATAATACAATCAACTGGGGTCCTCAGGTGGTGTGGTGGTTAAAGGCACTGAATTCCCACATGGCTGACAGCAGTTCAAATCCCAGACCTGATGGCTTGCTTTCTCACTTTCTCTCTTCCTCTCTGTCCCTCTCTGATCAAATTTAAATAAATAAATAAAGTTAAATAAAATAATTATTTAAAAATAATACAATAAATTATAAAAAAAAAAGCTTTAGTAAGAGGACTTGGGACACCAAAAGAGATAAAAAAGTACAGACAGATTTAAAGGCTAATGTTGAGGAAGACCAGGAAAAGTTAAAAAAAAATTACATTTTAAAGGGACACAGTTGTTGTCCTGATAAAAGTAGCCTGAGAAATGTATATGATTAGAACTCTGAAGAAAGTAAACCCGAGAAATGCTGAAGGGGAGCCAGGCAGGGTGATCACAGGGCAGAACTTGATGTTGGTCTGATGGGAGACTATTCCCGGGATGGAATTAAGTGATCAAGATGCATTTGAACAATGGGTCCCTTATTAAATAGAAGACTCATTCATTCCATCTCTTTCACAATGATGGACCCAAGTGATAGAATCTAGATTAGTATTTTGGGGTGTGTGTGGGAGAGTCTGATTCAGAAAGCAAAGGAACAGAGAAATTGTAAAAGGCACCCAAATTGAGCAAGCAGGTCTATGAAACCAAAAAAGGAATCAATTTAAGTAAAAAGAAACTCAAGTGGGTCTTCCTTAAAGAGAAAGAATATGAAACATCAGAGCGATAGCCAATTACCACCCACAACTTCGTAGCAGAAAGCAATGCCACTTGACCTCTGAAACATTCCAAACCTGAATAAAAATGAATCTCACGGAGCAGGTGGCAGAGGTATTAGCCCTTACTAGCTCATTAGGGGCATAAGCTGTAGAATCATCAACAGCAGGCCTGGCTCATGAATCTGCAGAAGGTGTTTTTTCCAGCTGAACAGATGGGGAAGGAGAGATGCAGTTTTTTTCATCTAAGCACTTCCATGCCAAGAGAAGTGGGAATGGAAGATGTGGTCCAGGACTAAAAGCTCCCGCTCCTGTGAACATGGATGCTAACATCAGAGACACAATCCACACCCAATACAGTACAACAGGAAGCCCTATATTTTTATCTTGAAGTGGAAATGCAAATCAAAAAGCTTTGATGTATACAGGAAAAGCACTTTAAGTAGGATTTGTTCCATTTGGGAGGAAGATTCCTGCCAGTTGAGTTTAAGTTCATGGTCATGAACTTCAGATAACTGTCATAGACTGAATGGCATATTTAAAAGAAGCCAAGAATATTTCCACCATAAATCTTCCTTTACTTGACACTACCAAATCTCTCTGCTATAAACAGTTGGGAGACAGTTCTCTATGGAGTTCTTATATGGCTTAAGAATAGAGGCACAGTCTCTTTTTATCCTGAATCATATTTTCATGCATACTGATAGAAGTTACAGATAGTGCCTATGGAGATAGGAGGAAGGTTTGTTTACTGTCCACTAAAATAAAGATAATTCATCTCTCTGGAGCAGACTAGTCATATTTGCTTCTAGCCAGTCATGAAAGATCAAGGTTGCTTACAATCGGGGTTCCTCAGCTATGATGCAAACCTACTGTGTGTATATCTACCCGAGGCTCTCCAGCATCATCTCCACAAGACTTGGGGGCAGGGTTGGAGAGCCGAGGGAAATGATGTGAACATGAATCTCTAAACTGGGATTAGAGAAAGACAAAAGTCCCTTGCTGGACCACAGATAATAAAGTCATTGTCTCTGACCCAGGAATCTCATGTCTTCTGCCAGCATCCATGAAACTGTAATGCAAAATCTCAGGCTTTTTACAGTTCTTAACATTGTCATTGTCAAAATTAAATAAGGTCCTGGGGACAGAACTGTGCCAGGGACAACTGTCTAGAAGCTGGGGTTTGACTTACTTTGAAACTTTTCTAAGTGTCAAAGATGTAGGGCTAACGTTTTGGAACTATTGTGGGTCCATTTATTCTTTGTTCATTTACATGTCACTAAAAAAGTAAAGCACATGAAAGATTTGCTGTTGAACAAATTAAACTTTTCTGGAGCTGAAGAAATCATATTTGTTCCAGTGGTAAGTGGCCCAAGCTGCATATGTTGAAAAACACAATCTCTTTCCAACACCCAGCATCAAGAATCTTATTCACTGAGATGGGGCAAAATAAGAACTAGTAGAGATCAAAGGAGGCTATTAAGTGCTTTGGTTTTTAACTCGAAAGGTCAAGGAAATTTTTAGTTTGGATGTTAATTACTTTAGATTTTAACATCTTTGGATTATGACTTGCAAGGGGACCTTTAGTTATTTGAATATCATCATTATGTTGACATTTTATCTCATTGCAGAACCTTGGAAAAGCTGCATTAGACAATGTGGCTAGAAGTAATTTTGGATGAGAAATACCATAAGGATTGAGTTTCAGCTTCTGGCGGTGTGCAGCAAACCATCATTACCCATGAGACAGGCCCCTCGGGTCCAAGCTAAAAGTCTAGTACTTAGAAATGTCCTATAACTGCTGTTCAAAGCATTTATGAGATCTCCTTGAGCACACCGTGACTAATATAATGTCTAACTCCTGAGCATCATCTATCTTTTTCAGTTAGCTCTTGAAGCCCTGCAAACAAACCATGCAAATCATGGCTTTCATCTCCAACCATTTCCATCACGCAAGCATATCTGGTCCCAAGGAAAACTTCAGGAGGACTGGTTGCACCCAGTTCACGTTATGATTTTACGGTTCTCAGCACTTGAAAAAAAAAAATAATCTGCAGATGTGACAGGAGACAGCTAAGCTCTGAATCCCCAGGAAGCTTTGTTGGCTCGTTCCCCTGGTCAGTATTCAGAGGACAGAGGAGCATGGTGATTTCCCTTTCATGCTTCAGTCACACTAAGATTATTTTTAGGCTGCCAAAAGAAGCTCATTTTCCAAATCTCTGGGGCAGATGTTTGAGTGACCAAAGGAGAACCAGATGGCCATCAGAGAGGCCTGGGCTGGGAATGAATAACCATTCAGAAAAAGGGAGTCAGAACACCAATAAATCAGCACAGAGTAGCAAGAAGCAGCCTGCAAGTTGCATGAAGAAATTAAAATAGAACTCTATCGCTACACGAGAGTCACTGCTTTCCAATGGAGAAAGTAACTGGGAACTGAAGAGGTAAACGGTGAGACCGAAAAGTAAAACTTGCCACCCCCGAGTGTGCTCTGGTACATGCAGAGTATGTGTGCACAGATAGAGCAGAGATCATCGGATGCAGTCGTGGGGAGCTGCAGCTGAGGTCCACAGAGACATTCAGGCTGAGGCTCAGTAAATGAAATAATATTGCCCTTGTTCTATCTGAGCCCAGTTCCAGTTTCCTCTCATTCATCATCCCCCAGGAATTTGAATGGGCTTAAAACACTTGGTTGGTGATTAGTTGGATGACTTTTGTGCATAAAAATTAAATAGATCTCTTGACTCCTTAGAAACTTGAGGCACAGGAATCACCTTTAAGAGTTTAGGAATGTAAAAAATGTACAAAAAGTAGAGGTGGGGACCAGCTCTAGAGCTTAGTGGTTAAGGGAGCCAGATCTGACATTTTCCATCACAATTTCAGTCTCACCCCAGAGGCTTGAAAAATGTGCCAGGTGTGTGTGCTTGCATGTCCCAAATCCTGAAAGGATGAAGAAACAGAGGAGAAGGGATTGCAGCATGAGCATGTCCCATTGAGGGGTGCTCTCTTTCTCTCTCTCTCTCTGGTGAGGGTGCACACTCTGTGACAATTAAAACAAATTTGAGGTGGGAGGGTTATTAAGAAAGGCATGTGAGGGCCTAGCAGAGGGCATAATGGCTATGTCTCTGGACTCCCACGTAGTCAACCAAGGTTCAAGTCCTAGACCCAGTGGCTTAAACTCACACTGGGTGCGTGTGCGTGCATGCCCAAGATCCCGAGAGGAGAATGGAGGAGAAGGGATTGCGGCGTGGCCATCCCCCCTGGGGGGTGATTTCTCACTTTCTGTTTTTCTGGCAAGCGCACACGCCCTATAGCAAAAACTTCTCAGCAAAAAAAAGAGGAAGGCATGTGAAAGAGACCTAGGAAGTAAACAGGAAGAATGGCAGGATAAAAAATAGGAAAAGAACTGTCAGAGGTGCCCTAATACAACAGCTGAGTCAAATTCAATTCAGCAAGAACAGTGAATGTGTTAGATTCTTCCAAGGCTTTTTTTTTTTTTTTTTTTTCTTTTAAAGAGACAGGGTCTTACTGTATTGTCTAGGTTGACCTCAAACTCGCAATCCTCCTGATTCAGCCTGCCAAGTAACTGGGACTACAGGTGGGTGCCACTGTGCCTGGCTGTAAATTTTATATTCTGTCATAATAATTTATGATTATTATTTTTAACTTGCTATAATTGAGAGAGAGAGAAAGTGAGAAAGCAAGTCACCAGGTCCAGGACTTAAACTGTGGTTGGCCATATGGGAGTCTAGTGCTCCAACCACCACATCACCTGCTGGCCCTGCAAATTTTATATTCTTATCTGGCTTACCGTAATAATAATAATAATAATAATAATAATAATAATAAAAATTGTTCTTAACTGGGCATATTTCAGGCAGGTTTTTAGATGAAGAGTAAGACACTGTGGCTAAATTTTGGCTCCCTTTTAAATTCTAGGTGGTACACTAAAATTTCTGTTGCTTTCTCCAGATTAACATAAATTGTATTCTGAATTGATTCTTTTTCAAAAAGTTTATTTACTTTAAGAGAGAAAGACAAGCAACCCTCAGTAGGGTCTCACACCATGATCTTCCCTCCAGCCTTCTCCGCCAGTCAAGATTACGGGCTCATGCATACATGTGCCTGGTGTGTACAGATCAACCCTGTAGCCAGACGCCAATCTTCCACAGACAGCCAGCATGCACCACAGAGCTCGTGGGATGCCACCCTGCACCACCACAGCTGGCCTGTACCCTGCATGCTGTACTTCAAGGGGTGGTACTGAGTCACGGTGCTTTGCTGACATGTATTTCTAAGGGCATGTACTTTAGGGATCTGAAAGGAAAGCAGAGATGCTCTGTGTGGAGCCCAATGGGAAACAGAAATAAGAGAGGCTGTTCCAAGCTCACGAATGATCATCTACGGCCAGGCTCAGCAAACTCCTGCCTGGGAGCCAAATCTGGCCGGAGGCTTGTTTTTGTAACGTGTTATTGGAACATAGTTACACCCAATAGCTCACTCAGGCTGCTCTCAAACTCTAAAGGCAGAGTGGAGTAGTTGCAACAGAGACGGTTTGGCCAGCCAAACCTGAAATGCACCCTTTGGTCGTTATATTAGGTTGTCGGGAAAGTCACGACCTATTTTTCTATGCAAAAATGCATCATGGACTTTCCTGATGACCCACTAGTCACCATCTCCTCATCTATGGACACAGTCTACAGCCTAGTCCTGCCCATCCCCCACTTCTATCCCTACCTAACATCATTATGAAGAAACTTAAGAGAATTTTTGGAAAACATAACTTATAGTAAGTCAAAGGGAAGGAACTGACAAATGGGGACATCATCTGAAGGAAACTGCTACCAGAGGCAAGGCTTACTGGTCTACCACAGTAGTTCCTCTAAAAACATCCTTGTCATCCAGGGTATCTAATTTTTATCCTTAAATTTCATTTTAGAATGATACTAATAAGAAACTCATATGACATAGCAAATGTTCTCCATTTTCAAAGGCACATACCTTGGTAAGTATTACTGGTTAACTTTTAAATTAGTTTGAAATCATATTGCTTTACCAACAAACATACTGCTTTGAAGAAGTGGAAAGGATTTTGTTTGTTTATTTGGTCTTTTGTGCTGCTGCTACTGCTGCTGGTGGTGGTGGTAGAAGAGAAAATGGCTTTTAGAAAGAATGAAGGATAAGATGCTTGGGAGCCTGAGGCCTCTTAGGGGACAGGAGAGATTACGTGGCCCTCAAGGAGTGAGTTCAGAGCAGAAGGAGGGTGCTAGATGCCAAGAAACCTGTGAGTCAGGTACCAGCAGTGAGTAGGAGGGTACAACAGGAGGTAGGAGGTTCAAAGGTAATAGAATCCCATTCAAAACACTGCTTAGGATCAACCCTGCCTTCAGGAAAAAAGATCAGGAAACTCTGCATCTTCATCTTCTACCACCGAGGAATCCTTGCTCCTAGACGCCAGCATCCCAACTGGAAGGCTGGCCCTGCCTCCTTCCTCCCATTGGCCTGTCACTCACATTGCCGCCCACCTTGTCATCATCATGGCCACCTTCTCTTCAGCACAGGCTCTAGTTACTTCTGAGGGGAAGAGGGTTCTGGCAAAGGGCCCTAAATGCATCTTTCCACCTCCACCCAGCTTTGCTTCAATCCCACTCTTCCTCTGTGCTACTGCATGAGCAAACTTAAAACAAAAACTCTGACCCTGTCATTCAACTGAAAAACCATTAAAAATCACATTCCTTGTGAAAGAAGTCATAATTGCCTAGTCTGGGTCTAACAGCATGGGCTGAACATTTGAGCTTAAATAGACTTTTTGTTGAACTTTGACCAGGCCTTAACATTTCCTTGTAGACCATGCGCATGTTATTTTTCTGCTCTAGAATACCACCCTTTTTTTCTGGGAACCCTACGGAATAATTGAACACCGCCCCATCCACTGAACCTTTCCTGATTCCTGAAAGGGATCAGAACTCTTTCTTCTAGTTCAATAAAGCATATGAATCCTAAGGGTTCATTTATTATTCAGAAGAGGGGAATATGAAAAGTACAGAAACAACAATAATTCATTTTGGAATAAGTAAACACTGGAAGCAAGGAAGAAAGGCTGTGTCTGTTATCCCTCTGTGCCCCCAGGAGCCCTGAGTGCAGTGCCCAGCACGTGGATGGAGATTCCTAGCTGGTTGGAGTCTACTGCTGACTCATACCCTGACTTGGTCGTAGGACTCTGCAGGCCTATGTTATCAAGTTCTGCAGTTGTATCTGGGGTCAGTGGGAAGAGTGTTAGGAAGAATTAGAGATGTCTGCCCTGGAGCTGAAAAGGAAGGATGTGTGGCTGACAGGAAGGCTATCTAACTGCTACACCTAGCTTAAAAGATAATCTGACAAGGACCAGCAGATGGCATAATGGTTACGTAGCTATACTCTCATATAGTTGACTGTGGTTCGAGTCCTAGACATAGCAGGTTAGAACTCACGCTGGGCAGGTGTGTATGTATACTCCAAATTCTGAGAGGAGAATGGAGAAGGGACTGTGGCATGGCCATCCCCACTGGTAGGTAATTTTTCACTTTCTGTCTCTCTCTGTTTCTCTGGTGAGTGCATGCACCCTATAGCAAAATTTTCTCTCTCTAAAAAAAAAAAAAAGACAATTTGACAAATATTTCTGAGGTAAAAGATAATTGTCTTAAAAGGAAATAAATTGGAAAATTGGAATATCCAAACAAGAAGTTTACCAATAAATTTAAGGAAACATGATAAATATCCATACATAAATCAGAAGCTAATTTTCTGATTTTAAGTGCTAAACTTCAGTGAGAAACCAGAGTAGAGATGGCATAGGTTGGAGTAACAGAAAAGTCTCTTTGTGGAATAAGGAGCTTTAGAATCATGACAGTGAAGGAATGGAAGAAAGGAAATTTTAAGTGTGGGAATAAAAGAACTAGAAGGGAGAAGCATGGCATTCTTTTTCTATAATGTTCTTTACTGAGCTAAATCAGTACAGATGTAAAAGCTGGAAGAGCAAAAACCAGCAAATAAACAACAAACACAAGGCCAGGCAAGCAAAGAGCTCTATTTCTTTGTGAAATTTCTTCCCTGGATTCCACCAGGGACCTTCTGGCCTCTTACATTTTGCTTTGTTTTTATTTCCCAGGCTCTGTGCTACTATGTTGCATAAGACTGGGCTAAAAAGAGAAAACGTCAAGCAACTCCAAATCTTGCAATACTCACAAAATATTTAAGTGAGGGGTGTGTGCATTTGTGTGTGTGTGTTCCCAGCACTTAATGCCCATTGATCTAACTCATCTATGCGCCAGCAAAGGCAGTTTTGTCATTTGCCTCAAAAACTGCAGAATAACTGGAGTTGAATTAAGTGCAATCTCCTGTTTCTCTTAGAGTAAGATTCTGACCTTGCTACAGCATGATCTCTGTTGTAAGTCTCAGAAGACACATGCATCTCAAGGGCTTTTATTACCTTGAAGGCTTAGCAAAGCTGGTGAACAAAAGTATCCTGGGATACATAGCACACAAATGAGGGCCATCATCCCATTATCTTTCCTATTTGTTATTGTCATCATTTTCTCTACAGCTGAAGATATTTTTATTTCTGATCTGAGGCCTTCCTCTAATCTTTCAATTCTTCTTTTTTTTTTTTCCTGGAGAGGTTGTTGCTATAGGGTGCGTGCACTTGCCAGAAAGACAGACAGAGAGCGAGAAATCACCCTCCGGGGGGATGGCCATGCTGCAATCCCTTCTCATCCATTCTCCTCTTGGGATCTTGGGCACACACGCACATGCGCCTGGTGTGAGTTTAAGCCACCGGGTCCAGGACTCAAACCTCAGTCGACTACAGAGCAGTCCAGCAACATAGCCATTATGCTAACCGCTGGTCCTAATCTCTTAATTCTTAACACATTCTGCTTTACATTTCAATGTGTGGCCCACAGATTTAAACCTCCAAACGACATGTTACCCTAAATGAAGAAAGTGGGGTGGGCTTCATGAGAGGAAAGTGCACAGTAGGGGCAGGGTTGGAAGGCATCTGGGAACACTGTGGTGGAATATGCAAAGACAGGGAGCAGCTCGCCTGAAGTGGTAGAGTCACATCATGCTGTTGACACCATTAATTTCATGAAAAAATTAACTGTAAGGCAAAGAAACTTTATTACATGCTCTAGTGGTTCATATTTTATTTTTACTGAAATTTGAATCTAAAGATGATAATAAAGTTGATGGCATATTAGATATTAAGATATTTTCTTCCTAGAGATTTTTGCTTTAGGGCACATGCGCTTGTTGGAGATACAGAGACACAGAAAGCAAGAACTCACGGCCCCCTCCCCCCCAAGAGGGGATGGCCATTCTACAGTCCCTTCTCTTCCATTTTCCTCTTGGGATTTTGGACATGCATGCACATGTGCCTGGTGTGAGTTTCAAGTTACTGCGTCTGGGACTCGAACTATGGTCTACCACGTGGGAGTTTAGTGCCTTAACCACTATGCCATCCGCTGGCCCCTCTTTCCCTTTATTTTAATGAGCGCGAGAGAGGTATCTTTGATAGGGTCTGTCATGACCTCTGCTCCAGCCTCCCTGTTAGCTTAAAGCCATGCACTACCACATCTGGACTGTGTGAATTGGTCTGGGATCCTAACCAGAGCTCCCCTGTGGCCACAGTCTTGGGCAGTGGTACCCTGTTGCTTGCACCACCATGACTGGGCCCTACGGGGATTTCTTTAACTGTATTTCCATGCTGGCCTTTCTAGATTGTGAAGCCATTGAGTAGTTCCTACATAGATTCCTATATTCCAAACCCTTACTGCTGTACTAAAGCATATGAGCTATAAAATGTGAAACGATCTAAGAGGAGATGAAATCAATACAAGTTCTAACACCCCAAGGGACCATTTGACTTCCCCAACTGAGTGTGCCCACTCTATCTGGAGAGACCACTGTGCTAGGAGACTCCATGAGGAATACAGTATTTGCCTTTGTATGCAAATGACATCAATTGTTTACTTCTTTAAGAACTGCAAACTGCTTGGATGAAAACACAGCACCTAGGACCAACAGACGGTGTAATGGTTACGTCACTGGACTCCTCTGTAGTGGATTGTGGTTTGAGTCCTGGACTCATCAGCTTAAAACTCAGGCCAGGTGTGTGTGCATGTGTACCCAAAATCCCAAGAGGAGAATGGAGAAGGGATTGTGGAGAGACCATCCTCCCGGAGGGGTAGTGGTGATGATTCCTTGCTTTCTGTCTCTCTGTCTGTCTCTGTGTCTCCGGCGAGTGTATGTGCATTATAGGAAAATTCTCCCTTGAAAAAAAAAAAGAAAGAAAGAAAACACAGCACCTGGCCAGGTAGCAAGTTTAACAGGCCCTTGAAAATGTGCCAGGGAAGAAAAGCCCAATTCAAACCTCAGCAGTTTTCTGGGCAATTCATCCCAGCCAAGTAATTCTTATCTCTCTTTTCCCCCCACCTATTTAAATAATCACTTCATCTCCTTAAGTATGAAAGCAAACCAAACAAAAACCACCCCCAAATTTAAATCATATTTTCTTAGACCAGCAATAATTGCAGCCTTTCCTTTCTTATCTCGCACTGCCAATTCTACAAGCTGTATTGAGTTTCATGCAATCTCTTATGTCCCTGCCAGCGGAAGGGTTGCTTAAAGAACATCTAAGTGAGCTGAGACCTGCCTGGGGAAGTGTAGGACTGAGGGTGGAGAGCGGTTCACAATTTGGGGTAAGGGAGAGAGAATGAACAGTCAGGGAGCTGCAGATCAGGACGTGCCGCTGCCTGCTGCAGGTGGTGCCAGGAATAACACAGTTTCTGCATCCACAGCACTGCTTCCTCCGTATACCAGGAACCGGTGTCTGGGCGGCGGTAGGAACTCTGATGCACAAGCACATCTGTGTCCATGAGTGATCTGGAGCAGGCTAGGGGACATGTGCTTCCAAGTTTTCTGCAAGTGCCACAAACACATTGGCCTCCCTGTCCATGACCCTATTCTTCAGGGAGGAAGGAGAAGGCTGGGGCAGATGGCCGGGCAGCTCCTAGCCAGGAGACTCCTGGGAGTCCTGCCACTTTCACTCTTTAAAATCTGGGTGAGAGGGCCGGAAGCTGGTGCCACTGCTCGCCAAGGCTGATTTCCATGGGAAGATTCCAAGTTCACTTTCGGAGACCTCCCTGAATATGCCGGGCACACTCATGCCCAGAATCCTGGGCTGGCTGAGGCTGGGGGTGGATTGTGATGGGAAGACCTATCAGGCATGCTGGCTCTCTGTTAGTCTCTCTGCTTTTCCAACTCATGGAAAAAGCAATTAAGTAAGAATAAAAATATGGGTGAGCATCAGAATCATGTGGGAAGCTTCTGAGAGCCAGACTCCAGGCCCCACCCACTGAGACCTGCTGAGCTCTACGGCAGCAGCTGGAGCCCTATGGGCCTGAGCCATGCCCTCCAGCTGCACGTGAGACCCAGAAGAGTGTGGGAGCTCCCCCTGCGTTTATGTGTGTGCGCATGCGCAGTTAAGCCCCTTGCACTTTGTTTGTCAGTCACAGGGCATGTGTGCTCACAGAGAGACAGTGAGAGGGAAAGTGAGAAATCATCTCCCAGGGTGGACGGCACAGTTTCTTCTTCTCCATTCTCCTCTCAGGATTTTGGGCACATATGCACCGATGCCTGGCATGATTTTCAAGCCACCAGGTCCAGGGTCCAAACTACGGTCAGCTACGTGGGAGTTTAGCACCTTAACTCTGATGTCACCTGTTGGTCTCACCTCTTGCGTTTTTGTAAAGCCTGTGACTTAATGCATTCTGCTGTTCTTCCAGTTTTCCCCTCATAGCTGTCCCATGCTATCACATGACGTTTCCAGGGGGACAAGTTTGCTATCATGACAGTGGTTCCTCTCTCATTATGGCTTTCTAGCCAAAGTTTGGGCCAGCTAATCCCCAAGTTCCCTTGTAGCTGAGGCTTCATGGTTCTTACCAGGACATCGCCAACACTCACATTTCTGGGCACTTTACCCTGGTGCTTTTTGGCTAGTCTTTTCACCTAAATTCTACTTGTTATTTCCTCAACTTCCCTTGGGATGGTTAAGGCTTTGTCATTGCTGTTTATTTGTTAGAAATCAAGTCCTAAATTCCCTTTCTAGCTCCTTGCAGGTTTCTAACCTTAAACAAAAAAGAAATCTTCTTTGTTATTGAGTTGCTACCACAAATATTCTATTCTCAGGGAAGGGATATTGTGTTCTCCCAATCCTATTCTTGGCAAAAGAATTCCTGTATCACTGATAGTTTCCTCCCAGACAGAAATTCCCAATAGGAGACTGGCCCTGTAGCCTAGTGGTTAGGGAAGCAAATCCCACATGGCTGACTAGGGTTTCTCAGTCTGTGTGTTTTGGGAGCAGGTACAGGGATGCACAAAATCCTGACAGGACGGAAAAATGTAGGAGAAGGAATTGGAGAAGGGATTGTGGTGTGGCTATAGCCCACTGGAGGATGTTTTCTCCTCTCCCTCTTTCTCTGGTGAACGCATGTGCCCTCTGGCAATTAAAAATAAAGAAAGAAAATGAAATAAAGAGGGAGGGAAGGGGGAGGAAAGAAGGAAGGAAGAAAGGAAGGAAGGGAGAAAGAAAGAAAGAAAAAGAGAAAGAAAGGAAGAAAGAGGAAGAAAGAAAGAAGAAAAGAAAGAGAGGAAGAAAGAAAGAAGAAAAGAAAGAGAGGAAGAAAGAAAGAAGAAAAGAAAGAGAGAAAGTTAGTTTCCAGAAGAGGAAAAGCAGATGGACTTTCTAGTTTGGGGTACACTGTGTCATGCCTGTTCTAAATTCATAGCGTGCTGGGAAGATGGGCAAGTCAGTGGAAATGACCTACTCTCATGAAGAGAGTGTGCCGGGCATTATGGGAATGCAGAGGGCGCATCTACCATCCACCTGCCTGCCTCTCTGTCCAACCACACACCTACCTTACATACAGGTTTCTGAGTTTACTGTAAGCATTTGGGCTATCTAAGTACGTGGACTTGCACACGCACACACACATGTGTACAGTCTTTGCCGCCATGGATACTCTGCTAATGGGAGAAGATGACATAGAGTAAACTGTTCCTTGAGTAACAGTGTCACTGAGATCTATGTTCTGGGCTGTGAAGGACAACATAGGCTTAATGTATACTGGGGGCCCAGGAGGTAGGATGTACGCATCTGGGAAGTCTTCCTGGAAGAGGCAAACCCTGAAGGTAGATAAGAAGGAAGTGGAAACCCAAGGAGAAGGGCAAACTGTTCTTGGCCCAGGAACAGAGCTGGGTATTTTGAAGCAGAGGCTACAGCTGCCCTGGGCTCAGAGGGACCCAGGTTCAGCAGCTCAGGCCCTGCTGCCTATAGGAGCAGTCTGAGTCTCAAACCTCTCCCTTTGAGGCTTTAGAAGAAGAACATTCAATTCATTTACAAAAAGCTCAGGGAGCCCTGTGCTAGTGTCTCGCTGCATTCATAGTTTCACCCTGTGAAGACCTGATTTCTGTCAGACACCGTGTCTTCCTGCTTCAAGACTAATCACAGGTTTGTGCTCTTGGTGCTCGTAGCTCTTTGTATTAGACTAAGTTCAGTTCACCAGAAAAAGCTAGCTCAGGCCCCAAAGAAGAGACAGCTGCCTGTCTAGGGTATGTTGAACCAACCAGGAATGACACTGTCAGATGCAGCAATGAAGTCCTCAGTGCCCAAACATGTTGGAAACATACAGAGTGGGCATTTCCTCAAATATTCAATCCAAATAAAACACAACAGCGTCTCTCCTTTCTTTCCACAGGATTAACATCTACCTTTGAAGACACTAGCTTTTAGGTTCCGTATCCCACGACTGTTCCACCCACACACAACCAAATATCTGTATCAGACTTACAGCATCGAAAGGCCCGCTTTGCTCGCTTTCCTTCTGAGATGAGGTCCTTCATTCCTTCTCCAAACCTAATCATCCACAAGTTCACCAAGATTGTCTCAAACTTATGATTCTAAAAATGTTAGAATTGATTTCCTTGATGCCAAAGGAAGCAGGATACAGGTCTCTTGATTAATGAGCTAAGGAAACTTCTAGCTGTGCTCCGACAATCGCAGGTTTGGCAAAGACAACCCTTATTTCCAATTTGGGGGTTTTTGTTACAAATATAAAAAGGGGAGCCAGCAGATGGTGGTGTGGTGGTTGAAACATTGGACTGCCCTGTGGCTGACCATGGTTCGAGTCCAGTATCTGGCGGCTTCCTTTCTCACTTTCCCTATCTCTCTCTCTCTTTCTCTCTGGTGAGCACACATGCTCTATAGAAAATAGAAAAATAAATAAATAAAAATAAATCATTCTTTTAAAAATTATATACATATAAAGGGAAAACAGACTCCCAATCTCTTAAGAAGCAATATCTGTTTTCATATTCCTCTTTTCTGAAATGCTTCCTCTTCTCTTCATTTAAGAGTCCCTTTCTAAAAAGGTTGGGACAAGGATATTTTTTTCCTGCAAAATCTCACTTTTTTCTTTTTGTTAGGTGTACTATAATGATTCACACTTGAGAAAAAGATGCACAGTTTTCTGAACAGTCAGTAATAATAACACATGTGTCACTCATTTAATTGGTGAGCTCTATAGCAAAGGTTCTCAAACCTTACCCGGAGTCCAAATCACCTGGAAGGCATGATTCAAAACAGGCTACTGGATACCACTGTGAGAGCTTCTGATCCAGCAGGCCTGGAGGGGCCCAAGGACCTGTATTTCTAACAAGTTTCTAGGAGAACCTTACGCTACTGGTCTGGAGAGCATACTTTGAGACCCACTGCTCTATAATCAAGAAATATGCACTGAGTACATATTGGTACTTACTTCATTGGATGTGGGGGAGTAAAGAGCCAGATGTGACTTTGAAAGTTTTTTTTTTTAAGAGTTTTTTGCTATAGGGTGTGTGTGCTCACCAGAAAGACAAAGAGAGAGAGAGAAAGAAAGCGAGAAATCACCCTCCAGAGAGGATGGCCACACCGGAATCCCTTCTCCATTCTCCTCTCAGGATCTTGGGCACACACGCACACGTGCCTGGTGTGAGTTTAAGCCACCAGCTCCATGACTTGAACCGTGGTTGACTACATGGGACTCCAGCGACATAGCTATTACTCTATCTGCTGGTCCCTGAAAGTTTTAAAACTTTCAGCATTGTTATCCCTCTTGAAAGAGATAAGCAGCAACAAAAAGCCTTCACAAAGTCCATGGAAAATGCATTTTAGGAGAAAACCGTGCCTGGATTTCAAAGTTCTTTTTGCACCAAAATGAACTATATACTTTGAGTCCATTTTCCAACAAACTTTTTGAATTCCCCTTGCAAATAAAGAACAGCTGACCCTAAGTGTCAGGAGAGCAGCGCTTAGTGGATTTGGGGGAGAGAGAAAAGACTGTATTACAGACATGTCAGGCAGAGGGAGGTCACAGGTGACTTAGCACTTCTGGACTTTGAGAGGACACCAGTGCTTACAGAACCAGAGAAGAGGGTACAAGGGCAATGCCTTAAAGCAAAGCATCTTAATTCCTTTCGACACATACTCTCCTTTGCAGGGGATCCGAGCATGCAGCAGTAGAACATGGTTCACCGTCTTCCCCAGGCTGGAGCACTTAGCCCTAGCACCCTAGAAGGGCCTCTCTCAACTGGCCACAGAGAAGGACCAGAAGAGCACTGCTTTCTCTCATTCCCTAACTGGTAGCAAGGCTGGATCTTGAAATGCTGTAGTGCCAGCACCCTAGTTGGTTGAGAAGGCATGGGACCAGTCCCTCTGAGGGGCAGATGGAGAGGGGCCCAGGTAAGGCACAGGTTGGGGACAAGGGTTATAAAGTAGAAGAACTGGTGGCTCAGGGATCCAGGCTTTGCCTCCAGGACCAAGCAAGCTTTAAGGGAAGGGGTGGAAGTGGTAAGGATCGGCAGAAAGTCCTAAGAGAATCTCTCCCTTCAACTTCCTGTATTTCATGCATAATACTAGCTCCAAGGGATAGAGATATGTGTCAGGCACTGTAGTCTTTGGCCTTGAAACATTTATGTCTAGTGAGAAAGGCAGAGCAGTGAAAAATTAAATTACAGAAACAAGATGATAAGTACTATGGTCGAAATATACATGACAGGGGCAAGCCCTGTTGCCTAGTGGTTAAGGAAGCTGGATCCCAAATGGCCAACTACAGTTTGAGTTTTGGCCCCAGGTGGCTTGAAAAAACAGGCTCAGAACATGTGCGTCAATGTCCCAAATCCCAACAGGATGGAGAATGGAGGAGAATGAACTGCAGTATGACCATACTCGATTGGGGGTGCTTTCTCTCCTCCCCATCCCCCTCTCTGGCTAGCTTGTGTGCCCTCTGACAAATTTAAAAGAGAGAGAGAGAAAAAAAAAAAAGAAAGTATGAGTATCCAGGACCTAGTGATGGGTCAGGCAAGAAGCCCTAATACGCCCCCAATGAGTGCTTTGCGAAGGGGTGGAGAGGAAGAGGACAAGGGTCAAGGCAGAGCCAAATGCTTGGAGAAGGGAGAACTATTTGAAGTAGGATCAGCTCTGGTTTCTCCATCGAAGATAATGGGTTTAGAGTTTGTGTGTGAGAGCTGAGGGTGGCGTGCCGGAGAAATCCAGAAAGACGGCACTGATGAGATGGACGCCTGTGAACCCTTCTTCCTCAAGGCGCCTACAGCTTCCCAAATGAGGAGTGTTTGTCATGACAGAATGTACTGCAATGCCTTTGGAAAAAGTGTAATAAACCCATGAAATGATGTACGATTAACTGATAAACTTTTTTTTTTTTTTTAAGAGAGATTTTTGCTATAGGGTGCGTGCACTCACCAGAGAGCCAGAGAGAGACAGAGAGCAAGGAATCATCCTCCAGGGGGGATGGGCACACTGCACTTCTTTCTCTAGTCTCCTCTTGGGATTCTGGGCACACCACACATGTGCTGGGCGTTAGTTTTAAGCCACCAGGACTGGGACTTGAACTGCAGTAAACTACATGGGAGTCCAGGGATGTAAACATCATGCCATCTGCTGGTCCCAATTGGTAAACTTTTTTTAAAAAAAATTTTTGCTAGAGGGCATGTTTGCTCACCAGAGAGAGATAGAGAGACATGGAGGAGGAGAAAGCTTCTTCTGTATGGTCATGCTGTGATCCCTTTTCCATCACTTCTCCCTCCTTTTGGGATTTTGGGCATGCATGCACACATGCCTGGTGTGTTTTTCAAACTGCCAGGGCTAGGACTTGAACCAGGCAGTCAGCCGTGTGGGATCTAGCTCCCTTGCCTACCAGGGCATGCTGGTCTTTTTTTTTAAGATAGCTATTGGTGAGACCAGCAGTTAGCCTAATGGCTATGTCACTGAACACCCATGTAGTTGACTGTGGTTTGAGTCACGGACCTGGTGGCTTAAACTCACGTCGGGCATGCGTGCGTGTATGCCGAAGATCTGAGAGGAGAATGGAGGAGAAGATGGCGTGGCCATCCCCCCTGGGAGGTGATTTCTCGCTTTCTATCTCTCTGTCTCTCTCTGTCTTTCTGGCAAGCGCACGCGCCCTATAGCAAAAAAAATAAAAAGCTCTCCAAATAAAGATAGCTATTGGTGACAATGGAACTGGTCACTGCTACAGTGACAAGTGTAAATTAGTATAACCTGGAGAGAACCTTTGACTAAGCAATTGTACTACTATAATGTTTTAAGAAATAACATAAAGAACATGCTCAGAGGCCCAGCCACGGCAATGGCAGCTATAATGTGAGTGCCCTGAAGGACTAGAAGCCACATGACTGACTGAGGGTTTAGATCCCTGGATCTGCCTGAAGATATGCAGGGTATATACTGGTGCCCAAGGTCCTGAGAAGCTGCAGCTTAGGACCTGGCAGGACCGTCCAGGGAGCCCATGTGTGTGCTGATGTGCATCATAAACAAAGGAAAAATATGCATAGATATATATGTTGGGTTGTTGGGAAAGTCATGATACATTTTTATGTTGAAAACAGAAAAATACATCATGACTTTTCCAAAGACCCAATACATTTGGGCAAAGATATTCTATGCAGAATTTTCATTTGGAAAAAAACTGAATATATGTGGTTGATGTCAATGGAATTTACATTATAAATTGGTGAAAAAAATGATAGCATTCTATGTAATGAAATATTAGCTACAATAAACCATGTTTCAGAAAACCTTTTAATGATACAAGGAAATGTTGGCGATTATGTCGTTCAGATCAAGTTTCATAACCACACATAATGGATATTTGTTGTGGGTGCTTGTTTCTGTCTTAGTCTCTCTTTTTGTCTCTGTTTTTCTCTCATGGAAGAGAGAAAGTTTAAAGCATTTTCTAAATAAATAAAATTTTAATGCTTCCCCCTTACAAGACACACTTATGTAACAAAACATTCCTTTTGTAATCAGAAAAACGCATCTAAATTAAATTTATATAAATACATTTATAAAAAGTATGCTTAAATTATAATCTAAATTAAAATATGCACTATGTAACATGCGATGTATTTAATATATTTAAAGGGTCATTTTTTAGAGCCATATTTAGTATAAAAAATTTCCAGACTCAGGCCAGTAGATGGCACAGTGGTTATGTCACTGGACTCCCACATAGTCAACTGCGGTTCAAATCCTGGACCCAGTGCTTTGAAAATCACACTGGGCACATGTGCATGTGTGCCTCAGATCTCAGCAGGAAAATGGAACGGAGTGGCCATCCCCTATGGGGGCGATTTCTCATTTTCCCTCTCACTGTCTCTATCTGGCTTTCTCTCTCTGGCAAGTGAACATGCCCTATGGCGAAACCCTTGAAAAAAATTCCTAGACAATTAAATAATTTCTTGGAGCTTTCTGCAAGAGAATGTGCCTTAGGAAATTTTAGAAAAATGTTTGAGACAGCGACATCTTCACAGAGAGCTGTTGTGTGGCATTAGTCCTGAAGGGCTTTTTCAGCGCGGGTGTAGATGTGCTGCAGCTTTCCTCTGTTAGGGCCCTGAGCTCATAGTTTCCTACTGAACTGGCTGAGATGTTCCCGAGCACGGCTGTAAGCAGAGGGCTCCTGTCAGCAGGTGCTCTCTCCAGATTCTGGGCCTGGGAGGGGAACTCCCTGGGCTGGGGGCGGGTTGGAAAGCTGCTAGCCAGGACGTGTGGTTAAAAGGTCAGAACATGAGTTGAGAAATCTGCTGGTCAGATGGTCCCACACTCCACCCTGCTTCTTGTGTTATAAGGAGCCGAGGATAACTGCTGTCTCAGCACAGGGAGTAGCTGGGGCCACGGAGGCACAGAGAAGAAGGATTCATGGAAGATCGTGGCCGTGAAGGACAGGCAGACAGTAGAGGGAGAAGGTAGCAGGAAGAGACACGTGTTGCTCAGGCTTATTCACGACACGTTCCTGTAAGGTAGGGGGGTCGGAACCTGGATACCCCCCAAAGGCCCTCTGAGGCTGCCAAGCTGTGGTCAAGAGTGAGCCAGGAGGATAGGTATAAAATTTTACAATGGACAAACCTAGCTGGATTTTTATCATTTTTCATTATTTCCTGATCTAGCTCAGAGGCTAGGAAACAGCAGGTAGTCAATGAATGCATGCCTTATTATCTGTTTTTTTTTAATATAACTTATTTAGTTTATAATGCAACAATAATGTACTTGCTAAATTCTAGAGATGCACTGAGAACCCAAAGAAGCCATCATATACCCTTACCTTAGGGGGTTTACAGGAAGAGGCATATTTTAACCAAATCACTACAAAATTAAGCAGAAGGTGACAAGCCGCTCATAGAAGTAGCACATGGTCACAGTAAGAGAGCTGAGATTTACAGAAGCTTCCTGAGGAAGTAACATTATAGGATACAAAAGATGAATATGAGTCAGTTAGGAAAAGAAGGCTCCATTGGGACAGGACAGCATGTGCAAAGGTCCCGTGGCAGAACGTGTGGCCATTAGGAACAACCGTTTTTACCCTGGTTGCTTAGTTCAGATGGTGAACTTGGGGCAAGTGAGGTCTCGGAAGTCGGTAGGGTCAGTCACAGGGGAGTATATGCCAGGAAAATTAATTTGGCCTTTTGTTTTACTAAAAACAAAAGGAAAGCCATGGAATGGTATAATTCAAAGACGGAGGAATAATCACATGGTTGTTTTTAAACTGTGCATCTCCACGCCATGTATTCAGCTCTGGTTTGCCTGCTTCAGAGGGTGGCCTTCTCAGGAAGCTCTCCTGTGAGGGAAAAGCAGCTGCAAAAAGGTTTGCAATTAATCCTACATCCATACCATGCCACTGGGAAAATCATAAAATGGCACCTCTTCTTCCAGATGCTTTTCTTCCATTTCTGGCAAATTGTCCTAATATACCTATTTTGTTGGAGCAAAACCTTTTAGCACCATCTTTCAGAAATTTGTTATAATGACTATAAAATTCTGTGACATGTGCTTTTTTTTTTTTAAGAATTATTATTTATTTAATTCCATTTGTTATTATTATTTTTTTTAATTTGACCAGAGAGAGAGAGAGAAAGGGAAAGGGAGAACGCAAGTCGTCAAGTCTGGACTCAAACCATGGTCAGCCATGTGGGGATCCAGCACCCCCAACCACCATGCCATTGGCGGCTCCAAAATTCTGTGACATTTGTAATTTAACTGGTGCTCTCTTAGATGCTATACCTTTGTGTAGCTCATAATCAGGACAACCATACTCAGTGACCATGGATCTTCAAAGACCAAAAGGAAAGAAGAAAAGCAACCTTTTTTCCCTTAAAGTAAGATAACATATTGTGGAAAATATAATGAGATGTATTTTCAGTCTTCTAAGGCCTATTTGTTTTAAAATACCAGATGGTAGGGGAGAGAGAGAGAGAGAGAGAGAGAGAGAGAGAGAGAGAGAAGGATAGAACCCCAAATTGGTGGTCACACAGCAATTCTCTTTCTCTCCCATCAGGATCCTGGGCACATGTATTCACCCAACATATTTGGGGCAGAGATTCAAACCCTGGTAGGCCACCTGGGATCCAGCTTCCTCCACACATTACTGAACCACTGTGCTACAGGCTGGCCCCTTCTCAGGGTTTATTACAAAGAAGGCAAATTTCTCAGTGCTTACCTGTGCTGCCTGGGTTCCCAGGGGAAGAATAAGGGGTCCCAATGGCAGAAAGAGGAGTCGTGAAGGGAACAAGGACTAACAAGAGTTTACACTAAAAAAGGACACATCTTTAAGATCTGGGGTACATAGAGGAGACCAGGAGCCACACTGCGGTTCACCCAAAGGCCTCCTGACTGTGTGCCAGATGGCACGAGAGCACCCCATGAAGGCATGAAATGTCACAGGCTGGGGGAAGGAAGAAAGATGAGCCAGGTGAGGTCCCAACCTGATAAAATCGGAAGACATATTCTCTACAACGTTGCCTGGGTGGTTTTTGTCTTACTTTAACATTTTCTTTTCAACCATAAATCTGTCCATTTACGTTTAAATTCACTAAGAATAGTTTTCAAATATTCTATCAAGTAGCGACAAAATCCATATATATGTGTATGTGTGTGTATATATATGTATATATGATAGAGTATTCTAGAAATAGATATACACACTGACCTCAAGACCCAATTGCTCTCTTACATTCTTTATTTATTTATTTATTTTTCTAAAATGAGAAGCATTACCCTCACCCTCATCTATCTTCTGGAAGATTCTGAGAAAAACACAAACAGAATGTGCTGTGGTCCTTTCCCATTCTGGTCTCTATCATACTATCTGAAGCCCTTATCCTCTGACCCTAGCACCCCAGGTCTTACAGGAAACTGTAATTCCAACAGAGCAGAGCCTGGGAAGCCAGAGCACTTACTGCTCTCCGGATGGAAGATGAGCTGGTTCCTTCGTCCTCTTCCCCGTCGGGCTCCTGGTCTTCGTTGTCAGTCCAAGAGGACACGTCCTCTACCGAGCTGGTCAGATCAGGCAAACTTTTAGATGTTAACCTGAGGAGGTCCTCTGCAGAGCTTTCCTATGGGACACAATTAAAGGCCCATCAATTATCCCTGGTGCCAACCAGTTCTTGAAGGCAACCTGGCAGGGTGGAGCTCCCAGTCCAAAGGCTCTACGGAATCTCTGTTCTTTCTTTTCTTTCCTTTTTTTTTTTTTTTTTTTTTAAAGAGATTTCTGTCTTAGGGCATGTGTGCTTGCTGGAGAGACAGAGACAGTGAGAGGAAAAGTGAGAAATCACCCCTCAGGGGGAATGGCCATGCCGCAATCCCTCCTCCTCCATTCTTCTCCTGGGATCTTGGGCACGCATGCACACGTGCCCAGTGTGAGTTTCAAGCCACCAGGTCTGGGATTCCAACCACATCGGCCATGTGAGAGTCCAGCGACATAACGATGACATAGATATGGCACCTGCTGGTCCAGAACGTCTGTTTTGCATCTGCAAGGTCACCACAATGTCAGCGGTGGGGGACCCACCTTAAACCTAAACCGTTTCTTCCCCCCTGAGTGATATGTGATGCTTAGGTCAATTTTACTATGGGCAATCCAAGTTCTAGGAACTTCAGATCCTTCGATGGCCTCTGTTGTGTTGCTTTCGGGATATGGTCTAAGTCCCTTTGTGGGCAGGCCAGCATCATAAGGGTTTAACCTCTGCCTGGCTCTCCAAGCTCATCTCTTCCCCACTCTCTACTCCACTCCAGACCTTCCATTCAAGTCCTATTGCCCTGAAAATTCTCTAGTCTCTCCTTTGCCCCACCACCTCTCTACCAATATCTCCCTCTGCTTAGACGACCTCTCCTTTCCTGACTGTGGCCTTCCTGGGTCATCTCAGGGGGGCATTACACTTGTCCCTCCTTGTTTCTCTAACGTCCCTGACTATTCCTTTGATGTCCCGCAGTATATTTCTAACTTGGTATATCTTGCCTGCTTATCCAAGAGTTCTTCCAACCTAACACCATTTCTACTCAATGCTGTGTGCCCACGCCTGGTACTGAGCTCAAATATCCAATGCATTCTCCTCCCCTACCCCTTTGCTCATTTTTCTAGCATATGCTCATTAGAAAGAGATTAGATTGTTTACTAAATCAAAATGCCAAGGTGGATAACTAGAATGTATTTTCAACGGAAGCAGCCCTTGAACAACTTTCAAAGGTCAACAAAATTACATGGAATTCGACTCTATTAAAGATTAGACCCGAAAGGAGGCTTCATCAACACATTTCTTTGCTCCTGTGCACAGACAAGCTCAGAGTAGGTTGTGGGGTGCAGGTGAAAGTCGTCAAAGCCTTGGGACAATCCCAACTGTACATGGGAAACACACAGAAGCCAGAGTTCCCCCAGGAAGTGCCACAGCCCATAAGCCTGGGGAGCAGGGAGGCCAGGGCTACAGAGCCAGCCTAAGGGTGGCAAAAGGAGAAATGTCATTTCTCCTCATTCTGCCACACCAGCTGTTTCTACAAGGAAGGAAACACGTGGAAAGCTGTAATTGTTCTATTGCATGAGAGTTGGCGAAAAAAGGATATAAAGAAATTCTCATTCTAAACATTTGACTTTACAAACTATTGTGAATTGGTACCTAATAACAGTGACATTTCTTTAAGTCTGATGCCAGTGGTACCTTTAAGACATCTGAAGATAACTCTTCCCCCCCACCCCAAGCCGCCGGGTCCAGAACTCAAACCACAGAGTGGACCATGTAGACCCGTGCCTAACCACCATACACTCTACTCAGGTAAAAGCAGGCTACAATAATATGTGCTAGCTGTGGTGCTAGTAACTATGCAGTCATAAGCAAATGTAGTAATACACAACAACCCTGAAGGCAAATATTTCTCCTGTGCTCTTGTGGCCAGCTGTGCTGACCAGGACCCTTTTATTTTTCTTTTTAAAGAGAGATTTTTGTGGCTTCTGGCTTTCAATTCCTGCAGGAGACATGTAGGTCTCAGAGTCTCTACTGTCTCTTGGCTGTTTGAAGAGTCTAACCCAAACATGGATATCCAAACAAATCATACAATTTATATCAATAATATGAACGACAAAATTAAAAAAGAAGAGTTGAAGAGATCCCTGTATGCGCTTTTTTCTCAGTTTGGCCATGTGGTAGATAATGTGGCTTTAAAGATCATGAAGATGAGAGAGCAGGCTTTTGTTATATTTAAGGAATTGGGCTCATCCATGAACGTTTTGAGACAGTTATAAGGGTTTCCTTTTCATGGTAAACCAATGCGAACCCAGTATGCAAAAACAGACTCTGATATAATATCTAAAATGCGTGGCACTTTTGCTGACAAAGAGAAGAAAAAAAGAAAAGAAAAAAGCCAAAACTGTGGAACAGGCTGTCACAACCACAAACCAAAAACCTGGCCAGGGAATACCAAATTTAGCCAATACCCAAGGAAATTCAACACCAAATCCTCAGGTTCCTGATTACCCTCCAAACTATATTTTGTTCCTTAATAATTTACCAGAAGAGACTAACGAGATGATGTTATCCATGCTGTTTAATCAGTTCCCTGGCTTCAAGGAAGTACGTTTGGTACCCGGGAGGCACGACATTGCTTTTGTTGAATTTGAGAACAATAGGCAGGCTGGAGCTACCAGGGATACTTTGCAAGGATTTAAGATCACACTATCACATGCTATGAAGATCACCTATGCCAAGAAATAGCTTTCAGAAGAGTCGTCTAAAAAGGACTTGGTGTTTATTTATAGTGTTTGTTTTGATAACATTTGGTCAGGTCATTTTAATAGTTGCAGATGGAGAGGAAACGAAAGTGAAATTTTTGTGAAGGACTTAAAAAAATTAGTCTTTAGCCTTAGTGAATAATGAAATACGAAGGCCTTAATTTTGTACAATAAATTTTATTTGTATTCTGTGAAAAAAAAAAAGAGATCTTTGCTACAGGGTGCCTGTGCTCACCAGAGAGACAGAGACAGGTAGAGACAGAAAGATAGATAGCAAGAAATCACCACCCGGGGGCGATGGCTACACTGCAATCCCTTCTCCTCTATTCTCCACCTGGGATCTTGGGCACACAGGTACATGTGCCCGGTGTGAGTTTTAAGCTGCCAGGTCCGGGACTTGAACTGTGGTTGACTACATGGGAGTCCAGTGATGTAACTATTAAGTCATCTGTTGGTCCTAATTAGGGCCCTTTTGATCGTGTTTAATCTTCCATTCCTTGAGGGAGGAGCTGATTCTCACTGTACACAGGAGAAAACTGCACTTTAGAGAGAGATTACAACTGGTTCAGGATATAAACAGCTTCTTGTTTTCATTGTTAAAAGTGAGTGTATGAGTGAGGGAGTGCAAGAGGGAGGGAGGGAGCAGACCCCCACTGGGGCATGGTCACGCTGCAATCCTTTCTCCTCCATCTTGCACATCAGGATCCCGGGCACACACACCTGTGCCTAATGTACTTTTCAAGCCTGGAAGGTCTGGATTCAAACGGCAGTTGACCACGTGGGATTGGGTTCCCTCCACATAGCACTGGGCTGGTCCCAGTCCCTGTTACATAGATTTTAAAGTGCCATGCTGTCACGTAAAGTCCAGGTGGGACTATCCTGTCTTCTGTGTTTGAGTCTATTTAAAAGAAAACACGTGTGCACGTGTGCGTGTACATGCACACACACACATGTGCTCCTGGCTGAAGAGATCCAACACGTGATGGACAGAACTACTGATGACGTTCCAAAAAATTTATCTTCTTTTTGTTCTCTACTTTTTTTTATAGTTTTAATACATTAGCTTTAATAAATGCATCTGACTTTTAAATAAAAACTGAGAGAAAAAAAAAAAAGCCTGCAAGAGAATCTGTATTGCTTCTAGGAATATCAAACCAAACTTGGATTTCTGAGTTTATTCATTCAACAGGAACTTTCTAAGCTCATAGAATAGCACACAATGTGTCTGTGTGGAAACGTGAGTCATCTTCTCCCCAAGAAAGTGACTGCTATACTTCCAAAACAATGTCTGAAAGTTCTGTGACAAGGTGATTATTATCACTAATAACAATAATTTACATTTTTTTCTTCACATATTTGCCATAGGGTACATGCACTTGCTGGAGAGAGACAGAGAGAGTGAGCAAGAGAGAGTGAGAGTGAGAAATCACCTCCTAGGGAGATGGCCACACCACAATCCCTTTTCCATTTTTGTCTCAGTAATTTTGGACATGCATGCACACATGCCTGATGTGTTTCTCAAGTCATGAGGCCCAGGACTCAAACTGTAGTTGATCATATGGGATCCAGCCACCTTAACCACCATACCACCTGATTGGCCCAATAATTCACATTTTTATTATTTTTTTTATTCAGCAAGTCAAAAGCTCTTCCCTCCACTTTCAAATATGAAGACAGAAATAAAGCCTGTGAATTATTTGCTTTTATTGGATAAAGAAGAGGGACACATAGCAAGATGCCACGGTTGACCCCTTTTCTCCTTCGTGGATGAGCAGCTCAGTGGTGCAGCTTGCTCGGGAAGCAACAGCAGCGGTTGCTGTGGCACCTCACTGCCCAGCTGGAAATGGAGCTCATGGAAGCAGCAAAGGCATTATTCTGCTGTGGTCTGGGTCAGCTTTGGGACTACAGCTCAGTACAGATGCCAGTGCCCAGTGGGTTGAGACCTAGAATGGACAGCCATTCTCTGGCTCTAGAATATGCTGGTCGGCCCTGCACAGAATCCAGCCCTAAAAGTCAAGCCCTGACAGAAACAAATGATTTTTTTTTTTTATTTTGCTATAGGGTGTGTACACTTACTGGAGAGACAGACATAAGGAGACAGAAAATGAGAAATCACCCCCAAGGGGGATAGCCACACTACAATCTCTTCTCCTCCATTCTCCTCTTGGGATTTTGGGCATGCACACAAATGTGCCTGGCATCAGTTTTAAGTCACCAGGTCCAGGATTCGAACTGTGGTCGACTCTGTGGGAATCCAGTGATGTAACCATTACACCATCTGCTTGTTCCCCCATGATCTTTTTCTACTACCATCTGGTGTCCTTCATATCTTATGTGCTCAGGTAGCAGTTTGGTGTACATGAAGAAGCATAAACCTTGGATCTGGAGAAAACCTGCTTCTGTCTACCTACTGCAGGTGTGACCTTGGGGCAAGTTAATTAATGATTAGATTTTTTTCCAGAGGATGTGTGCACTCACTAAAGAGAGACAGACAGTGAAAGAGACGGAGAATGAAAAAGCACCCTCCCTCCCATGGGGCATGGTCATGCTCAATCCCTTCTCCCCATTTCCCCATCCTGTCAAGGTCCTGAGCATGCATGCACACAAGCCTAGTGTGTTTCTCAAGCTGGATTTGAACCACAGTCAGCCATGTGGAATCCAACTCCCTTACCCATTGGGCTGGTTCTAATGAATAGGTTTTAATTCTGTCTATAAAAAGAACTAATATCTGTCTCACAGGTCTTTTTTTTTTTTTTTTTTTTTTTGAGAGGTTTTTGCTATAGGGTGCGTGTGCTCACCAGAAAGACAGAGAAAGACAGAGAGACAGAAAGCGAGAAATCACCCCCCAAGGCGGGATGGCCACGCCGCAATCCCTTCTCCTCCATTCTCTTCTCGGGATCTTGGGCACGCACACACATGCACCCGGTGTGAGTTTTAAGCCACCGGGTCTGGGACTCGAACCACAGTCGACTACATGGGAGTCCAGCAACATAGCCATTACGCTAATTGCTGGTCCCTTTTTAAAATTTTTAAAAGCACGATGAAGATAATAGTTAAAAAGCATCTGGTCCCCATGGGCACCTGCTACATACAGTGTCCTTTAGGTTGGTGCGTGCTATCAGCAGGCCTCACCCAGAAACTCATTTTCAGAATCCTTCGTATGCCCACAAATGATCATGAGCGGCCCATTTCCATTTTTTACCTCAGGTTTTCTTGGGGTATGTTTGTAGATACTGGCCTGACTAGGGAAAGATGTCTCTTTCCTCATTTTCCAAACTAGCAGGTGAACGAAAGCAGCACAGGAATGAAGGTTTGGTGGCTTCTCAGTGTTTCAGCTAAGATCAATTGTAGGAATGAGGTGTGGTGGCACCTCGGGTAACTAACGCCTATGCAAAAGCCCGTGTTCTTTGGCCCTCGAGAGTGGGAGGAGGGCTGCACAAACAAAAGGTGTGTTCCCTGCGCACACAGGCTCCCGTGTGGGTAGGACTGACGTTGCTTTTGGACCCCAGTCCACCTGGCAAACCAGCATTTGTTTTTCCTCCCGCTGCAGCATTTTCCTGCTTGTGGAATTCACCAGACTGAGCAGAACAGCCTGGATTCTGCTCTCCTTCCTGATTCCTACTACAGGGATGCACCCAGCCCGCAGGCAGAAATGCTGGTGCAGGAGGGAAGGGGCTCAGTGCACTTAAGAGGACCCCAGTGCACCCCCTGGGACTCTGGGAGGGGAGGAAAGGCCCCTGGAATGGAGAATGGTCTCATTTCCCACCGCCAGGGACTCAGGTGCCTCCTCTTCCTGCCAAGTCTTCACCAAGTCTCTGCAGATTCTTTTTGGCTGACTCAGAGTCTAGGTCAAGGTATAGGGTTGAAAGGTGTACTGGGAGGAAAGCAGGAGTTTCCGTGTTTTTATTTAACCTGTTTGATAAATACTCCAAAAATGGCCAATAGAGCTAGCTAGCTTTCTTTCTTTCTCTCTCTCTCTCTCTCTTCTTTCTTTCTTTTTTTTCTTTCTTTCTTTCTTTCTTTCTTTCTCTCTCTCTCTCTCTCTCTCTCTCTCTCTCTCTCTCTCTCTCTTTTCTTTCTTTCTTTCTTTCTTTCTTTTTTGGAGAGGTTTTTGCTATAGGGTGTGCACTCACCAGAAAGACAGAGACAGAGAGACAGAAAGCAAGAAATCACACCCAGGGGGGATGGCCATGCTGCAATCCCTTCTCCTCTCAGAATCTTGGGCATGTACACACATGCCTGGTGTGATTTTAAGCCGCCGGGTCCAGGAATCTAACAGTGGTCAACTACATGGGAGTCCAGTGACCTAACTATTATGTCAACTGCTAGTACCTCAATAGAGCTTTCTTAGATGGGAAATATATAAAAGCCATAGATGTCAGGGTCAAAGACAACAGCAGGGATAATGGAAAACGAACGATCCACACTGGCAAGAGGGCAGGGTTGCAAAGGCTGTGGCCTTGGCCTTGTACTGGTGCTTCTCTGCCAGAATCAAGAGGATTCTGCCACTTTACTAGTGCCTTGGGCATGTGGACCCTCAGTCTCAGCAAAAGCAAAGATGACAGATAGTCACCAGAGAGGTCAGCGTCACCTATTCTTCATCATAGTTGTCGAGACCTGCAGCCCTTTCCCAGGCTGGGAAAGCAGAGGCTGGGGGGTCCAGAACACAGGCCCTGCACGAACACACTGAGGATTGCGGGGTGGTGGTGGAAGAAGCTCCACCCTGAGCCCAGAGCCCATGTAGAGAGAATGAGGAAGATGAGGTGACAGAAAGACAGGGACCGACAGCAGGCTGTGCAATAGGAGCCCAGGTCCTGTAGCTGCTGAAGGCAACACAGTATCCAGCCATGAACACTCTGCTTCATAGCTCAGTGGTAAATCTGGGGAGGAAAAACAGGAGGAGGGCTGGGGATGCAGGACTCACAGGCTTCCTTCAGCTCCAGTGTTCCGCGAGGCCCCGAACGGGAACCAGGTCCGTGACCAGCCCCTGGAAGCCAAGCCTGCCTTCCTTCAGAGAGAGAGAGAAAGAGAGAGAGAGAAGGGGAGAGAGGGAGAGAGACAGAGGCGTGAGGGATGGACAGTGGGAGGAACACCCTCCATGGGTCTGGTCATGCCATGATCTCCTTCCTCCAGTCCTGCAGCCTATCGGTTTTTGGGCACTTGTGCATGTGCTTGGCATTCTTCAGGCTGACCCAGCTGGGAATTTGAACTACAGCTGCCACGGGGAATCCGGCTTCTACTGAGCAGCACGTTGTCATAAACCGCAGAGCTGCCTTTACCCTACTGTTCTTTTTGTTGCTGTTGTTGTTTTTAATAATTTGCTATAGGGTGCATGAACTTACAGGAGAAAGAGAGAGACAGGGAAAGTGAGAATATACCCCTCAGGGGTTTATTGCATGCTCCAATCCCTTCTCCATTCTGCTCTTTGGATTTGGGGCATGCATGCATATGCACCCAGCATGGTTTTTAAGCCACTGCATCCAGGAGTCAAATCATGCAGTCAGCCACGTGCGATCCAGCTACTTTAACTACCATACCACTGGTTGGCTTTCTTTATTTTACTGTTCTTAACCTACCATTCTCATTTTTTCTTTGGTTGTACCAAAGTGACGACCAGAGACAGTGAGGATGGGACTGTCTCCTTCATGTCCAGATGCCCACAACGGGAGTGAAAAGCTCCTGGATTTCAGTGGTGGTTAAGCAATAAACATATTCTGAAGTTGCCACCGTGTCACGCATCAGTGTTAACAAAACTCCACCCAGGTGGGGAGGGCATGGGTTTTAGGAGAGTCACGTCATTCTTTTCTCACTCCTACCTGCCATTCTGCCCTTCTTTTCTACTTCCTTGCCTATAAAGAATTTTTTTTTTTTTTGAGACATTTTTTCTATAGGCGTGTGTGCTCACTAGAAAGACAGAGAGACAGAAAACAAGAAATCATCCTTCGGGGGGATGGCTACGCTGCAATCCCTTCTCCTCCATTCTCCTCTTGGGATCTTGGGCACACACACACACACACACACACACACACACACACTGGCATGAGTTTAAGCCATCGAATCTGGGACTCAAACCATGGTCAACTACATGGGAGTCCAGTGACATAGCCATTATGCCAGCTGCTGATCCCAGCCTATAAAGAATCTTAAAGGAAAGCAAAATAATTAAATGCACTTCAGCTAAGAGGCTCCGTGTGGGCTCGCTCTGTAGAATCTTGGCTCTCTGAATGGCCCTAGGTGAATGCACAAGTGCACACACACATTTGTGTGTGGCATAGAGAGGGCTCACGTCCAAATTCACCACCACCATTACAAATACGAAAAAGCCAAGACTACCTACCTTGCTGGCCACCACCAGCTGCACCATTCCAGTGGCCGAGCGAAGAATGGCCACAGCTTCCTCGTGGGAGAGCCCGACCAGTAAGTGACCATTGATTACCAGCAGCTCATCTCCTAAGGACAGTCTGCCATCCCTAAGGAAACGGAGATGGGAAACAAATCCCTTGTCAAGACATTCTGGGTCTGAGAAGGGACATTTTCTTGGAGCTAGGGAAGGTCATGAGAAGGGACAGTTAAACGTGGGCTAAGGAGGAAGCAGTGACGACCAGAGACAGTGAGGATGGGACTGTCTCCTTCATGTCCAGAGGCCCACTACGGGAGGGAAAAGCTCCTGGATTTCAGTGGTGGTTAAGCAATAAACATATTCTGAAGTTGCCACCGTGTCACGCATCAGTGTTAACAAAACTCCACCCAGGTGGGGAGGGCATGGGTTTTAGGAGAGTCACGTCATTCTTTTCTCACTCCTACCTGCCATTCTGCCCTGACGGCTCATATCGGCACAGGGCCGAGTCGCTGAGTTTCGCCCCTACTCACTGAGAGTATCCTAAGCCTACCAGGACTCTCTTCCTATCCCACTGCTCCCTTCTCCTCGTAAGTGCTACAGCCCTGTCCAGATTTCCTCTGGGGAACCTGTGCTTGAGCTCTAGGGCACGAGTTTGTACCTGCACCCCTTCCCCCATGCAGTTCCAGGACTTTGAGGATAAAGTGTGGTTTATATTTTTGTGTCCATACAGCCAAGCTTCAATAAGCAGAATGATAACAAACAAACAAAAGCAAACAAACAAACAAATAAAAACCTGAACAAATAAGCTATTCAAGTTGCTGCTGTTGCAGGTATTAGAGCTGGGCTACAAACATTCTCTGCTAATCGACTTTCAGTGAAACTCTGGCCCCCTTGAGCTTCCTTCCCACTGGGCTGGGAGGAGACTCAGTGTCACTGGGACTGCCTCCCCAGGGTGGGAGAGGGCTCAGGGCGGCATGTCGTGCCACAGCATTGGGCAGGCCCCTTCGATTACAGAGGGTCAGCAGTCCAGTGGTTTCCAGTTGAGTTGCCAATGGGCTGATCTCCCGTGATCCCAAATGAGCCAGAGATCACCAACTACGGGATAGGAAATCTGGTGAGCTAGAGGGACCCTGAGCCTAGAGTCTGTCACCCCCTCTAAGGGCTTCCCATCTCATGTATGTCTCCAATACGCCAAGATTCGCCCAACTCCATTATCTCCAATCTGTAGACTCCCTCCACCCCACTTCCCTATTTCCTCTTTAGTTCCATTTCTCTGATTCCCTGTTATTAACTAGAATGCCCCACTAGTGAGTCATAAACCTCAGAGGCATGGAGAGACCTAACTCCAGGCTAAGAATGAAAAGAAAATGATGAGATCCTCTAGAATGGCTTGAACAGAAAATAGATAAGCACAGTTCCACTAAAGCTGGTCTCTGGGCACAGGAATTCCCAATTGCCAACTTGCCAAGGAGAGCTAGAACCTAAGACCTAGGATTAATGGGACAATAGTCACCTGAGAAGAGTTCTCTAACGCATTTATCATTGGGAAGTTTAGTAATGCCCTTCAGAGTAAAAATCATCTAAGGTCTCAATCCTTCAATAATTATTTCCACCCAGATAACTGACAATTGCAGGTACTCTTATCTCCAATTCGGTTCTTAGCATCCTACTCTCTAATCAGAGAACTGATGAACATAAAATTCTCGTTTGTGTCCTAGTCCTCTTCTCAGTTTTCAACTCTTCGGATTAACGACTTCTAGCTCCTTCAACTACACCTTATGACACATATTTTTGAGTTCTCTCCCAAGCTGGGGCAGGTCAATCCTTCTCCGGTTTGCCATACCCCCTTGGAATGAGGATTCCTGCACTGAACACCAAATTCCAGACTAGATAATAACCTCCTTCATTGGGAACTGAACTTTTAATACATTACCCTTTATACATCTACTTAGTACACGTGTGCACATGCAACATTTGAACACACTCCATGTGCTTGCACATGGTAGATGCCCTGTGCACATGGAAGCAATTTGCTTGCAGGAAAGGAGCATGCCTGGCATTTTGGGATAGAAACATCCCTCAAACTCAAAATAAGCTCATTTTTTGCACATGCTTGAGCTAAACACTGTCCTTTCTCCCAATTTCAGATAATTTTTTAGACTAAAAGAGAAGTTTTGAAGTATAAATTATTTTTAGGTCACAAAGAGGAAAGCTCACACTTTGTTTTTCTCCTTTCACATCTGCATGACAGAGCCAAGTGTATCTAAGTGTGTGTGAAATCCTGATAGACCTGACAAGGGAAGCCCCAGCACATGAACTGTGATCACGTTTAAAACCAATCACTTTCTAAAGTCATTAGTCACAGTCTTGGGGAGTTAAGATGTCAGGAATGTGGTATTCTAGTCAGTGGCACAGTCTTGATTAGTAACCCCATATTACCATAGTTGTTGCATCCCAAAAGCTAGGATAAGTAACATTCGCTTGGAGCTGAAACTGGACCAGAAAGAAATGCAATCTTTCCTTCACGGGTTGGAAGATCCTGCAGCATCGCCTGTAATTAGCCACTTCCTGTGCTCAGAGGTGTGTCTGATTAGAACTGCTCTGGCCTGACTTTGCTCCAACATAATCTTTATGAACTGTAATTACCACGGCTTTGACCAAGTGGAAGAGTATTAGCACGGGGGGGGGGGGGGGGGCGGGGGGGGGGGGGGGAGGGGAAGAGACAGAGAGATGGGGAGAGTTATCTAATCACCTGTGAGCGGCACCTCCTTCCTTCACTTGAGTGACAACGATAGCGTGAGGTGAGCGCTTTGATCCTCGGCCTCCACTAACCTGAATTCCCAGCCCATCCGATTCTTTGAGCAGCTCCATCTTCCATATCCGGCCAACTTCCTCCTTGGAAGAAAAAGTGAGCACACCGTGAAGGATATGGAGAGACACTTGACATTGACACAGGAGTGCGGAGCTGTCACGTCAGGCCCAATATCCATCACTTGTCAACCGATGTTACAGAATCATCGCAGAAGAAAAAAGTTCTGTGGATTGGATCAAAGTCTCTGGCTGGCAGTGTTGTCCAATAGCACTTTCTGCGATAATGGAGATGGATATCTGTGCCATCCATTTTGGAGCCACGTGCCAGGGGTGGCTATGGCATGTTTAAAATGTGGCTAGTGGCAACTGAAGAACTGAACTTTTAATTTCATGGACTCCTAATTAAATTTCAATAGCCCCCTGTGTCTAGTGTCTATGACAGCAAACAGCATGGCAAGCGTGAACAGGACCAGAGTCCTGGCAGGTGAAGTTTCTTCTGCCCCTGTGTGTGTACACATGGGTTGTGTGAGCGTTCCCTTTACTCGTGCATGGGTATTAACTAAGAAAGGAAGATGAAAGGAAGGTGAAGGTCAGGTCTGGGTGCCTAGAGACTAGTTCGAACCCAGTTCTGCCATTTGCAATTCATGAAAGTCGTTGAACACCTAAAACTCTCAGTTTGCATGCCTTTCCAGAAGGAATAATCATTTAATACTTGGCAGGCTTATTGTTAGCATTAAATGAGATATTTATGAAAACAGGTAGCAGCTGACAACACCTAGTAGATACACAATCAATGCTGATAGGTAATCATATGTTACTTATACTGTGTGTGTGTGTGTATAGTATATGTTAAAAACATCAAATTGGATTTAATTTCAAACATCTTTAAAATTTGTAAATGAGATCTTTGGTAGGAGAAACCAAAACAGAAAATTAATTGAAGAATTTGCTATTGACTACTACAGACATTGGTCTGCATGCTCTTTGAATATATTACAAAATGCTTCAGGTCCAGCTGCCATGGTGCAAGCAATAGGATGCTGCTGTATGATTGCTGAGCTACATAGGAGGCCCAGGTTTGGTTGCCAGCCCAACCTAAACAGGATAGGGGCCTTGGCATGTACCTATGATCCTAGCTAACTGAAAGGTATGGGGAAACTCTGTCAAAAATACCTGTCTGGGCCAGCCCCGCAGTAAAGCAGTTAAGTGCTATGGAGTGGGAGTCAGATCCTACATGGCTGACCATGGTTCAAATTGCAGTGCTGGCAGATTGAAAACCATGCCGGGCACATGTGCATGAATGCTCACCTCCTGATGGGATGGAGAAATGAAGGCAAAAGAATTGCAGGGTGACCATGGTCCATTGCGGAGTGTGCTCACATGCTCTCTTGCTCTCTTTCTCTGGTGAGGGTAAACACCCTCTAGCAATTAAAAAAATTCTGTCACTCTTCCTCTATCTTTTAAAAATAGCTAGTAAATGTCTCTAAGCCATCTGATCCGCTGGTAGTCTCTGCTTTGGTTTTTCTTCTACTTGACTCCCTATTTCACATCAAGGACACAAACATATGTTCTCGGCAAAATTGTTGAGTTCCCTTGGATCCTTAGCTGTTCAGAGAAATGAAACCAAAACCTTCCAAAGTAATTTATTTTGTGGGCTTCATGTAGGCTCACCCCTATAGTTCTTTTCAGCCCTAGATCTATGGGCATGGGTCACAATATACTCCTTAACATTTAAAACAAAAGCCATCTGCTTTTTTCATCCCTGTGAAGGTCCGATGGAGCCATTAAAAGCCAATATGGACAAAGTCGTCAACCCCTAGGAGTAGGCAACCTGCCCGTTCAAGCTGCTTGCGAAGGAGAAAGAATGTGAAGCATTTAGAAAATCTGAAATACACACTATCAGAAAATAAAATGAAACTTTATGCAATAGTAAAGAAACAGATGTTGAACGGTCACTGATGTGCAGCAATAGGAATGTCTGGGGAAATTATTACCGGTCAGAGACCTGCTAGATCCCACTTTTGCTAGTGCAGCACTGCTTGATGGGGCTCCATCAGCCCAGCACATGCAGGGGTGCCAACTGCCTCCTCCAGCTCCGACTACAGATGGACGAAGGCTGTCTGGCCAAATGTAACTTCAGAAGTCACTGGCTTACCACAGTAGTTCATGAACTTGTCAACAATCCTTATTTCATCTAATCATCTCACTTTAGACTCCATGGGTTTTGGTTTGCCGCCTCTGACCTCTGGAATACCTTTTTCTTCCCCATTCAGAAACATCCTTCCTGGCCTTCAATGTCTCTCATTGCTCCACTACTTCCAAAAGGCCATCCTTGAGGATCAGTGTGACTGCCAAGATGGAAGCTTTCAACACACGCACTACATGAGCCCTTACGGCCTGGCAGATACCACCGAAAGGAGCGGAGTCAGTGATGAGAGGATCAGGGGCTGTGCTGGCATGCTGGGTCTCCCATGCCAGCATACAGGACAGCCCTGTGGCTGCCTTCCTGGACCTCACGGCGCAGCAGAGAAATTAGAGCAAGGATGGGCTTTTTTCCATGGTATTCCATGGCACCTCGATTCTAGAAGATGAGACAGTTCAGAAAAGCTGTGAATCTCTTTCTTGAGTGCAACAGGGACTCCAGAAATACAAATATCCATTTGATTTTATCTCAAACGAGTAAAAACTCATCCACCCTAATGTTTACACCATCATTCTTTTTCCCTTTACCCTCCTCTTAAACAGAACATGTAAGTATTGTTCACAGAGGGTGTGACAATACTATTTATTGGGTCACTGGGAAAGTCATGATGTATTTTCTCTACGCAAAAATGCATCATGACTTTCCTGATGACCTAATAGCTACATTCCTTAACTTATTTTTTTTTTTTAAAGTTCATTTACTTATTTATTCCATATGGTGTAGAACAGGCACCACCACCAACAGGGTCCTCATACTGCAATCCACCCCCAGCCACAGCCAGCCTGGATCACTGGTGTGTGTGTGTGTGTGTGTGTGTGTGTGCGTGCGTGTGTGTGCAGGGAGGCCTGGAAATATAAACCCAGGACTTTCCACCTGGGTTCTGCATTACAGAGCACTGTGTTACTGCTGTGCCCCTCTCTTGCCCTCCTGGTTGACTTTTCAATGCTTTTAGAAGTACAACTAGCAACAAGGAACATGCAAAACTATGCTTGTGGGAATGGAATAATGGCTCAAATATATACTTGACAAAAGAGTTAAATGCAGTTTTCATCTAGGGCACCCACATGCCCACTCCACACTCCTGCCCTCAGTCCAATACACACGCACCTAGTTAAAACGAAGCAAAACACACATCTAATAAAAATGACTTCAGAGGGTAGACCCGACCAATCTGTAATATAGCCTCTAAAAGTCAAGAAACAGATCATCTCTTTCACTTTCAGCCAATAAAATTTTTCCCCCAATATTTGAAAAGAAGAACTATAAGGGGAGTGTTCAAAGAAATCGATGCGGTATCCCTTCCCTAGAATTTCTGGATTATCTAACAAAGGGGGTCAGAGGAAGATACAGGAGACACAAGTATCAAAAAGCAAATGTTGGTTTCAAGGGTACAGTTTGTCAGTATTAGATGTAACTGCCCACAGCAAAATCAATCTTTAGTTAAAAATAAAATCTGTCTCAAGTTTATTAGGCTAAAGCTGGTACTGGCCAAACCCCAACAGGTCAACGTATTTACAGACGGTCACCAACTTGGGATGGTTTGACTTAATTTTTTGACTTTACGATGGTGTGAGAGTTTTGTATTCAGTAGAAACCATACTTTGAGTACCCATACAACGATTATGTTTTTCACTTTCAGTATAGTATTCAATAAATTATGTGAGCTATTCAATATTTTATTATAAAATAGGCTTTTTAGGGGCTGGCAGATGGCATGGTGGTTTAGGTACTGGAATCCTACATGGCCAACCATGGTTTTAGGTCTGGACCTGATGGCTTGCTTTCTCACTTTCTGTCTGTCTCTCTTTCCATCTCTCTGGTCAAATTAAATAAATAAATAAATAATAATAATAATAAATGAAATAGGCTCTGTCTTAGAGGATTTTGCCCAACAATAGCTTAATGTAAGTGTGCTACACTCAAGGTAGGCTAGGCCAAGCTATGATGTTCAATAGGACATGTACCTCACCTAACCTAAATGTACTAAATAGACTTTATTTTTTAGAGGATTAAAATTTTATTTTAATTTTAAAATTTATTTTTATTTTTTGCTATAGGGCACATGTGCTTGCCAGAGACACACAGAGAGACAGAAAGCAAGAAATCACCCCCTGGGGGGATGGTCATGCCACAATCCCTTCTCCATTCTCCTCTCAGGGATTTGGGCATGCACACACACAGGCCTGGCATGAGTTTCAAGCCACCAGGTCTGGGACTCAAATTGCAGTCGGCCATGTTGAAGTCCAGTGATGTAACATTACTATAACTGCTGGTACCTTGTGTGCATTTTTGACTTGCAATATTTTCAACTTATGATGAGTTTATTAGGACATAACGCCACTGTAAATCAAGAAGCATCTGCATAATCATCTGAAGAATATTTCCGATTGTCTCCTTACAATTCCACTTGGGCATCTAATACACACTTCAGTAGGGTCAAAACTGGACCCTTCCCCTTCTAATTCTGGCTTTCTTATCTCAATGGGAGCAGCACTACCATTTACTCAAGCTCAAGATGACACCCAAACCAGAGCTCAGGACTTCATCTCCCACATTCGAATCATGAGCAAGATCTGTAGGGTCTATTTCTGAAAAAGATCCTGCATCCATCTACTTCTGCTCATCTTCCCCACTACCACCATGCTCAAGGCCACCAGCAATCTTTAGCTTGGGTTACCTCTGATCTAGTATCCCTTTTTTCTTCACTGCCTACAACTCATTATTCTCCATTCAGGGTGAAGTTTAAAAAACATACATCATAATGCACTCGATCCAACCTTCCCATGTCTCCCCACTGGACTGAGAATAAGGTCCAAACTCTTCCTGATGACACACATGGTCCTTTGTAGTCTAGCCTGTCCACATCTCCTGAGTCATTTCCTAGTTCCCTGTTATTTTGCTCTTGGAGCCTTAAGGATGTTGCCTTTGCTGGTTCTTCCCTGGGTACATTCTGTCCTCAGATTTTGCAAAATTCTTTAAATTTTGTCTGAGGGTGCATTTGCGCACTGGAGGGAGGGAGGGAGAGAGGGAGAGAGAGAAAGAGAGAGAGAAAGAGAGAGAAAGAAAGCAAGAAAGTATCCCCCTATGGGGATGGTCACATCACAACCCCTTCTCCTCCATCTCTCCCTTCTTTCAGGATTTTGGGCATACACACATGTACCCATCATGTTTTTCAAACGGTTGGGTCCAAGACCTGAACTGTGTACTCAACTATATGCAATTCAGCTGCCTTAACCATCAGGCCCTGGGCTGGTCTGAACATCTTCTGAACACTCATTCAGTTAAACATTACCTCTTTAATGAGATCTCCTTTGCTGACACTCAAAATCAACCAGCCCCAACTTTACCCTGTTTTATTTTCATTTTACTTATTTTGCTTTATTTTTCTTGTCACTGTCTGACATTCTGATTCATTTATTTGTTTATTTACTATTTGTGGCCTCTTTCGCACTATAAATACCATGGGACAGAGATCTTGTCTACTTTGTTTACCAACAAATTCTCTAGCAACCAGAAGAGTGGCTAGCATATAATGACAACAGTCCATAAATATCACTGAATTAGCAATACAGAATGTTTATACACTAATCTAGTTCTTTAGCAGTCATTGAGGCTGATGTTCAGAGGCCCACTCTGGCCCAACCAATGGTGAAGTCAGTAGCAAACTGAACTGCAGTGCTGGAAGCCATATGGCTGACTGTGGTTTGGATCCCCGGGTGGGCTTGAAAACACACTGGACACATGCACATGTGCCCAGGATCCTGAGGAACTGGAGGGTTGGGGAAAGGGGACTGTGGCATAGCAAGATCCTACAGAGAAGGTTTCTTTAACTCTCATGTGCATGGACATGAACAGAATAAACATACTTAAAAGAGATCTCACCCAAATGGGAGACCTGTATGTTTGCCAATGTTCAATGAGTGAACACCTTCCAGTTGTAGCAACCACTGAGCTCTGAAAACAGACCCTGTCCAGACAGATGGTTCAGGCATTAGTTTCCTTTCATGTTCCCTTAAAGGGCAATGAGACTTTGTCAGTCTACTGAGAAAAAGCCAAACCACAAGAAGTTGAATGCTATGAACTTCTGTACTAATGTCAGAGTGTTACTCTTCCCTATAAACTGCTTGATATGTAGGAGTTCACACATGCATCTCTTCACTGAGTCTAGTGAAGGGATTTATTTACCAAAATGGGGTGGTACGTTAAAGGGAGCTGTCTCACAGCATTTAAATGACCTAATTTCTGCTGGAACCAAAAATAAAATTTTACAACAGCATCTTTGCCCCAAATGTGAGAAGACACATCACCCAACTAGAATTTCACAGCAGCGAATGCTCTGGCACTGGTTACAAGCCTGTTCTGAGACTGTTTGCTTATCCCTGCTCATTTAGAATGATTGGTAAGCAGTGACGACATGAGTGACCATTATGTAGAGCTGAAAGTCCCGAAGCCATTGGACCAAAATGTTCAGTTTCTAGGTGAGAAAACAGAAGCCCAGAGAAACTCTGGGGCAGCCTGAAGGCCAGAGTTGGGAATGGAAGGACTAGGACTGGGACTCAGTATCCTATCTCCCAGGTCTGTTGCTCCAGATCACCTTCATTAAAGAATATCTACAGAGCACCTATGGGTGCAATGCACTGAGCTAGGACTGGTAACAGAAAGACAAATTAGGCTCTGCTTTTAAACCTACTAGGAACACAAGTCAATGGTAATTGAAATATGTGGGGTCTAGGCACAGTGAGGTTAAGCAGGGAGGACAATGTGGGAATCCAGAGAGGAGATGTCCAATGGCATCCAGCAGGTATGTCACAGAGGCCTCCTACCAGAGGGTGTCTCAGTGCTTAGTACCTCAGGAAAGGAAGAAGCTAAGTTACAGAGGGGAGGGAAGAAGACACTGGGTTGAAAGAACAACACCTGCAATGGCTCAGGGACAAGATGAGTGTGACCTTTGAGAAAACCTGCAGCAAGTTCAGCTCAACCTGGGGAGGAAGAAAGTAGTGAAAAGCTGGATATCCTGGGTTGCTTCAGGACAAGTCTGGTTGCCAAAAAGACAAAGCTATGGGGACCAGTAGATGGCGTAATGGTTATGTCATTGGACTACTATATAGTTGACCAAGGTTCGAGGCCTTAATCCAGCTGCTTGAATCTCACACAAGGTGTGTGCATGCATACCAAAGATCCTGAGAGGAGAATGGAGAAGGTATTGTGGGATGGCCATCCCTTCCGGGGGCTGGGGGGCGAGGGATGATTTCTTACTTTGTCTCTCTGTCTCTGTCTCTCCTGGTATACATGCCCTATAACAAAAACTCTACTGAAAAAAAAAAAAAAGGCAAAGCCATGGTGATAAGGCTGGAACTTTCTACAGCAAGCCTCACGCTCCAGGGAGGGGAGAAGCATTGCAGTTTGAGTTCATAGTTGATATTGCCTACGTGATGAACTTTCCACAAAAATCCCTGAAGCGTGGTATTTGGGGCACTTCAGGGTTGGTGAATCATCTGTGTGTCAGGAGGCTGGTGCGCGCAGCCATGGGAGCTGAAGCTCCTGTACGCGGGTTACTTTTGGACCTCGCCCTGTACCCCTTAAGATAGCTGCTTATTAGTATCCTATGCCATGTTCTTTATTACATAGCAAACCCAGAAACAAACAAAAAAGCAGGAAGAAAAAATAAAGCAGTGAGAGATGTGGGCAGGGATCAGATAATGAGGGGCCTCAAATGACATGCCGCTGGGGCTGGCAAGTGGCGTGGTGGTTAAAGGCGCTGGACTCCCACATGGCCGACCGCGGTTCAAGTCTCGGACCTGGTGGCTTGCTTTCTCACTTCCTCTCTCTCTGTCTCTCTCTGATCAAACTGAAAAATAATAATGATGTAATAATAAATAAAAAAAGTTAAATAAAATAATTCTTTAAAAAAAAAAAAAAATGACATGCCGTGGCATTTAGCTGTTAACCCTGAAGTCAAAGTGGACCCACCAAAAGGATCTTTGAAGTTATAGTGGTGTGTCTGTGTGTGTGTGAGAGAGTGTGTGAGTTAAAGAGAGAGAGATTGATTGATTGATTGATTGACTGACGGATGGTTGGATCCCCCCCTGGAGAGGTCCTCTGGTTGCAGTGGGGACAGTGGGGCAGTGAGGTGGGCAGAGGCTACTCTGATGCCCAGGTAGAAAATGAAAGCCGCACAGCACTGACTGAAATGGGAGATCTTTAAAGGAGCTTGGGTCAAGAGGACTTAGAGACAGACTGCACATGGTGTAAGGAGAACACAGCATATCCTTCAACTCAAGGAGCACCAACTGTCCCACTGTGCCTGGAATGGAATTCCCAGGACTTTCAGTATGGAACCAGGGCAAGTCCTGAGGAAATCAGGACAATTGGTCTCCCCAGTTGAATCTTAGGTTTCTGGCCTTGGACAGCTCTGTGGACGGTGAGATGTGGAATCCTGGAGTGGGTTTGGTGGTAGAGGAAAGGGATGCGTTGAGTTTTAGCATGGTGTAAAGTCTCCAACTTGGTAACATCCTGCAGGCAGTTGGTCTGAAGTGGGGGGGGGGACCTCAAAAGAGAGGTGAAGGTGTAGACGTGAATTGGGTACACATCACTACAGAGGAAGCAACAAGTTGGCCCAGTAACTATGGGGGCTTCCTGCGAGAGGATCACCTTCGTGCTGCCTCTGTGTGATCAGGTAGCCAGGAGCACTGGGGAAATGTGACTCTACTGCCGGGTTTTCCCCAGGGAAACTGCAGATTCTGCTCTGGGGCAGGTTTCATGAGGTCTCTGGGGAACCACTAATGGAGAAGGCACTGGAAAAGGTCTGACACTGTACAGGGTGGATCATGATGACTAGGGTAAGAACGTGAATTCCCTATACACTTGCAAATGCCAGTTGTGAATAAACTTGTCTGCCTGGCAAATGCTAGAGATTTTTTTTAAAAATGTGATTATGCTTGCTTTATTCATTTTTACTAGGCAACATTCTGAAAATACACATTCTATATACATGTACTTGAAGAAACTGTCATCTTGGATGAATAATGATCACTGCTAGGAAGATAGTAAGGAATTCTCAATTCATTTCTAAAATTGCTTGTCCAGGTCCTAGGAGAGTCTTATGTTATAGAGGATGGACTCAATTTTCATGTTTTAAAATTTTAATCCACTTGTATTCATATCAAGTGTAAATATTTCATAGAAACATACCACTTTAAAAAGAAGGTATTTGTTAAGAAGAAATAACTTTCTATTGCTCTGTTAAGGGAGAAGAGAATAAAAAAACAAAGATTGAGCATTTATTTTAATGTGATATTTTCTTAGAAGCCTTATCAGTCTATGAAAAAGTACCTGACAAACAAAAATGGTCTGAATGGTCATAATAAGACCTTTCTGTAATTTATTGAGTCTTTGTAGATATATTAAATCATTAATAAAGTAAAAATGGAGCAACATTGACATGTCTAATCTCTCATTATTCAAATCAAATGAATTTTTTTTCCCCAAAGGCTTAAGAGGTGAATAGCTGATTTCTTTGTATCTGGAAATTCCGTTTTAGCATGACGTTGGTCTCAACTATGCTGGAATAAAAAATAAAAATGTACTCAATCCCAAGAACCTAAGCAACGTTTTGTGAAGGTCTATTGGTTCCAATCAGGGTGCCACAAGGTTGTGGGGGAAAGCTGTGAGGATCTTCCTTTCACCGAATCCTCAATCCTGGGCAATCATTGAATAAAGACATTTCCGGGGTTGAAAAGGGTGCAAAAATATCTGTGCCTGAGAAGGTGTGTGGTCCATTCTGACACACCAAACCAAAAGTATCACCCAAGGCCAATAATCAGTTTATCAATTTTGGGCAGTTATGAAAAATGTAAATTCTAGATGTCAAGTCTCTCTTTTCTATATGCATGTGGCTTTGTGGGTTGCGGGTACCTTCAAGACAAGCACTCAAGGCTTTGTGTGTGTGTGTGTGTGTGTGTGTGTGTGTGTGTGTGTTTTGTCCTGTTATAGGGCACATGCACTCACACATGCGCGAGATAGTAGAACAGGTAAGAAAGCATCCCATGGAGGTATGGCAATGCGACAATCCTTCTCCGCTATTTTGGGATTTGGGGCACACATATACATGTGCTTGGCATGTTTTATTTTATTTTTTTCCTTAAGTTGCTGGGTTCTGGATTTGAACTGCTCAATTGGCCATGTGGAATCCAGTTGCCTTAACCACCACACCACTGGCTGGCCCAATTCAAGGTTCCCCCCACTCCCTTTTCATTTATACCTTGTTGGACACTTGCCCTTGAGGATACACAGCAAGCAAAGGAACTGTGATATGTGTAGTCTTCAGATAATCTAATCAAGAAATGCAAGTTTTGTTGTTGTTGCTGGTTTTTATTTTTATTTATTTTTTTTAAATTTAACTTTCCAGAGGGTGTGTGGTCACTGAAGGGAGGGAGGGAGGGAAGAGGGAGAGAGAGAGAGAGATTGATTGATTGAGAAGAGAAAGCGTCCCCCCCCCCAATGGAGCATGATCATCGCATAATCCTTCTTCTCCATTTCTATCTCCTTTCAGGATTCTGGGCGCACAGGTACAAGCACTTGGCATGTTTCTCAAGCTACTGGGTCCAGGACTCAAACTACAAGGTCAGGCTCTGGAAATTTAATTTTATGTTACTGTCTTTAATTCAGATGAGCAGAAGATAGGTATTCTTCTTAAAAGTTTGGTGTTATTTCCCCCATCTCCCTTTTAAAGCCATTCTAAATTAATTTCACTGTATCCTAGGCCAAAAGAAAGCCTGTTCTTGGACTGTATGTGAAATTCAACAGCCTCTGGTACCTTAAACCTTCAAAATCATTAAAAGAACCAAATACTCCCACACTTTTTTTTTTTTATGTTAGGCTTTCTGTGCACTCACAATCTAGTACTTGGGGAAAAAAGTTTTATGTAGTGGTCACTATGCACAATCATGCACATTACAATTTTTTTTTTTTTTATTTAAAGAGAGATTTTGCTACAGGATGAATGAGCTCACTGGAGAGACAGAGAAACAGAAAGCAATAAATCACCAACCCCCACTCCCCGCCCAGTGTGGATGGCCACACTAAAATCCTTTCTCCTCTTGGGATTTTGGGCATGCCTGCACATGCACCTAGTGTGAATTTTAAGCCACCAGATCTGGGACTCAAACCACGATTGACTACATGGGAGTCTAGTGACCATCTGCTGGTCCCAATATTTTTAGTGACCTTAATTTGGGGAGTGTTCATTATAATGTTTTTGTCCTTAATCCTTTTTGCAAGGCGCCATACAATTGGTAGGATTTTGTTGCTAGAGACACCAACTTTTTTTCTCATTAGTTTACAAATTCCACCTATAAATAATGCCTCCTCTGGGTAAGTTTTTATGAAGATCACCCAGTTCCTCAAGTAAAGTATCTGATCTTTTGAGCAAGGGGATATTTTAATTCTTCTCAACCCATCACATAGATGGGCCACAATTGCAGAGATGTGCATGAAAGAGCCTTACTAGAGACTGTATACACTCCCAGGGTACCATTTCTCAGCATGCAAAACTGACTAGATACTTCTAATCCCATTTTCCATCTTATCCACTATTTCTTTCATCCCCAGAGGGTGTCTCCCAAATGGGATAATGAACAAGTCATCCCTACCTGGGAAGTCATTGCTTCCAGAGGAGTCATGGGACTATCTGCCAAAAGGATTCTTGGAATGAACATATTTACTCTAAAGAAACATAACTCTGATATGAGAAAATGTTGGTTATACTGGGAAGAAAGGGTTTGAGACTACAAGCTCACCAATTACCATTCAGAATATACTACATCTGCTTTGCTTTTGGGTAAAACTGACCTTGACCATCACAGCTGGTTATCATAGCATCAGAGATGTCTCTGATGCTTCTAAACTTCACTAGAATTCATTAACGTAATAACATGATCCCATAAAAATGTCACTAGTTTTGAATTAAAAATAAAAGCAGATGCTTCCCTGTATGTTGAATACACTTCCTGGGTAATACTGGAGCTTGGATGTTTGTGCTATCAACTGCCACCAGGAATTCTTGGCCTTGAAGTAGCAATTCCACTGGTGACAGCGGTGATAAATAATGATGTAGCTCAAGTATTTTATCTGTGTCTCACATGAGTCTCAAAGTTTACCACCAAAGGCTTGAATTTTCCACTTACAATCCCCTGAGAAGCTCTTTATTTAAGTAGGATAAAATAGCTTGAACTCTGTTGTTGTTGTCATATTCTCTGATCATCTGTCTTAAAGAATGTGTTGGCTTCTAAATGCAAGCTCATCTTAGATATATTTTCTAAACCTTAAAAACAACTTCACACAATGGTTCTTTAAAATCTCAGGTTCTACAATGGAACCAAACCTTACCCGTGCAATGCAGTCACTTGACTGGAAGTCAGTCTTTCCAGCTTTTGAAAAGTGGTGTTTGTCATTACTTGTGGTCAGAGCAGCATCAGTCTTTGGAATTTTATGCTCTGTCCCTCTGTCCACTTCTGACCTCTCTAAATGAGGTCCCGTCTCCTTGAGAGAATCTGGGCCATTTTCGAGCTCCGAGGCATGGCCATTTCCAAGTTCAGGGTCTGGGCCATTCTCCAGCTCAGAGCTGGGGTCATTATTCAGCTCACAGCCAGCACTCCCCTTGGACTCTTCAGTGACTCTGTTGGGAGAAGGCCTGGAAATGACCCCAAACTTTCTTGTTCTTTTCCCCTTTTTCGCAGTTCGGTCACTTGGCTCCAAGGTAGGCGTCTCTCCGGGTTCTGAGCTGTTGCTACTGTTGCCATTATAAGTAGAATGGGCTTTGTGCTTAAAGCGACGCAGCATGATCAGGTAGATAAAGCCGCCATTCCAACACTGCTCAGCCAGGTAACTGCAACAAACAGAGAGGTGCTGGTTAGAACCTCAAACACCTTCACTAAGGCCAGCTGCGTCCTAGTGGACACACCATTCTCTACAATCCAGAAACCACTTGGTAAGGTCCAGGTTTGCATCCTGTGGCCTCCCTGTACATGCAGGGCCTGCTCATACCCATGACTCTGGCTGGCTGGGAGTAGATTGTGGCATGAAAACCCTGGTGTAAGGTGCTTTTTTCTCTCTGTATCTCTCTCTCTCGTGAAATAAATAAATGAATGAACTTAAAAAACACCCCCCCCCAAACATCCTCCTGAATATTACAGCAGGTATATGTATTCAATGGCCCACACAGGACCTAAGTGATTAAAAATTGAGCTGACAGAGTTAGATAGTGGTGCAGTAGAAATACAATTGGACCCACATGTGAAAGTACCTGGGTTCATATCCTAAGACCTGAGTATACACACATGCCCGTGATCTGAGCCGGCTGAAACTGGGGTAGATGGGGGCATGAAGATGCTGTTGGGGGTGTCTCTCTCCCTCTCTCTGTTGGTCAGTCTCTCTCTCTCACTTTCATTCAGGGAACAGATAAGTGAATTCATTAAAAAAAAATCTGGCTGACAGATTGAGGTATTAAGCTTTCTAAAAAGGCTAAGTATTCAATTCATTCTTTCAATTTATATAATCGTTGATGCTGAAAATAACCAACTCTCCTTCTTCCCCAAATGAATAAAAAAAACTATGAACTAGAAATTACTAATGAAGCACCCTAGGGTTGGGAATCAGAAAAGGACTCTTCAATTAACAAAGCCAATCCTAACTATCATTAGGAAGAGCAATAATAACTTCTCTCCATTCCCTCAAAATTATGCCAGACTCCCATCCATGTTTCTGATGTAATGCCACAGGTCCCCAGGGTAAATAAAGATTGGATAATGTGGATTGGGAGAAATGTGAAGTTCTGCTCTTAGGATAAACAAATCAACTGCACAACAGGAACCTCTGTGTTATAGAGGTTCAATTGAAAAAAGACACTGAGTAGGGGATGGTAGGATGTTGGCCGCTATCAAGATGCAACTGCGGAATAAGTGCTGGCAAGTGTATGCTGCGTTAAATGATATCAGGTTCCTTTCCTGGTGAGGGTCCTTGTCAGAGCTGTTGACAGTATGTGTGGAGTCATTTCCAGCACAAGAATCATTAAGAACAGCACTGACCAAATGGAAAACACATAGACATAGGGTGACCAGGACAAACAGAACTGTTGGCTACTGTGTCAACCAAGAAAGGAAGGGACACTCAGCATGGAGAAGACACAGGGCAGGGTCAGGTTGTTGTTTCTGTTTTTCATATATTTGAGGGCTGGCAAATATTTGTAAGAAGGAAATAATGAGATAATGTAGGTGATGCATGACACCCAATAACTGCTCTAGATCTTAATAACAAGAAAATAGAACATCAAATGAAGTAAATAATTAGTGGTATTCAAGTTCTGATGATTAAAGCTTTAGCGAAGAAAACAGTCAGGAAACTAGGCTGGGCTGGACCCTCTTCTCATGCCAACTATGATAAAGAAACACAAATGCCTGATGAACCTAGGGAAATGCCTTCGTACTGGCCTTGTGCCCATTCTACGCTTCACTGGTTCCCAAGCAAAGGGGATCAACAATCAAATCTTTCACAGATTGACCTGCTTCCTGTCATCACATGCACACAAAGAGAAGGCCGGGGGCTACGTTGCCTACGACTTCTATAAGTGAAAAACAGAATCTTTCCACATATACCAAGCCAGTTGTTCTCCCTCCAGGTCCAATGTTACCTCTGAAAAAGTAAGGCCTGCAGGCAAACAGAGGCTTCTATGATCTCATCACTGGGGAACATCAGACCTGAGAGCCAGGGCAGTCAGTAGGTGGGAAAGAAACCAAATCATAAAAGTCTCCCTTCTCATGATAAGCTTTGACTTGGGTACCAGGCACTGGCAGGGAGAGGGAGATGTGAGCAGCTGTGTTTGAAATACTAAATCCTGAACCAAAGGCCTATATTCCCCATACCTTACAGTCAGGTTAATGCAGTGACAGTGATGTCTAACCAAAGAAGAGAATAATTATACATTTTTGTCATGGAGTAAAGTCAGCTAGAAAGAAAATATTCAAAAATCAACCAAACCTAATTTAGGTTGAGCATCCCTCATCCAAAAATATAAAATACCAAATTTTACAAAATTCAAAACTGTTTTTAGCTCCAACCTGATGCCACTGTGGAAAACCCCACCTCCCGTGATGGGTCATGGTCAGAACACAGGCTCATGGTACATGATTTATTCAGCATCCTGCAGGGGAAAAAGACTCTCTCCATCCCCTTTAGCTGTGGTGTATCCTTTCTAGGTATGCCTACAATTCCCTAAGCAAGGATGTCCACAAAGATTTTCATTATTTAAAGTATTATATACAATTACCTTTTATGTTATATCTATATGTATAGGCATATATAAAATATAAATAAATCTCACGTTTAAATTTGGGTTCCATCTCCAAGCTGTCACTATATATGTGCTAATATTCCAAAATCTTAAAAAAAAATAAATAAAAGAAAATCCAAAATATTCTTTTGGCCTTTTAGATAAGGTACACTCAACCTGTAAAACCTTCTTCGGGGACCAGCAGTTAGCGTAATGGCTATGTCACTGGACTCCCACGTAGTCGACCACAGTTCGAGTCCCAGACCCGGTGGCTTAAACTCATGCCGGGCGTGTGTGCGTGCGTGCCCAAGATCCTGAGAGGAGAATGGAGGAGAAGGGATTGCTGCGTGGCCATCCCCCCTGGGGGGTGATTTCTCACTTTCTGTCTCTCTGGCGAGTGCACGCGCCCTATAGCAAAAACCTCTCCAAAAAAAGAAAACAAACAAACAAACAAACAAACAAAAACCTTCTTTGACTTTGGGCTTGTACCCACCTCCTCCCCCCACACCAAAGTAAAAAGGGTAGATACAATTTAGACCTCATGTCATTCTGTGAAATACCATGGGACGAGGAGGCATGAACACCATCCACTGGAATCTAGAAAATGAAACTTAAACCTGGTTGTCAGCACAAATTTTATTTCTTTGAATTACGTATTTTTCCTTTATACTGAAAAATTATTATTTTTTTAAAAATTCATGATAGAGTGTATGAGAGAGAGACAAAGAGAAAGGCGGGGCACTCTGCATAAGATCTGTGTACAATCCCCTTTCCATGTTGGAAAAATTATTGTAAGGGTAGAAAATTCTAAGAGTAGGTAGCTAGGGTGTAAGGTTGGTTTCTCTTTCTCTATGTCCTTCCACTCTCCCTTCTTTCCTTTCTCTCTTTCTCCCTCCTCCTCCTCCTCTCTCTCTCTCTTTCTGATATACAGTGCATGCATGAGAAACACCCTTGACAAAGTCTCATCAGAATCTCATCCCTTGCCCCAGCCCTCCAGTTCCTCAGGATCCTGGTGTTCATACATGTACTCAGAGCGCTTTCAGGCTCACCTGGGAACTTGAACCCAAAGTTGGCCAGGTGGCTTCTAGCCTTGCAAGGCACAGAGTTACATTCTTGTAGGGTTTCTTTGAACAAACCATTACTATTTAACACAGTACAGATGTTCAGCTATTATGAGCATTTCCTACCACCCTACAGTGCAGGATAGTAACAACAGGACTAGGCTGAAAGTTGGACACCCAACGCCTCACTCTGCTTTGACCCAACTATGTAACTCCAGGGCAGTTATACCAATTTTCAGTCAGCTGATGAACGGATAAACAAATCGTGGTAAATCCATACAATGCCATATTATTCCATAATGAAAAGTAATGAGGGACCAGCAGTTAGCATAATGGCTATGTCGCAGGACTCCCATGTAGTCGACCACAGTTCGAGTCCCGGACCTAGTGGCTTAAACTCATGCTGGGCGCGTGTGCGTGCGTGCCCAAGATCCTGAAAGGAGAATGGAGGAGAAGGGATTGCGGCGTGGCCATGCCCCCTGCGGGGATGATTTCTCGCTTTCTGTCTCTCTGTCTCTCTCTGTCTTTCTGGTGAGCACACGTGCCCTATAGCAAAAACCTCTCCAAAAATAAAAAAAAAAAAAAAAAAGAAAAGAAAAGTAATGAATGATACGCTACAACATAGGAAACTTGGAAACATTATGCCAAGTTAAAGAAGCCAGACCACAAAAGATCGTATATGACTCCACTTACATGACACATCCAGAATATGTCATCTATACATAGAAAGTAGATTAGTGGTTGCCAGGGTGAAAAGAAATGGAAATTAGGAATAAGTGTTAAGAGGTTTAGAATTTGGGAGGGTAGGTAATGAAAATGTCCTGGAGTTAAGACAGTGGAGACGGTTGCATAGCTAGTGCCTAGGCCAAAACTCACTGAATTATATTCACTTTAAAATGGTCAGTTTTAGGGGCCCATGGTAGCACAGCAGTAACACAATGCTTTATGAGGCTCATGCCACAAGGGAAAATTTCAGGTTCAACTCCCGAGAGCTTCTTGAATGTGCTGGAGCCGTACACACGTGTCTATAGTCCAGGGCTGGCTGAAGCTGGGAGTAGACAGCAGTAGAATAATCCTGGTGGGAATAACTCTGTGTGTCTCACTCATAGGAAAAAGAAGCAAACTTTTCAAAAATTATTATTTTTTTAAAAGCATTTTGCTATAGGGTGCGTGCACTGGCCAGAAAGACAGAGAGAAACAGAGAGACAGAAAGTGAGAAATCACTCCCCAGAGGGGATGGCTACGCGGCAATCCCTTCTCCTCCATTCTCCTCTCGGGACCTTGGGCACGCACGCACACGCACCCGGAGTGAGTTTAAGCCACTGGGTCTGGAACTTGAACCGCGGTTGACTATATGGGAGTTCAGCAACATAGCCATTATGCTAACTGCTGGTCCCTTTAAAATTATTTTTTAATTCATTACAGAGCATGTGCCCTTATGTGTGTGTGTGTGTGTGAGAGAGAGAGAGAGAGACAGAGACAGAGAGAGAAGAAAAAAGAGAGAGGGAGAAGGGAGAGGGAGAAGGGGGGAGGGGGTAGAGGAGTGTAGGGGGAGAGAGAGAGAAGAGCCCTTTATAGGGCCTGGTCATGCAGCAATCCCCTCCTCCAGTTCTCCAGCTGTTGGGTTTTGGGCACTTGTGCACATGCCAGGCGTGTTTCAGGCTGACCGGGCTGTGGATTCTAACTGTGTCGCCATGTAGGATCTGGCTCCTTTTGAACTGCACATTGCCATTGTGCCACAGAACTAGCCCAAGAAATAACTTTTAAGAAAAGATGGTGATCATGTTTCAATGAAAATAAAACCAGTAGCAAATATATTGGGTTGCCGGGAAATATGCATCATGACTTTCCCAAAAAACCAATAATAATGCTGTGCACATTTTGAGTTCTGTCTTTGAGTAGGTGCTGTCTAGACACAATTTCCTTAAGAATTATCTTAAGAAGAAACTGCAGCTCAGAATTGTTAATGAGCTTGCTCAACCTCGCATTGCTACCAAGTCTATCTGATTCCACAGGCTGTGCCGTTCTCACTGTGCAATTGCCTCCTGAAATCATTATCAACCCCGTGCTTTAGTCTCCTCATCTGTAAAGTGAAGGTGTTTAGAAAAATCTTCTCTAAGCTGCTTTCACGTTTCAGGAATTGTGAATGTTGTATCTGTTCAAGTCCCAGGAAGAGTTCAGGGGATAAGACGAGCAAGCCATCCCGATAGTACGAACACAGGGCCCAGGATAAAACATCAAACTGGAAAAATAGAAACATTCATTTACGTCCAAGTTGTCCTTGGTCTCTTGGGCATTTACCATCACCCTGAAAAGGTTTAGCCTGGAGAGGCAGTCCATTTAACACTGCTTTTGGGAAATTTACCTTTGTAGTACAACTCTGAATGACTTGGTGAATTGGTGCAGAGACCTCCTTTTCAATAACCCAAAAGCTGAGGCATAGATTTGGACCACAAGCTCTCAAATAACTTCCCCTCTGTGCTCTCACAGAAGTTCCAGGAACCTTAGAAGGTGCCCATGACTGATACAGTTTTTACTTTTTCAGCAGGTCTATGTGCATCAAGATTACAAAGCAGGAATTTATCTTCAGCTCACACCATTTCCCTGTCCTCTTCTGGCTTCCTAGCAATAAATTAGACCCTGACAACGTAAAGGAACTGTGTGACAGGTTATTGTAGTCTTTCATGGACACTGAATTTTCTAAGGTCACCCTGAGACAAAAGGTAATGCATGAGTTACAGACACTGTAGCAAGCTGGCGAGCAATGGACTTTTAGATGGGGGTAATTTTCTTTGAAGTCTTCAAATCACCTTAAACACAATGCCCCCACTATCCTTCTGTATTTAAATGATTTCGTTAAAATTCCAACACCTTCCTGGCTAATTTATATAACTAAGTCTGTTTTCTCTTCAGCAGGTTTTTAACTCTCTTTGTATTTTATGGCTCATACAACACATAGAATTCTGGAAGTCGGACCTTTTCAGCAAAGCAGACATTCCTACTTCATCTGAGCACATCAGGTCCCCAGTATAGACAATAAGAGAATAAACATTGACTGCCAAGGGATGTTGATAGGTGAGTTATCATGGCAGAGTCTGAGTGCTATCCAACAGGACAAGCCGCTCATCAGCACCCTGTCTAACACACAAAAGGAACGGAGAACAAATGGTCTTGCCTATGATTTCCCTTCCCCTAAGCAGAGGAGGCTGAAACGGTGTTTGTGGTCCTATGAAAACCGGCTAAGCCTAGTTAACTCAGAAGGCTGTCTGAGGCTATAAATCCATTGGTTCCCAGAGAACAAGGGGTTGAGAGGAAGTGTTAAATATAGGCTGCTTAATTTTCCCATTGAAGTCTTCTCTGGGAAACAGAGAGAGGCAAGTTTGGACAGCCCCTTAAGAAGGGATGGGACCCAGCCTATGACCAAGGGCAGTTCCAGTGTTGCCCCTGGCTACCTTGAATTTTAGGCATACTTCTCATAGACTCTATAACTAACTTACTTTCTTTCTTTCTTTCTTTCTTTCTTTCTTTCTTTCTTTCTTTCTTTTTTTTTCTTTTTTTGGAGAGGTTTTTGCTATAGGGCATGTGTGCTCGCCAGACAGACAGAGAGAGACAGAGAGACAGAAAGCGAGAAATCACACCCCCTTGGAGGGATGGCCACGCCGCACTCCCTTCTCCTCCATTCTCCTCCTGGGATCTTGGGTACGCACGCACACATGCCCAGCATGAGTTTAAGCCACCAGGTCCGGGACTTGAACCACAGTCGACAACGTGGGAGTCCAGCGACATAGCCATTACACTAACTGCTGGTCCCTACTTTCTTAAGAAAGGGTCCAACTCTTCTTGGAGGACTCTGAAGATGAAATTTTGGGGCTATATGCTGGTAAGACTAACTGATATCCTTTGTATGCTCATAAGGCCTTTATTGAAAATAACAACTACTTCTTGGCTAACGCAGGAAGGGAGAAAGTTCTCCCTGACTAGTGGAGGAGCATGGGGTTCAGGCACATGAGGCTTTGGAACCAGGGCAGAGTCTAGGCTTAGGAGCAGATATGACTAGAACAGTGTAGGACAACTTCCAGGTGAAGCAGCAAACTGAGGAAGTCAATTTCTGCTGCTTCTAATCTCCTCTATTCAGCCATGCTAAATGGCAAACAGAAATTCTTACTTCCCCTCCCTCATGCGGAATCTAGAGTAGGGAATGTGAATAAATGATATGCTCTCTTTATTATAAAGTATGTCCATTAAATTATTATTTTTAAAACATTTATTTATCTATTTATTTGCAGTGATTTTCAAGCTGCTGGGTCCGAGACTCAAGCTATGGTTGACCACAGGGGAATCCAGCACCTCAATCCCATGCCACCTGCTGGCCCTCATTATTTTTAATATAGAAATTTGGATTGGGGAACACAAGAGTAAAGAATTAATTTGGGTAGATAATTGAGCTTTTTTTTTTCCTGACCTATGACACAATATTAGCCATTCAAACTTGACTGAAATGATCAGCTACCAAAACTTATAACCATAGTTTTTCAGTGAAATTAACACCAGCACTATATTATATGCCCATTGATACACCAGGACAGAGGTCCATATTATCCTTGGGACAATGGAATTGGGGCTTGAGGAATCAGTACAAACATGCTAACACTATGGCTACTGTGATTTCTGTGAATGGTGACCTGTGTCAAACACAGGTGTCCCATGTGTTTTGCCAACATCCACAAATCTGTGGCAGGCTAACTCGGGAGCTTACTATTGGGGTAAAATCAAAGTTTTGATACATACAGCAGGGACAATAATGCCAGATCTTGTTTCCTAACACCAAACTTATAAAAGTAGTTCAGTGAGATCTTACTCTTGAAGTCAGTGACTAAAACATAAGTTGCTATGTGTTTCAAATCAAATTAATGTTGAAAATAGATTTTTTTTCTTTAAGGCAGAATCACAGAGGTAGAATTAAGATGAGTGAAAAATGGGCCAGCAGATGGCATGGTGATTAAGGTGCTAGATCCCAAATGGCCAACTCCGTAATTTGAGTCCCAGACCCAGTGGCTTGAAAACACACCGAATGTGTGTGTGTGTGTGTGTGTCCAAAATCCTGAAAGGAGAATGGATAAAAGGGAATTGTGGTGTGGCTGTCTCCCCACCCCGAGAGGGTGATTTCTCATTTTCTCTCTCTCTCTGAGGAACACACAGGCTCTATAGCAAAAAAAATGGAGAAAAAAAAAAGTGGCTAGTCCAAAGGCATTTTTAAAAGAAATGAATAAGAAAGAAGGTGGAGGGGCCAGCAGGTGGTGTAGTGGTTAAGGTGATGGACTCCCACGTGGTTGACCATGATTCGAGTCCCAGACCAGATGGTTTGAAACTCATGCTGGGTGCATTTGCATGCATGCCCAAAGTCCTGAGAAGAGATTGGAGGAGAAGGGATTACACATGGCCATCCCCCCTGGGAGGTGATTTCACACATTCCATCCCTCTTTCTCTTTGGTGAGCACACATGCCCTATAGCAAAAATCGACAAAAAAAAAAAAAAGAAAAAGAAAAAGAAAAGAAGCAAGGTAGACATTTTACCCTATGAGTCCACAGACACACTGATTAAATTTAGGGTGTCAGCCCCAAGGCAGCAGCTGTATTTGTGTCTATCAGCATGAAGTATATACTTCTCTGCCCTCCCCCTTCTTAAATGCCAGCTCTTACAACCACTGGGCTATTGGCTACAATTTCCCTTTTGTGCTCAAGTAGAGCTGGTGCTCTCTCTGTGCCCTACCAAGACCTTCTGACTGTGAATGGATGGCTGGGCGTGAGATACTGCAGAAAACAGCTAAATCATGTGACTGATGGAAAAATTTATTTTGACATTCTTACAGCAAGGTATCACTGATTTTCACATCGATCTTGAAAGTTCACATCTCAAACTAACAAGATTGATTTAAATTCACAACCCTCACAGCCAAATATCTTACATGAGGATACATTACACATTTCAACTCCAATAAGGCTTCACAGGAAGGAAGCAAAGTAGGGCCCTTTTTGTCACACAGCCGTGAGTTCAGACAAAGGTTCAGTTTCCTCAAAGGTGTTCATGTACCTTACTTCGGTTGTGAATCAACAAAAACATTTAAAACCACCATTTGCCTACTGGAAATAAGAATTCAGAAGCTAAATTAAGTAGAAAATGTCTGATCAATGATGAGAACTGATCTTACAAATCATACTGCAGAGATCCTAGCCCTAAAAAGAGCACCTCCAGGCAAATGATTACATTTCTTTGTTAAATTACTGTGCGTGAATCAGAGTTTCTTATGACTATATAAACTCAACCGGTTTGAGTCCCGGACCTGGCGGCTTAAACTCACACCGGGCACATGTGCGTGCGTGCCCAAGATCCGAAGAGGAGAATGGAGGAGAAGGGATTGCGGCGTGGCCATCCCCTCAGGGGGGGGTCTATACACAATCAGATTATAACTCCAGTCACACAGCTTTGCCAACCCAAACTGATGATGCTGGTCACATTTTCCTGGGGGAAGGGTGGCAGGAAGTGACAGACGATACTAGTCAGTCAGACTTTGCTGTACCTGAATAAGTTAATCTCACTTTGTCAGGGAATTGATGAGTGTCAGAAAATGTACACGGAAACGCATTTATTTCCTTTTGAGAGGTTTTTGCTATAGGATGCATGCACTCCCTGGAGAGACAGAGAGACACAGAGAAATCATCTTCCAGGGAGGTGGCCATGTTGCAATCCCGCCTCCTCCATTCTCCTCTTGGGATTTTGGGCATACACGCACACATGCCCAGTGTGAGTTTCAAGCTACTGGGTCCAGACTCAAACAGCAGTTGACCATGTGGGTGTCCACTCTGCCACCTGTTGGCCCCATTTCATTTCTTAAAAATAGTGATTTCATCCATGACAGAGAACACGTGTGTACAAGAGAGACAGAGAGATACACACATCCCTCAACAGGACCTGATGTGACTAGGACAGTGACTGCCCTTCAGTTCATCAGGACCCTGGGCACATGTGCATGGTCACCTAGTATGTTTCAGATTGAGCAGGTCAGGGATTGAGCCTGCAGTTGGCCACACGGCTTCCTGCATTGCAATTCAGTACACTGCTGAATGTGCTACCGAGGCTAGGTCTCATTTCACTTTTTTCTCTTGAGACATAATGCTATTTTTAAAATTTCCACTTGTGCACTATGGATTTACTCATTCTTCATTCAACAAACAGTCATTGAACAGTTGCTATTACCAGCACTGTTCTAAGCACTTGGCAGTACAGAAGTGAACATGACAAGGTTCCTGTCTTTATGGATTTTACAATCTAGCAGGTGTACCAGACAATAAACAATAGATCTATTAAAATAAGCACACAACTGCAAAGTACGCTAGAAGGCTAGTTTTGCTGTGAAAAATAGAAAACATTGAATAGCATGAAGTTCAAGTACGCCACGGGTAGGAGTTAGGCTGAAATTTAAAATTCTGTGGTCAAGGGGGACCCACTGGGAAGAAGACATCGAACAAAGACATGAAACAGGTCAAAGTGTTGGCCATGTAGCTGACTGGGAGATTATTCCAGACAGAAGGAACAGCCAGGGCAAAAGTGGTAAATTAGGAATATGCTTGGTATATTGAAGAAACAACAAGGAGACATTAGTGGCTCAAAATGAGTGAGCAAGGAGAATCCTACAACAGATGAGGTAGCAGAGGTAACAGACTTGTTTGTTTAGAATCTTGCTATAGGGCACATGTGCTCACTGGAAAGAGACAGAGGAGAGTAAGAAATCATCCCCCAGGAGGGATGGGCCGTGCCACAATCCTTTTTCCTCCATCTTGCTCTTGGGATTTCTGGCATGCACGTACCCTCACCTGGTATGTTTTTCAAGTTGCTCCGTCTGGGACTTGAACCGTGGAGTAGGTCATATGGGATCTAGTGTTTTAACCACCTTGCCATCTGTTGGCCCAATAACAGAATTGTTTACGCAAATCCTTATAGGCTGTTGTTAAGACTTTTGTGCAAAATGGGGAACTGTTGAATTTTAAGCAGGGGAATAATGGAATATACATATATTTTCATTTAAATTTAAATTATATATATATATATATATATATATACACACACATATATATACACAGAGAGAGACATATATATATATATATATATATATATGTTATATATATATGTTATATATACACACACATACACACACACGTATATATAGGGTCGTTAGAAAAGTCATGACGTACTTTTTCTATGCAAAAATTCATCGTGACTTTTCCAATGACCGCAGTATATATAGTGGGTCACTTTAAAACAATTTTGTTTTGTTTCTTTGTTGAGAATAGACTAGTAGAAACAGGAGACCAGATAGAGGGTCACAGATGGTCTAAATAAATCTCAGTGAGAAGTCAGGAGGTTCACTTCAGAGCAGGAGTGGAAATGGTAAGAAATGGCCAGAATTATGATCAATTTTGAAGGGAAAGTCAATATCCTTTGCTTTTGGGTTAGATATGGGTTGTGAGAAGTTAAAGGTAGTGTCTGGGCATCTGACTTGAAAAATGGGAGGAATGAAGTTGCCGTCACCTGAGGCTGGTAGAGCAGCTATGTGAGGTTGGGACAATCCAACCTATTCCAAATATACAGATATATTCAGGAATTAAGTTCTAGACAGCTTAAGTATATATGCTGTGTGAGCAACTGAGGTTTCGGGCAGAGGTTTAGTCTGAAGATAAAAATTTGAAGGGTGTAGCACGTTGCCACTATTGATGAAGATAAATCCCTTTAAGGGGACTTCCTAGACCTAAAGGTCTTGCTAGGTCAAAAGCACATTCAAGTTTTTCCATATGTACTGCCAATTTAGAATCCTACCAGTAGTGCCTTATAGAACCTACATGTTCCTAAATATTGTCACTCTGTTTGATCCTTACCAGTCTGATGGTCAACAGCTCCTTCATTTCATCACTAGTCCATAATAACTACTGAGCCAAAATTCTCAGTAGTCATTGATTTCTTTGAGAATTGCCTATATAGGCTCTTCATTTGTAAAATCCTTCAATTTGTGTAACCTCGTGTACTAGTACCATGGCTGACACATGTTAATTACCACAACATATGCTGTTCGATGAGAAGATCCCTTCTAGCAATAGTTTTAAAAAGATTCTTTTAAAATGGCTTGATTAAGGCATTTCTTATGTATATAATTCATACATAACCAGTCAATCACAGGTCACAACCAGCCAGTAAGAATCAAGCCTGCATCGTGTACCATTCAAAGACAGCCACCACTCCCTTTCCTTCCTCTGAGATGATTTTAAAAGATGGGAGATTGCTGTGGGACCATGAATCTCGGAATGCACCCGATGCTTCTCATACACTAACTCAAACACTGACGACATGTCTGTACCCCCAGTTCTATTCCCTTTCAAGTGGATCCAGCTCCATCTTGAAACAATTTCCCCAGCTCGCCTCAGTCCTTCCATGGTCTGTTCCATTGGTTTGGCTAGAGCCTGCCCCTGCCTCGTGCCAAGGCTGGTTTCATTTATGTCAAAACAGCTTCCATCAAAATAGTGGGCTTCTTTCTGAATTCCTTTCACAGTTTTGAAGTCAGCAGAGAAGAAATACTTAAGAAATTGCAAAATGACTATGTCTGTCAATGTGTTCTGTCTAATGTCATGTGTGGTTCTTCTCCTAAATCTCCTCTACAGAGTGTACTGAGGGTTTTTAAAAAATCAATTTTCTTTTTCTTTCTTCTCAAAGGCTCTCAGGCAGGCATGGCTGGGCTGGACAGGTCCCATTAGCTAGTAAGGTTCATGCAGGCTGGCTAGCTAAGTTTCCTGACCTTCCTCCCTGAGCAAGGGCAGTTCTTTAGAAGTTGGGTTATTGGATATTTTCCTTGTTTGTCCATCTTCATGATTCTTGAGGACTCCTCCTTTTGGTTTAGATGGTTGAGATTACAAAAAAGCCAAATTAACTGAACCCTGGCCTAGAAAAGCAGATAAGCAACTCTTTACATAAGTGGACAGAACGTTTAAATCTTGCCTTCCAATCAGGGTGCTTTTGTGTGTCTGTAACGTGGTTGGGTGTCTCTGAAGGCCCTGGTTCTTAGTTATGTTCAGACAAGGAAGATGCAGAGGCATCTGTATTTATCCACAGGGATTTAAAAAATAACTTCAAGTGAAGTGTTAAGAAAACCTAAATTACTAGATGTATAAGCACACGTTTGTAAATGCAAGGCTCAACAGTGTGTTTATGACAGAAGTTCCCCCAAAAACAATGTGAGCTTTATAATAGACATGAGGACATGTACTGATAATGATTAAGTTGTCACTACAAGGGGTCTTAAAGAGTTCCTGGAAAGTGTATATTATGAAAAAATACATGTGGATTTCAAATTTTTTGTACCAAAATAACTCATATTTTAAAATTCAATTTTCCACGAGCTTCTGGAAGTTTCCTTGTATTTGCCATGCATTGTGTAAACTGCATACACAATATAACATCAGTTTAATCTAAAACAATCCCACTAAGTTCGACTTTACTATCTTTTCTTAAAGAGAGATTTTTGCTACAGGGTACATGCACTTGCCAAAAAGACAGAGAAAAAGAGAAAGCGAGAAGCTGCAATCCCTTCTCCATTCTCTTCTTAGGCTTTTGGGCAAGCATGCACACACGCTCAGCCTGAGTTTCAGGTCTCTGGGTCCAGGACTCGAACTGCAGTTGGCTATGTGGGAATTCAGCACCTAAACCACTAATCCATCTGCTGGGCCCTATGATCCCTCTTGTAGAGATGAGAAAACTGAGACTTAGAGAGATTAACTCATCCAAGTTCATAGAGCTTTTAAGGGTGAAGCTGGGTTTCAACTTTCTGACTATCCGATTCCAAACAAACCTGGCAATGACCTTGGGATTCTCCGGGCAAAGCCTGATCCTAATATTGCCCCTTAGACCAGGTTTGCAAGAAGGAAAAGGGCTGGAACTTCTAACAGCTCAATGAGGCCTCTCCCTTTGAAATTCTCCCTTATGAGATTCTATCATAAGGAATTTCACTTTCTGTATGGTAACACCCAAAATATGTCCCACACCCATAAGAAAAGGGCCTGAGGGAAAACAAGATATTTTCAGGCAGGTCCACATGGCAGGGGAAGGGGTGAGGTTGTTTCTCATCATGTGGGTGGAAGTGGCCAACTAACCCATTCCATTTCTCGGTTGTGAGCTTGAGTTTTCAAGAATTCTAGAGAACTGGAGGCAATACTTGCTCAGATTACCCAGAATCAGAAGACAAAGAAACTAACTTGGTTGCCCAGCCCAGGTGAGGCCAAGCAAAACAGAAAACACAGGACCGACTGCTCCAACACTGGTTTTTCCCCTTGAGGCCCCCTGGGGCTCAGTCACCTGTCTCCCTTTCTGCACCCTCAGCAGTGGCTCCAGTCCAGACCTGCTCTCCCAAACTGTCCCAGCTCTCTCCAGGCAAGGCTGGAGACCTACCTCTCCCTCTGTAGCGAATGGCCCTTCTTTACTGCATGCAGTTAGCATGCTCCTGTAAATATGAACTGTCTTAATGCTTTGTGGTTCCTGCGGATTCTTGTAGAAGATGTGATGATAGAAACCAGGATAAGAGAGAGGCAGGCATGTGCTTGGTTGTGTGGCCAAATGAGGAAGCACGGCTCAGATCCTTCCTTGTGAAAGGACTTGCTGTGACCAATGTGGTTAGCATACCACCTCCAGCTGTGAGCATTGCCAGGGCCCACCTCAGTTTTTAAGTCAAGGTCATGTTCTTCTGAGGTGATGCCTGACCAGTGGCCGAGTAAAATCAGGACATTAGGCCTGGTCATTTTCACCTAGTGCTAAGGCTCACTCCAGACCTCCCTGTTGGGCTGACAGACCTAGTTAGGTCTGCATCATGGTGAACCAGCTCCTTGCCAAGGCCCCTTTCCTTTTATAGGTGTTAGCCTAACAATCAAGTTGCATTCTTAGCTCCAGTTTAGCATTTGCCTCCTGAGAACCCAAGGTGAGAGATGGCAGAATGATGAGAACAACAAAGTATTTCCCGAAAAGGAGATGATGGGAAAGAACAGTAGTCCAAAACAGTCAGTCAGGGGCCAGTTGGTGGCGTGGTGGTTAAAATGGCTGGATCCCACACGGCCAACTGCACAGCTTGAGTTCTAGATCCTGTAGTAAGTCAGGAGATATGGATATTAAACATTCAGACAGAATAAAGGCCCAACATAGATACACAGTAAACTTTACCCAAGATGGAGTCACAGTGGCTAAGTTTTCACAAAGAGATAGCTGGCTGCATTAGGGCTCAGAACAACTATAGGAAGGGCAGCAGTTTCTATTTGCTAATTACATTCTAATAAAAAGTATGGATCACTATGATCTGTTGACCCCACGAAGGACGGGAAACTAAATACCCGCCTGCCATGTAACTACTTTTTAAAAAATTTTTAAATTGTATTTATTTATTTATTTTTGGAGAGGTTTTTGTTATAGGATGTGTGCACTTGCCAGAAAGACAGAGACAGAGAAACAGAAAATGAAAAATCACTCCCCCCCTCCCCATGGGGATGGCCATGTCACAATCTTTTCTTTTCCATTCTCCTCTTGGGATCTTGGGCACGCACGCACACGTGCCTGGTGTGAGTTTAAACCACCGGGTCCAGTACTTGAACCACGGTTGACTACATGGGAGTCCAGCCATATAGCCATTACGCCAACTGCGGGTCCCACTAATTTCTTTTTTTAATAAAGAATTATTTTTTATTCAACTTAATTTTATTTATTTATTTTAATTTGTAACTGTCTTCTGAAGCCTACTTCCTTATCAGAGAGCCAGCCTACTGCTTGAACAGCCTGATAAAAACCCCTGCGTCAGCTCCTCTTCTGCAACCCTTCTCAGGGAGCTATCTTCTCCTTCAATAAACTTTGCTTTGCTGCTTCTCCATTAGTCTGCATCTCTAATTCCTCATGAGCATGAGACAAGAACTGGGTTATCTTGGGTCCTGAATCAGGCACTGGTGTTGGGCCTGATCACCTCAACATCCTGTGTCAGTAGCTTAAAAAACATGCCAGGTGGATGTGTGGGCATGTCCAAAACCTGAGAGGAGAATGAAGAAGAAGGGACTGTAGCATGGCCATACCCATTGGGGATTGATTTCTCACTTTCCCTCTCTCTCTGGTGAGCACATGTGCCCTATAGAAGCAGTTAGGACTAGCTAGGACCTTGTTAATCTGGATATAAAAGAAAACTAGTGGAGATACTTTGAGAAGTGAAGTTGGATAAATGGCATGCCCAAAGATTTTCTTTATATCTGCTCGCTTGTAGCAGAAAAAAAACAACAGCAAGGCTCCTTCTGATTGGAATTCTTTTTACCTAAAACCTAAATGTACCTAATCAAAATTCATCTGAATATTAATTATTTAGAGGAGGAGTACCCCTGGTTCCAGCCTTAGAACTGCCAGTTGAGTGCTTGGGCAAGACGCTTAACTTCAGAGACAAACCCTTCAGTGTCATCTACCTATGGGGCTCTTGGGAGGATTAGATAGGGTAATGGATTAAGAAGGTTGGTTTCGCTGCCTGGAAAATAGTAAACATTAGTTCTTCTCCTTTCAGAAAGTTGCTAGGTAATCATAGGTGAACTAGTTAAGCCTGCCTGCTGCTACAGTCTGGGTTAGAATTTCCAGAAGTTGAACTTAGATGGGGGCTGGGGTGGTGGTGGTTTAAAACTGATTCTGTGGTAGGAATAGGGCAAAGGGAACTGCAGTCAAGTTTGGGAAAAGGGGTCTTTGGAAAAATCGAGTTCACAGGGACAAACAGAGAGTCAGAAACGGGTTCCAAAAGTAAAGGACTGAAGAAGTAGAAAAAATAGGCCTCGGAATCACAGCTCTTATGAACCCCTCAAGGCACAGAGGGCTGCATGGATTTAAGTCATTGCACAGAGGAGAACGGGCGTGTGCGTGCGTGCATGCACATCTGCACATGTCCTGGAGGGATCACACTGTGTAGACAATAACACAGAGTATGGCCAATTATAGGCCATATTCTCTGCCAGAGAGAAAGAAGGCAGATGTCTCTCAAAACACAGACCAGCAGTGGCTGCTTGTTTTGCTTCTGTGTCCATCTGGCCAATGGCTGACTCCCAACTTCCAGAGCCACTGCAAGCTCTCTGGCCTGACCTGAACTCTGAGGCTGGCTCCAGAGGTCCTAGAAATACCCCAGGACTCAAGATGGAGTCTAGAAGGCTGCCCATCCCAACCAGGCTTCTAGATCAGCTGACACTCCTAAATATGTTGTAAAGTATGCAGGCTGCTCACATTGATAGAAACAACTGCCACAAATAAATCAAATAAATAACCTCACAAATAAATAAGTCACACGCGTCGAGATGCTACCTCTCCGGCATCTAGCACTCTCTGACCTTATAGTCGGAATGACTGTTCTCTTACCTTTCCTCTGTTTATCCCAAATATTTGATCAGCCCTCCCTTTTGATTCATCTGCCTCCTTTAAAAGGACCTTTTCCACTTTTCTTAGACAGGAGTTTCAAAAGTTCAGTTGCTTTAATATTAGATGTGTCAACATAGGACAATTTTATCAGAGAGTCAACAGTACGAAGCTTTTAAATGTCTAGCGGTCTCTGTAAACGTACAACTTAACTCTGGGAGAAAACATTCCCACTCTGCAGCATGAATAGTCAGCCCCACTGTTTCTGCACAGCCTGGCTTCAGGGGTGCAGGCAGGTGTGGGTTTCTGATTCACCAGTGTGTTATTAGGATCTCAGTTCATTACCAAGTGCTCTCAGCAGGAAAGAGCTGGCAGACAGCACACACTAGTCTTGGAAACCTCCTATTCAGAGCAAACGGAAAACATCCAAAAACAAAATCGAAGCCATGGGCTGCCTGGAAAAATAAACACGCTGAAAAGTTATTTCGTGAACAGCACACCAGGAAGAATGTGATCTGGAAGAATCTGGGAGAAACAAAATAATTTAACCGGAGGACCTTCTTGAATCTCTGGAGGAAAACCCCCCCAGAGAGTTTTCCACCGTGACACTCTCATTTAGACGCAGAAATATTTCTACCCAATAACGGGGCATCATACCTTGTTTGAGCTCTCCAGGCTGGGAGAAAAACGACACTCGTTTTTCACATAGACTGGAGATTTACAAGGATGGCAGCTGTCCTGGTTGAGGGTTGGCACACACAAGTCACCAGATGCTTTCAGGGCTCAAGACGGGCATGCTGCCAAGGACAGTGTAACACTTAGCCAATGGGTTTCATGCTGTTGACACTGGGCATCCCGACTTCTCATCAGAGATTTCCCCCAAAGAGACTTACTGCAGTATTTTGAAATTAGCTCTTATGGAGGCCAGCGGGTGGCATGGTGGTTAAGGAGCTGGACTTCCACATGGCTGACTATGGTTTGAACTCTGGACCCAGTGGCTTGAAAATCACACCAGAAGGGACCATCAGATGGCATAATGGTTACGTCACTGGACTCCCATGTAGTTGACTATGGTTTGAATCTCGGACCTGGTGGCTTAAACCTCACACTGGGCACATGTGCATGCGTGTCCAATACTCTGAAAGAATGGAAGAGAAGGGATTGCAGTATGACCATCCCCCTGGGAGGTGATTTCTCGCTTTCTGTTTCTCTAGTGAGCGCACATACTCTACAGCAAAAATCTCTCTCCAAAAAATAAAGGAAAATCACACCAGGCAAGTGTGTGCACATGCTCAAAATCCCAAAATCCCAAGAGAGAAAAATGGAGACAAGACTGAAGAGTGGCCATCTCCCCTGGGAAGGTGATTTCTCACCTTCCCATTCTCTACCTCTCTCTATACCTCACTTTCCCTCTCTTTGTATCTCTCTGGTGAATGTACATACCCTATGACAAAAATCTGAAAAGGAAAATAAATGAAATGAGTTATTCTGGTCTGAGAGTGTCAAGAGGAGATTGACTTATTTTCCCTCCTTGTCCAACTGCCCCAAAGGATTTACACATTGGCATCACCTTTGGGCAAAAGGGCCATCTCCAGGTACTTTGGCTTTGACCAAAAGCAGATAAGCCCAGGTACAATTGAAAGGAAAGAATAGTTTTATAAGCAGATCTGTGGAAAATGTCAATATTGTGTCTTTCTTTATTTTCAATTACCAGAGAATGCATGTGCTCACGAAAAAGAGAAAGAGAGGAAGAAAGCATCCCCTAAAGAGATGTAGTCAGGCTACAATTCTTTCTCCTCCATTGCTTCACCCTCTAAGGGTTTTGAGAATGCACACACATGTACATGTTTTTTTTTTTTTTTTTTTTTTTTTTTTTTTTCCTAGCCACAAGGGCTGAGATTCAAACTGTGGTTGGCTATGTGGGATCCAGGTACCTGAACTACTAGACCATGGGCTGGACCAATATTGTCTCTTAAAAAACAGGAAATGGGGATCCTTTAAATCATCAGGCACAAAGTTTATAATGTCCAATCTCATTGGAAACCTCTGCAGAAAATGTAAATAACTAATTCCCAAGGGCCTTCTCACAAGACCCCTTCAAATGGCTGATGTTCCAAATCAAAGAGTCTACTGACCTCATCTAAAGAAATTCTCTGATTTTTGATGTTTGAACACCCCAGTCCTCTCCCTGGCATAGGGTCGGGGTGGAGAAAGGAAAAGGCGGAAGGTCGGGGGAGCAATTGAGGAGAACGAATGAGAAAATTGAGCTTTTAGATTTCATTTTTTCTCAAATCTCAACACGAGTCATTTAATAATGTTATATTCTAAATACCTTGTTTCATATTTCAAGACAGCATAGACATCCCTTGAGAACCACCGAGTCCAGCCATAGATATTTCTCCTGTTATGTCAGATCTGAAAGCTGATAGAGGAAATACACAACTCCTCCAGGCTCCACTCCCACCCCCCGAAAGAGGAATTCCTAACATGGTCAATAGCAGCCCTAGTGGGGAGTCAGTTTTGTGCTGAGGAATAGATTTTCCTCTAAAAATTAAGAGATAATATATAGAGAATAGGCTCAAAAACTGAATGGAGGGCACAGCCATGGTGGCACACTGGTAGCCCCCCATTTAGAAAGCTCAAAGCTATATGCGAGGCCAGGCCAATCTGAACGGGCTGAATGAGGTGTATGTGCTTGTCATCCTAGTCGTGACATGAGAAGACCTTGGCAGAATGCCTCTCTTCTCAGCCAGCTTCATGGCCTGATGACTAAGGAAGCTGGATCCCATGTGGCCAAACTGGGTTCGAGTCCCAGACCTGAAGGCGTGAGAAAAGAGATAGATGCGCGCACACGTGTGTGTGTGCCCAAAATCCAGAGAAGAGAATGGAGGAGAAGAGATTGCAGCATAGCTGTCTGCCTAGGGGGTGCTTTCTCACTTCCCCCTGCCATCTCTCTGTCTCTGCCAAGTGTGCATGCCTTATAGCAAATTGAAACAAATAAATAAACAAAACTGAAAGTAGTAAATAAAATAACATAGAAAATAAAATACATAAATTTCAAAATTATATTTGCTTTTTGAAGACTGTTCCAAAGAAGTTCAGCTTCCTTCAGAAGCTTATAAGGGGGTTACTGATAGCTTTGAAGGCGGACATGGACAGTAGAGTTAGGCTCCCCTCAGGAAGTGACAGTGGTCCGAGGCCTAGCAGAAGTTAGAAAGGTTGGGAGGAGGCAGAGATGTGGTTTCTGGATGAAGGAGAGGGGAGATTCGGTCAGGCAGAGGTTAAGATCGTGTTTAAGGCACAGGGTCCAGGAGTTTGAATATGATTTTTTTTTTTTTTTAATAAGAGAGGGTTTTTTTATTGTTTGTTTGTTTGTTTGTTTTCCCTATATGGTGTGTGTACTCGCCTCTGCCTCAAGCTAGAGCTATTGGAGGGAAAGGCCTCTGAGTTGTATAGTGTTCCCCAAATTTATGTCTTCTTGAAAACTTGGAATGTAACACTATTCAGAAATAGGGTCTCTGCTGATGTAATTAGCTAGGGATTAAGATGAGATCATACTAGATTAGGACAGACCCTAAATCCAACGAGAGAATCCTTATATGAGACAAAAAAGAAAACAAGTGCAGAGAAGAAAATGATGTGAAGATGGGGGTAGGAATTGGAGCAACGCAAGGCTTGCCCCATGGCCTTCTAGTTAAGGGACCCAGATCCCATATCCTAACTAGGTAGTTCAAATCCCAGACCCAGTAGCTTGAAAAACACACTGGACATGTATGTTTACATGCTCCTAATCCCAAAAGGATAAAGAAATGGCGGAGAAGGAACTGTGGTGTGACTATGCACCTTTGAGGGTAGAGGGTGCTTTCTCCCTCCCGGCCCCTGGTTCTCTGGCACGCAGGCCCAGTGGCAATTAAAAAAAGTAATAATCTTGTAAAATCCCTAAATCTTATCCAAAATAATATCATGTTCTTCATGGTCATATAACAAAGTCATTTTAAGTAAATTTATTATTCAGATACTCTATTAAAGTACTTTAAAATCCACTTAAATACAATTTTTTAAAACAGCAAGGTAATTTTCCCTATTTCACAAACAATGCATGCTGTTTCATTTACTTCAGATTAATTCATAAGCACAGAGGTGATTTGCTGACTAAAATGTAAATGATATACATCATTTAAATATATTTAAAAATCTACTTTTTTAATTCAGAGAAAAATGACCTATGTGTTGTGATATGAATTTTTAAAAACCCTGCTGCTTTAGTTTCTTGGATGTTTGAACTTCTTGTACTTCAATTGCATAAAATTTCCTGGTTTGTTTTTAAAATTATAATGTAGGTGTTTAGGTGACTGGGAGAGAGACAAAATTTCCAGCTGTGATTTATAATTCTTTCTCAAATAAGCTATTGCAGGGGTAAATAGTCCTTTCTTCAATAAGTACCAAGTAAATTGGACTGAACAAGTGACAATTGTTATGTAGAAATTTTGATCTAACCTGAAGGTCTGGTGAAGATCATATAAAGGAGGATGTGGAAAGTCATCACTGCTACATTCTTCAGTGACTTGACTCACCCTTATGCTTCTTGTCCCTACCAATAACCCCTTCTGGATACACTAAACCAAGACGCTGACAAGTGGGGGAAATCATTTAAAATCATATTGGGTCACTGGCAAAGTCATGATGCATTTTTGCACAGAAAAATGCATCATGACTTTTCTGATGACTCAGTACAATGGATGAAACCCTCATGGAGGCTGGAACTGATGAGAGAACTGGGTAGCTCAGTCATAAAACACCTACTAGTCTCCCTTTTAGTACCTACTCTGAGATTTTCAATCCTCCCTGTCCTAGAAGGGAAATGTTTCAACAATTTTTTCATTTTCTGATTCTGAGTAACATGTCTGAAGCTGACTCATTACCACCTTTAGCCACAAGAATCTCAGGAACATCCTGGTTAATCCCTGGTAACTTCCCAGCCTTGGGTTTGTGATGTGCAACTTCTTGCCCAAGGGTAGGCCCTTATGGTACAAGTTTCCTAGAGGTGAACCACTCAGTGACTAGTGATTCCCCCCAGGTCAAACAGCTAGTAGGCATTAACTGTGTTGTCATTTCAGCCTCTCTTCTCACAGAACACACTTCAGAGGTTATTTAAAAGGCAAATAAACCCAGTGAAAATTTCAGTCCATTATCCATGCTTTATGGAGGTTGCCAAAGGATGTTACACTTTGGGATGAACTCGGTTTCCTTTTCGTCCTTTCTCTTATATTTGACAAGTTACTAGAGTATGTGTTTTTCCTTGGTAGCAGCTCCCTCACTTTCCTATAGCACTAGAAATGGATGGCCATCTTGTTAGCCAAGCATGGACAGAAGTGTTACTTAACAGAACTAAAGACTTAAGATTACACTGCCCTGATCTTCCTAAAAGGTGTTGAGAAAGGAGGTGTCTGCATTTCTAATAGGTGCCTTCATCTAACAGAGCTATTTCCTTTCTTCATACAGCGGAGTTTGAATTTGCTACTCATGTGTAGAGAAGAATAGGGGCAAGGTCAAGAGAACAGTATTAGACAACATGTATCAGTGGAGGAATAAAAGACCAATGACAACTGCTGAGGTTACTCATTAGACAGGTAAGTTTAGTACCCAAATTGCTACTATTAATACTGCCTTACTTTGATATGTCTTTATATCTTATGAAAATCACTCTTAGTAGTAGTATTACCATTACTAGCTGACCATGTAAGAGGTAGGTAGGGAAGATGTGACTTTTGCCAGTCTTTAAGTGATAAAATTTAGGAATAAAGATCTTCCCAGAGCCCAGCTAGATTTCTGTTCCAACACTCTGTGCTCCCTCTTCAGAGGACAGGGGAAGGAAAGCTGTTGTTTTAGGAACTTAACTGGACTCTGGCCTGGAAGATCTTTCAGATTTCTTCCTGCGCCATAGGAAGGATGTGATACTCCCTGAGGAATGGAGTGGGCTAGACCCAGCAGCCCATTGGACGAATACAGGTTTTAGAGTTGGCACACTTGGGTTTGAATCCATCTTCTGTCACTTGAGTTCAATGGCCTTCAAGCAAATTATGTATTTTTTTTTCCTTTCTTTTCTTGATTAATCATCTCTTTCTCCAGCTTTATGGAGGCCTAATTATTTTTTTTTTGGGGGGGAAAAAGTATATGTTACAGTATATGTGATATTGTGATATATGTATACATTATGATGTGATTAAATTAAGCTAATTAATACATCTATCACCTCATATACTTGCTGTTTTGTGGAGAAAATATTTAAGATTACTACCATAGTAATTCTCAAATATACATTATTAACTATAGTTTTCATGAAGTACAATAGATCTCCAGAACTTAATCGTCCAAACTGAAATTTTTTGCTTTTGATCAACATCTCCTCATCCCCCACCATGCACACTTGGCTCCTGGCAACCACCTTCCTGCTCTCTGTGTTTACTAGTTCAACTTTTATTTTAGGTTTCACATATAAATGAGATCATGTGACATTTGTCTTTCTGTGCCTCATTTATTTCACTTAGCATAATGTCCTCCAACTTCATCCATGTCATAAAGGACAGGTTTTCCTTCTTTTTACAGGTTAAATAGTACTCCATTATGTATATATACCACATTTTCTTTATCCATTCATCTGTTGGTATATTCTTAAGGTTGATTCCACATGTTAGCTACTGTTAATAATGGGCAATGAACATGGGAGCGTAGATATCTCTTTGACATACTGATTTTATATCCAATTTGTTGGTATATAATTGTTCATAATAGTATTTTATTATTTGCATTTCTATGGTATCAGTTGTCATATCTCCTTTTTAGGATTTGGAGTCTTCTCTTTTTTTCTTTTTTAGTTAGTCTAGCTATAAAAGTTTATATTTGAGCAAGCATGCATATGTGCCCAGTGTGTCTTACAAGCCTCTGGGGCCAGGTTTTGAGTTGCATTCAGCCATGTGGGATCTGGCTGCCAGTGAGCAATGAGACTGACTCTCACAGATTTCTTTCTTATGTCTATTTTCTTATTCCATCTAGAATTTATTTTTGTGTAGGATTTAAGATAGGACTTAACACTGTACTTTTTTCTGAAGTTTTAGCTAATTATTTCAATAAAACTTAGTAAACAGATTGTAATTTATCCTCCAGTTTTGAAATACCTCTTTTTCAGAAACATAAAGGTCTATTTGGAATTTTCTATTCTGTTCCACTCATGTATTTGTTAGTTCCCGTGCCACACTGTTTTAATTACTAGAGCTTTAAAGTGTAGCTTGCTCTCTGGTGAGAACATATCCATCCTCGTTCTTATTTGTCAAATACTTCTTAGCTATTCATGCACTTCTCCTTTCAAATTAATTTTATTTCATGTGTTCAGGTTCCAAAGTAATCCTTTCCAGTTTTTGATGGAAACTTTATTTACTTATAGATGGCAAAGGAAAATAGCAGAGTCTGGTACCTTTAAAGAATGTCTACAGAGTCTGTTTACTAGTTACAAGAACTGTGTTTGGGGGTCAGCAGGTGGCATGGAGGTTAAGGCACTGGACTCCCACATGGCTGACTGCAGTTCCAGTTCTGGACCTAGCAGCTTAAAAATCACACCAGGGGTGTGTGTGTGTGTATGCCCAGACTCCCAAGAGGAGAATGGAGGAGAAGGGATTGCAGTGTGGTCATCCGCCCTGGTGGGGTGATTTCTCATTTTCCCTCTCTCTGTCTCTCTCTGGCAAGTATGGGCAACCTATGGCAAAAACAAAACAAAACAAAACAAAAAAACAAAAACAAAACCAATAAAATAAAAATAAAATAATAAAATAAAGAACAGTAGTTGTAGATACATAATCTGAATAACTGTTTGTTGGTTAAGGATATAGTAATTTAAAGTTGCCCCCATTGAAGAGTATACTACTAATTTACTTAGCCAGTCCTAGTGGCCAGCTTTGAATCTTTAGAGTGAGTCCCCACACTGTAATCAGTATCACACAAGTTTTCAATTGAGGTTATGAAATCCAAGAAGGCTTTCTTTAAATGTTATTTTTACCAGATCATAAATCAAAGATATACAGAGGTTATACAAATTCAGACATTCTCATCACATAATTATTTCAAATCCCTCTCTCCTATTATATCCTTTCTCCACTCTAACCTGAATTTCAGAATGCAGTGTTTATGATTTAACTCTATCTCTTGGCATACATATCTCAAAATTGTTACCATAGACACTTAGTGGAACAAGTCCAATTTTAAACTGAAAACAGTACTTTAAAAGAGATTTAAAATTCTGGAATCTTTGTTTATGTAATAATTGCAATTTAATTAAAAAAGTCATAATATTAAAACAGTGACAGATTTCCTTTAGAGATACTGACCTGATTTTTCTTTTAAAAGAACAAACAAACCAACTAAGAAGGGTTTAAACTTGTTTCAAAGTGTAATAAGAGATAGAAATAAGATCCATATTCAAAACAGACAAAAATCTAGTGCTGATTTACAGGCAAATAAAAAGAAAACATACATACTCTGTCTAGATACTCTCCTTTTCATATTTTTTCCCCTAATGCTTCAGGAGCTATTATAAAGATGACTATCAGGTGTGACTAAAGTATAGGGATCAAATATCAGAGCAGCAATTCCTTCAACAGACCATGTTTGTCTGAGAAGACAGGAGGGTTGCAAAACCTCTTTATCATGGACCTCTATCTGATGTAACAGTACATTCAAGGAGTGAGTGGATGAACCAACTCTGGCATACTTATACAAAAGAATACTACCCAACAATGAAAATAAACAAACTTCATATATGCATCAACATGGATGAATCTCAAATGTGTTAAGTGGAAGAAGATCCAAATGTCTACAGACTGTATAATTCTGCTGTGGTCTAATGTTTGTGTCGCTTCTCACCCTCCTAAATTCAAATGTTGAAACTTAACCCCCAGTGTTCTATGATTAGATAATGAGGCAGGTGATTAGATAACGAGTGTGAGCCCTATGTGAATGGGATTAGTGCCCTTATATGAGTGCCCTTATACGAGAGGCCTGAAGGAGCTAGTTCATTTCTTCTGTTATATGGGTGCATAGCAAGGAGGAGAACCCTCACCAGATGCCAAATCTGCTGGTTCCTTGATCTTGGACTTCCCAGCCTCCACAACTGTAAGCAGTAAGTTTTGGTTGTTCATAAATGACCCAGTTTAAGGTTTTTTGTTAAAGCAGCCCAAATGGTCTTAAGACAGATTCCATTTATATGACATACTGAAAAAAGTACAAAATATAGGGACCGAGTACATTTCAGTTGTTGAGAGTTAGGGGAGGGGTTGAAAACAGGGGACTCCCCCCATGCGTCCACTACCACCAAAGCCAGGACTTGCCATGTCATGATTCTCTGCCTCAACCTTTTGAGTATTTGGGATTGCATACATACACCACCATACCCAACTCTTTTAGCTGGTGTTTTACTATGTTTCCCAAGCTGACTTTGGGCTTGTTGATCTTGCCTCAGCCTTTCAGGTCTCTGAGATGACAGACACACATTACCATGCTTGACTTTTAGGTTGGACCTGGAATCAAACCTAGGCCTCCCGTGTGGTCACAGCCTATGGAGCACAGCATCTTAGCAATGTGTGCCACTGTGGCCAGGCCTAAGGGATGCTTTTAAGGGTGACTAAATGGTTCCCTGCTGAGTGAGATGATAATTTACATGACTAGTATTTGTCAGGACTTATATACTGGTACAAACAGAAAGGTTTTCCTTCAGTTTCTTATATCTAGCATAATATCTCAGTTTTGTACTTTAAGTGTATTCCATTTAACCTCTCTAGAATTGGAAAAAATTAGTATGCTTATTATTATGAGATATAAGCAAATTATACCTTAATAACCTTGACTTAATAATGGTAAAAAATACTCTTACAAATGAAACTCTCATTTTGTCTTCTCATACCATCAACAGTATGCAAGTTATTTATTGGTTTGTATATAAGTATCCACTTAATGGAAATAAAGTGTACAAAAATGAGTTTTCCTCATTGGTTAACGCTTTTCATTTTCCAAGCCACCTATCACATACTTTTTCAGTCCTCCCACAGAGCCATGGGAACATTTTCTCAAACAAATCAAGTTGACTATATAAAATGCTGGTGCCAGAATGGTGGCCCCAGCCTCCTAGGTCTGAATTTGACCCCACAGGATACCCATCTCTCATCATTAACAAAAATCAACTAAAAATGGATCAAAGATCTAAACATAAAACCTCAAACTATAAAACTACTGGTGGAAAACACAGGGGAAACTCTTGGAAACTTCTGAGTAGGCAAAGACTTCTTGAATAAGACCTCCAAAGCACAGGAAAAAAATTACAAAAGTAGACAAGTGGGATTACATCAGGTTAAAAAGCTTCTGCACAGTAAAAGAAACAATCAGAATGAAGAGACAACCCTCAGAATAGGAGAATATAGGCACCAGTAGATGGCATAATGGTTACATCGCTGGACTCCCACATGGTTGACCACAGTTCAAGTCCCAGATTCAGTGGATTGAAATTCATGCTAGGTGTGTGTGCATGAGTGTCCAAAATACAAAGAGGAGAATGGAGGAGAAGGGACTGTGGTGTGACCATCCCTGTGGAGGGTGATTTCTTGCTTTCTATCTCTGTCTGTCTCTCCAGCAAGCACACATGCCCTATAGCAAAAATCTCTTTCTTAAAAAAAAAGAAAAAGAATGGGAGAATGTATTTGCAAATTATGTCTCAGATAAGTGACTGAATATACAGGTGACTCAAGCAACTTACCTCTCCCTCCCCCCACAGATAATCAATCCAGTTAAAAGATGTGCAAATGAGTTGAACAGACAGCTCTCAAAGAGAGACATAAGAACAGCCAAAAAAGCATATGAAAACATGCTCAACATCACTTTTCATAAGGGAGATACAAATCAAAACCATAATGAGATACCACCTAACCACAGTCAGAATGGCTAAGATTAAAAAAATAAAGAATGAAAACTACTGGCAAGGCTGCAGAGAAAGGGAAACTCTCTTAGACTATTGGTAGGAATGTAAATTAATACAACCACTTGGAGAACAATATGGAAGTTCCTCAGAAACCTATACATAGCATCCAGCAATTCCACTCCTGGGTATTTACCCAAAGGATAGGAATACACTCAGAAAAACACTTGCACATCCATGTTTATTGCAGCGTTATTTACAATTGCTGAGACGTGGAACCAACTCAAATGTCTAAGAGCAGATGATGAACTGAAGAAGTGTGGTACATATACACTACAGAATACCACTCAGCCATAAAAAAACCAATGAGACCCTGGCATTTGATAGAAAGTGGACAAATATGGAAGATTTACTGCTAAGGAAAGCAAGTCAGACTATGAAAGAGAGGCATTGTATGTCCCCATTCAATATATGTCGAATGTCTGCACTCTATGGCAGAAGTCAAAAGACTGAATGGTATGAAACCATGGATGGAGAGCAACTATGGATACTAGAGACAGTGTGGGAGGAGGGTGAGCAATAGAGGCCAGGAGGGAAGGAATCAAGGGAAAACTAAAGCAAAACATTTAACGGGCACAAAAATGGAAAATTATCTGTTGATGATAATGTGTATGGTTCTGTCTTTGGACTGATATGCAGCATATTCATGCTGGGGAGATTTAATTTGTATGCTGTGGAGATGTACAGTGATTAAATACAAAAAAAAAAAAAAACAACTAAGAAGATTAAAGGTGGGGGGAGAAAAGACTCTGATCACACAGAATGTTTTAAACAAGTTCCACATAATTTCAGGAAAGCCTATGGGTTTTCATGGAGAATCAACTACAAAGGCACTGCAATCATTGACTTTCTGAAGAAAGCAAACTGTCCTCATCACCAGAAGAGGTGATAATCCTGTTCTGGATAAGATAGCATGTAGAGAATTCGATTCAGTTCCCACATGAAAACTTTAAAATGGCAATGCTGTCTTGTGATGAGTGGCTAAGGAGACTAAGGGTGCTTGCCCTGGAGAAGATACCATGGGGGACAGGATGGGGTGTTGGTAGGGGTTTGATGGTTTTATATTTTAAAAAATATATAAACAGCTACATGAAGAAGAGGGAAGGCCATTCAAGGTAGCAGAGAGTACCAATGGGAAAAAGATTAAGGAAGATATTTGGCTTTATAAAACAAAGTCTTTTAAAACACGTGGTGCTACTCTTTGGTGGAACGGGTGCCGTCTGAGGAAGGGAGTCACTGGGGATGCTGCAATCAGGGTTTCTGATTTGGTGTGGGTGGAGTGAAAGGACTACTGTCATGAGAAATGACCAATAGGAAGTCAGTCACACTGAGCTTGGTGGTCAGCTATCCCACGCCTGAGAAGGGGTACAGTGTCTAGGAAAGGCACTGGAGGAGGAGAGGAAGGGCTAGAACCAGGAAAACAGGGACCTGTGGAAAGATGGAAGAGAAAGAAGGGACAAACCTTTGCCTCCCATTTTTCCGTGTGGTAGGGCAGATAAGCATTTCTGTGGCTACCCAGCATCCGATCACGCCTCTGTTCTACAATATCACTCTCTGGGAATAGATTTCCCACTCTCTCTGTCTCTACAGATCCTACTGATGCATCAAGGCCCAATTTAAAAAGGAATTCGTCCATGAACTCATTCCCAACCATTCCAGTCTAAGATTGTTCGTTGAATCACATGATCTCAGAGCCAGAAGCAGTGACTAAGCATGAGCCATTGATGTTATGTCATTAAATTACATATACACCTTTCATTGAAATTAATTTCTTATTGTTTTTAGTCTCTTCCTCAGTTTTTTCCTTTCTTCCTTCTGTGAGTGAGCAGAGACAGAGAGACAGAGACAGATAGGCACTCCAACAGGGTCTTCATGTTGCAACCCACCTCTGGCCTCAGCCAGCCCCAGATCACAGGCATTTACGCACCAATTTGTTCAAGGAGGTCTCCGAACATGAACCGAGAACCCTACCATGTGGGTCAGCTTCATGGGACATTGTCTTACTATGTACCACCATTTGGCCCCTAATGTCTTGGGTTTTATATACATTTTCTCCATATTTATACTTTGTCTCTCCGAATCTGTGCATTTTCTTTAAGCCATTCTACAGAGATATAGTTAGTGCTTAATTTCACTGAGATTAATCATTGCAGACTGAGTTCTTTTATTCTCAAACAGTACACAAAGTTCAAAAAGTTCGGGGAAAAATCTGTATTATAAAAAAAGAAAAACTATATATGGATTTTTAAAAATTATTTTAATTGCCAGAGGGCATGTGTGTTTGCCAGAAAGAGACAGAGAGAGAGAGAGAGATGGAGAGGGAGAAGGCACCCTCTCCGTAGGGTGTGGTCATATTGCAATCACTTTTTCTCCACTTCTCTATCCTGCTGGGATTTGGGGCATGTATACACATGCACCTGGTATGGTTTTCAAGCTACTGGGGCCAGGATTTGAAATGTAGACATCCATGTGGGATCTGGGCTTCCTTAACTGCTAGGCTATGGGGTTGGCTCTTGAAATATTTTTGTGCCAAAATCAACTTGTACTTTAATCCCATTTCCCCTGAACTTTCTGAAGTTTTCTGAATCATTTTCTGGGGAGAAAATAAGGCTCTACCCATTCTAGGGGATATCTTTTTGTTGGAACAGTTGAAGAAACTTTTGACAGATATTAAAATCTATCTGGTTCTTAATTTGGTCTGGAACACAAGGTTGAAAAGCCTGCTGTTCTCAAAAGGACAAATCTCAAAGCATTTGCACCACCCAAGGCAGCAGGAGAGGCATGAAAGATAGTCCTTGGCTTTGAGCAGACAGAAAAACACTCTCTGACTTACATGTACCCACTTGCTCACCCGAACATGCCTGGCTCTGGAGTACAGCTGGAAAGCACCCATAAAAAGGGCAGAGGGTGTGAAACGATTCACTAATGGGCCATTACAGCTACTTTAATCAGGAAATTCAGAAGCGGGATAGTAAGTATTTCTATGGACGTCCTGATTCTTCCCACTGCCCTAGTAGCCTTTTATTAAGTTACAATAGAATAAAGTACGTCTTCCACCTGTAGGGATTCTATCTGGAGCCATTCGGCGGACGTGAAAAATCTCTGGGTTGGATAGTAATATTGATGAGGATGAGACCATCTAAAAATGATATGTATTATGCTTGGTACTTTCTTTCCCAAAGCCCTAAACATGCATTGTGTCATTTGCTTTTCACATCAGCTTTGTAAGGAAGGGGGCACAGATACATTCATCCCCATTTTCCAGATGGGAATGTTGAGGCTTGGAGGATGAAGGGGTCTACTGAAGAGATGGGGGCCCACTGGGTGTTCTGGGGGCCTCTATAGAGGCATTGGGGTGGTTGGAGCTACTTGTGTTTTAGTCTACAACTGAGGGATGGAGCTTGGGTTGAATTCGTTCTAGCACCCTGCACGTCATGGGCATTTGGTCATTTCCTCTGATGTGACAGCTGGGGCTTGGATTAGTGAGTCTATTTTATACACTAACACATTCGTTTCCAAACCGCTCAGTCCCCGCACCTCAGTGCTGGTCAGCCAGCTTATTCTCAAAGCCTCAGTTTCTCATCCATAAAATGAGGGCTCTGAGTTTAGGATAACAGCTCTACAGAGGTCATTTCCAAATTTTCCAGTTAAAAACCTGGAGAGTCTTATTTAAAGGAAATAAGAAGACTGCTTTCCAAGAAGACACATGTTCATTTATATAAAAGACATGAGGGAAACATAAATAAGAAAAGAGATCTCTAACTCGCACATCACCCAGGGTGGTAGGACAGCAATGTCACAACAACACTCCGAAACATTGGGGGCCCCTGAGGGGCCCTTGAACTCCTGAGGAGTGTTACAAATATGACTCTTGACCCCATCCAGACCTGCAGGAGGGCCCCAGCATCTGTATTTTATAAAAGGCTTCTTGTGAGGCACCCAAGTTCACAGGAGAGCTTTTGAGAACTAGGAGCAAAGACAACTCTTCCTGCAAAGACTGACATAAAATGGCATGCTTGTCAAGGAGAACTCTTCAAGTCCCAAGGTGCCACCTATGTTTTGGCTGTGATTGACACTCTTGGGGCTACAGAGAATTGGCCAAGAACAGAAATAGCAAGAAAAAGTGTTTTTTTAAAAAGCGAGGAGTCCAGCTGCGATGGCACATGCTGCTGAGATGTTGTGCTCTGCAGACTGGGACCACATGGGAAGCCTGGGTTCGAGTCCCTAAAGGCCAGGCACAGTGGCGTGCACTCCTCATCCCAGTGCTGTCGGAGGCTGAGGCAGAAGGATCATGAGCTCAAGGCTGGCTTGGGCAACAGAGTGAGACCCTGTCTGAGAGAGAGCCAGGTGTCACGGTGCATACCTGTAGTCCCAGCTGAGAGAGGCAGGATTTTCATATGGTGGGGCTTTGTCTTTAAGGAAAGAAAAAGGGGGGGACCAGCAGTTAGCATAAAGGCTATGTCGCTGGACTCCCATGTAGTCAACCGTGGTTCGAATCCCGGACCCGGTGGCTTAAACTCATGCTGGGCACATGTGTGTGCATGCCCAAGATCCTGAGAGGAGAATGGAAGAGAAGGGAATGCAGTGTGGCCATCCCCCTTGGGGGGTGATTTCTTGCTTTCTGTCTGTCTCTCTCTGTCCTTCTGGCGAGTGTACACACCCTATAGCGAAACCTCTCAAAAAACAAAAAAGAAAAAGAAAAGGTGGGCTGGCAGGTGGCGTGGTGGTTAAAGGCGTTGGACTCCCACATAGCCGACCACGGTTTGAGTCCTGGACCTGCCAGCTTGCTTTCTCACTCCCTCTCCATCTCTGTCTGTCTCTCTCTAGCCAAATTAAATAATAATAATAATAACTGAAGTGAAATAAAATAATTCTTTTTTTTTTTTTTTTTGAGAGGTTTTTGCTATAGGGTGTGTGCGCTTGCCAGAAAGACAGAGACAGAGAAACACAAAGCAAGAATTCACCCTTCGGGAGAATGGCCACACCACAATCCCTTCTCTTCTATTTTCTCTCAGGATCTTGGGCATGCATGCACAAGTGCCCAGCATGAGTTTAATCCACCAGGTCCAAGACTTGAACTGCAGTTGATTACATGGGAGTCCAGGGACATAGCCATTACTCCAACTGCTGGTCCCAAAAATAAAATAATTCTTTAAAAAAAAAGAAGAAAAAGGAAAGTCTGGCCCCATAACCTAGTGGTTGAAGAAGCCTGGATCCCATATGGACTACTGCGGTTCAAATCCTGGCCCTGGCAGCTTGTAAAAAACACTGAGGGTGTGTGCATGTGTGTGGTTTTCATCTCGACAGGATGAAGAGGTGGAAGAGAAGGGATTGCAGCACGACTATATCCTATTGGGGAGTTCTCTCTTTCTCTTTCTGTCTTTCTCTGTGAGTTAAACAAACAGGTAAGAAGGTGAGAAGGACTGGTAGAAATAATACAGATCCGTACTATCACCCTGTGACGGCTGTGCCCCTAGCCCCTCCTCTCATGTCACCTCAGAGACAATGCACGAGTGGGTGGGTGGAAGAGGAGATCCAGGGAACACTGGGACCCAGTCCAGGGAGAAGGTGCATCTCAGGCAGGCTGGGCCTGGAAATACAGAACACCTGGAGGTTTCCTCAAGGAAGAGAGAACCAGAGAAAATAGCAGAGGTGAAAGTAGGGGGTTCTCCAGGGAATCTAGTAAAGGGGAGCCCAAAGATGGAAAGAATGTGAATTCTTCAGTCGTGTACTGAGAGAGGACATGGAGTTTAGATGTCGTCCACATGAAATCTTTGTGATTAGCTACTTTTCTTCTAAGAAGATAGAACTAAGATGGCCAAAACAAACAAAGATGGTAGTAACATAGCTGGTCGCTGGGAGGACCTCTCCTTTCACTGTGAATTAGAAACTGGGCTTGGACTAATTGATGCCAGTCTCCTGGGAGTTTGCTTAGCACGTGTCAGTCTTCAGGCAGCTGCTAGCCCCTGCTATACAGACAAAATTGGGCTCCTGGACCTCTGTGGCCACCCAGTGAAGCCTCCGGCTGGCCTATCACTTAAGTGGTCTGACCAAGGCCAACAGCACACCATTAGGAGATCGCTGGTAGGACTCGGGGCTTGGGGGTTATTAGAGATTGCTGCTCAGGCCATGGAGGTACAGCGACTTTTCCCCCTCATCCTCTAAGGACTTTGCTCTCATTTGCAAATGTCTATGAAGATCTCACGAAGATGTACAACTTGCATCATCTAATGACACACTTAATAAATCACCCTTCAGGACAGAAGAAAGTCATATACGATGCTTCTCAACGCAGAGCATCTGGACAGTGCACCCATCCGAGGATCAGGTGGTGACCCTGGCCTCTTCCGCCCGAGCTGGGCGGAGGTAATTGGCTACAGACTGGCAGCTGCTGTGGGATGTCTCAGCTCGCCTGGTGCACGCTGGCCCGAGCGCACAGGAAACGGCCCCTCCAAAGCCTCAGCTGCAGCAGCTTCCAGGGAGCACGGACCCTAACAGAGTCACCTGGTGTGGGGACAGTGGAGTCTCTGCTACCCAGCCTGCACCTTGGCAGCCTCTCTCAGAGCCTGAGCTTCTACCTGGTTGACTTCCCGGCCTGGCTGTCACTCTGGCTTCCTAGTGAGAGGACATGAACACTAGGAAGCAAGTGAAGTGTCTCTTTGGGGATTTTACCATTTTTTTACCTTCTGAGACATTTTTGCTCATAACCCAAGTGCTACAATAGTTACGGTATTGGAGAATACCTACAACTAAGACTTGCTAAAATTTTGAAAAGTGAATTTGGACAAAAAAAAAAAAAAAAAAAAAAAAACCAAGTCTTTATTTGGATTGCTGTAGGCTGTGGCCTGACTACCCTGAATTTGTTACAAAAGCAGAAATCTCAGCCCTACCCCAGATCTACTGCGTAAGAAATTGCATTTTATCAAGATCCCCAGGTACTTCAGAGACAAGAACACAGGATCCTGTCCTGGGTTAATATTTTTCTCCAGGTAATTGAAGATCTAGGTACTTGCCAAATGGTAGCCTTTAAGCAGAGTTTCTTTTTCTTTCTTTCACTCTTTTGTGCAATAGATTTCTCTAGCTGTCTGGGAAAGTCCTAAACTAATATTTTAAAATGTACAAAATGCATAGAATTACAAAGAAAACCCATTATGTTGAGATATATAATAAATATTTAAAAATGTATTTCAGGACCTTGGTGTGCTTCTTTATTAACTCGTTCAATTTGAAGGTCTAGAAAGGAGTTTATCAGCTGACACAGTTTCACAGTAGTAGTGAGTGTAGACACGGGAAGACATCTGCTTCAAATAATATGTATCACTACTATGGCTGACAACGACACGGGCACTGCTAGTACTCTATTGAATTTCCTGCCTACTTTCACTATTGAAGGAAATGCTGAATCTGAGCTATATATAATTTCATGACAATAAACATTTCGTTTTCTCCCCTTGCAGGTTCACAGTCGTCCTGAAGTCTATTAATAGAATCTAGGTTAAGAGGAAAAGATGTGTAAAAATCATAAGCAGAAGGAATAAAGAGAATGCTGTGCCCCATATATGTCTCCATCTAATCTTAGCTTGAGCACAAGCCAGTCAAATCACTTCCTCCTCTGATAGCTATTGCATCTGCCTCGCTGGCTTCTGTCAGCTGGCTTCTGCACAGGGCTAGGCACTGTATTAAATACTTACTTTCCTTTTCCCCCCTAGAGTTTATTTACTTATTTCTTCCATGAAAGAGAGAAAGACAAAGAATGAGAGAAAGATGTGGGGGCACCCTCAACAGGGCCCTCATGCCACTACCCAGCCCATCTCTGCCAGCCCAGGCATGTGCACACACCCGGTATGTACAGGAGCCCCCTAGATGTGAACCCAGGACTTTATGATGTGGGTGTAGCTGCATTAGCATTGAGTCACTGCCTGGCCCCAGTAAGTACTTTAGGTCAGACTCTTTAGGTTGGATTCTAAATCTTTCTGAAATATACATGCCATATGGGGGGAGAATACACACACACACACACACACACACACACACACACATGTACACACACACACACACACACACAATGAATACCATTACACAGGAAATCTAACTCCCTTCATAGTAAGCTGCCTTCTATGACCACATAGGTCTTCCCCACAATTGAGGACTGAGTACCAATTACTAACACAGAGTTCTGAGCTGTTCTCTCTGCTCTGCCAGAGAGCCTGGGGCAGGGTTCCCTTTCTGCTGAATCATAAACACCTTTTCAGGGTGGTTTTCTTGCCAAGAAGCAGAACTTCCCATAGCCATGTCAACTGTTGTTCTCTAAATAAGATACATTTCAGGAAAAGCCAAAGTTGATTGGTCTCTGGACTTCAAAATTGTGCATGCAAGGCATCCACACCGCTCTGCAGGCTACTTTCCCCTCCTGCTAACCAAGTGCCATGGAAGGAAGATGGAACTGAACACATTCACCTTGGGGAGTTCATCTGACACTTGGTTTGAACTCGCAGAAAAGTCGTTACTACAGGGTGAGGTATTTCTCTCACAAAAACGAATCAGGTGAGGGTGTCTAGACCACGTGCTTACTAAAGAGAAATTGAGACACAGTTTTACCCAAAGAGTTTTTCTCAAACATAGCCATGTCTCCAGGTCCATATAGGTGCCATGGAATAACTTCAGCTAGCAGCCCTCTCTCTCTCCTTTCTCCGTCTCTCTCTCTCTCACACACACACACACACATACACGCAAGAATACACATGGATAATAGTTACTCACGCTAAGCTTTTCTTTACCTAGGTTTGTTCACCTGAAAATTAAATTTCTAAATCTTGCATGAAAACATCCGGTGATTAATTACTTGCATTATCTAGTTCACTACTTATCCTGGTTCAGGGGCTGATTAATCTACAATATGGTCCTAGAAAGAAAGTAGGTAGAAACAGAGGGAATCTCTCAGACTTGAGAGTCAGCTGTTGCATCAAAAGAACCTACTGTAGTAAATAATATCAGAGTAAACGCTAGTCAGTTCAGCGGCCTGCTCCTGTAGTACCATCCGCTCAGGAGGATTATGAGTTCGTCAGCCTCAGCAATATAATGAGACCCTGTTTTTTTAAATTATTTTTTAAAAATCAGCACTGTCATTAGGCCTAGAAAGGTAACTATTAGCAAAGTCTGATAGCTCAGCTTCAGGATTACTCAGATTTTGGAGTAACCTATAGTTTGCTGTTGAAGTGATGAAGAACCTACAGAAACATAACAAAACTGAGAGCAGAATCCCTCCCCATTCTAAAATCTTAATGGCAATGAATGGACTTAGTTAAGCCACTGGATGACTATAGAGATGAAGAAGGTATTTCCTATTAAAATTACTGCCTCCACTATTTTTTTTAAAGAGAGATTATCGCTATAGGGTGTTTACCATAGAAACAGAGAGGCAGAAAGTGAGAAATCACCCCTTCCCCCAAAGGGGTTGGCCATGCCACAATCCCTTCTCACCATTCTCCTCTCGGGATCTTGGGCACTCATGCACACATACCTGGCATGAGTTTTTAAACCACCAGGTCTAAGTTTCGAACTGCCGTCGACTACGTGGGAGTCCAGTGATGTAACCATTATGCCATCTGCTGGTCCCATCTCATCCATCAGATGAGATGTTAAACTTTGTTACCCTAACACACTCATTAGGAATGTCAGATTAGTCATAGACCTAAGAGTGTCTAATATCTCAGCCTTATGAAAACAGCAGGACTTCCATCACTCTAAGTTTGGTTGGGCAACTGGGACCCTAATGAAATTCCCACGCATCAAGATGTCCCCGGGTACATTTCTCAGCTTCATTTTCTTCTAAACATTCTTTGAGTCACTTAAGGGATAAACTGAAGCCAAGCAAGTTCTAGCCTGTAAAATGTATTGTGCAAAGGATTTAGGTTTACAAACCCAAACTGCATCCTTTATTTCTGCCACTCTCTTTCCCGTAGCGCTCAGAGGGAGTTTTCTGTTTCCCCTCCAGGTCTTGACTGCTCTCCTGCCAAAACTGTCTTGCATCTGTTACAATAAAATACCTGTGATGTTTTCCAAAGCCAGCCATCTGCTGCCAGCAGTCAACTCTATCCCACAGGCTGCCGTCTGAGAACTTTAGGAGTGTCGCAAGCTGAAGGCAAAGGTGTAATCTGGCAAGTCAAAGGTGGGGTTCCTTGGAAGGCAGCCCCTTCCTTTGCTAATGGTGCCAGTCAGCAGGAATAAATGAAGCACTTTTGCCAAAGGGGCAGAAATGGGAGCAAAAGGCAAGAGGAAAGGGTGGCTTCTCATTAAGAGCCTCATGATGAATTCTGGGTTTCGTGCCTTCCTAACGAAGGTCAAAGATGTTCCCTCTGAATGTCCCCTAACTCACCGGTGGCTTGGAAGGCTTCCGTTCGAGTCCTGTTTGCTTAAGCGTTCTAAATTCTTCACTGCAGGACTACTTTATTATAAGGATAGGGGCGGGAAGGCAAGTTTGTAAGACTGTATACATATCTGTTAAGGTGATAAGCCTTGGGAAAATATAAACAGAAGATCATCTAGCCTTTAAAGTGAGGAATCTGTGACAGTGTTCTATCCCATAATCAGATGAAGAACCTCACTTACATAGAGGCTTATATTTTTGAGAGATTTTTACTATAGGGCCTAAGTGCTCACCAGAGAGAAACAGAGAGACAGAAAGTGAGAAATCAGCCCTCGGGGGGATGGCCATGCCACAATCCCTTCTCCTCCATTCTCCTCTCAGGATTTTGGGCATGCATGCACACATGCCCGGTGTGCATTTTAAGCCACCAGGTCCGGGACTGGAACCACAGTTGAATACGTGAGAGTCCAGCTATATAACCATTATGCCATCTGCTGGCCCCAAGGCTTTTTATTAAAAAAAAAAAATAAGAGGTTTTTGCCTTAGGGCATGTGTGCTCTCCAGAGAGACAAAGATAGTGAGAGGGAAACTAAAAAGATCAACTCTCAGGGGGTAATGACCATGCCACAATCCCTTCTTCTCATGTCTCCTCCTGGGATCTTGGGCATGCACGCACATGCACTTGGAATAATTTTCAAGCCAGTGGGTGCAGGACTTGAACCATGTTGGCCGTGTGGGAGTCTAACAATGTAACCGCTACACTATCTGGTGGCCCCAAAATAGAGGCTTTTTGCCAACTTGATTCTCAAGGGACATTCCATGACCTCCACAGTTTTGCCTACTCTACAAGGGAATTCTCTTACTTTGTCAATTTATTTTCCTTTTTTAAATTAAAAAAAAATTAAAGTTTGATTTCTTGTTTACATATATTTGGTAGGATACAGCTTGGTTTATAAAGCATGCATATAGTGTATAATCATTAAATCTGGGATCTACACATATTCATCTTCTTCAACACTGAACACTCCATAACATAGTATATAGTTTTTACTCTGCAGATACACCCATCTATAGCCTCTTGCCTATATTTACATGCATTCTTGTGTCTATTAAAATTTCTCTCACAACCCCCCATCTATTTCCCCCAAGCAACTTCTGGTGTCCACTGTTCCTCTATTTCTATGCTGGTAAGTGCTTCAGTTTCGACATAGAGTGCAGACATGCAGTATATGTTAAGTGGGGACATACAGTATTTGTCTAAAAATATGGAATGTTCCACGAATTTGCATGTCATCCTGTGCAAGGGCCATGTTAATCTTCTCTGCATACTAAAAGTTCCAACTTTCAGTCTATGTGTTGCTGAAGCAAGCACAGCTCTGCCAACTTCTAACTTGATCTTCTAATTTGGGAAGAAAATCAGTGGTGAAATTAGAAAGGCAAAGAGATGGTCCAAGTGTATCTTGCTTTAAGCCCACCTGATAGCCTCCAAATTTTGAAATTACTAAAATGCACACTGTGGGATGAACCTTCTCTTCTACCAAGAGAGTCATTTTTGATCTTTACAAGTGCTGAGTTTTTCTCTTCCATTTGAGATACTGTTGGATTGACTCTTGGGGAAGGGATCATGAAAAGGAAGGCAGATTTAGAGTCCTAGGTCAAGGGCTGGCATGGCCTGCTTCACCCTGCAGTAACCTTGCATCCAAGCGGAGATGGGGAGCTCACGCTTGGGCCATTTGTGGAGTCATGGTGTGGCTGTGTGCCTGCACACACCTAGGTTTAACAAACCAAGGCAACTGTGGCAGTTGTGCCAGAAGGGGACAGCAGAGCCACCAGAAGATCTCACAGTGGAGCACACTCTGCCTCCTCCCTTTGTTCTCCGTGGAGTAGATATCATGTCAATGGAGGGAGAATTCTGCCATCTTGTACCCTGGCCACTGAGCAGAAGGCAGAGCTCCAGCTGGGATCACCGTGTGAGAGATGAGTGCTACACCTATGACCTCCACTGCAGGAAATGTATAGAAGTTTGGAAGTGAGAGAGTGTATTGCCTACAAAAGTTAAGAGGGACACATCTTGTATGTAAACACAAAGCCACACAAAGGGATCCTCTGCCTACCATTAGGCCTTGAAATGACTGACTCCTTTTGGGGCTGAGAGTTGACATGGTGGTTAAAGGCATTGGATTCCCACATGGCCAACTATGGTTCAAGTCCTGGACCTGGCAGCTTGCTTTCTTGCTTTCTCTTTCTCTCTGAAGCTCTGTCTGGTCAAATTAAAAAATAATAACAAATGGAATTAAATAGAAATAGATAATTCTTTAAAAAAAAAGACTGATTCTTTTTTTAGGGACATGGTGGTAAATCTTCTTTAACTCAGGCTCTTAACTCCAATTTTGCCTGCCTGTTCTTATCCTCTTGGTTTACACACTTTTGCACATATATGCATACACCTAGCTCAATCTTTTCTCCATTCATCTTTAGGAAAAAGTGGATTAATGGAGGTCAGATTCCAGCTTGTTCAGATAAGCAAAGGAAGGGAGAGTTGCTCAGTTTTTTTTTTTTTTTTTTTTTTTTTTGAGAGGTTTTTCACTACAGGGTGCATGCGCTTGCCAAAGACAGAGAGAGAGACAGAAAGCGAGAAATCACCCCCCAGGAGGGATGGCCATGCCACAATCCCTTCTCCTCCATTCTCTTCTCGGGATCTCGGGCATGCATGCACATGCACCTGGAGTGAGTTTAAGCTACCGGGTCTGAGACGCGAGCTGCAGTCAACTACATGGGAGTTCTGTGACATAGTCATTACGCTAACTGCTGGTCCCATCCAGTTTTTAATCTTTGGTCTTTAATCTATTTCTTTCATGAGACGGAGAGAGGCACTCATGCTGTGATCCCCTCCCCTGCAAGCCTTCCTAGCCAGTAGAGATCAAGGTTGTGTGTACCTGGCATGTGCACGTTGACCAGGCGACTGAACCCGTGATACTCCGTGGATCCAGCATCACTTGAGCAGCTCATTACCATTGTGCCAGCAAGCTGGAAGTTCTAGCTTTGAGCAGAACACGTAGCTCAACCAACACTGCATGAATGAACTAGCTCATTCAAGGCTGCTCATGGCATGTCATCCACTTCAGTGAGTAGGTTTTGCCTGGCCTTTCCTATCTTTGTATGAGCTAGTGTGGTTCAGGCTGAAAAATAGAAAGGTCCCTGATGCTACTTTGAGATACCAGGTAGTCCCAGAGCTCTGAGCAGAAGGCAGAGTTCCAGCTGGGATCATCGTGTGATCAGTAAACACACTGCCAACTCATGCAGAGGTTACTCACCCTCCAACTATAGCCTTTTGGGAACCCAAAGTTGACCCTTCACCCCAGATCCCACCCCATTGAGTCAGGCCATATAGTGCCACTCCCTCTTGGGCAAGTTTGATGGATTCTCTCACGTGCCTTGATTTCTAACTGCCTCTTGCCTGGAGAGTCCAGGCCTCAGTCTGATTGGTTTCCAGTTGAGTTTCAGCAGTTACGCAAATCAGGTTTCTGACTGTGTCTGAAATTCCAGTGCATACAGGAATGGCAGGTTGCTTAATCTCTAAATTCAGAGCCAACCCCTTTTCTAAATACAGACCAAGGTGCTGCTTGGCTCCCATGGTAGATTAAAAGCCCCACCCCTCCGAGCTCTGACGACCTGCCTCATAGAGTGTACAGACGCCATCTTGTTTTGCAGACTCTCCTTCCCATAGGGTGCCATGCTATTCATACTTCCATCCTTCTTCACTTGCCTTCATCTGTCAAACTAGACTCCACCCCATTTTTCTCCAGATAGCATCCACTTTCCAAACACAGGAGGACAGATGATTAGAATGTCCTGGAGAAAAAGAAATGAATACCAGCCATTTTATTTTCTTTTTCAAACTACCCTGTTCTGTATTTCTGCTCTGAAGAGTAAGTTACTTATAAAAGTCAGCTCAATGTCTAGCCTACAGTGTGGACACAAGTTAAACATGAACAAGGTCACCAGATTTTCCTCTTCACTTATTAGAAATGGCATTAACAATGAAAAATTGTGCTGGGTAGAGGCGAACTGCATGTTCAGAGGTGAGGCTGTAGGACCTATGGTAAAGTTTCTTAGTATTAAAGAAACATTGTTCTAAATATGAGAAAAGTTGATACCCAGTTAACTTTCTGTCTTACTTTTTAAATTACACAAATCTTTTTTTTTTTTCCCCCAAAGTGGTGACACTAAACAATCCCAGATTGTGGATGTCCGGCTAGCATTCAGCTTTCAAAAGAAGAAAAAGAAGGAACTGGATGATTTTGTGTAAGTTAGAGATTCAGTCCTCACTGGGTTCTTTCAGTGGGGCACATCATCAGCGTATGGCTGGTTTCATAGGCATCTTCACCAACAGGTTCACACACCAGAGGAGACAGTAAAAATCCAAACACAAGCACACAGTTCCTTGGGTATTTCTTTCCCACTACTGGGACCCTACAGAAAATCTTCAACTTCCTGATTCCTGAATCTACCCTTTTAGAAGCCATAGTGCAGTTTAATAAGGACCGAGAAACTAAAATCAGTTTCCCAAACGACAATCCATTGAAATTTAATGAGCTGCATTACCCATTGATCTTCCTGTTCCAAATTATATTAATAATCAAGGAGTTGGCCGGTAAAAGTTTTTTCTAAAAGGTCAGATAAGAAATATTTGAGGCTTTGCAGACCATATATGACTCTGCCCTATATTCATTTCTTCAACACTTCAAAATGTTAAACACATTGTCAGAACCCAGACCATACAGAAATCCTGCCAGGGCAAGCTGGATTTGGCCCATGGGTCATATTTTACTAACCCTGACTAGTTTCTTTTCCTTTTTTTATTTAAATTTTTTTTTTTTTTTTAGAGTTTTTGCTATAGGGCACGTGCGTTCACCAGAAAGACAGAGAGAGACAGATAGAAAGCAAGAAATCATCCCCCAGGGGGATGGCCATGCCACAATCCCTTCTCCTGCATTATCCTCTTGGGATCTTGGGCACGTACGCAAATGCACCCGGCGTGAGTTTAAGCTACCAGGTCCGGGACTCAAACCACAGGCGACTACATGAGAGTTCAGCGACATAGCCATTACGCTAACTGCTGGTCCCACTCTGACTAGTTTCTGAACAGACATCGAAAAGGATCCTATCCCCCAACCCAGCTAATTCACCGAAGACAACACCTGGGACAGATCAGTCTGAAAAATGAGAGACAAAGGAGACCTACCTAACAGGTACGATAGGTGAGAAAAAGCAAGAGTCATGGCTAGGGAACCTAGACAGTACAGTGATAAAATGTGATGCTTTGTGAGGCTGATCCACATGGAAGGTTCCAGGTTCACATCTGGAGACCTCCCTAAGCATACCAGATATGCACATGGCCCATGATCCAGGGCTGATGAAGGCTGGGATGTGATCGTGGCATCAAGACTTGGTTGGGGGTACTGTCTGTCTCTGTTCCTCTCTGTCCCTCTTGCTCATGAAGGAAATAAACCAACATGAAAGTCGTGGTGGCTATGAGAGGGAGTTGGGGGTGAAAAAGTATCCTAAAGGGCCATGGTGATACTGTATCTCTTCTCCATGTTAGTCTAGCTGTGGAGGGCTGGGAACTCATAAGAGAAAGACTAGCAAGAAGAGATGGGCTTGCCCTGATAAACAAAGCCATCCTTCAGCCCTCTAGGCCATAAATGCAAAGCCACAGAACTTGGCCACCACAGCATGAGGACAGCTGCCAGCCAGTACGCAGTAACCAAAGCAGCTCCCAATCTGCCTTCTCAGACAACCCCTGTGGCTAACAGAGCACTCTCCAAAGCACACATCAAAGCGCTCCCGTATTCAGGCTGGCAAGTCCTATTGAAGCAAAGTTCCCTCCCGACCTCTGACGTTCCTCTCCTGCAGCCCACATGCACCCGCTCAATGTCAGTTCAATTCCTCAATACTCCGACCACTTCATTGGGGGGAAACCATGTCAGATGATCCCTGAGCCTATGAGAAGCAAGGCCTGGAAATGATTCAGAACCCCAGGCTCGAGATGGTCTTTATTCTCTTACGTTTCTCTTAGCATAAGCCCCACGCCTTGAGAGCAGAAGGAATGCTCTGGAACTCAGCTACAATCACAGGAACCACAAATCAGCCTTCAACCAACCTTGCGTGTCTACAAGGCACGTTATTCTCTATTTTTGAGTGCAAAGACATCACTGTGACAATTTCCAGCCCCCTGCACCTCTTCCCCCCAGGACAGATAGTCAGAATTCACACTTCAGTTTCACACTACTTTGCAATTCTCTGACTTAGAAGCTGAGCAGAGGTAGTCTGCCTTAATGGAGAAAACATTAGTGCGTTCGGGCTTCACTTTGGAGCCCAGTCAATTTCTGGATATTTCACAGCTGTTAGACATCCACTGCTCTCTTACAAAAGCCAGGAAAAATTAGCAAGCACCTCATTGGCTCTGAATTACGAAAAACAGTCAAGCCTGGAAATCGGAATCTGGTTGACGATCTCTGAAGTATCATCTGCCAATTTTAAAATTGGTTTTAACTTAAATGCTGCATGATTTTGTGTGATTTTTTTTTTTAAAAGCAACCCTCAGAATAAAACTGTCATTTGGTCAAAGTAGTAATGAGAAACACTTTTGCTTGCAAAAATATCAGCACTATTCAGGCTAAGGCTGTCTCTCATGTCAATGTTATCTGTTCATTTCTTGTATATTTTTTCTTTAAAAAAAAAAAGAAAAAAAAAAAAAAACCCTTGGAAGACAAATAAGTTGTGTTCAGAGGAAACAGGATTCTCTTCACCCTTTGGTCTCTCCTACCTGCTCCGTGAGCTGATCAGGTGAGTGTTCTCTGCTATGCTCCAACTGCCGCTCCAGTCTGTTTCCCTTCTCCATTCAGTTCTTTCAAGTCCTGTGTTATTAACTATCAACAATGTGAGCCATGCCAGTGCGCGCTCCAACTTCCTGCCAGCTCCCCACGCTCGGCGGAGCTTCGGAGCAGATTTTCTCTCTCTGACTCTCCTCCCAGCCTCACCTCCTGAGCTCAGGTCCCCACCCACCCACGGCACGCAGATCATTTTTCATTTATGAGTGCATCCAGCTAAACTGTATTTGTAAGAGAATAAGCCAATCCTCGCTCTGCCAGCATATCGGAACCATGCTGCTAAAAGCGTCTTTAATTTTCCAGGAGTATGGGGGACATTCCGAAGCTGGCAGAAGTCACCCGTGGCTTTCTCCCGGGTGTGTATACCTGCAGATCAGCTCCTCCATCAGCAGAGGACACACACTGTGGCAATAGAGCCACAGCACTATCATGACAAGGGCTTCAAGCCACTGGGGTGGACTGAAGGTATCAGGCATGAGTCAATTGAAATGTGTATTTCATGTACACTGAAACTGTGAAGCCAGGATCTGTCAGGAAACTTTCCAGCCAGTGACCTAACACTGCACCATAAATGAAGTATATTTTGTACTTAACTAAAGGGCCCCTTTTTTATTGCATCAAATGGATATAAAAATAGAAAGTTTAAATTATTTTGTAAAGAAATGTCATTATATAAATGTGACTTCTCAGTTTGATACCAAATCCACAACTTTTCTAATCCAACTAAAATCCCATCCCCCATCGTAGACCTGTACTCGCAAACCAGGTATTATCAGTTAGCCCTCAGGAATTGCTTACGCCACTAAAATGTCAGCAACTGCAAAAGTGATTGACTTTCCTCTTTAAGATCTTATCAGGAAACAATTTTAAGGAGTAGGCTCCCCAAACCATCACATATGTCTACCGCTAGGTGTAAAATTTGCCTTGGTATGGAGTGAAAGCAAAAAGGGGTCATTTAGGATCCACCCACCAGAGACAAAAGCTCTGAAAATCCCACGGCCTTTGCAGTAGGTAGGAAAATTTACAGGAACAATTTGATTGGGAATGACATATTATTATTACAATACTAAACCATATTTTATTAGCTACACTGTGACAGCAAAAAAGGAGCAAGCATCTTCTGCTTATTTACAGTTATCCTCAGGGCATGCTTCCAGAAAATCCAGAAGGGCTATTAGGCTATTAGGATTTTAGATTCTTGTAGCTTCATTTATTTTAGAATTTTATGATTTAAGAATTTTTCCTCTATGTACCTCATGGTGTTATAAGGGAGTTCTTAATCACCATGGGAACTTTTTAGAATAATAATAATAATGATTGGGAAAAACATAGAAAAGATATTGAATGATGAAGTGGGGACATTAATGTCTCTGTATTGACTGACATGCATGGCATTCCCTTTTGAAAAAGTAATGTAATACACTGTAAAATTATACCTTATCCAATGTAATATAAAGAAGATTATGATGATAAAAAAATAAAAAAAATAGTTTTAAAATTTTCCATAAATTAAAAATCTGATGGCTGATTATCTGTACTTAGGGAAAGTCTTCTGTTTTGTGTTGTGTTGTTAGTAGATGGCTAACATGTTATATATTTTCAGTATTGCTCCAAATGGGTTCAATTAGGTCATCGATAGAAAAACATTCAAAAATACGAGAGAGCGAGTCGTCTGGCTTCGGAGCAGTTATTCTGTATTCCCAAGCGACAAAAGAGAGAATTAAAAATGGGTGATGTTGAGAAAGGCAAGAAGATTTTTGTTCAGAAGTGTGCCCAGTGCCACACCGTGGAAAAGGGAGGCAAGCACAAGACTGGCCCAAATCTCCATGGTCTATCTGGGCGGAAGACAGGTCAGGCCCCTGGATGCTCTTACATGGATGCCAACGGGAACAAAGGCATCACCTGGGGAGAGAATACACTGGTGGAGGACTTGGAGAATCCCTGGAAGGAAAATGATCTCCGCTGGCATTAAAAAGAAGTCCGAAAGTGCAGAGCTGATAGCTTATCTTTTAAAAGCTACTAATGAGTAATAGGTGGCCACTGCCTTATTTACGACAAAACAGAAATGCCTCGCCTTTTTTATGTGTACCATATTTTAATTGATCTCCTACACCAGAACTCAGATCATGAATGGCTGACAGGATATTTTTGTTAGACAATTCTAAAGTAAGACTGGCTTGTGGTTAGATTAATATTTTTTTTTATTTTGATAGTAATTTCAGTTCAGTAAGTGCTATCACTATTTGTAATTGGTAATTCATAGTATAATTGGTCATTCATTAGTGATGCTCATATTTCTACAAAGATGGTGAATGCCATCTCAAAGCCTACTGGAGATTGGTTTTATTTATATGTAACTGGTTATATGAATATATAAATGCTGGCGAAATCCCTTCACTTCTCAAAACTAAGCAGACTCACCTGTGCTTTAATTTGTGTTTATTAACTTGTTAAGGCAAAAGCAGAACATAAGGTAGTGATGTCTACTTTATATATTTGGTCATAATGCTACCATTTTAATTAGAATTCCCTGTATCCAAAACACCGCCTTTTACTTATTGAAAGACATTTTAGTGTGGTTTATGTATACTATCAAATAAAGAATATGTAACACCTTACATATTTAAAGATTTGTCAGGTCAGATGCTTTTAAAAGTCACTGTGACAAGATTTAGTAGCATATTTAATAATACCTTTGAATTCTATTATCTATGTCAGACTAAGTAATATTTCAGGATTGTTAGGCAACTGTTCAAAACCACATAGAAACTGAAGAACTACTGTATGTGTGTGATTGGTAATGGTGCTTTTGCCGATTTATTAGAATGATTAAAGTAAAGGAGATAGACCATCAGCATAGGTTGATAAATTGTGCCATCATAAGACTTAAGATAATTAAAAACCAAAGGGCAAAAAAAAAAAAAAAAAAAAAACCAAAAAAAACATTCAAAACTACATCATGACCTAAGAAAAAACGTGTCATGACTTTCCCAACAACCCAACAGCTATCCTAATATCCTACCAAAATATCCTTGGAAAAAACAAAACCAAAAACAGGTGATCCACCTCTTACAGATGAGACAGAGAAGCATGTGTTCACTGGCATATACTTATTTTTTTTAAGAGAGATTTTTGCTATAGGGTGCATGTACTCACCAGAAAGACAGAGAGACAGAGAGACAGAAAATGAGAAATCACCCTCTCCCCCCAACAGGGGAATAGCCATGCCACAATCCCGTATCCTTCATTCTCCTCTCAGGATCTTGGGCATGCACACACATGTGCCTGGCATGAGTTTTAAGCTTCTGGGTCCAGGACCTGAACTTGTAGTTGACTATGTGGAAGTTCAGTGATGTAACCATTATGCCACCTGATGGTCCCTATATACTTTCTTTAAAAAAATGGATTTGTTTTAAATTTGCTATAGGGCATGTGTGTGTCCAAGCTGCCTGATCTGGGATTCGAACCTCAGTTGCTCATCTGAGGGGTTCGGCACCTTAACCACCACACTACCTGCTGGCCCTGGCATAAATGTTTTTACTAGTGGGGCAGAGAGAACTGACAGGAGGATTAGTAGTTAGTCTCCAAATCCAAACAGGAAATCTCAGTGCACATATTCACATGTAGTCAGGAGGCCTGAACACAGATGATGGGGAGACTTTCTGGGACTTATTGTCCTAGTTAGGCACGATAGACTCTTGTTCTGAGCTTAAGCAAAAGATAAGGGAGTCTGCTCTTACATAAACAATTTTTTTAAGTGGGAGAAAAGAAGGTTAAAATCTTCTTGGCCCATTACCAAATTCTAGTCCTAATGAGAGAGAAAATTTGCCTATAGAATTGTCTTTCCAGTATTAGTTTGTGACATCTGCCAAAAATCTATGGTAAAACCAGTTATTCCACTTCTTTTTGTCCCATTCTCTCAGGAAGGGGTGGATAATATATAACAGAGTTTTGCTTTAAGGGGAATTGCTCCTACATTTGCTCACAAAACTAGCCACGTAGCATATGCTAGAACACAGCAAGTATACAAACTAGCTAACCTCACAAGGCTTCTGGAAAAATGAATTTCTAGCCAAACTGCCCATGGCAAGAGTCTGAGCTCTGCCTTCTTCTTGCCTGCCTTGGTTCCTGGACTTGGGAGACCACAGTGGCCTTCACTCTTAGTGTCATAAGAGGGACCTTGAAGATCACTTAGTTCCACTTTCTCATTGTGTGGATATGGAAGCAGAGACCCACAGTTCTCATTGTGTGGATATGGAAGCAGAGACCCACAGAGCATGAGGAAACTTGCCAACATTATAGGGCACATTAGTGGAAGTACTGAGGTTAGAACACAGGTCTTCCTGATTCTAATTCTAGCATGAGGCTGGGTGGACAAGGTGTGGATTTCAGAGACAAGAACTACAGGCAGGGGCTCAGCTGGTCCGAAGGACTGGCCTAGAGACAGACCCAAGACTCCCCCATAAACAAAAGCAGAAAGGCAACAAGGGAAGCTCCAGAAGGGTAGGAAGTTAGGGAGTGACTCTAGCAAGCCCCCCAGATATGGGGAACACAATGTCACAGAAGCCAATGGACACTTCTGGGCATGTATCCAAAAGAATCAGAACAGATATTTGTACCCATGTTCAGAGGAGCACTATTCACAATAGCCAAAGGGTAGAAGCAACCCATGTGTCCAATGATGGATGAATAGATGAAAAAAAATGTGGCATAAACATACAATGGAATACTATCTGGCCGTAAAAAGGAAAGAGATTCTGACGCATGCTACAACATGGATGAGCTCTGAGGAGACAACATGCCGAGTGCAATAAGCCAGGCACAAAAGACAAACACTATATGCCTTTACTTATGAAATATACGAATCAAATTCATAGGGACAAAATAGAATGGCAGTTCTCTTGGCAGTTGCCAAGAGTTGGGGGAGCTAGGCGATGGAGAGTTATCATTTAACAGTTACTGAAAAACGTTCTGAATGGATGGCGGTGACGGTTACCCTACTATGTGAACATGCTTGATGACATGAAACCATTGGCATTAGGTCGTCAGAAAAGTCATGACATTTCTATGTTTTTTTCTATGCAAAAGTGCATTGTGACTTTTCCAACTCAATATACTTAAAAATGGTTGAAATGGGGACCAGCAGTTGGTGTAATGGCTATGTTGCTGGACTCCCATGTAGTCAACCGCAGTTTGAGTCCTGGACCCGGTGGCTTAAACTCATGCTGGGTGTGTGTGCAGATGTGCCCAAGATCCAGAGAGGAGAATGGAGGAGAAGGGATTGTGGCATGGCCATCCCAGCTGCGGGGTGATTTCTTGCTTTCTGTTTCTCTGTCTCTCTGGTGACTGCATGTAGCAAAAACCTCTCAAAAAAAAAAAAAAAAAAAAAAAAAAAAAAAAAAGAATAAAAATGGTTGAAATGATAATTTTTATATTTTGTATATATTTTTAAAAGGCAATGGAATCTGAATTGTCTTTGTAATTTCCCACTGGCCAGTTCTATGGCTGTCATGTTCTTTATTACTGAAGTCTCAAAATGAAAAGACCATCACTTGCCATAAAATAAAATTCATAAATGACCCTGAAAACAATAGAAACACTCAAGTTTTTTTCCCTTTCCCATCCCTTAGTCAAAATTAGCTCACAGAACGTCATGTAAGCTAGGTGCTGTTTGTCTTCCTGGCCTGTGATGGGAGTGGATACTGTCAACACTGACAGAACCACCCTACAGATTGTGCAAGCAGGGAGAGCCCTGGCCTATAGATTCAGAGAAGCTGCTCTCTTCCAACTACCGCCCTCAATGCAGAAGGTTCAAAACCTCCCCTGCGGGAGAGGAGCTCAAGCTGCTGCAGCCTGTCCCTTTCCTCCATGAAGCCCTCTTGGAGTCTACATACCCTTTACCTCACTGACGTCTGGCAGCATATGCTGATACCATCATGGTTTTGGGTTCTTAATTGTATTCAGATGTTTCTTAGCTCTCAAGTCTTTTCAATTGGACTACAAGTCGCTGGTGGACAGAGCTGCCTGCATATCTCGGCCTCCTCCCTCCTGCCGGTCCAGGATAGGACCCGAAGGGCCACCATCATTTTCCTCCCTCTTTCCTGTTTCCTGGGTTATCCCTTCTACTTGCATAGTTATAACCAAGTGAGAGCCACCAACTCCTCAAACTCCTTCTTCAGACTCCTTCTTCAACTTCTGCCTGCCTCCTGCCCAGCTCTGGCAGGACATGCTACAAAGTGCCTTGAACTTAGTGTGCTCTAAAATAAAACCCATTATGCTCTTCCTAATGCCAATCCCCATTCACCTAATCAAAAATAAGTCGACCTAGACTCTTCTTTCCCCCTCACTTGAATGAGGGGGCCTGTCAGCTCTGTTTCTTAAATCTCTCTCACTTGTCCCCGTGCCTGTATTTTGTTGAGTTTTAGGACCTGGACTCTGAATTAGTTTTACTTCCTCAGTTGTCTACTCTAATTTATCTCCCCTTCCCCAGCCCCAAGGTGTCCAACAGCATATGATCTGGTTGAGATGATCCAGGAATTTCCTATCACCCAAAGATAAAGCCTAAACATTTTGACACAGTATCTAAGACCATTCTTGAACTAGCTCTGAGGCCCGTATCACAAAGCCTATGTGTAGACCATTGGCTGCTGCTCTTCTTCATGTGCAGGATCTATGCTTTCACATGTGGTGTAGGTTCTCAGCTGGGGAAGGCTTTATTCTGCAGGAGACAGTTAGCAATGTCTGCAGACATTTTTTAGTTGTCACAACTGGGATGGGTCGGGGCTGTGACTAGCACTTGGTAGAGATCAAAACATCTGACAACATACAAGGCAACCTCTCCCCTCTGTCCCCCACAACAAAGGATTACCTAAAGCATGTACCATATGGGTTCTTAGAATGTTATATTATATTTTATTTATTACTACCATGTCTACTTCCTACTCTGGGGGCTGCAAGCATAAATATTGACGGGATGCAAGAATTAAATGAGTAAGAGAGAAGTAGGTTATGCAAAAGCAATAAGGGATGTTGGAATTGGAGCTGGCATAGCTTTCTAAAGAATTCAGATTCAAACTTCCAAAAGCACTGAGCTGAACAACACAGCAAGTGGACATATTTGTAGCTTCTACGAGGCTTCTGAGGCGTGGGGGATTGTTTTCCTTTCTGGTATTTATTATATTGGGAATGTAGGATCGATAATTATTGAAAGTTCTCTCTTATATTTCCCTCTGCAGCCCAGCATATTCCTAAGCTCTAGTAAATAAATGGGAAAATAGGACAAAAATCTCTTCATCTCAGATCCTTAATACAGTTTTATTGTCCTTTCAAATTTTCTTTTCAAGTTTTTATTTATTTATTTATTTATTTAGAGATTTTTGCTACTAGGGTACATGCACTCGCTGGAGAGACAGAAAGAGAGAAGGCAAGAAGTCACCCCCAGGGGGGATGGCCACGCCACAATCCCTTCCCCCAAATCTCAAGATTTTGGGAACATATGCATATGCACCAGTTGTGAGCTTAAGATGCCAGGTCCAGTACTTCAAACATGGTCGACTATGTGGGAGTCCAGTGATGTAACCATTACACCATCTACTGGTCCCTGAAGGTGTCTTTCTTTATAATTTTTCTAGTAATATTAATCTAGTTTTTTCTAAAATGTACTCTATCTTGGGGAAATGTTCCATGGAAGAAGGGCTTCATGGTCAAGTAAGTTTGAGAAGTACTTCTAATTAACCCTTCCTTTAAAGTCCATGTCTTCTTTATTTTCTTAAAAACATTGTTTTGTAATGCCAGACAGCACGTGTACATACCTGATGAAAGAAACAGAGAAGACAAGACATAAAAAGTTCCCTCCAGTGAGTCCTGGTCCCACTACGATCCCTTTTCTTCCATTCCTACTTCCCATCAGGATCCTGGGCATGTATATATACACCCAAGTCTGGGATTCAAACCATGGTTGGCCATGTGGGTGTGGCTCCCTACACATAGAGCTTAACCACTACAATGGGGGGCCAGCCCCCAAATCTTATTGTATCCAACAGTTCTAACCCTCACCTTTTTTGGTATAATTTATGAATATTCATGGACTACATGCTTTAAAAACTTTGAGAAATACTTAAATGTTCTCCTGCTGGTAGAGTGCTTAGTTTAAACTTCTCTTTGTAGCAGAAAAGTCCTAGCTCTCCATACCTAATCCCTACCTCTCAGGGAAAGAGCTGTTCTCTCTCCTCACATATCCTTATCTTTTGTCTCCATATAGGTGCACTGAAATTGCCCAGTGGTCATCAGTAAGGAGCCCCTTGGGGTAAAAATGGGGGAAGCAATAAGGGTTACACAATGGTCAAGGGCTGTAACTGGATAGGAGACACACATCAATGTGCCCCATGGACTGGAGTCCAGGAGTAGTTCTCTTAGGGCCACTGGGTTCCTCAGGCCAGCTTTTCAGAATTAAGGTCCATTAATAAGGATTAGGGCAGTCAATCCAAAAAGATAAGCAAGGATGACACACTTTTGGGTAAAGAGCATCTACACTGAGAAGAGCAGAAAGTCTTTATGACCTATAAACACATATCTGACATATTCCAACAGAGAACACTGGCCCCAAGCTCTCACTTCAAGGCATTTTCACCTTCTTGGCTCCTAGCAAAGGAAAAACTGGTTAGACCACCAGCCTTCATCTTAGTTAACAGATAATCACTCAGTCCCTGTTTTCTGGTCTGGCTTATCAGTCCAAATCACTCTTTTGAATGGGGAATAACTTTTTTCTTCATAGGAATAGAGACAGGTTGGGTTTTGAAAACTAAATCCAGGCCCACCAGGACTTGAACTCACTCTCAGGAATCTGACCAGAGATCTGAAGACTCCTAGGAACAAACTCTGAGAACTGGTGATAACTCACACGCAGCTGGGCAGGGAGAACAAGTAATTTTCTGAGTCAATGTCACAGCCACCTTCAGCTTGAGAATTCTCTTTCATGCTCCTCAAGGCTCTGGGAGTTTTCAAGTCAATTTTTGTAAGCATCATGGCAGATACTTTCCCATAGTTCCTGTGTGTTCCTGTTGTCCCCAAGATTGGTTACCTCTCAAGACTAAAACCAGACAAATAAGAGTCTCCTCGAAGACCGTGTGCTGTGCAGCTAACCCCATGAAAAGATTCCCGCCACTGCAAAGTGACACACATGAAATGAGAAGCAATGAATGAAGGCAGGGAAGGCTCCAGGTTTTCCACAGGGAGACGTCACCATGGGGAGGGGAATCAGGGCAATTTGTCAGAGGAAGTTGGTCTTATCTTATATGACCCATATTTGACATTTCCCACGGTGCCCCTCATAGACAAAGGAAAGTGGGCTCCTCCTCACAGTTGGCACACCTGAAGACCCCTGCATTCTGGCACACCCCTCCTGACTTAGTGCCCCTGTAGCAAGTGGAACGTGCCACATGGCAGGCTTACTGAGCAGGCCTTCTGGAAAGGGCTCCTGCCAGCCAGGCCTGGGATTGGACAGCTGCCCGTGCCACTCAGAGAACATGAACTGGGCAAACCCCAGCAAAGGCCACAGTGGCACTCCAACCCTTTTGTTTCATTTTCACCATATCGACATTGCCAAATAGCGGAAGTGTTGGCACTCATGTGGTTTCAGAAATGTAGAGTGGTGAGGATGTCGACCCCATGCCGCCTACACTGAGTGCCTTACAGCTGACATGCAGTTAGACTATGCAGGCGCTCACAAGATAGTTCGGAAGCAAGAGACAGAGTTCTGGGTGCTGTTCCCATTCAATAGGAGAGCAAACTTGGATCTTGTCACTTGCCACTGTGCTAGAGTGGTCAATGGCTGTCCCCAATGTCATACTTCTTCAGACCCCTGCACAGAGCAGTGTACAGTCAATGAACACTCCACACAATTGTGACTTGGCTGCACATGTGTTTCAGAAGGGTGGTGAGGGGCTAGGTGGTGGTGTCTCTCTCTCTCATGAAAGAAATAAAAATAAACTAAGAAGAAGAAGAAGGTTGGTGAAACATTTATGAAGTAGGAATGTGCCTTTTTCAGAGCTGTTTCTGTGGCCAGTCAAGCCCTTCCCTCTCTGTCTCTTCTGCCCTTCTATAAACCTAACAGTGGCAACATTTAGTTCCCAGTGGAGCTCTGAGTTTTAAAGTTTTACTGTATCCAGTCTGCAATCTCCAGATCTCAAAATAATTCCTCTTATATAAATAAAAAAAGGCAAAACACACAGTTTCCTAAGCTTACCAAGTCTCCATTATGATTAAAAATTATTAGAGTCTTTCTTCTTCAAGTGGGGAAGGGTGGAGGAAAGCCCTCGGAGGAAGAAATCTATCAAAAACCACATTACGCCCAGTGACATGTTTGGGCTCAGAGCTGTAGGTTCAAGGTATTTCTCATCCTTACCATGAAGAATCTTCTCTCGGAATCGTGTATGGTTCTGTGGTGGTAGGAACTCAATTCATAAAGCCACAGCTTTCAGAAACATTGGTGAGGAAGTTGGGTCATATATGGAAAGTTCTTTCTCTGAGCCTGCTAACAATCAGTTACTTGTTTCCCCTGTTTTTCCCACAAGAAGAATTTCTCTAAATAATTGGAGGAGATTTCTCATGAGAATCAGGCAATAGTGGCTTCCAGGTCTTAAAACTTTATCTAAAACAGTTTAAAAAACAAAAGACACAAGAATGTGCTTGCCTGGCCTGTAACAATGCAAAATCTTGCAGTCTGGACAGATGCCAAGCCCTGAAACTTCTGTACTTCTGGTGCCTTGGAGGAGGGTGGGCACCAGGGAAAAGCCTCTCAGCTGGGAAGGTAGGGGCCTCTTCATGCTGACCAGCTAAAGCCTCGATTTTCACTATGTATAAAAAAGTTTGCAAAGAGACTTCATAACGTAAGTAGCAAAAATAACAGATCCTAAAGAAAATAAATTGGCACCAAGGGCTTCAAAAAGTACAACTATGGGACCAGCAGTTGGCATAATGGCTATGTCGCTGGACTTCCATGTAGTCAATCACGGTTCGAGTCTTGGACCTGGTGGCTTAAACTCACACTGGACGCGTGTGCGTGCATGCCCAAGATCCTGAGAGGAGAATGGAGGAGAAGGGATTGCGGTGTGGCCATCCCCCCTGGGGGGGGGTGATTTCTCGCTTTCTGTCTCTCTGTCTCTAGCTTTCTGGCAAGCGCACGCACCCTATAGCAAAAACCTCTCCAAAAAAAAAAAAAAAAAAAAAAAGATAAAAAAAGAAGTACTATTTGTGCAGAGTTCACATACAGATTTCAGAGTGCTGATGGGGGGGCTAGATGTTTTACAGGGCACTGTAGGTTGACAACAGAGGATACTGAGAAATTTAAGTCACAAGGGGAACATGGGAGTTAACATCTCAATCAAATCAGATCTGTCTGGTTCCATATCCTATATTCTTTCTTCTCTGGCACCAGGCTCCACCCCCCTTAAGTTCATTTCTTCAGTGAAGAGAGACAGAGTGATAGAAGATAGTACCCCTATAGGGTCTTGACATTGCACCCACTCCAGCCTTGAACCAGCCCTGGACCATGGGCAAGCATGTGAATTGTGTACTCGGGGAGGTTTCCTGCTTGAACTGGAGTCTTCTCATGTGGAGCTGCTTTGCAGAGCGTTGTATTTTATCACTGCACCACCACTCCAATAAGACCCTCGTCCCACTTGGCACAGAGGATCTAAGGTCCTTTACAAAAACTCTGAGGGAATAGCATATTATAAAGAGAGTGAACACAGGGATGTTCGTAGCAGCTTTATTCATCACTGCCAAAACGTGGAAGCAACCGAGACATTCCTCAGTAGGTGAATGGGTAAACTGTGGCAACTGCAAATAATGGAGTAGTATGCAGCACCAAAGAGAAATGAACCATCGAGCCATGAAAAGACATGGAGGGAATGCAAAGCGAAAGAAACTAAATCTGAGAAAGCCATATACTGTATGATTCCAACTACACAACGTTCTGGAAAAGACAAAACCCAGAGACAGTATGAAGGTCAGCAGTTACAGAGGTGAGTGGGGAGGGAAGGGAAAATAGGCAGCACAGAGGACTTTAGGGCGGTGAAACTGCTCTGTGTGACTCTCTGATGACAGATGCGCGTCACTATACGTTTGTCTAAACCCATAGAACATACAATACCAAGAGTGAACCCTAATGGAAACCATAGAATTTGGGTGATAATGATGTCTTTGGGTAGGTCCGTTAACCGTAAAAATGTACCACTCTGGTAGGGAGGTTAATGACGTGGGCAGGTGTGTGAATGAGGGGAAAGAGATACACAGTAAATCCCCATATCTTGTGTTCAATTTTGCTGTGAACTTAGAACTGCTCCAAATAAAAAAAATAAATAAGTGAGCTTTCAGCAAGATGACCGTATGTGAACAATAAGCAAATATTTCTAAGCCTCCCTTCCCTTATCTGCAAAAGTGCAGTAAGTACATAAGCAAAACCTACCCGTTCCACCTCTATTTGTTCACACTCGAGTTTCCTTCTCGCTGTTTTGGCTTATTTACATCGCTAACCAAATTATGCATGGCTTGCCCTGGTTCCAAAAGTCCCTGGCTTAATTGAAAGTGACAAAGGGGAAACTTGGAAATGAAAACAGAGTGCTCAGTGAACAGCGGTGTTAAAAGACTCCGAAGTCAGCACTGGGCGGTTCCCGAGGGGCTGCCAGCTCCGATCAGGCCACTGGTGCCTTGACGAGAAGAGGAAACAGGGAACATCATGCCACCCAAGATTTTCCTGGAAAAGCTAGACGAAACATCCTGGTCTTCTCCAGGTGAGTGCCCCTAGCAGCGACAAGACCAGGGCTCCCACTTGGAAGGGGACTGTGCTTTTCTTTTTGAAAGCACCACATGCTTCATAGTTTTTATTTTCCCAATTGTTTCCTAGTTAGGATGAGCCAGGTCTTAATTTACTTCTTTGCTGATGAAGAAGTAGAAGAAAAAAAGCAGAAGAAAAAAAGAAGCATAATGACTAAGGCTACTCTAAAAATCAGTGGACAACCCTGGACATGCATGAGTAGTTAAGCTATTTAAATACAAATGTTATTCTTGAGAGAGCTGGAGCCCCAGAAGGACCATGGGCGTCAGTCTCTGTCCTTTCTGTGTGCTGACTATGGGTACCTTGGGGGAAAGTTCAGCAGTACCCAGAATGATGCCCAGGAGTGATTTCCAGATAGTTTTTTCTCCACTTCACTCTCAATCCCTGTATCCCTCCGTTGGTGGGATAACATGTAGGGAGGTAATATTTCCATCTGAATGTGCCAGTGACCCTTTGCCCGGCTCAGTGCCTTTCCTTTCCCCCAAGACACACGCAGCCTTCTGGGCACTTCCACTCTGAACTGAGAAATCCATCTAGAATTTCTTTTTTTAATACATCCTCCAGATGAAAGAGACTTTTTTTTTGAATGAGATTTTTTTTGCCATGGGCTGCTTACCCTTGCCAGAGACAAAGAGAGAGAAAGAAATCACCCCCTGGCAGGGGTGGGGGACTGGCCACACTGCAATCCCTGCTCTTCCATTCTCCTCTCAGGACTTTGGGCACACATGCACATGTACCCAGTATGAATTTTCAAGCTACCAGGTCTGGGACTCGAACCGTGATTAGCCATGTGGGAGTCCAGTGCTTTAACCACTATTCCACCTGCTGGCCCAGAGACTCTATTGTTATTTCCTTCTTAGTTCTCCCTGGCAGGTGTCAGGTATAATAATAGTCCCAATCCTGTGACTTCTAGGGTTTTTCTGGATCTGATGCAAACACCTGACCCTGGCCACCACAGCCTTTGACTGGCTGACCCTGTCTTCCTTGCCAGCTCCACCTGGCTTCCTTCATCCTCCATGGCAAGCTGCTAAGTCCCCACACTTGTCCAAGTGCCAGTGCTCACCTTCACCAACCTCTCTCCTCCCACTCCGTCATGTAGCGTTTCTGAATAGTTATACAAATGGGCCGCCATGGAGGAGTACAAGACCCTCAGGCCGCCATGGAGACAAAGAGTACAAGACCCTCAGGAAATGCTGGTAAGATGTAGCATGAGGCTCACACCTTGGGCCTGCTTCACACTTGAGCAAACTGCCCCTCTCAGACCTGTGGCCCCCTTTCTTCCCCAGATATCAGGATACTAAGTGTTATCTCTAACTGAAAGAAATGCTCTTGCCCCTGAAAGCTAGGTGAATGAATTCGGCATTAGTATTTTGCAGATTACAAGAGCTTCAAAGAGTTAGAATCAATGAATACCCAGGGATCTTTGAAGAAAACAACTGAACATGTGCAGGTCACAGCCTTGCAAAAGTGATACTCAAATCAGGGCAAGCCCAGCCTAAAAATAGATGCACCTGAATTAGGATTAGAGGGTGTCAGAAGACACAAGAATACCACGCCTAGCTCACATGGTCTCATTTGCTGAGTTGGGACAGCTGGTCTTCCGGGTATGAGGCAACACAGATATGGACAGTGTACTCATTTGCCTCTTACTCAATTGGGCAATCAGGGGCCCAGTGGGAGTAGAAATCCGGCCTTGACACCTGGCTGAGGACACACAAAGGCACTCTTCCTAAGAAGGGTTAGCCTGTTCCACACAATTGCAACTGGCCAACTCTTAGGTATAGCCAATAGTCTCTAATCAACACCCAGGGAGACGGATCTGTTCTGGGCAGGGCAACATCCAGCTCTAGGGTGGACTGACGTCAAAGGCCTCTTATTTTGTAAAGATAGTGCTCTGCATCTAGAAAATGTCCAGGAAAAGCGAAACAAAAATATGGAAAAATCAGGACCAGCAGTTAGCGTAATGGCTATGTCACTGGACTCCCACATAGTCGACCGCGGTTCGAGTCCCGGACCCAGTGGCTTAAACTCACGCCAGGAGCGTGTGCGTGCGTGCCCAAGGTCCCGAGAGGAGAATGGAGGAGAAGGGATTGCGGCGTGACCATCCCCCCTGGGGGGTGATTTCTCGCTTTCTGTCTCTCTGTCTCTCTCCGTCTGTCTGGTGAGTGCATGCACCCTATAGCAAAAACCTCTCCTAAAAAAGAAAAACCCATTTGAACATTATAAAACCTGCAACAGTTGTTCGCCTCTCCTGGATTCAGTCTTTAGACTTCATGGGCATTTTCACTCAACAGGAGCGTGTGTGGGGCCCCAGACCTCACACCTCCCTCTCCCCACCCCACCAACCACAGCCCCTGCCAAATCAAGCTCCAATAAATTCTCCTTAAAAACAAAAGGCTCCGAATAAAGGCTTCTGAACAAAGCCCTGGTCTGAAGGTGTACGGTACAAAGGCAACAGTCCCCAGTGGCACGATGGGAACAGGACCTGACTCGGGGAGGGGGGCAAGTGCTCATGAGCTCATCTGCATGCCCCTGGCCCCCTTTAATCTATTTTCACACACATGATGAGATTATTTGTTTCTACACAGGATAAGCATTGAGACAAATGAAAAAAATGAACACACACACACACACACACACACACACACAGTCAGAATTCCCTTCCTCTTTTTTTTTTTTTGGAGAGGTTTTTCGCTATAGGGTGTGTGCTCTCGCCAGAAAGACAGAGAGAGACAGAAATCGAGAAAGCACCCCCCAGGGGAGATGGCCACGCCACAATCCCTTCTCCTCCATTCTCCTGTCGGGATCTTGGGCATGTACACACACACGCCTGGCGTGAGTTTTAAGCCACTGGGTCTGGGGCGTGAACCGCAGTCAGCTATGTGGGAGTCCAGCGACATAGCCATTATGCTAACTGCTGGTCCCCAGAATTCCCTTTCTCTTACACGCTCAGCCCCAGGGTCTTTGAGACTCCCTGGCTTGTATACAGAGCAAATGGTGCACTCATAAGCATTTGGGGATTTCAGCCAAACACAAAATGCCCTTCTCTTGGGGACAGAGGAGGGCTTTCTTAGAGAGCTGTGGCCCGCTTCTGTACTAAAATGTCTGCATACAAGACAAAGACGGTTCTCTTGGCCAAGAGTCCGGAGAATGAGTGGCAAGGAATAGAGGAAACCTCTGGCTTCAGGACTCGGTGCCTCTAGGGGATGCTCCTTAGCCCAAAAAGACTACGCTTGGTTAACTAACTGGGAGTATGAGCAAAACCCAGGGGGAGGCCACAAGGTCGAACCTGATCTAGAAGGGCAGGTGACACAGGATTATCATGCCCTTTGCCTAGACTTGATAGCAGCAATCTATACAAGACTTCAAAAAAGTGTGTGGAGAAATGGAATTAAAGTACAAGTTTACTTGGGTGCATAAAATTTTTGAAATCCATGCACTGTGTAATATACATTTTTATAAAAGCACATTTTTCCATAAATGTTGTGAAGACCCTTTTTGTAAAACCTGGGGCTTTTAAGTGTGAGAAATGCTTCCCTTCAACAGGAAGGCAGGCGCCATGGGTGCTCAATAATCCCTTGCGTGGATGGACAGTTCTGAGAAATCCAACATATTTGTAGGGGGAAAGTCAAGAAGAAGACCCCCCTATACTAAAAGAAACAGGAATTTATCTTCAAAATGATGCCTCTCCTTCAGGAACAACGAGGTACGTTTTCACGACCTAAGGCTTTCTTCCTGCCCTATATTTCGCTGAACTCAACCTCTGCACATGTGAATCCCTGCCAGGCGGCCTGTAAATATTTCATGCTGCCCCCACTCCCTTACCAGCACATGTCGGAATCACTGAGGCTGCTAGCCTGAATTCAGGTTTGCTTCACCAACTTTCTGTGTCAATTCTGTGTAAAAAGCGGCCCTGCATACAGAGGAAGGCATAGCCAGTGAACTCTGGCTGAAACAGAACCCACCACCGTCACTGAATTACTGCCTCAGTTTCTTCATCTACGATGACAGCATTAGCAGTGGCTCAGGGTTTCACGGGGTCTCCCTTTCTCACATTTACACGTGTCCTCTGGAAGTATCAAAGCTGCTCTTGAGATGTGCACCATCTACTCACACGGTTTCCCTTTCCAAAACGAGGTCCTTGTGTCAGAAACAACAACTTGACTATGACTCACTGGGAAGGATAATGCAATAAACTTTTGGTGCTAGTTGTTTTAATTTTTAAAAGTCCAAGCTTTCAATGTTTGGAAGCTGCGTGGGGACGTGCCATTGGAATGAGCATTTTCCTGGCTTTTGCGTTCTGGGATCACGTGGTCTTAAAGAAGTACACTGAGGCATTTTCTGTAATTGGGTTGGTAGCCACGGAAGAGTTAGAGACAATGACATTCCTGTCACCAAGATGCAGAGAGTGACATCTGGCTCCAGCTCTCAGCATCAGGGAGAGAATGCTGGGGGGGGGGGGGGGGGGGGGGTAGGGAGGGAGATGGGGATGGGGGAAGAGGAAGAATGACCTAATTAAAATGCAAATGTTCCTCTGCTTGTTGCTGCTAAATGAACCCTGAAGGAAAATTAATACATATATTGCAAGTCCTTGGCAAAAATCAAGACTTCAGGATAACCAGAAAACTGCAAACTAAAATTCGTCATGATGACTTTATTTGGAATCTTGTCAATGCTTAACCCTAGTCACAGTGAACAAAGCATGTTAAAGAAACAGTTGATTTCCCTCCCCACCCCCCCCACCAATTGTGAATGACTTAAACTTTGATCTGCTTATCCACCTGATGATGCCAACTACCCACGTAATTACCAAACCAAGAAGCCAGAAACCCACTTGGGCAGTAAGAACCACGAGGAGGTGGCCCTACCCAGTGGGACTGTGGTTTCTCAAAAAGAGAAGAAGTTAACATTATAAAATTATGTGCCAGACGGTGTGCCCAGAGTTTGAACATTTAATATGTACCATAACTCCTAGTTTAGTGTTTGAGACTTTTCCCCCCAATTTTACAGACTAGGTAACTCATCAGAGGTATTAATGAAATTAGCCTGAAATTCTGCAGTGAATTAGCTAGCCATGGGCTACATTTTGGGGTTGCGTTTCTTCCTCTTTCTATTTTCTTTAAGTTTATTATTTCCAGACCTTGTGCCTACTCTGGATGCTATTCTCAAAAGCAACCGAAGGGTCAGGCACAGCATAGCAATAATGCAAATGGACCAGCGGGGTGGGGGGAGGTTCTCTGTGATGTGAAAACTCTCTTGGGGGCCAGCAGGTAGCATGAAGGTTTAGACGGCTGGATCCCACTTGGCCGACTATGTGATTTAAGTCCTAGACCTGGAGGCATGCAAACATGCCTGATGTGTGTGTGTGTGTGTGTGTGTGTGTGTGTGTGTGTGAGGAGAAGAGATCTCCTAGGGGGTGGTTTTTCACTTTCCTTGCTCTCCAGCGAGCAGGAGCAGGCATGCCCTATAGCAATATCTAAAATGTTTCTTTCTGAACAAGTAATAAATAACCTTCATAAAACAAAACAATTGGAAACCCAAAGCCTAAAAGGAGGACACAATGTTTTTTTTTACAATGAGAGAGGAGGGCCAGGTCTGCAGAGAAATAGTTAGCAGGTAAGCGCTGTCCGAAGGGAGCCACGTCCCACATGGCTGACTGTTGTTCAAACTGCTGCTCTGGTGGCCGGAACAACCTGTCAGAGGTATGTGCCTGTGTGCCCAAAGTCCTTACAGTTCAGAGAAGCAAGGGATTACGGTGTGGCCACGTCCCATTGGGAGTTACTTTCTCCCTCTCTTTCTCTCTCCATAACGAGATACTTTTTTGATAAAAAGTAAGAAAAAAGATGACAAACTTGTACTCACTTATTCCTTTTGTTATCCTCATGCTCAGGATGTAGGACCCAGAGGATAAAAGCTTTCATTTTTCGGAAGTGGAAGATTATGTTCCTTACCATAAGACTTACAACTTCAACCAGGCTTCAGAAAAGCTTCTTCTACTAAACAAAACATAACTTCAGAAAACGTCATCTCGCCAGCAAGACACCTCCATAGAACTGAGTTTGTTTTGAGAAGTTTCTCCATGCAGAACCCTCAAGTTAGCCCCATCGTGGGTCAAACGAGCTACAGGGTGGGAGACCATAATGGGAGCATCTCCTTGTGTGTGAACTGCGGGGTTTGGATCTACTCAGAGGAGCAGATAAGTTTCATGCTGTGCCAACCAGGGGCACTAGATACGGTGACACAAATGCTACCCAGTGTTTATGTTCTCGTAAAATTCACATATTGAAATCCTAACCTCCAAGATATTAGGAAGTGAGGACTTCGGGAGGAGACTGGAGTATGAGGACAGAGCTCTCAATACTGGGATTAGTGCTCTTAGAAAGGAGGCCCCAGAGAGCTGTCTGTCCCCTTCCATCATGTGACGACACAGCAAGGAGGCTATGAACCAGAAAGCAGACCCTCACTGGACACTGAATCTGTCTGTGCCTTGATCTTAGACTTCACAGCCTCCTGCCTGGTAAGAAATACATTCTTCTTATTTTTTCTTTTTGGAGAGATTTTTGCTATAAGGCACGTGTGCTCACTGGAGAGACAGAGAGAGACAGAGACAGAAAGCAAGAAATCACCCCGCCGGGGGAACAGCCACACAGCAATCCCTTCTCCTTCATTCTCAGAATTTTGGGCATGCACATGCACCCAGTGTGAGTTTCAAGTCATCAGACCCAGGACTCAAACTGCAGTCCAGCGATGTAACCATTACACTATCTGCTGGTCCCTATTTTTGTTATTTCTTTTTTTTTAGAGAGATTTTTTGCTACAGGGCACATGTACTTGCTGGAGAGACAGAGAAACAAAAGCCAGATATCAACTCTCCGGGGGTTGGGGGGGGGGAATGACTACACTGGAATCCATTTTTCTTTTGGGATTTTGGGCACACACACACATGATCTAGGACTTGAACCACAGTTGACCATGTGGGAGTCCAGTGACACAACCATGACACCACCTGTTGGCCCCCCTATTTTTGTTATTTCTAATCCACCCAGTTGGTGATACTTTGTAGCCTGAATGTACTAAAATACCATTGGACCTTCTGGTGGTGAAGCCAACATTGGGGCTAGGACCAGGGTGAGTTAAGTGCGGTGGACACTGTAAATTAGTTCACTCAATCCCCGTTGAGTGGAAAACCTGATAAAACCACAAGTCCCATATCCCATTGCAAGCAGCATACAGGCATGAGAGCTTGTTTTCACTAATCAGATGCAACCCAGCACTACCTGAATGTAGAAATGAGTGACAGGAGCTAAGGGTCACTCACTGTGACCCAGGCCTTCTGATGTGTACTGGGGAAGTGGGGCACAGGCCTGGCATGCTCTCCATGCATTCTTGGGGACTGAGCGGTGAGAGGAGGCAGCATGAATTTTCTGCTAGAACAATCTCACGGTATGGTTTGGCTCTTGTCCTGGCTCTGTAATATCTGAGCTTGATTCTTGGTCCTTCCCAGAAATTCTGTGAACCACCCAACTAACATCCTTGAATACATCTCTTTCTGCTTAAACTAGCGACAGGAATTTCTGTTGTTTGCAGCCAAAAGCCCTGCCAGGCTCAGCAAGGAAGAATGCACTGAAATGAGGGGAAGCTGGAAGGGCGTGGAAGCCAGTTGGCACAGGTAAGACAGTGCCCACGTGCAGTACTTCTGGAGCTTGTAAACAAAGACCTTTGTGCCCAGTGAGGCCACATGGTGTCAGCTACAGGACACAGGCTGTAGAGCTGGCTGCGCATGGCTTGAAATCTCACCTCCACTGTCCAATCTCAGTGTCATCCTGGGCAAGTTTCTCAACACTCCGTGAGCCTAAATTTACTCATATACAAAACCGGAACAAGGCTATTGTCCTTACAGGGTGTGGACAGGATACACTATGGAATATATGTACACAGGTCAGTGACCACTAGTTGTTCCATAAATAATAGAACTATCGTGTCAATTCTCCAACAAATGACTTGGCTTACACCCTACTATAAACATACCATGTATATTCAAAGATAAGGTTATATTTCTTTCCTAAAATTATACTCATAGAAGAGGAAGTTGAGCCAGCCCTACAGCATAGATGTTGAGCACTGTATAGAGGAGGCTAGATTCCACCGGGCAGAATGGGGTTCGCGTCCCAGCTCAGGCAGCAACATGCCTGGTGCCCTTGCCCCAGATCTTGATGAGAGGGAGAGTTGGGGGAGGAAGGATTGTGGTGTGAGCAGGCCCCATTGTGGCGGGTACTTTCTCTTTCTCTCTTACTCTCTCTCACTGATGTGCATGTGTTCTGTAATGAATAAAAAGAAAAAAAAAGATGAAGTTGTCTTGTATTTCACTCAGCACGTATTATACAAGTGGGTTTTCAAAAGTTCATGAATAATGTGTATTATGAACAAACTGCATGGATTTTGAAAATATTTTGCAACATAATATTCCTACTTTAGTTTCGTTTTTCCTTGAACTTTTTGAAGTTCCCTTCATATTTGAACCTCTCTTTTTTAAAAATTGCCAGGAGGTGTTTGCACGTCGTTAGGAGAAATGAGAGGGGAGAGGAGAAAGGACCCTACAGTGGAATGTGGTCATGCCGTGATCTATTTCCCATTTCTCCATCCTGTTGGGATTTTGGACATGTGCGCACACCTGCCTGTTGTGTTTTGCACAAACATTGGGACTGGGGCTCAAACTGTGGTCCGCCATGGGAGATCTCGCTCCTTAACCACCAGGCTATGAGACTGACCCGGAGCCTCTCTTTCAACTACTTTATATAACCAAGGACTGGACAAGACCCAAGTGTCTCAGACTCAACTCATGCAAATTTTAGATGCTTAAAGAGGTCAGATGTTTGAGCTTATAGATATATATACAATTGGTTTAAAATAAAGGGAAGACACATGTCACACTGACTTAGCAATTATTCCTAAAGGAAGGATCTCACAATCTGAAGTACTGAATTTCCTGTAGCTAAGTAGCATGGCGGTTAAAAGCAGGACTTCTGGAGGAGCTCCGCAGCTGGGTGTGAATCTTTCTTCTATGAGTTGTGTGACTTTGAGCAAGTTACTTGGCCTCTCTGGATCTTACTTCCCTCAGTAAAATGAGTTAGTAAAGGTAGCTCATAAAGTGGCTCTGAGGAGTAAATGAGGTAATACACGGAAGGCACTTTTGACAAGTGTTTGGCAATAGTGAATATGTAAGTAAATGTAAGCTATTCTCAGTTATAGGATGAAGGGATGGGGTAACTAAGCTGGGGTTATGTGACTGGATGCTTGTAGCCTTAGAGAAAAAGTCCAGTGATAGCACCATATGACATAAAAATTGCTGTCTTTCATATAATAAGAAATGGGTAGTGTAGGTAATATACCCTGAAAAACTGACTTAGATGACTTAAAACGCGTCTTCAAGTCTGAATAAATTTGCTTTGTAAACTACATGAGAGGAAAAAGGAATATCCAAAATCAATGTCATTTAAAATTTTTTTTTTTTTTGAGAGGTTTTTGCTATAGGGCACGTGCGCTTGCCAGACAGACTGAGAGAGACAGAGAGAAAGAAAGCGAGAAATCACCCTCGGGGGTGGGGGGGGGGGATGACCACACTGCAATCCCTTCTCCTCCATCCTCCTGTTGGGATCTTGGGCACGCACGCACACGCGCCTGGCGTCAGTTTTAAGCCACTTGGTCCGAGACGCGAACCGCGGTTGACTACATGGGAGTCCAACGACAAAGCCATTACGCTAACTGCTGGTCCCTCAATGTCATTTAAATTTTAAAGGTTATTTTAATTATGTACATGAATTAATACAGTAAATATTAGAGGTAGACACGACTATGACAGTGTTAGGAGTACATGAACTTTATGAGTATTTATGTTGGTCAAAACCTTTTTGTAGATCTTCTTGCTTACATATAGAGCTTATTATCTAGTACATATAGTAAAAGAAAATGTTCTTATTCTCTTTTAAATAGGCATAGTTAATTCATACTGATATCGAAAAACATCTTGATAAGCTACATGTCCGTAATCCCTTAAATTAATACTCCTATCATTCCCATTTCTCCTTTTGCTTAGATTCCAGATGGAAATAAGGATCACACAAAAGGAAAATAAAATGGAGAGAAACATAGGATGTCTTCATGTATCTTAAATATATATCATTTTCCAAATGGATAAGGATACTGCCCAATTATGTTTACCTGATACCTGCATTATGCCTTCATTTGAATTTTATTAGGAGTGGAGGAGCAATTTGATTTACATAATAGAACTAAAACAATACAATTTTCTTTTTTCCTGAAGCATGGAACATCAAACACACAGAATATGTTTCATGGTATTGTTAAATAATTATCTGAGGCATTGTTTTAGATTGAGCTCCTTTTCTGGGTCTCAATAGACCACACCAAACCAGAATAGAATCACAGATGCCACATAAACAAATTAAACTTAGAAATAAGCCAGTTTTCCCAAAATTAAGATTCACAGTAACTAATTAAAAGGGAGCCAGTCAACCTGAGCTTGGTGTGATAAGGAAGTCCCTTCTGTTTTAACCCCATAGGGAAAGTAACTTTAAAACAATCAGTCTTTTTGTTTCTTGTTTCTGTTTTCTTCAGTCTTTTTTGCCTTTAAAGTCCACCTTCTCTGATTTGTTCATCTGAGCACCTTTCTATTTCATAGATGGGAGCTGCCTGATTCATTAATTCATAATAAAACCCTATTAGATCATTAAACTCAATCTGGTGAAATTTAGTTCTTTGACAGGTTTTTCTTTCATCTCCACTTGACTAGAAATGGAAGGATGAATTCATCCTGACACGCCAATCCACATAGCTTTTAGTGTATCTTTGAAGAAATGCACAGTAACCTTGTTACGTGGGCAAGAGGACTTTGACATTTATGACTAGAAAGGAGATTCCAAAGGGTGATACTACGGACCACATCCCCCCATTTATATGTTGAAGAACTAATCTCTAATATGATAATACTTGAAGATAGGACATTTGGGAGGAATCAGCTTTAGATGAACCCATGATGATTGGGTTCTCATGGATTAACATCCTTGGCGGGGGGGAGGGAAGATACCAGGAATCTTGATTTCTCTCTCTCTCTCTCTATTTTTTTTTTTTTTTTTAACCAATAAAAGGCAGCCATTTGCAAGCCAGGAAAAGAGCTCTCCCCAGAAACCAACTGTCGAAGCACCTTGGCATTGGACTTTCCAACCTCCAGAACTGTGAGAAAATAAATGTTGTTTAAGCTACTGTCTATGTTATTTTGTTATGGCAGTCTGAACTGACTAAGACACATAAGGATCAAGGGCACTTCAAACATTAAGAGGCCACTGTAACTAAACTGTCAACAAAGATAATCACCTTGGAAACCAGCAGTTAGCATAATGGCTATGTCGCTGGACTCCCAGGTAGTCGACCGCAGTTCGCGTCCCGGATCCGGTGGCTTAAAACTCACGCCGGGCGCATGTGCGTGCATGCCCAAGATCCCGAGAGGAGAATGGAGGAGAAGGGATTGTGGTGTGGCCATCCCCCCGGGGGGTGATTTCTCGCTTTCTGTCTCTCTCTGTCTGTCTGGCGAGCGCATGCACCCTATAGCGAAAAAAAACTCTCCAAAAAAAAAAAAAAAAAAAAAAAAGATAATCACCTTTACTAACAAAATAAACCCCTCAGTATTGATCTTTTAATCAGTTCTCTTTGTATGTGATTATAAACTTGTACTAACCAAGTATTCTACCTGGAGTTAGACAGGCATACAACTCTCAAAGCTTAGTTGTAACATTAATATAATATAATTCTTATTGGGTATCAGACCATGCAAGTTTGGAAAAGTCAGTCCTAATATTCTGTTCTGGATACTATAATCAGTCACTTAATAAATTTGCCAAAGTATTGATAAAACAAAAGTAATTAGATATCAGTAATGTGAGGCATATTCTACTTGTGTGGAATCTCAGTTAAAATTACCTCAGTTTCACACTTAGCAATGACACACACACACACGTAAAACCCAAGGATCTAGGATGGCTGCTAGCATAGTGGTTAAGGTGGCTGAATCCTCCATGACTAACTATACAATTTGAGTCTCAGACCCAGCAACTTGAAAAACACACTGTGTGTGTGTGTGTGTGTGTGTGTGTGTCTGTGTGTGCGCATGCACACCGAAAATCCTGAAAGGAGGGAGAAATAGAAGAGAGATTATGGTATAATCATCCTCCACTATGGGGAGGTGTTTACTCACTTTTCCTCTCTGTCTCTATCCATTGAGCACAGCTGCCAAAAAGCAAAACAAACAAACAAAAAAAACAAGAATCATCGTTGAAGCTAGCTAGATCAATAATAGCATTTTACTCAGGAGAGAGGATAACTAGAGAGAGCAACAGACAAATTTTCCTTATACTTCCAAAGTCCAGTGACAAAGGCTATTCTAGCTGATGGGCCATGGCCTCCAGGTTATGCATGGGTTTTCCAAATCTTTCAAGTGACCTAAAATGTTGTGTGCTGCCAGAAATCATCATTGGGCACAAGCATGGTGGAACAGGCATTAGGGCACCACTGTACAATACTGGGAGTATATGAAAAGGCCCTGGGTCGTGTTCCCAAGTCAGGTGTGCCTGTGGGCTGGAAAGTTGGAGGAAGGGGTCATGGTGTCAGAAAATACTCAATATCTGAATAAAGCCTTTTGCTCTGGGACTCTCTCAGTAGAGAAGTATAATTCTGTCTTGAGAAGACAGAATTCCTTTCTGACCAAAAGGAATATGCAGAGAGCAAGCATGAGATTCATTTGTTTATCTAGGAGTTTGCTGGGTTGGAAAATGCAAATATCTTCCAGTGATAGACAGAACTCAACCCCAGAGTATAGGCCTAGAGCACAGAGGAGGACTCCATTAACTGGCTTTGCTAGAAAAGGAAGCAAAACAACCCCAACATTCTCAGGTTCTGGATAAAGAAGGGGAAAAGAGATCATTAAACTCCTCAGGCTTAAGCTAGAACAGTAGAAAGGTTTTCTTTACATTGCTTCACCCATTACAAAGAGGGGAGAAAGGGAGGCTGATCAAAACACAGTCTCTTTGGTAAAGGCCAATTTTCTCGCATAATTTTATAGGCTAATTTGAAATACAAGTGGGAACAGTTAGAAGTGCTGCTTCTTTTCTATGACTTAATTATAACCTCAGCCTTATTCAGCATAATTGTGACCAGAACTCTTCATCTGCACATTTGTAATCATCTTCACCAGCTACTACCTTGTGCTAAACTCTCTAGGGTTTATAAAAGTGGGCTCAAGTTTCCACATCTCAGCCAAGAGGTTCTAACAGCCACATTTCTCATTCTCCTAGGCAATTTAGTGACATGTTTAGAGACATTGGTTCATTTAAAAGATGCTAGGAAGTCAGAGATTGATCTTCTTTTGCATCAATCATCTTTGTCCATCACAGGCATTCCTCGAGTGTTTGATTATTGGATGACTGTTGCCTTTTTGGGATATTTTTCTTGATTTTTAACATTTGTGGCTCATTTTATTAAGTTAACCTTCACTACTTTGTAATTTGTAGAAGTAGTAAGTTCTTATCAATAAGTAGAAATGGCATAATTTGGGACCAGCAGATGGTGTAATGGTTACATTGGACTCCCATGTAGTTGTCTGTGGTTCACATCCCAGAACAGGTGACTTAAAACTCATGCTGGGTGAATATGTGTGCATGCCCAAGATCCTGAGAAGAGAATGGAGGAGAAGGGATTGCAGCATGATCATCCCCCTTGAGGGGTGATTTCTTGCTTTCTGTCTCTCTGCCTCTGTCTCTCTGGTGAGCGCACATGCCCTATAGCAAAACAAACAAACAAACTCTCTTGAAAATTAAAAAAGAAATGGCATAATTTGATTTCAAATAAGTATCTCATGGGAAAGATTTACTGGTTTTTATTTTGTTTCATTATGCTGATTTGATTTTATTTGCACTCTTGTTTTTAAAGCAGATAAGCTTGAATTAAATCTGTTGCTTTAAAATATATTTTGTCTATATAAAATATAAATATATATGTATATGTATGTGTGTGTGTGTATATATATATATATATAGATAGATAGATTTATTTACTTATTTATTTATTTATTCATGGGGTGCATGGGCTCATCAGAGAGAGACAAATGAGAGAGAGAGAGAGAGAGAGAGAGAGAGAGAAAACCCCCTTCGGGGGGATGGCTACACTGCAGTCCCTTCTCTTCCATTCTCTTGGGACTGTGGGCACACATGTACACATGTCTGATGTATTTTTCAAGTCACCAGGTCTGAGACTCAAACTACACAGTCTGCTATGTGGGATCCAGCCACCATAACTGCCATGCCACTGGCTGACCCACTACTTGAAAATACTAAAAAGATGTGGTTTTCACTAGTTTCAAATGACTTTTCCTCTCATAGTTCTTTTATCTTAAGCTTATGTATCCCGAGAGAGAGGAGGAGAGACCTACACCACTAAAAGTGTCTTCAGGCCATGGTCCACCCCCAGCTTCAGCCAGCCTGGATCATGGGCACACATGTGCATCCAGTGTGCACAGGGAGGCCTCAAGACATGAACCCAGAACCTCCCCATATGGATCCAGCATCATAGGATGTTGTGTTATGGCTGTCCACCATCTTCCTCTGTTACTCTTTTTACCCCTAACTTATATTATAATATTTTACTTATTTTTTAAAAATATTTTTTCCATGAACTAGAGAGAGAGAGAGAGAGAGAGAGAGAGAGAGAGAGACAGTCAGCCAGCACTCCCACCAGGGTCTCAATGCCACAATCAGTTGTAGTCACTCCAAGTCATAGGCACGTGTTTACCCAGTGTACTCAGGAAGCTTTCTGGACATAAATCTGGCACCTTCTCTTGTAGGGCAGCCTTACAGAGCATCACATTTTGGTATGTCATCATATGGCCCCTGTCTCTGAGTTGTAAGAGGTTTTTTTTTGCCCCCTTCCTAAATGCAAGTCACTGGTCGAATACATGATTTGATAAATCAAATAAATATTTTCTCCATCCTTTTCTTAAACGGTGCTATAACAATGGAAAATCCATACACAAGGAATCAAGTTAGATCCCTTCGTCATGCCATACATAAAAATTAACACAAAATGGATCACAGACCTAAATGTGAGAAGTAAAATGAAAAAAAAATTTTTTTTGAGAGGTTTTTGCTATAGGGTGCATGTGCTCGCCAGAAAGACAGAGAGAGACAGAAGGACAGAAAGTGAGAAATCACCCCCCAGGGGTTATGGCCACGCCGCAATCCCTTCTCCTCCATTCTCCTCTCAGGATCTTGGGCATGTACATACACGAGCCCGGCATGAGTTTAAGCCACTGGATCCGGGACTCAACCCATGGTTGACTACATGGGAGTCCAGTGACATAGCCATTACGCCAACTGCTGGTTCCAAAATGAAAAAAATTTAGACTAAAACATAAGGATAAATCTTCATGACCTTAGGTATGTAAACCTTTCTTAGGCATGAAACAAACTACAAGTGACCAAATAAGTTCGACATCATAAAAATGAAAAACTGTGTGCTTCAAAGAATATCATTAAGAAAATGAAAAAGGCAAACCACAGGTTGGGAGAAAATACTTGCAAATCATATCTGATAAGAGAATTGTATCAAGAAAAAAATATCTAACAAATAAACAATAAAAGGACTACTCAATTGAAAGCTAGGCTAAGGATTTAAATTGGTATTTCTCCGAAGATGATACACAAATGAAAAACAAGCGCACAGAAAGATGCCCAACATCACTAGTCATCCGAGAAGTGTGAATAAAAACCACAATGAGATACCACTTCATACCCACTGGCTTGGCTATAATAAAAACACTGGAGAGAGAGAGAGAGATAATAACAAATATCGCTGAGGATGTAGAGAAATTGGAAACCTCATGAACTGTTAGTGGAGAATATAAAATAGTGTAGTCACTATGCAAAAATTTAGCAGTTCTTCAAATTGTTAGATATGGAATTACCAAATGACCCAGCAAGTCTACACCTAGGTATATACCTGAGAGAAACGTATAGCCACACAAAAACTTGCACATGAAATGTTCATGACAGCACTATTCACAACAGCAAAAAGTCGAAACTCAGCTATTCGTAAAATGCTGACTATATAAATAAATGTTGCATAGGCACACACACACTGAATTGTAATTTGTTGATAAAAAGTAACGAAGTACTGACGCATGCTACAACATGGATAAACCTAGAAAACATACTAAGTGAAAGAAGCCAGTCATGGGACCAGCAGTGGGCATAATGGCTATGTCACTGGACTCCCATGTAGTTGACCACAGTTCGAGTCCCAGACCCAGTGGCTTAAACTCATGGGTGCATGTGTGTGCGTGCCCAAGATCCCAAGAGGAGAATGAAGGGAAAAGGACTGTGGTGTGGCCATCCCCCCCGGGAGGTGATTTCTCGTTTTCTGTCTCTCTGTTTCTGTCTCTCTGGCGAGCACACGCGCCCTATAGTAAAAACCTCTCGGGGAAAAAAAAAAAGAAGCCAGTCATAAAAGACCACTTACTACCTGATTTCATTTATATAAATGTCCAGAAAAGGAAATTCATAGAGATAGAAAGTAGATTAGTATGTATAACAACTTTATATCAATAAAGCTATTTGAAAATAAAGTAACTTCTAGGAGGACAGATGTGGGCATGTGGATTCCCTGTCAGTATCTGTCCTCCACCAAGGTACTGAAAATTGTTTAGGGGAAATATTTACTTCTTGAATTTAAAACAGCAAAATCAAGGTCCACTAAAACTATTCAATTTAAAGCCACCTATTCTGGGCCAGCCCGTGGCATGGGGGTTAAGGTGGCTCAACCCCGTGTGACAATCTGCATGGTTTGAGTCCCAGACCTGGTGACTTAAGACACACACTAGCTGCACGTGCATACGTGCCCAAAATCTGGACAGGAGGGAGACAAAGAGGAAGAAATTGTGGTGTGCCAATGCCCAAGTGAGTGCTTTCTCACGTTCCCTTTCTTTCTGCTTCTCTCTGGTGAGGACATATGTCCCCTGGCAATTTTTTTTTTTTTTTTTTTTTTTAAAGCCACCTATCCTTACAGCCATTAGCCTAAACATAAGGCTTGGCAGGCAGGCCTGATAGCTCAGCAGTTATGGAAGCTGGATCCTACGTGGCTGGCTGCAGTTTGACTCCTGGCCCCAGGGTTTGAGAACATACCAGGTGTGTGTATGTGTATGTTGAAAATAACGGAGGAGGGACCAGCAGTTAGCGTAATGGCTATGTCGCTGGACTCCCACGTAGTCGACCGTGGTTCGCGTCCCGGACCCGGTGGCTTAAAACTCACGCCGGGCACGTGTGCGTGCTTGCCCAAGATCCCGAGAAGAGAATGGAGGAGAAGGGATTGCGGTGTGGCCATCCCCCCTGGGGGGTGATTTCTTGATTTCTGTCTCTGTCTCTGTCTGTCTGGTGAGCGCACGCGCCCTATAGCAAAAACCTTTCAAAAAAAAAAAAAAAAAAAGATGGAGGAGATAGGACTGTGATGTGATAATACCCCATGGGGAGGTGCTTTCTCTCTCAACATGCCCCTCTGTGAGCCCACATGCTTCGGGCAAAGAAAAAGAACATAAAAAGCTTGGCAAGCAGGAAGATCTTAGGTCTTCTCTTGCCTCTGAATCCCCTTTCCTTTTCTAAACTAGCAACACATTTGTATTGGGGGGAAAAGCAGAGAAAATTATCAAACTATTTTTAGTAAGAGTAGTAAGTGTTCTAGAAGAGTTACAAAGACACACTTTTAGTAGAAAATTAATAAATGAAAAAATCTCTCTCAACATTCTTGCTGGGTTTTTTCTTTCTTTTTTACACCACACTCCTGTCCCAGCTCTCCAAACCTTGGGGCCCAATGACACATGACATTTGTCGGGTCATCAGGAAAGTCATGACATGTTTTTTCTATGCAACAACGATGAGGTTCCCTGACAACCTCATCATTTCCTCACTCTGAGGAGTTGGAGGTGATGCCAGCATGCCCTCTATCCAGAGAAAGAAACAAAAATTCAGAGAAGGAAAACCGGTGGGTCCATCAAGCATGGCTCTGGGACATCTGCTGCCTCATTCTTCCATCATCTACCCTGTCCCTCCAGAAGTCACTGAGCAGCATTTTACATGTGAAATCATCTTAGAATCTCCAGTCCGTTTCCTCTTAGCAGGGTCTTGCTTCCTAGCCCAGGCTGGCAGAGGCTCAGCAATGGGAACGAAGAGGAAAGGGTAAGAGGCCAGCCAGACCCTGCAGGAGTTTGACATCAGATGCAGCCTCGGCAGCCTGGAGCTGATGCTCCCTCCTGGTCCTAAGCCCTCTGCCCATCACCTTCAGGTAAAGAAGGTGGTTCTGGCTTTCATCGGCAATAAAAAATGGACATGTCACGGTTTTGTCTCCATGTAGAAGGCTTTCTATCCAGTCAGGATTAGAGTTAGCAAGTCCATAAACAAATGCAGTGCTTCATAAGTACTTCCTGACCATCTAACAGCCTGCCGCTATGGAAGGCTGGCACGCCCCGCTATGTCACCTCCCTAGGATCTAGAACTGAGAGGAGTCAGAGGCAGCGTATGTGAGGATGCATAGCCATCCAACCCGAATGCTCACCTGCCCTCTGCTATTCTCAAAACACGTACATGCAACCATCATTTACTACATCGCTGGCCGTTCGCTGTGTGCTCTGTTCTAGGCATGGTGTCAATGGCTTTCGGTGCATTCCCACATATAATCCCAGGAACAAACCTGAATAATAGGCAAGTCATTATTCTAAATTTATAGGTAAACACTGGCTTAGTCTGTTCAGGCTGCTTTTACAAAATACCACAGGTTGAGTAACCTCTAAGTGACGGAATTTTATTATTTCTAGTTCTGTGGGCTGAAGAGAAGAGATCAAGTTGCCAGTAGATTTGGTGTCTGGTGAGAGCTACTTTCTGGTTCATGGGGCCAGGTGTGTGTGGAGGGGTGTTCCACCTACATCCTCACATGGAGGAAGGTGCTTCCCCTGGGGCCTCCTTTATAAGGACACTAATCCCATTCATGAGGCTTCTACCCTCATGACCTTGTTACCTCTCAAAGGTCCCACCTCCTAGTACTACTACTTTGGGGGTTAGGACTGCAACATATGCATTTGGAGGTGGGGAGACATAAACATTCCAGCCATAGTGGACACACCCAGCCAAGCTAAATAACTCATTCAACGCTACACAGTTGGTACCTGGCTGAAGTGCAATGGGATGCCAGAATCCTGAAGCCAACGTTGTCAATCACAGAGGATGGGAGTTGCTGATCCTGAGTGTGCTCAGTCAGCCAGTCTACTAGGGCAATGCTGGGAATCTGGTGCTCTCCTTCTTGGAAACAGTGGTTCCATCTATCCCAAAGACAGACTCTAACTCCCATCCTGGGTCACCAATATATTTAAAGGAAACTTTGTATGGAGCTAGAAAAGGCTTCACTGCAAACAGGTTACTCAGCAAGTTCGTAGTGACCACACGCTGCATGTGCAGGCATCTCTCCTCCAGGTGAGAGAGAGAAGACCCATTCACACCAAACATACTGGCAGTGCAGCGTCTCTGAGGACTGCTACATGCAGAGCTTACAGATAACCAGGGGCGGATGCTGGGAGCAGCTCAGTTCAAAAGAAAAGCTGGTAGAGCAACTCCCGGAAGTTTTCTGCATCAAACTCGAGCAGCCTGCACCTTCCCTCCACAGCTCAGAATCGCCCCGAAGTGTCAACATTTTATTTATCCATCACTTGTCCTCCATTTCTGGCAAGTGGCTGGGGAAGCCTAATTTGCCTCTATTCCTTCCTAGGGCTTCTCTGTGAAGGACTCGCCATCTGAAGCCCGTATGTCCATACTTTCATTGCTGGCATGGATTATGTGTAATTACTAATGAACTGAAAAGTCCAGTGGGTTTGAGGGGAGCCAGTTCTGGATCCTACAGCACCCCATACTTTTTCATGTTCTCCATCAAATAAACTATCTATAGTAATGGTCAACTCCAGAGAGGAAAGTAATGACTAAGAATGTCCACTCTCCTAATGGCGAACATGAAAGATGCACAAAACAATGGTCAAGCAAAAGGAGGCCTTAGATCATTGGAATGTTTCATGTGAGTCTTTTATGCACATAACTGCATTGTAATTTGTTGGTTGCTGAGATATTTTGCATGCTGCCTCTTTGTCTGCCCTAGCTCCAGAAAAAGAAAACATTTTCATATCAATAGAGGGTACTTGATAATGCTGGGGAAAGGTATCAATATGCTTCTGTGGAAGGGAAAATATATTAACCCTGTATTTATTAATGTATAAGTGCTGTATGGACTAATATTAAAGAAAAAATAATCTTATTAGACCTCCACTCTACAGCCTTAGGTCTCATGTTGAGTAATACTGAAATAATAATACTTAAAATCAAATCTGGCTCAGAAAGGTGGTGCAGTGGGTAGCAAACTGAACTGCAGTGCTGGAAACTGCAGGGTTGACTGTAGGTTTGGATGCCCAGGTTGGCTTGAAAATATGCTGGGCACATGCACGAGTGCCCAGGATTCTGCCGAGGTGGAGGGCCTGGGAACGTGGATTGTGGCATGACGAGACCTTGTCTATGGTCTTTCTTCCCCTTTACTCTTGTGTGTGTGCACACCGTCCCTTTTATCATAAATAAAAATAAATAAACTAAAAAAAAAAAAAAAAAAAACCAGCAAGTGGTGTGGAGGTTAAGGTGCTGGATTCTGACATGGCTGACTGTGGTTCAAGTACTGGACCCAGTGGCTTGAAAATCATGCCAAGTGCATGCATGTGTGTTCAAAACACCAAGATAATGTAAGAGAAGGGATTGCAGCATAGCTATCCACACCCCCCCACCCCACCCAGGGCAGGAGGGCAGGCAATTGCTTGCTTTTTCTAGCTCTGTTTCTGTCTCCAGTGAGAGCACGTACCCTATGGTTTAAAAAAAAAAAAAAAAAAAAAAAAAAAAGACACAAAACTAAAAAAAAAAGAAAATTTTATTTTCTTACTTTCGTTCGTAAATTACTGCTGTAGAAGAGGGCTTTTTTGCAGTAGTTGATTAAAATACATTTTTGGAAAAATTATTGTAGCAGACAGTTAAAAATATTTATGTATCTCTAAAGATAAAGAAACTTGTTTGAGAAACATACCTGAAATCAGTTTATCAGCCTCTATTGCACTATTGAATTAATATCTTGTCCCTGGAATGGGGCTTGGTACATAGTAGGTGTTCAAGAAACTTTTTTTTTTTTTTTTTTAAGTAAAGACAGGGTGTTGCTATATTGCTTAGGCTAGCCTCAAAATCATACCCTCCCCTGCCGCCTCATCCCCCTGAGTAGTTGGAACACACAGTCACTGCCACGATTCCTGGCTCGACAAAAATATTCTGAGTAGATAAATTCTATTCAGGGAAAGGAGCTGGGTAAAGTCCAAAGCGTAAACTACTACTGACTGGGCAAGCCTAAGCAGGCACCAAACCATGATGGCAGGCAATGGGTTTAAGAAAACCCCATGAAGGAATCAAGTAAGTTTGTGATGAACCAATAGAGTCACCAGAATGGGCTCACTATGCCTATAGCTACCACCAAGAAACTAGTTGATTTGGACTATTGAGTTCCTTCTCTGCCCTATCAATGCCACTCTGCTAATAATAGACTCTATGCCAATAGTAGAACTCGAAAATATACTGGGCCCACGCATATTATATCTAAAATGCTTGGGACCAGAAGTGTGTCATATTTCGGAATATTGACATAAGCACAAGGAGGTATCTTAGGGATGGGACCCAAGTCCAAACATGAACTGCATTTATGTTTCATAAGCCCTTTATACACACAGCCTGAAGGCAATTTTAAGTAGTATTTTCATATTACATTTTGACTCCAACTGATCATATGAGGTCGGGTGTGGAATTTTCCACTTGTGGCATCATGTTGACATTCAAAACATTTTATGTTTTGAAGCATTTTGGATTTTGGATAAGGGATGCTCAACCTATGCATTTTTTTTACCTTTTGGTCACAGTATCTGGGAGGTGTCCAAGAGGATCAGAGGCAAGCATAGGCCAATGAAAAGGAAGAAGATTTGATGTTAGCCAGTTCTAGATCCTCCATTATGGAGTCTGTTTCCTGGGGTACATTTCTTAAATTCCAACTTGCCGTCTCCTCATTAGTAAAATAGAACAAGTAGCTATCTCAGAGTATTGTTGGAAGGATTACAGCAAGAGTGGATGTAAAGAGCTCCTGGCTTATTGTAGGTATTTAATAAAGCTGGTTCCCTAACAGAGGCATGAAGACACCTATTATCCACGGTCATGGAAAAAGGAAAAGTCGGAATGTGAAAAAGGCTGATAGCCAGTTCTTATAGCTCAGGCATAAACAAAACATAATCTTTGGGTGGAGTAGGAGTAGACAGAGGTGAAGAAAGGAAAAAATAGAGACATTTTCATGATGGGAGTATGTTTATTTTACGGGTGAGTGAATAAAAGAGGAAGGAGCTTTACAACAAATTTATGTAAGGTTTCAGGGAAGGTTTAAAATCATTGCACCAGCTCAACCAAATTAGGCAAATTCTAACAGAAGACAGGTTGGTAAGCTAAACGTAATTTGGTGTCTTACTTTGTTTGGGATGCTATAACAAAATACCAAGAACTTGGTGGCTTATAAGTAACAGAAATGCGTTTGTCACAGTTCTGGAGGCTGGGAAGTCCAAGATCGAGGGGTGGGGGTGGGGGGGAGTAGCAGTACCTGATGAGGGCATTCTTCATGGATGGTTGTCTTTTCACTGTGTTCTTACATGGCAGAACAAATTAAAAGAGCTCTCTTGATTCTCCTTTATAACAGCACTAATCCATTCATAAAGGCTTCACCTCAAGACATAATCACTTTCCAAAGGTCTCACCTCCTAATACCATCACCTTTGGGTTCAGGTTTCAACAGGCAAATTTTAGAAGAACATAAACATACATACAGTCTACTGCACTTGGCAAAAGAAGGGATTGGCAAGAAAATGAGGCTGTAAGGTCCAGAAAAACTCTCTAGCACTAGAGTAATCCTTTTGTTCACCTTCTGGGACATCTCCGTTAACCGTCCTTAAGGATTCACTGGGCTGAAGATAGAGTCATACTTAGGACATTATCTTTCAATCTTTTAAGTCACAATAGTTCACATCAAACCAAATTTAAGACTATGGTAAAATCAGAATAAATGAAATCGAGAGATGGTCTAATTATAACCACATTATAAGTACATGAGTACAGAAAAATCTTAGAAAAAACTAATTATAGTTGCTACTGTGTATTAGAAGGTAGAACTGAGGAGAGTTTCCCCCTTTAAATATTATTTCTTTTTTTTTTTTTTTTTTTTTTTTTTGGAGAGGTTTTTCGCTATAGGGCGCGTGCGCTCACCAGACAGACAGAGAGAGACATAGAGACAGAAAGCGAGAAATCACCCCCCCAGGGGGGATGGTCACGCTGCAATCCCTTCTCCTCCATTCTCCTCTCGGGATCTTGGGCACGCACGCACACGCGTCCGGCGTGAGTTTTAAGCCACCGGGTCCAGGACGCGAACCGCGGTCGACTATGTGGGAGTCCAGCGACATAGCCATTACGCTAACTGCTGGTTCCCTAAATATTATTTCTTAAAATGCTATGCTCTTATTAGTGCTATACATAAAAGCTACAAAGGGAAAACAAACATCAAGTAAGGGACAACCCAAGGTCATCCATGCCACTAAGCTTATGGTGGAAGAATTTGGACTAAGGTCACTGTTGAAATCATATGCTCTACTATGCCTGGCTTCTAATTCATGCAAAAGGAAGCCAACTCAGCTTCAGCATCAAGTCCAGAGTCTAAGGGGATGAAAGGCTGAGGACTAAATTTCTTTTGGTCAAAACTTAAAAATTCCACTCATCCAGAGCACCCTTAAAATGCACTAGAATGACCTCAAACCTAAGAATTTTTCATCTGTACAACTTCATGTTAACCAATACCTAATCCAATTGTTTCTAACTACTCTAAAATACTTAGTAGTTTTGCAGCACACAGACACACACATACATACCCACATCCCAGTCAATGAACTAAATAGTTCCCAGTATAAGGAGGAGAAGAGGCTAAGAACATACACAACCTGACTTACACCTTAAGACGGACTTCAGACATAACTGATCACTTTACCTTTCCTCCACTGAAAAGTCATCTATACCCTTTAAAAGTCATTACTTATACATTTATACTTTTGTGCATTAAAAAAAAAAACATAGTTTATGTTAGACTAGACAGAATGTGGGTATAGGATGATCTCAGGGATGATTCTTGGTTTATATGGTCTTTATCAATATGTGACTCAATCAAATCCTACACAAGTAACCTCAACAAGGTCCACATCATGTGAAAACTGTCAAAACAGAGTTATTTATATCAACTTGGGTTAAATTCTCCCTAAACAGGGGTAGGGGAGGCCAAAGAGGGGTCAGTTTCCATACGGAAGTGTGTACGACAGCAAGAGCTGTCACAAAGATTCTGCCAGAACACAACCTTGTGCAAAGACCTCTGCAGCCTTAACACGAGAAGTACTTCTGCAAGAACCTCTGCCTGAAACCACCCGTCCAGCCCTGCACTACATCACTCATGTTACTGACCGTGGTAGCCAGTGATAATTATCCCAAAACTACCGATGTAATCTTTCTTCATTTTTCTTTTCAAGACCCTTTTCTTCCCTTAGCCTAGTCACTGTGGTGTGCAATGCTGGAGGGTGTACAGGGAAGGCTCTGGGTCTGTGTCCCAGGTTGCCCTGAACATGCCAGGCAGGTATGCTGCTCTCTTAGCTGGCTGTAGGGCTTGGGGGACCATCACAGTGTGAAGGCCCTGTTGAGTATGACTCTCTCTTTCTCTCTCTCCTGAAGGAAAATAAATCTTTTTTTAAAGTGAAATATAACAAACAAACAGCCTTTGTCTTCCCTAACCTCTCTGAATAGGACTGTAGTTTACTGTGGCAAGGGTGTTCTACATTGCAATACCAGTTTTCAAATAAACTTTTTTTGTCGTTATTGAGAGTCTCTCTCTGTCTGTCTGTTGATTAGTACTTGACAGTCAAAAAAGTCCCTCTTGGTCAGTGGATGCAAGTGTAATAGTCCCAAAGTTAATTGGCCTCAGGTTTTCTCTAGACAACCCTCCCTTAACCTTTGCATTGCTCCTCCCACTCCCACACCTTGTTCACCCCCACTTCAACACTCATGCTGCTGTAGTACATCCACGTACACACCTGTCTCCACTGCCAGGCTGTGAGCTCCTTGAGACAAGAAACAAGTGCTTTCTCACCCGTGTGTACCCCAAACAGGCAAAGTGCACCCACACAGCAGATAACCAACCTGTCCTGCTCTTCTTAGGTCATCCTGGTTTAAACTGGTTACCCCAGTGTAATGAATCCCTCTTTCACTCTCAGAAGTGCCCTAGTGTGCATGACAAATCCTACGATCTCTCTACCAATTAACAGTAAATGAATGCTGGTGCTTAGTTCTACAAGACCTGTCTGTCTTTAAGATGATGTTCCCATTACTCGCTGTGGTTATTGTTGGTAGGTAGTAGATCAATAGTAGACAAGTGGATAAGTAGATGGACTCAGAGATAGGTAACCCAGAAATTTGATTTGTTAAGAATTTAAAGGTAGGTGGGACCAGCAGTTAGCGTAATGGCGCTGGACTCCCACGCAGTCTACTATGGTTTGAGTCCCGGACCCAGTGGCTTAAACTCACGCGGGGCGCGTGTGCGTGCGTGCCCAAGATCTCGAGAGGAGAATGGAGGAGAAGGGATTGCGGCACGGCCATCCCCCCTGGGGGGTGATTTCTCGCTTTCTATCTCTCTGTCTCTCTCTGTTTGGCGAGCACACGCGCCTTATAGCAAAAACCTCTCAAAAAAAAAAAATTTAAAAGTAGGATGGGTAACCTTGATTTGTTGCAGCAAATTTTCTAACTAGTCAATCTTTTGATAGTATCCGTCTTGCCTCTTTGGTGCTCTTTAGAGTACACTGCCATGGACTGGGCACTGTGTGAGCCTGGCGATGTCTAGAATGTGCTGGTGGCAGTGGGGAAAGCCATGCTGGTATTAAATCTACACCAGGATGACAAAATCAGCTGCATTCACAAGAGTCTGTTTCCACACAGATCTCTTTGCTCTGTGGCCTGACATCCTGCTTACGATGCCACCTGTTCTTTATAAGTGTCCATTAGAAATGGAAAAAAATCCCTGGGGCCAGCAGGTGGTGTGGTGGTTAAGGTGCTGCACTCCCATATGGCTGACCACGGGGTCAAGTCCCGGACCTGGCGGCTTGCTTTCTCACTTTACCTTTTTCTTTCTCTGTATCTGGTCAAATTAAAAATAATAAGTAAGTAAGTAAATAAATAAATAAATTCTTTTTTTTTTAAAAAAGGAAATTTAAAAAAATCCCTGAGGTTGCTTTTTTTGGGGGGTGGGGGTCAGTCCTCAAGGATGAGATGGAGCAACGAAAATAATCAGAAGAGGCCTGGATAGTGGGGAGCCAATTAAGGCACACAGGGTTGAGGGTTCTGGTTTATACAGCAGCAAGGGGCGCGTTAATACAGTTGCCAGAAGCACTGATAAAAATCAGGATTATCCAAGTGTATGCCATTTGTCCTGGGGTCTGGCCTTTTTACAGCACATTAAGGATAGGAAACTAGAACCACAAGTCTCCACAGGCCCTTCCCTGCCTGTAACTGCCACAGACAGGGCCATGCAAAGGAGGCCAGAGGGGAGGGGAGTCACTCCACCTGTCTGGCCCATTTCCTCTAGTTCCAGAGAAACCCCTCCTTGGATTTAAGGGCCCAGAGGGATTTCCCAACTCTCACTGCTCATTAAGCCTGTTTGATTTTAAAGGAGAAGATTAAATAGTTGGCCCACGGCCAAGATTCCAGACGTTAAGCAAGCCTTCCCTCTGTGGTCCAGGGTCCCCTGCTAAGTAGTACTTCTAATTAACATCTAAGGCGTGAGGGGAGGGGCTGCGAGAGGTGGGACTCAGGGCAGAGGGGCCCTGGCTCTAGTCCCAGCTCTGCAGTTTTCATTAGTCCATGATCTGAGCCATTCAAGTGGCTTCTCTGGATCTCAGTTTCTTCATTTTTCCTTCCCAGGAGTAGACTATGAACCAATTCCTCATCCCTCAGGAGCAGATAGGGAAAATCAAAGGAGATTAATTCAGTCTTCTTTAGAAAGAGCATAATAGCCTTCCAGATTGCACTGTCCAATGCCATAGCTCCTTGCCACATGCAGCTATGTAAACTTCAAATGAAAAACCCAATTCTCTGGTCACACTGGTCATGTTTCTCATGGGGCTGGTAGCAGCCAAATTGGCTACCACAGATAGAGGACACTGGCCATCATCTGGATGGGTCTCTTGCACAACAGGGCTTGCACCTCTCCTGTACTTCTGGAAGTCCCTGGCCCTGCCAATGTGCAGGAGAGCCATGTTCCACACGTCTTCATGCCTACAGAGAGAGAACTCCCCTGCCATGCTAGGCCCATGACCCTCATCTCTTCCAGATTCTTCAAAGAAGGCAGCCATTTTTCCCCCCAACATATAAAACAGCCTTGGAAACTGAGGGACTTCCCACCCATGGCTTCCATGGCCTGTTATGCCCAGATTGCCCTTTCAGACCTCATCTAATATGTACACAGTCCTGCTTTTCAGAACAAGCATTTTCAAACATTTTCTCAACAGGAGTGTTAGGGCTGCAGAGAGCCAGGGATTCTGATGACCCAATCGCTTCCTTCCCGCTGGCCCTCATAGGCTTTTCTGAATAGCACCAAAATATAGCCAACTTGAACCATTTAAAAAACAAACAAACAAAACAAAAAAAAAAACAAAAGGACATAATCCTCCCTGGGCCAAGTGTTAAAAGCATTCCAAAAGAAAATGGCCTGAAACAGAAGCTCCTCCCCTCCAATCTGTTCCTCATCTTTCTAAGAATTTATTGGCTCTTGTAGTAAATTAATCAATTGCCCAAAGAGAGTTAAAACCATGGCCCAATGTAAATATTTCTTGGTAACAATCCTTCAGTGTGACACTTCAGATTTCAAGTGACTGGGTGGCCTTCCAAACGCCTCATTAAATGGCAACTTTATAGCATTAAGAGGAAAAGGCTCTGGGGTTTTCGGTACAAATGTATAAATCAATCTTTTCAAAGACAAACAATAGAACAACTCAGAAAATGTGTGTGGCTGGAGGAAGTGGGGAGAAGTGAGGAAGGAGAAACTGAGATGCATATGGAGAGATTGGTCTAAGTTCTTCCCGGCTCAGGGCATTAGGTATTTTGACTCTGAACATGTGTTCTGTCCAACATCTGCTTATCCATCATAGAATGAGACCATTCTCCCCATGGTGAGCTCCTAGGCCCTGTCACTCCAGAATGATGTCCTAGCCCTCTCAGTGTTTATCATAAAGATTTCCAAGTAGCAGGTAATTAAAATCAGTCAAGTTGTTAGATGCATTGACTGTCAGTGAAAGATTGAGGATTGAGAAAAGTTACGTTATCAACAGTCGGTTTCTGACTATTCCTCTGTGTATAAGACATTACAGTAATAGCTGGAAACACACTCATTCTTCATCCTCCAAAATAATTTAACAAGTGGGACCGCATTTAGCGTAATGGCTATGTCGTTGGACTCCCATGTAGTCGACCACAGTTTGAGTGCCGAACTTGGTGGCTTAAACTCACTCCAGGCACGTGTGTGTGAGTGCCCAAGATCCCTAGAGGAGAATGGAGAAGAAGGGATGCAGCGTGGCCATCCCCCCTGGGGAGTGATTTCTCGCTTTCTGTCCCTCTGTCTCTCTCTGCCCTCCTGGCAAGTGCATGTGCCCTAAAAATTAAAAAAAAATAATAATAATTTAACAAGCCTTGTAGGGTTATAAACGACCAAATTAACAGCTGAACTCACAAACTACTACCTCACAAATCCCAGTCTACTGTCCCGATCCCTTCTATTTTTGTTTGCTTAGGAAAGCTTCTGTGTGCTCCATCCAAATCGTACTGCTCTCAGTGGACCAAAACGGTTGCACTCCTGGAACCCAGACTTGAAAAATAGGGTTGCTTTTCTCCAGTGTGGCCCCACACCCCCGTGTGTGTTTGGCATTAACAATGCTGAGCAGCCCTTTCCCTGCTCCCTTCAGCTAAGCGTCCTTCCCAAGCTAGGTGTGGCCCCCAGAAGGATTGGCCTTGTACTTTTTTTTTTTTTTTTTGAGAGGTTTTCACTATAGGGCGCGTGCGCTCGTCAGACGGACAGAGACAGAGAGACAGAAAGTGAGAAATCACCCTCCAGGGGGGATGGCCATGCCTCGATCCCTTCTCCTCCATTCTCGTTGCAGGATCCTGGGCACGCATGCACACGCGCCCGGCCTGAGTTTAAGCCACCGGGTCCGGGACGTGAACCGTGGTCGACCACGTGGGAGTCCAGCGACATAGCCATTATGCTAACTGCTGGTCCCAGCCTTGTACTTTTTTTCTTTCTTTTTTTTTTTTTTTTTTTAACTATATAACACTAGTGAGTGAAACCAAAGAGGAGGAAGTCGGAGATGGTCCTCTGCATTGTGCCTGTGGCATCCTCGACTTTCTCCCCCTAACTGGCAGTTCTCTGTAAAGCTTTACTAAATTTTATCAGATTCCTACCAAAAAATCAGCCCTATTGTTCCAAGAGAACAATGGGCAATTGATACAAAGGACAGCAAGAGGAGGAACCCGACTCCGCAGAGCTCAGGAATGGTGCTTTTCTGCTGCAGAAACGGTTCTCCTCTGATAGGCTGCCAGGTCGGTCGCCCTCCGCCATCCTCAATTCTGCTTCTCAGTCTCAAAGGGCAAAATGAAATGGGGAGTGTGGATGAGGGTGCACGCCACCCCACTTGGTCTTTCTACGGACACCCCATGTCCCTGCTCCAGAGAGTGTCTCTCCAGGCCACCATATCTGTTCCAAGCATTTCTGAAGCGAGAGTCACTGCCTCTCCATTTACTGTACATGTACAGTGTGTGTGCACGTGTGTGTGTGTGTGTGTGTGTGTAATATGGTTTTGACTAGAGTCTACCAAGTTCACACTTAAAACTACCCACTTTGAAGCATTTTCAGCACTTTTCAGAATAGTCAATATACCAATCCAAAGAAAGCATGAGCCTAGCCCATATCAAAAGAGAAAGAATTTGGACACAGAAGGAACATGCCAGTTCAAGCACTCACAAGGCCACAGCCTGGCATGGGATTTTCCACCCGAGTGGGCACTCAAAAGACATTTACAGCATCTGTTTGACACAGAAGTGCCTTTGGGCTTGTGGGAGCCGCTTGGTCCTCACGAACTGAATTCCACCCCGGGATTCCACCCTGGGTATGAGGGCCAAGGAGAGGTCCCAGGATGTGGGGGAGGGCCCACGCTTCTCAGCATCCTTCACAGAAGCACTTTGCTTTGGAGTTTACTGGTCCCCTTCCAACCCACAGTTCTCAGAAGGGTGGAAGGGCAAAGGGAAGAATTTCTCTAGCTGGCAGATCCTCAACGGGGGAGGAGGAGAGCGGAAGGGAGCCGGGAGGCAAGCTCAGCAAGCTGGGAGGAAGGAGTGGCCGGGAAGGAAGGGGCCCACTGGAAGTGCACACACAACTTGGCAGCAGCAGACCCGGCCAAACCTTTGCTTACCACCCGTCTTCGAAGCTGTCTAGTGTAGTGACATGCTTTAAGCAAATGCATTGGTAACTGCTAGAGATACGTGCTAACACATTCTTTCTGTACTAGACATTATTCAGACTATACAGATAATATTTAATCTCTTCCCTAATTCCACTCTCCTTCCCCCAAATAAATCACTGTTTTCTGGTTTTCATCTAGACCTCTGGATGTAGCATTTATCCTCTGTTATATTTATAGTGAGAAAAATACGAACCACTTTATGCAAATGGCCCTGTACTGGGCATATTGTTCTACCCCGTGCTTTTCTTTCCACTTGGCAATCAATTTCAGAGATCATTCCACCCACACAGAGACCCACTTCATTCCTTGAAACTGCCACATAGTATTCTACAATATGGATTTAACCATATTTTATTTATTCACTCTTGTACTGATAAATGTTTAATTTTTATTTTTCCCCACTTCAAATACTTCTGGAGTGAGTCTGTGTTCAGATGCAAGTATTTTAATACAATACAACTCCAGGGCACTGGAAGACGGCATGGTGGTTAAGGGCACTGGACTCCTACATGGCCAACCATGGTTTGAGTCCTGGACCTGGCAGTTTGCTTTCTCACTCTCTCTTTCTCTCTCTCCCCCTCCCTCTCTGGTCAAATTAAAATAAAGAAAGTTAAACAAAGTAATTCTTTTTTAAAAAAATAGAATTCCAGAAGTGTAACTCCTGGGTCAAAGAATATGTGCACTCTTAATTTTAATACATACAGATGTAACACCTGTGACGACTGACAATATGTGAATTTCCATTTCCCTAACTCTTCCCATGATTGATTGTAGCATCCTTCTAAGCCTAACTTTTTTGAGAGATTTATTGCCAGAGAGACAGAGAGAGAGAGAGACAGAGACAGGAAGCAAGAAATAACCTTCCAGTGGGGGATGGCCATGTTGCAATCTCTTCTCCTCCATTCTCCTCTCAGGATTTATGGGCATGCACGCATACACATACGCCCGGCATGAGTTTCAAGCCTCTGGGTCCAGCACTCGAACTGCGTTGGTCATGTGGGAGTCTAGTGCTTTAACCACTATATCATTTGATGCCCCAAGCCTAATCTTAACCCTACCATTATTTAAACTAGATGGAGGAGAGCAGTAGGAAAAAAATTAATTCCGCTCCTTTGATCTACATCCCCATGATTACTTAAGGGACTGCACATTTTTGTCCTTTTTTTTTTTGGAAGACCACTTGCATTTCCTCTGTGACTTGCCATTTCATATATTCTGCCTATTTTTCTTATTTATTGAGTTATTTGGCATTCTTGTTAACTTATAGGATTTTTATATTCTATTAATCCATCATCTGTTCTCTTTATATATTTCTATTATTTTTTAAAACTTCACTCATGGCACTTCCCACAACTAATAAGGTAGTTTTAGGCCCAGATGCTGCGGCACAGTGGTAACGCAAGCACCCTGCGAGGCTGGAGGCCATACGGCCAACCACGGGTTTGGAACCCTGGCCTGCCCTGAAAGCACGCCAGGATCCTGAGGAGCTGGAGGATGGGGAAAGGGGGTCATGGCATGAGACACTGTTGAGGGTACCTGTCTCTCTCTGTCCCCCTCTCCTTCTCATGTGTGCGCAATGACCTCTCTCGACAACAGACAAACCAAAGCAAAGTGGTTTCTCATGAGCACTACAGTGGCTTCCAAATCATTCTTTTCTGCAGTAGAATCCTTTCTCCAACGCAGAGGAATCCCCAACATCAAATAGACAATGACAGCAGAACCACTCTGCCCAAGCCTACATGGGCCTCCCAGGATCCCACCAATTCTCCCATCTTAATTCTGAAGGGTTCCTCAGAGCTCAAGAGCAGAGTTCGAAACCACAGATTGGGTCCAAGTCTTCAGGTCACAAATGAAGAAATATAGGATAAGGAGCTGCTAGGGAGATGAGCCCAGGGCTTCCGAAAAGACACCAGACCCACGGTCTCATTCTGTTTATGAACTCTGCGTGGTATTTAAATGATAGAGAATAGATTAATTCCACTTAATCTGAAAACAAACTCAGCTATTTAGCATCTAATTAATGTGTTTTTCTCCTGAAGAAAAGTAAAGGAATATGCTAATAAAATAATTTCACTAAAAATATATATATTAATAAATATTTATCATTGCTGTCTAGTTACACATTAATGCATTAACTTCTTCTTCTTCTTTTTTTTTTTTTTTTTGAGAGGTTTTTGCTATAGGGCGTGTGCACTCTCCAGAGAGAGACAAAAAGTGAGAAATCACCCCCCGGGGAGATGGTCATGCCTCAATCCCTTCTCCTCCATTCTCCTCTCGGGATCATGGGCACACATACACATGTACCCAACATGAGTTTAAGCCACTGGGTCTGGAACTCGAACTGCAGTCGACTACATGGGAGCCCAGCGACATAGCCATTACACCAACTGCTGGTCCCTGTATTAACTTCTTGTCTCTCTCCACTAGAATATAAACTAAGTGGGAGTAGGAATTCTTGTCTGTCTGTCCTTCTCTGTTGCCCCCAACACCCAGAATTAGCCTGTTAAATTGCAGGTTCCAGTAAGTATTTCCCAAAAGGTAACTTCAATCATTACTTCCAACATCATTCACTATAGCAAAAAACAAAACAAACAGAAAATGATACAAATTTCTTTTTTAAAAAAGTTCAACTATGTTTATAAATGTAACCCTTGCTAGAATAGCCATTTTCTAGTGGGTGACCTAAAAAGTGGAATGCACTAAGGATAATGGTGTGACCAAGTCCCCTTGAGGGGGCCTGAAAATAAGCATTCTTATTTTCTCTGACATGTGCATGAACCCTCTGGCATTTAAAAAAAAAATGCAGGAGGACTACCAAGGTCTGCGTAATTCACACAGAATAAGTGAGAGCAACTGTTAAAAAACACATGATCACCTTCTTCCTCCTTCTTTATAGAATTTTCCAGGCTTCTGATTGTTATGTCTGTATTTTATAGGAACCAAAAAATGCCAGGAGAGATGGGCAGCCTGTCCTTTTTAAAAAATATTATTTATTACTATTATTATTTTCAATTTGCTGTAGGGCATGTGTGCTCACCAGAAAGAGAGAGAGAGAGAGAGAGAGAGAGAGAGAGAAAGAGAGAGAGAGAGAGAAAGGAAGCGACCAGGTCCAGGACTCGAACCATGGTTGGCCATGTGGGAGTCCAGCACCTTAACCACTGTGCCACCTGCTGGTCCCAGCCTATTGTCCTCTGCCTCACCTGCTCAACTGTGGAGAAGTGAAGATGTTAGCCAATTGTGGAATCTAATTGTTAGGTTCCTCGTTGGTAAAGGGGACATGCTAAAAGGCCCTACAACCAGCGTCAGCGTACATGTGTTGCTTAGCACAGTGCCACACAAACACAATCACTTGAGCTTATTTCATGTCAGTTAAGATGGTCTACAGAGCTACCAACTTTGAGGATGGGTTTTTGCATGCCAAAACCCATGGAGTCAGGCTAAGCACTATTAATATAAGGGAATGGAATGAGATGAGCCAGTATTATTAAAAACACATTCCTGAGAGAATAACACTAATTTATAAAGCAAGTCAAATCCAATCATAATGGCAAATAATAGCTACGGGTCTTAGAACTCCTAGACCACAAAGGGAATGATTTATGGAGAGGTTTCAGTTCAATGCCAACCTGCTGATCAGAGATCCCAGTCCTAAACTATGGCCAGAAAGCCACATTTCTATCTCTGGGTCTGAGGCTATAGGAGCTCATGTTTACATGATGTGGCTGCCAGGACATTTACAGCTTCCATTTGGCCCCCTCGCATTCACAAAGAATGTGTTCTGGCCCAGGCCCACCACTCCAGGGAACAATAACCATTTCATACATTGGTATTTAGTTATGGAGCTATGAATGCCCCATAGCCAATCAAAATAGGGTTCCTGCAGATCAGATTTTGATCTCTGCAAATGAGGGATATAAGCTAAAGCTGCTCTGGAAAAACAAAAAGGAGAAAACATTCTGTTCATGGAATTTTGAACATGTGTGTTTCCCATCCATTCATACTGACGGGTACTGAAGCAGTGACAAACACATTGCAATGTAGAGTGGTGAGGTGCAGGGAGTCCATGCGGCATGGATCCACACTCTTTTTTATTTTTTAATTGCCAGAAGGCATGTTTACTTTCCAGAGAGAGATAGAAAGAGAGGAGAAGTAGTAGATAACACCCCCAAAGCACCCTCCTAACAGGGCATGATCATACCACAAACCCTTTTCCTCCATTTCTTCATCCTGTCCAGGTCTAGAGCATGCACATACATGTACTCAATGTGTTTTCCAAGCTGCTAGAGCTGGAATTCAAACAGTGGTGGACCATATGGGATCCAGTTCTCTTAACTGCTAAGCTATAGGGCGGGCCCCAGTAGCATGCTATCACGGTACACCCTAGAACAAAAATTTGAGTCTGTGCCTTTAAATTGGCCAAGTTTAAAATATTTTAATGATTTTTCTATAATGTATAAATGAAAATGGCCATGATATTTTGATTTTTTTTTTTTTTTTGAGAGGTTTTTCGCTATAGGGCGCGTGCGCTCGCTGGACAGACAGAGACAGAGAGACAGAAAGCGAGAAATCACCCCCCAGGGGGGATGGTCACGCCGCAATCCCTTCTCCTCCATTCTCCTCTCGGGATCTTGGGCACGCACGCACACGCGCCCGGCGTGAGTTGTAAGCCACCGGGTCCGAGACGCGAACCGCGGTCGACTACGTGGGAGTCCAGCGACATAGCCATTACGCTAACTGCTGGTTCCCGATATTTTGATTTTTTTAAAAGGCAGATGTTGCTGAAGAAATTGGGAACAGTCTCAGACCCCTATCCTTAGCAAAGCCTAAACTGGATCTACTGATTCAATTACAGATCTGTTTCATAACTAAAGACACACTTCATTGTCTTTTATTAAATTTTTGCTGTATCTATGCCCATTTTATTTTGATTTCATTTGTGTTGGCATATGTATATGAGAGAGAGAGAGAGAGAGAGAGAGCGAGAGAGAGAGAGGTCTGAAATAGGATTGCATCGTGCTGAATCCCCTATGCCTAGCCCCTAGATCCTCAGGATCCTAGGCACCCAGGCACATGCCTGTGTATGAAGCTGACCTAGAGATCCAAACCCACACTTAGCCATATGGGTTACAGTTGTGCAGAGTTTATGTGCTACCACCATATCTATTTATTTACATTTAATCACTGTACATTTTTACAGTGTACATGGTTTTCCACTACATGAATACGGTACATATTAGTTAAGTCTAAGATATTATCATATAAATGATCATCAGATAGCTTTTCATTTTTGTGTCTATTAAATGTTTTTTTCCTCCCAATGTCCTTCCTCCCACCTATTACCCTTCCCCTATTATCCACTCCCTTTTATACTGTTTCTGGTATCTACAGTCTGCCTCCCTTCTATCATACCTTTCAATCTTTCAGTTTCTTCTATAGAATACAGACATTTGGTATATATTAAGTGGGGATATACAATGCCTGTTTTTCAGTCTGGCTTGCTTTGCTTAGCATTAAATCTTCCATATTTATCCACTTTATATCAAATGTCAGGGTCTCATTTTTTATGGTAGAGTAGTATTCCATAGAGTACATGTGCCACATTTTTTTTCAGTCCACTAGTCCATTCTTGAACATTTGAGTTGATCCCATGTCCTAGAAATTGTGAATAATGCTGCAATAAACATGGATGTGCAAGTGTTTTTTTGACTTCTTCATTGTTGGTGGGAATGTAAACTAGCATATCCACTCTGGAGAACAATGTGGAGGTACCTCAGAAATGTACAAATAGAACCACCATAAAGCCCAGTAATTCCACTCTTATATATATACCAAAAGGATAGGAAAACCCTTCTTTTCCTTTTTAATTTGCCAGAGGATGCATGAGCTCTATGGAGAGAAACTGTGAGAGAGAGAGAAAAGGAGAGTGACAAAGCACACCTCATGGGGGATGGTCATGCCATAGTCTCGTCTCTTCCATTTCTCCTTTTGGAATTTTTGTGCACACATGTGCACCTGACATGTTTTTCAAGCCACTGGATCTGGGACTCGAACTGCAGAGTTGGCCATGTGGGATTCAGCCACCTTGATCATCACATCACCAGCTGGCCCAGTACCCTGCTTTTCATCACAGTAATATTTTTTCTTCCATAAGAGACAGAGAAAGAGGGAGTGATGGAGAGAGAGAGAGACGCCCCCAACAAGGTTCTCATGCCATGATCTAACCCAACTTCAGCCAGCCTGGATCAAACCCATGCATATGAACAGGGAAGCCCTAAGACCCAAAACCAGGACTTTTCCATGTGAGCCCAGTCGCATTACTGCTATACCACCAGCTGTCCCAATAATGTTTTCTTTATGTAACTAAGATAACAAGGATAAAGGCTAAGGAGAAAGCGTTTGCATTTTTTCTTTGAAAGAGAAAAAAATCTTCAATCTTTGTAGATTTCTGAAGATTGTATAGGAAAGATGAAAAGGGAAGGAGAAGACAACTGAAATATAGGCACAAAATGCCAACAAGTTTATAAATGGAGTTTGCCTCTTGCTAAAATTGATTTGGCCATTCTTAAGAAAACTGAATATTCTGCATTTCCTGCTAGGAAGAGATGGAGAAGGCTACCAGAATAACTTCAGTTGCTCTCAACCTCAACCTTTATTTTACAGAAAAACAGCATGCTTGGCAGCTTGCCGGGTCATTATTTGATGAGAAACTGTAAACTCTTAACATCCATTTGCACACTGCAGCACTGATAGGAATTAGAGTATAAAAGGGTGGCCACCACCAGGGAATGACCATATCAATGTCATACTCCAACTACTTCATGGTCTACCTTCTTTGCTGGATGGTGCCATGTGTATACAACTATGATTAGCTGATGGGGGTGGTATAATAGCAGATGTGTAGCCAGTAGGTTAGCCATTTTCTTATTGATTTTTTCTATGTGGTGGGACAGGAGAAGGGGGCATATCCTCAACAGAGTCTTCTGGTTAGCACCAACCATGAGCATCTGGGCATGCAACGTGCTAGGGTACTTGAGTTTATAGATCACAGAGTATGTTTCTTGCTGTCACAAAAATAAAATGCAAACTATTCAAATCTCTAGACTAGTTTTTCATTCTATGAAGATAGAACGGCTAAAGCCAATTAATACAGAGCTGTAAGATATCCTCATTAACAAAAATAGGCCTTTCAGCTAGATGGTAAGGTAAATTTCTGTGAAGCTACTTTCCTTTTGATCTGTGTTAGGATACCAGGCATGATCTTACCCAAAGAGATATGATTACAATAAACAAAGCACAGACACGAAATGTTGTAAAAATTGAATTTGAGGCCATACCCAGTTACCACCCAGAACTGGAGCTCCATTGTTTTTATCTTTATGTTCCCAAGCACATAGCCCAACTCCAGAGGCAATGCCCTCTATGCTACATGTGGTGAGAAAAACGTGTATAATTGTGAATGCTGGTGTAATAACAGACTTCATCATTCAAAACAGTACTAAAGACCTGTAGTCGGTTGTTGACATTTAATTATTGAGACCAACCTCCAAACAATTTAAATTAATGGATACTGCAAGAACACTGGATACAAAAATCCAAATTTAGAACAACAGTATCCCTTTACACCAAATAGAATAATGGTAAGAGATCATGTGACAGCGCAGTGATGATGAAGCTGGACCCACATGGGAAAGGTCCTGGGTTCAGGTTTTGGGATGTCCCCAGGTATCTGCTTGGGCATGCCTGAAGGCACATGTGGTTTGACCTGACTAAGACTGGGGTGGATCCTGTTGGGGCCTTCCTGTTTCTCCATCTGTCTCTCTCTCTGTGTATATGTCTCTTTCTCTGTCTCTCAGGGAAGGAAAGAAAGAATGAACTTTAAAAAAAGAGAGAGAATAACACACTCACACACATCCCAGCCATCATGGTTTATAACACCAGTGCACAATGGGGCTGTCTGGGAGGTCTGGGTTTGGATCCTGGGTCAATCTGAACATGCAGGGAGTACCCATGTGTACCCATGATCCTGGCTGGCTGGGGGGAAGGACTATGACATGAAAAGATCTTGTCTTTCTTTCTCTCTCTCTCACATACACAATAAACTTAAAAAAAAGAAACTGATTGTCGTAGTAATCAAACTGAAAAGAACATAGGCACCAGTTGAAAAGTAACTTCAGTAAGAAATTATAAAACTTTGGGACCAGCAGGTGGTGTGGTGGTTAAGATGCTGGCTATTCCCACGTGACTGACCACGGTTTAAGCCCTGGACCTGGCAGCTTGCTTTCTCACTTTCTCTCTCTCTCTCTGTGTGTTTCTCTCTGGTCAAAATAAAAAAAAAAAAGAATGGATAAATAAAATTAAATTATATTAAATAATTATTTTAAAAAAGGAATTATAAAACTTCATTCAAGAATATATAAGATGATTTGGATTAATGAGGTAATAAACCTTATTTATGGAGAGAAGACAATGTTTTAAAGATGTCAGTATTTTTCAATTAATCAATAACATCAGTGAAATTCTAGTAAGATCCGGCAATAAGAAGTTTTAGGAAACCTGAAAAATATTTGTATGGGAAGGTAAAGGACTGAGATTAAGGTAATTTTGCAAAAAGAAGTACAAAAAGGAAGGACTCACCCTATTAGATATTAGAACATATTAGAAAACTACAGTAATTAAGATATTTGTGATATTGGGGGCCAGCTAGTAGCGTGGTGGGTAAGGTGCTTGATTCCCACATGGCCAGCTGTGGTTCAAGTCCTAGACTTGGTGGCTTGAAAATCACACCAGGTGTGCGTGTGTGTATGCCCAAAATTCCAGGAGAAGAATGAAGGGGAAGAGATTCCAGTATTGCCACTTCCCCTGGTGGGTGATTTCTCACTTTCCCTTTGTCTCTTTCTATCTCTGTCGTGCATACGCAACCTACAACAAAAACCTTAAAAAAAAAAAAAGGATAATGTGATATTGCTGCAGGAATAGACAAATTATCAGAAAAAAAGAAAAAAAAAAAAAGAGCCCAAACATTGACCCATATATTTTAAGGGACTATATGATGTACATGAAGCAAGATATGTTAATCATTGTGGTGGATTTTTAATTCATTGAAATTTATTTTTAAACCATTTTATACTTGTTTTTCTCTTCAGAATGAAGTAAAACTCTACTTAAATATTTTCCATATAAAAGTTAAAAAACCTAAACATGAAAAATTATTGAAAAAAATATACAGAAGGCAGAGAATTTTCTTAAAACAAAAAAGTAGTTACAATAAATGACTCCATTAACATGGTCAGATCTCAAAACCAGTATAAAAATTAAGATGCAATATGATACCATTTATGTCAATTAAAATACACATAAAAATGCATAAAATACATAGCATTTAAACATCTAAAACTTAGACTGGCAGGAAGCACACCAAACTGCAGACAGATGGAGCTGGGGTTCCTCAAGGTTAAAGAAGGCTTTACTTATAATTTTTGTTTAAATAAACAAAGCCTAAAAGCAAATATGGCAAAATACTTATGCTATTAATTCTGAATGGCAGAAATATGGATGTTGCTAGATTACTTTTTGTTTTTGTATTCCTTTTTTTTTTTTTAAGAGAGAGAGATTTTTGCTATAGAGCATGTGTGCTCACCAGAAAGAGAAAGGGAAAAATCACCCCCCACCCTTGAGGGGAGGCAATGGCCATGCTTCAATCCCTTAGCCTCCATTCTCCTCTTGGGATTTTGGGCACACATGCACATGTGGCTAGAGTGAGTTTTAAGCCACAAGGTCCAGCACTTGAACCACAGTTGACTATGTGGGAGTTCAGTGACGTAAGCATTACACTATCCGCTGGTCTCACTTTTTGCATTTTCTAAATCTCCTAAGTTTTAAAAAAAATTCATGAGACACATGCTAAATCTGGAGTTTCTTCATCAACTTTCCTATCAAATCACAAAGTACTTTTCTTTAAAAGAATTAATTCCATTTGTTGCTATTATTATGTTATTATTTTAAATTTGACCAGAGAGAGACAAAGGGAGAGAGAAAGGGAAAGTGAGAAAGCAAACCTCCAGGTTCAGAGCTTGAACCGTGGTTGACCATGTGGAAGTCCAACATCTCAACCACCATGCCACCTGCCAGCCCCACAAAGTACTTTCTTAATCTTTAAAATATAGAATACAAGCAGGGCGGATATAAATGTAATTACTGATCCCAACTATGATGGTTAATTTTCTTTGCCAACATGGTTAGGCTACGGTGCCCAGTTGTGCGGTGAAATACAAGCCTCAATGTTGCTGGGAAGGTATTTTTTTAGGTGTGATTAACATTTGAATCAGCAGACTGAGTAAAGCCGATCACCTTCCACAATATGAGTAGGCCTCATCAGTTGAAGGCTTTTGAAAAAAGATTTATTTCATTTTATTATTATTATTATTTAATTTGCTACAGGGCAGGTGTGCTCATCGGAGAGAAACAGAGTGAGAGAGAAGGAAAATGAGAAAGCAAGCTGCGAGGTCTGGGACGCAAACCATGGTCGGCCATGTGGGAGTTCAGCGTCCTAACCACCATGCAACTTGCTGGCCCCCAATTGATGGTTTTTAAGAGAAAAGACTGAGGTTTCACAGAAAGAGATGTATTTGTCTAGGCTGCAATAGAAATGCTACTGGGGTTTCCAGCCTTTCTGGCCTACCTTGTGCAACTCCAAATCAAGATGGCAGCATCAGGCCTGTTTCTATAGTGCAGGTGGTAGCATACGAGACCACAGAGCTGGAAGCCACATGCTTATTGTGGTTCAAATCCCATTTGGTCATCTAAAAGTACACTGGGCATGTGTGTGTGTGTGTGTGTGTGTGCATGTGCATGTGCACACACATGTGCGTGCCCAGGGTTCTGGTGGGTTGGAGGACTGGAAGAAAGAGATCACACTGTGACCAAGCTCTGTGGAGGACGCTTCTCTCTCTCCCTCTCTTTCTTGCATTCTCTCATCATGCGTAATAAATAAATAGACAGACAGTCTCCAATATCAACTCTTACTTGAATTTCTAGCCTCTTATTTTACCTTACAGATTTTGACTTACCATCCTTCACAGTCATGAGCCAATTCCTTAATATATACATACACACACACACACATTATATATATATATATATATATATATATATATATATACACACACACACACACACACACACACATATATACATATACATTATGTGTGTGTATATGTGTGTGTGTGTGTATATATATATATACACACATATATATACATATTTATAAATTCTCTCTGTTCTGTTACTCTCAAGAACCCTGATTAATAAACCAATGTTTCAAGTGTTGGGAGAGCCATGGTTTCTCAACTAAAACAGCCTTCAATTTTTGTAACATGGACATGAATAGAAACATAAGCTTTAGGGGAGAGTGAGTCAATGATAGGCCAGTTTACGTAGGTACATTTGGATTAAACACATCTTGTGTTTATGTTCTAAGAAAATATAGCTCATGAGAAGATAACCTCCTTTAGTTCAGTGGCGTGATCCTTCCTAGTGGAGCTTTCCGTGTTGACCTGAGATTACTTGTTGGCAGGCGGTTTCGTGGGAAGGACATACATCTCCCATGTGGGAGATGAAAAGGAGCTGGAGAAGTGAGGTCTGTCCTTCCTGTACCCCCCCCCCCCCGCCCCCCCGGATGTTTCCCTAGGGAAATTCTCCTTGTTTGCTTCACCAAAACCACAAGTTGACAGGCTGCCTGGGATTGATTACACTCCATAAATGATGTCTTCTATGGACAGGCCTTCTGTTTTGCTCACACTGTCAACAACAGAGTCAAGTGGGCTGACTGGGTACCCCATCTGCTAAACACACCTCAAATACCACTTACACTTGGATACAAGATGATCCTCCAATACAAGCTGCTAGGAAAAGCTGTCCCTTTTCCTAGTATAGATTCTTTATTGATCTGAGAGACAACATATTTGAGTCATGTTAAAATGAACATCTTTTATTTAATTTACTTATTTGTGAAAACTTTCCAAAGTCACATGTGCTCACCAGAAAGAGAAGAGAAAGGGAGAGTAAGTACCCTACAATGGGGTATGGTCATGGTGCAATCTTTTTTCCTCCATTTCTCCATCCCCTTAGGACTTGGGGTGCACGTACACACAGACAGACAGACAGACACACACACACACACACACACACACACCTGACATGGTTTTCAAGCTACTGGGGTCAGGATCTGAACCACAGGATTTTAACTCCATGTGGAATCTGGCTCCAAATGCACAACTTTAATTGCTGCACTACAGACTAGCCCCAATTTCATTTTAACTTAATTTGGCTCTTGTGAACCAAGTTCAAGTAAGGACTAAAAATGGAGGTATTGACATGACAATTCAAGGTGACAACAGTATACGTTATTAACATACTCCATGACATCGATTTTCATTTCTTATATAGTTAGAGGTGAACTAAATACATCTCCACAGGATCATATGACCCCCAAATATTCAAATATAAGTTATTTGCTACTATCCCAATCAGATGACAACTGAAAAGTTCTGGAGATAATTAGATAAATGTAAATAATAAGAAAATCTATTATCATTAGATGTAAATGTTCCATGTAAAATAGTAAAATACAGGCTAGAGGCAGTGGTTCAGTGGTGATTCAACACTCTCTCTCGAGGAAGTAATAAATAAATAAAATGTAAAAAAGATATTAATGTGTACTACACTTAAGATATTTACCTTAAGATATTAATACATGTTTGCATAAATACTACATATACAAACATTATGTAAATATTATATAAATTAATGCTAATTAAGAAAGATTTCTTTCTGGTTTTCTCCCATCTTTGGTTCTCACCATTTAGAAAAACATTTACTCAAAGTCTTCCAAGGCATTGGAATTTTTACACCTGTTCCTGTGATTATAGCTACATTTGGGGTTTTCCAGAACACACCCTCTTCACTCCCATCAGTTATTTGAATAGGGTTCTTAATTTGTTCCATTTTTAAATGATCTTTAAAAGTCTTGTTTACAAAGAAATTCAACACTTGTTACTGTGAGGTCAGATGGCCTGGAATATTACTGGACTTAGTTTTCATCCTTCCCCCCTGTTTTTTTAAATTATGATTTCCTCAGTTGACATCTGTAAGCATCCAAAACCAACACTGACTAAGATCATTTCAGGCTGATGTGTTTTCCCTAAATACTACGATGATGGATGTTCAAGGTAAAAGAATGACAAGATCCTCCATAGCATAAGCGAATTCGTAAAGACTTAGCTATAAGGGAACTCTCTCGTTTCTGATGAGAACTTTTGGGGGCTGATGAAAAACCTTGATATTTGGGCATATATAGTGGTAAATTATATTTTTCCATGTTTTCTCCCATCCACTTTTGTCCTCAGTAGGCAGCCATGGTGATGTGGTATAAAATCGTAAGTGGACTTACTTTCTCAAGATGGAGTTGAGGGACCAGCAGTTAGCGTAATGGCTATGTCGCTGGACTCCCACGTAGTCGACCGCGGTTCAAGACCTGGACCCAGTGGCTTAAACTCACGCCAGGAGCATGTGCGTGTGTGCCCAAGATCCCAAGAGGAGAATGGAGGAGAAAATATTGCGGTGTGGCCAGCCCCCCTGGGGGGGAGGGTGATTTCTCGCTTTCTCTCTGTCTCTTTCTGTCTTTCTGGCAAGTGCATGTGCCCTATAACAAAAACCTTTCCAAAAAAAGAAAAGAAAAAAAAAAAAAAAGATGGAGTTGAGGGGACTCCAGCGGAATCAAGAATGTTGGGTGCAGAGGACCAAGAGGCAGTATCTCCCCCACAAGGCATATGGGTTCTGCCCCATGAGCCAGGCTGGAGGAGGGGGCCCTGTCTTGTCTTCCTTCTTAAAAATAACTGTGCAGTTGTAATAAGAGGCCTTCAAGGGTGGCAGGAATTATTTGCTGGGAGAGGCTTCTGGTTGACCATGTGACCATGAGTCCTCACAGATACCATGTCACTTTCTGAAGATATGAGACCCACCTCGTTCTGTCTCCAGATGCCCCAGCTGATGGCACCAAGAGTGAGAATCTGAGCACTGCTGAAAGACGTTGCCAATAGCCAAGTGAGTGAGGGCTGGAAGGAAGAGAAGGGGAATATTTTCTGGGAGAAAATACCTTGGGAGAGTCACTGGATCCCAGGCCTATTACCTACTTCAGTGACTAATGCAGAAGAGAACTGTGGCCAATACTCCAAGCTGTAAATGATGCTCATTATAACCAATAAATTTCTGTTCAAAGGACAGGAGGAGGAGGAAAGAAAAAAAAAAAAGAGACTGATAATGATGATGAACATACATCAACAGCAACAGTGAGTCATAAGGAGAGAAAATCCAGGTGGTAAAATGGGGGAGTGTTGCTAGAATTTGGCTAAGACAGAAGAGATTCCTCTGGGCAACCGACCAAGTCTAGATTCCTACCAGGAGACATGAATGAGTTATGTTCTAAGGTAACACAGACCAAACACACTAGGCAGCCTAGTGTGTTTGA